>CM066033.1:1375979732-1376604905 GCA_033557465.1 Ichthyophis bannanicus
TCCTGCTAACGACTCCCTGAGGTATTGGCCCATCCAGGGCCGGGCCGTCCATTGAGTAAGAATGTTTTTTGCACAGGGCCCCGTGTTTCAGGTGGCCCCGCACAAAAAACATCTTGCATCAGCGATTCCATCAACCCCGCGATCCCATCAGCCCCGCGGTGGGATTAACAGAGCCGCGAGAGGAGAAGCTCTCCCTTCGCGGCTCTGAAAAGCCCGCGCTTTGGGAGCTGATGATGAGAGAAGGACTCTGCAGGGCAGGGGGGGTGCTCGATTCTGCCGCTGCCATGGTGGCAGCGGCAGCAGCAGCAGCCGGTTTGTGTTTTTTTATTATCTAGCTGGGCTGATGGGGGGGAGGGGGGTTAGGACTGGTAATGGGCTATGGGGGGTGCTAAGACTGTAAGTGGGCTGATGGGGGGGTAAGGACTGGAAATGGGCTATGTGGTCTAGGACTGTAAATGGGGTTATGGAGGGTGGTTAGGACTGGATGTGAGCTGATGGGGGGATTAGGACTGGTAATGGGCTATGGGGATGGGGGGATAAGACTGGAAATGGCCTGATAGGGGGGTAGGACTGGAAGTGGGCTGATGGTGGGTTAGGATTGGTAATGTTCTATGGGGGGGCTAAGACTGAAAATGGGCTGATGGGGGGGTTAGGACTGGAAGTGGGCTGAATGGGGGATTTGGACTGGTAATGGGCTATGGGGGGCTAGGACTGGAAATGGGCTGATGGGGGGCATTAGGACTGGAAATGGGCTGATGGGGGTTAGGACTGGAAGTGGGTTGATGGAGGGTAGGACTGGTAATGGGCTGGAGGGGTAAGACTGAAAATGGGATGATGGGGCTAGGACTGGAAATGAGCTGATGGGGGGCGTTAGGACTGGTAATGGGCTATGGGGGGGCAAGGACGGATAATGGGCTGAGTGGAAGGGGGGCTTGAACTGAAAATAGCTGATGGGGAGGGGGCTTGGAATGGAAATGGGCTGAGTGGAAGGGGGGCTTAAACTGCAAATAGCTGATGGGTAGGGGGCTTGGAATGGAAATGGGCTGTGAGGGGAGGGAGCTAGGACTGGAAATGGGCTGAGTGGGGGGGCTAAGACAGGAAATGGGCTGATGGAGGGGCTAGGATAGGTTTGGAAATGGGCTGTAGTGGGGGCTTGAATTGAAATGGACTCATGGAAGGGCTAGAACTGGAAGTAGGCTCATGGGGGGCTTGGATTGGAAATGGGCTGAGTGGAGGGGAGCTAGGATTTGACATGGGCTGATGGTGAGGCTAGGAAAGAACTAGAAATGGGCTGATGGGGGTCTGGGATTGGAAATGAGCTGATGGAGGGACTCGGATAGGACTGGAAATGGATGGAGGAGCTAGGACTGGAAATGGGCTGATGGTGGGGCTAGGATAGGATTGGAAATGGGCTGATGGGGGGCTAGGACTGGAAATGGGCTGATGCAGGGACTAGAAGGGAGCGGATGGTGGGTGGGGCTGGAACTAGAAGGGAGCTGATATTGGGGGAGGATTAGAATGGGATGGAGCTGGGAGAGTGAAATGGAGAGGGAAAAATATTTTGTGTGAGAGGGAAGACAAATCTACAATTGGCCGGTGTCATGAGGCTGGCGCCACGGAAGGTGTAGGTTTAGAAAAAAACCCTGTCTTTCATAGAGCTGTGGATGTGCAGAAGATGCAATTACCTCACAGCACAGCTAGAGGGGGCAGGAGTAATCCTACAGAGGCTGAGTCAATGTGCCCAGCCACTGATTGTATGAGTGTTAACCAGCTGCACCTGAAGGCAAGCCCGGGAGTTTCAAAGGTAAAATGCCTTTATAAAGGAAAGACAGCCAGAAGGAAGTAGTGTGCAGGAGGAATCCAGTCAGGAGGAATCCATTTGGAGGGAATTCAACTGGCAGCAGTTCAGCCAGAAGGAAGGAGAAGGAGTGTGGAGAAGGAGAGAGTCCACACGGAGCAAGCCCAGAGGGACAGAATCCAGATGGAGACTATCCAGAGGAATAGAGTCCAGAGGGGCAGAGCACAGAGAGATGGAGTCCAGAGAGAGGCTGCCAGGAGAAGCAGTTTGGCTGGAAGGAGTGACACTCCCAGCCCAAGTAACATAGCTGGATCAAGCAGCACAACAAGAGCAGCAACAGCTGAAAGAGGAGCACAGAAAACCAAGGAGCCATGCTTTAAGAGAAGCCTACATTCACCTGAGTTCGCTGGACCAGGATTACAAGGTACAAGGAGGAGAGGTTCCTATAGCAAAGCTACCTTTACACAGAAGCACAGAGGTGGGGAATCCTCACCAGGTTTTCCTGGGCTTCAGGAGGGCAAAGCACTGCACAAGAAAACCTGTCTCCAGAGAGAAGTACGTCAGAGAGAGAGCTCCAGGTGTAGCAGCTGCAGGAGGCCAAGGTATGGTGGCTCTTTACTTTTAAAAGAAAACCTTGCTCCTAGAAACTCTGATAAAGCAGACACTCAGTATATGAGAAGAGGGAAGAAAGAAGAGCTTTTTAGAACAATACCTAAGGGCTTAACAGAAGAGTCTTACTGGAAGCAAAGAAGCAGAGACAGACCCTCTAAACTTGTAGCCGTAAGGGAAAGCACTTATTCAGAGGGAGAAGCCAGTGACACAGAGTCCATGGAAATAGAGTTTGAGAATACTATTTCCATTCCTCAGGATGAATCCATGGATTGTACTTTTTGTGCTACTACTAGTCTTGAGTCCTTAGTAGAACTGTAAATATAAAAGAAACCCTGCAATCAATTGTGAAGCTTATAACAGTTTGTTTGCCTGCTTGTTTAATTTACTTTGGAATGAAGGAATCCTTAGTTAAACCCTGCATTCAATTGTGAAGCTTATAACAGTTGTTTGCCTGCTTATTTGGTGGAACCCTTTATAAAGAAGGACTATCTTTATTTTCTTATGTCTTAGTGAACCCTTGCGTAAAAGGGGAAATAAAGCCTTATTACCCTCCACTCTTGGCTTATATAATTTGTTCTCACAAGGAGCTAAAACTCCAAGGACCAAACTGCACTTGGCCTTAAACTGCCCTTGATAGAGAAAAAAGTTTTTATTCAATACCAGAGCCAATAAGTCCAAAAAGAACTGCTTAGGAATGTGATTTGGTAATGGAATTGGTGAATGTAGAAGGCCAGATAAAACCTCACTCTGATCAATGTTCGTATAGAGAGCTTGGACATCTAGCGTAACTAGAAATGTGCAGAGAGAAGTGTCAGAGTGGGCTGCCAGTTGATTCAAAAAATCCCCCGTGTCTCTAATGTATGATGACACAGTTGTCGCAAGGGGTTTCAAAAAAAGGTCGCAAAACTGGGATAGAGGTTTTATTTACAAACCTTTGGAATAGCCATGGGAGCAACGGTGGCCCCTTCCA
This sequence comes from Ichthyophis bannanicus, assembly GCA_033557465.1. Taxonomy (NCBI): domain Eukaryota; kingdom Metazoa; phylum Chordata; class Amphibia; order Gymnophiona; family Ichthyophiidae; genus Ichthyophis; species Ichthyophis bannanicus. The sequence goes on from CM066033.1 coordinate 1,375,983,113, forward strand.
TAGCAACGATTTACATGGCCTGGTTTGAGGATTTATACATCTATTCCCATCCATTATTTACCTATGTATTGTGTTGGAAGCGTTTTCTGGATGATGTCTTTTTTATATGGACTGGTAATCGGCAGAATCTGGACATCTTTTTAGTCTCCCTTAATTCTTTCAAGTCCAACATACAATTTACTTCTCAGGTTGAGACCCAAAGGATTCAATTTTTAGACATCACCATTGAGTGCTCTCCGACTGGTTATCTAACCTCTCTGTATAGGAAGCCTGTTCAACGCAACACGTTGCTTCGTTTTGACAGCTATCATCCCCCGGCTTTGAAACGGGGCTTACCATACGGCCAATTCCTGAGGCTTCGTAGAAACTGTACAGAACTCTCGCAGTTTAAACATCATGCACGTGAATTAACTGCTCGCCTTTTATCTAGGGGATATCCACCTAAAGTGGTTTACTTAGCCAGCAAAAGGGCACGTAATACACATCGAGAATGGCTTTTGACATCTAGGACGCATGTTGCCGCTGAGGAGAAGACAACGGGGGTTCTTCCCTACATGCATGGTACAACTGCGGTGGTTCGTTTGCTACATCAATTTTGGCCTATTTTAGCGATTCACTCATGTTTTCGGAAGCCTCTCCAAATCGCATACTCCCGGGGACCAAACTTACGTAATTTTTTGGTTAAGACCAGATCCCCCTTAGACCAACTTTCTAAGGGTGATGAATCGGTTGGTCATGTTTCCTGTCAATCCTGCTCTTTTTGTTCGGGTACTTTAACGGGTATTCTTTGGTTAGACACTCGTACTAATAGATCTTATTATACACGATGGCACACTGACTGTACCACCAATCATGTGGTATATTTGATTGTATGCCCGTGCCAGCTACCCTATATTGGAAGGACTTCACGACCTTTCAAGCAAAGGTTGACAGAACATGCCTCTCGGATACATACTCAAACACTGACAGCTCCTTTAGTCAGCCACTGCCTCGAGCATTCTCATGCATTTGCGGATCTCCGCTGGCGAGTTCTCGATTATGTCCCTTTAGATCCCTGTGGTGGGGATCGGATCCAACGTTTGCAGAACTTGGAACAAAGATGGATTTTTAGATTAAATTCAGTTGCTCCACACGGACTAAACCAGCAGATCGATTGGTATACCATTCGTTGATTTTCAGCTGGATTAAGAGAAGGGGGGTTTTCCCTCTGGATAGGTTCTCTCAACTGCCTATTAACCTTTCTCATCGGGAGGTGGAATCTGATTGGTGGTTTCACCTCTTTGACTGGATTGGTTCCCTTTTTTTGGCATTTCACATTGGGCAGGTGTGTCCTATTTTGTGATTTTTACCGGCAGCCAGGTATTTATAAAAACCACCATTTAGGCTGTGTACGCCAGGCTGATGTTCTTTACCTGATTCAGAGGTCTGACCTGAAGCAGGGGGTTGATGTGTATACCCCCGAAACGTGACACGTCGTTACCTTACTGACCTGCTGAGGCAAACATCGATTTATCGCTGCAAACTACGTTCGTCCAGCCTGAATTTTTTTCTGCACAGCTAAGTACAGCCGTTTTTCAATGAGAGCTGTTTTAAATTTGTATTATAATTGATTAAAAAGGACGGGCCACTGTGGTAGCAGGTACAATCCTGTATACTGTGCTGGCCATTCCAACAAAAAAATTTTACTTGTGGTTTATTGTATGCTGGGTTTTCTTTGGACTTTTGTGGTTGCTGGACCCAGTTTCGAAGCATTTATAATTCGCTCTAGGAAATGTGCATCATTAACGTCTGCACTTTATTTAGTAAAAGAGGAAATCAATTTATAGTTTTATTTCTACAATGTTGTACATTCCAAGTTTGGCTTTTGGGGTTCCCAGTTTAATTATTTTCTTCCTGTTTCTAAATTGTGATTTCTTGTTTGGTGATGGTCTATGTTCTGCATGTGTAACTGAGCTGAGGTATTCTGTTTATGTAATTCCTATTTGACATTGCCACTTGTTCTCTTTCCCCAGTAGGTCATGTATTGTTATTCTCTGAAATGTATTGGTTTAATATTTGCAGTGTTGCCTTTTGATAGGTAGGGTATGGTGCTTTGTGAGTCTTGGTAGTGCTGTTAGGATACGGCGTGTTTGCTATGGGTTCTAAATGGGCAGTGTTTATAGTAGTTCCTAATGTGCCTGACGGTTGTCACTGGATTATAGTAATGTAGAAATCTTATAAACTTTCTTTATCCATACACTCATTAAGAGGCATATTTACTAAAAGTTAGTGTATGATAACATTATGCAAATATTTATGCAAATGAGGCACCTTATGCAAATGAGGCCCTGCACTGAGTCTCCACACAGGGCCCCGCACCCCCCTTGGGCTGCCCCTGGGCCCATCTTGGCAAAGTTAGTCTTCCTAAAGTCTATGACCCTCACCTTTGAATGGATTCTAACAGCCCTAGTCCTAATACTGAAACATACCATCCAGTGATCACTGTTTGCAAAATGATCTCCCACTATAACATTAGAAACACTTTCACCATTGGTAAGCACCTGACCTAACACCTGATGCTCATGCAGGCCTCAGATGCTCTCAGTTCATTCACAGGCTAATCAGGCCCACTAACTCCTGATTAGGTGTCAGCAGTTCCCCAAGAGCTGAGAAGGTTACCAGAGTTTAAAACCTACCCCACTAAAGAAAATATTTCTACTAAAGCACCAAAAATAATGTAACTTTGCTTTAAAAATATACCAAAACCCTTTTAAGATCTCCCAGTCAGAGAGCTAGCAATTTAATAAAAATAAACCCTCAAATCCTTACCGTTGACCTTCTCATCAAGGGGAAAATAAGAACGGTACTAGGAAAGTACAATTTCTGGTGGAATCTGTTGATATTCAGTGATTTTAAATTTCTGCCAAATCTAGGTTTGGGGTTAAGGGTTTGTGTCAATCAATGCCAAGAACGACTTAAGACATATTAAATAAACTGGAAAGCGTACACTACAGTAGCAGTGCGACCCAATAGAAGTTTCCCCCATTTCCAGAATCAAGCATGTGGGGGATTCATGTGTGTCTCATAGCAAGAGCCGGGGATGGTGATGCAGCATGTGTGTGTGTGTCTCTTGAGCGGTGCATGCATATGTATGTGTGTGTCATTGGGAATGTCAGGGGGCATGTGTCTGTGTGCATCATGGGGAGTGTTGGGGGGGCTTCATGTGTGTGTGTGTGTGTGTGTGTGTGTGTGTGTGTGTGTGTTTGTGTGTCATGGGGAGTGTTGGGGCTGTGTGTACCTCTGTATATGTGTCATGGGGTCTGTTGCTGGCTTTGTGTACATGTGTGTGTGTGTGTGTGTGTTTCATGAGGAGTGTTCACGGCTCTGTGTATGTGTGTGTGTGTGAGTGTGTGTGTGTGAATGGCAATAGGAGGATTAGTGGATGCCCATTTTTCTCTGAAAAGAATTAAGTCTAAATAATGCCTCTCTACATGAGTTGGACCTGTAGACAAAATACCAAGATCAAAAGTTTAAGATGTATAGAAAGTCAATATCCATTTTAGAAGTGGAGGGAATCAGCATTAATGTTCAGAACTCCAAGGATTAGCAGATCCTTGGAGGGTAGAGAAACCTTTGCAATCATGGAAAATAATTCATCTGACAAGCATTGTGAAACAAGGAGGATGGTATAAATGCAAACAATTTAGTGTAGCTATGCCTTGAATTTGTACCAAAATCATATCCAAAAAGCTAAGGAGCTTTAAGCTAAGGTAGTTCTTTCACACTTAGCTTATCTGATACGAAGAAGATGACTCCTCCTGTGTGTTTCCATGACTGAGTGACAAAAGAACAGATATTGGGCAGAAAAGCCTGAGTAAGACAATGGACATCAACTTCCTTAAGCCAAGATTTGGTGATACTCAATAAAACAAATGTATACTCTATAAAGAGGTCATGGGACAGAAAGCATTTATTTTTTAATGAGCAGATATTTAGCAGTCCTACCTGAAGTGGCTATAATGGTTGATGCTGGGTTGTCAGAGATAACTACTGGTTGTACTTCTTAGGACATTGGGAGCAGAGACTCTCTGAAAGGTGTCAATGGCCATGTTGGCTGTCTCCTATTTAACCATTACTATCTACATGTTCAATAATTTTGTTCTTTAGAATGGTTTCTACCATTTTCCCCAGTACTGACATCAGGCTCACCGGTCTATAGTTTCCTGGATTAGCCCTGGAACCCTTTTTAAAAATTGGCGTTACATTGGCCATTTGCCAGTCTTCAGGTATTACAGTTGATATAATGATAGTTGACAGATTACTTATAGTAGGTCTGCAATCTCATATTTCAGTTCTTTCAACACCCTTGGATGTATAATCATCCAGTCCAGGTGATTTTTAGTTTATCTAATAGTTGTAATACATCTTCCCGGTTTATCGATATTTCTTTCAATTCTTCCGATACATCGCCTTTAAATACCATTTCAGTCATGGGTAATTTCCCTACATCTTCTTCAGTAGAGACCGAAGCAAATAATTCATTGAGTCTCTCCACTATGGCCTTGACCCCTCTTAGTGCCCCTTTAACCCCTCTTACATCTAATGGTCCAACTGACTCTCTCGCAGGATTTTTACCACAAATATATGTGAAAAAGTCTTTATTATGCATTTTTGCTTCCACAGCACGCTTTTTTTTCAAATTATTTCTTTGCCTGTCTTATCAGTACCTTGCATCTAACTTGCCAGTGCTTATGTTGTTTCCAGTTTTTGTCATTTGGCTCCTTTTTCCATTTCCTGAACGATGCATTTTTGGCTACAACAGACTCTCTGACCTCACCTTTAAGCAATGCTGGCAGTTTTTTGGACTTCCTTCTACTTTTCTTAAAGAGTGGAATACAGCTGGTCTGGACTTCCAAGACAGTATTTTTAAACAACACCCATGCTTGATGTAAATCTTTAACCTTTGCAACTGCTCCTTTTAGGTTTTTTCTTAACTATTTTCCTCATTTTATCATAGTCTCTCTTGAAAGTTAAAAGGTTGTACTGGGAATTTCCTTGATGTCCTTCCTCCATTTATTAAATCAAACACAATCATGCTATGATCACTATTGTCAAGTGGCCCCAACACCCTTTTCTCTTGCACCAGATCTTGTGTTCCAGTAAGGGCAAGGTCCCAAATGGCTTCCCCTCTTGTCAGTTCATGAACCAGCTGTTCCAAAAAGCAGTCATTTAGTTATTCTAGAAACTTTATCTTCCTAGCATGTCCTGCCATGACACTGACCAAGTTGATACCAGGGTAATTGAAATCACCCATTATTATTACTGCGTTGTAACTTTTGTTAGCTTCCCTGATTTCTTTGAGCATTTCATCATCCATTTGTTCATTTGGCCAGGTGGTCAGTAGTACACCCCCCCACACACACACACACACCTTTGCCTTCCCCTTTTTACATGGAATTTCAATCCATAGAGATTTTACAGTGTCTGTTTCATGCAAAACTTTAATCCCGTGAGACTTAGGGGCTTGTTTACAAAGCCGCGGTAGCGGTTTGCGTTCGTAATCGGAGCCGCGGCCCCATTGATTTCAATGGGGCCGCGGCTGCGATCGCGATCGCGAACCACTACCGCGGCTTTGTAAACAAGCCCCTTAATGTCCTCTCTAACACAGAGTGCAACCCCTCCACCAATTTGATCTACTCTATCATTGTGATATAATTTGTACCCAGGTATCACGGTGTTCCACTGACTGTCCTCCTTCTACTAAGTCTCTCAGATACCGATCATATCTAACCTCTCATTTATTGCTATATATTCTAACTCTCCCATCTTATTTTTTAGATTTCTAGCATTTTCATGCAAGCATTTTAGTGGTTGTATTTTATTCATATTAATCTGGTTATCGGTAGGCAGGAATAATTTGGAATCATTAAGCTTTGTCTGTTCTGCACTTAAGGGCATTTGGGTTACTTTTGTGTTTATTGGAACCTCTATGTCGATATACCCTAACTTCAGTCTTTTGCTAGTATCCTTCAAGGATACATCATTCTGAATCATGCGCTCTTGGGCGACTGTCGGCTTTCCCCTATTATCTAGTTTAAAAGCTGCTCTATCTCCTTTTTAAAGGTTAATGCCAGCAGTCTGGTTCCATCCTGATTAAGGTGGAGCCCATTCCTTCAGAAAAGCCCCTCCTTTCCTCAGAATGATGCCCAGTTCCTAACAAATCCAATACCCTCATGCTTGCACAATTGTCTCATCCAGGCATTGAGACTCCAGAACTCTGCCTGCCTTTTGTGTCCTGCGCATGGAATGGGAAACATTTCTGAGAATGCTACTCTGGAATTTTTGGATTTCAACTTCTTACCTAAAAGCCTAAATTTTGCCTCTAGAACCTTCCTACCACATTTTCCTAAGTCATTGGAAACAACATGTACCAAGACAGGAGGCTCCTCCCCAGCACTATCTAAAACCTTGTCTAGGTGGTGTGTGAGGCCTGCTACCTTCACACCAGGCAGGCATGTTACCAGGTGATCCTCATGTCTACCAGCCACCCAGCTATCTACATGCCTAATGATAGAATCACCAACTATCTTGGCTGTCATAGTTGGTGATTCGATCATTACTGCGAGAGGGTTTTACATCACCTGGAGGCAGGTTCTAGCTACAGGATCATTTCCTGCCACGCTAAGGTGATGTTCTCCTGTCATGTGACCTCTCTCCTCCATGGTAAAAGGAAGGTTGCAAGACTGGATGTGGGTCTTGCGTACTATGTCCCTGTATGTCTCGTCTATATACCTCTCTGTCTTAGAAACATAGAAACATAGAAAAATGACGACAAAAAAAGACCACATGGCCTATCTAGTCTGTCCTTCCATATCAACCACGTATGTCCTCCATGTCTGTTACTTTAGCCTCCAGATATCAGACTTATTCCCTGAGAGCAAAGAGTTCTTGCACCTAGTGCACATCTAAAACCCCTCATCAACTGGCAGAAACTCATACATGTGACACTCAATGCAAAAGACTGGAAAGTCCCCATCTCACTGCTGGACTGCTGTCTGCATCTTAGTTTTAAGGTTTTGTTTAAATATTTAAATTGTTTACTTACTTAGGTTTGCTGAGGATACTATACTAATACAACTATACCTAATGAGACTGATTCCGTTCCGGATGTCGATCCCCTCTGTACATCCGGTCTGAACCAGACGTACAGAGGGGATCGCAATTCTGATCCCGCAGGGCACATCTAGTCCTGCAGGATCAGAATCGTGATCGGTCCTGCATGTGCAGGCTGGGATTGCGAGTCAGTCTGGCCTGCACGTGCAGGACTGTCCCCAGCTATCTCAGTCAAGGCTCTTCAATGGAGCCACAGAGAAAGAGGTACAACGACAAATTCAAGATCATATTGATTCTGCAGCTCCCCTAGATCACTGCCAACATGGGTTCAGAGAATACCATGGAGTCGAGACCCTACTCACTAGCCTATTCAACGATATCATCACAGGCATTGACAATATCCGACAAGGTTTTGTGCTCATCTTCCGAGACATCGCCGCGGCGTTCGACTCGGTGAGTCACGAAATTCTCCTCGGACGACTGAAAGAGAAGGGCGTCTGCAACATTGCGCTAGGATGGTGTAAATCTTATCTGGATGGAAGATGGCAATATGTGAAGTCCAGATCAGAAGAGTCAAAACGCTTCCATCAAAAGCAAGGTGTGCCTCAAGGTTCCTCGTTGTCTTCCCTTCTATTAAATATATACATGCAGCCCATCTGCAACATCATTAGATCATTCAACGTGAACTGTCTGATATATGCAGATGACATACTCTTATACATGCCATTCTCTACAGCTCAAATGAACCTGTCACCACTGGTAGACTGCTTCAATGCGGTCTCAGATTGGCTCCAATCACAAAACCTCCGCATTCAACATAAGAAAACAGAGGTGCTTTTCATCGCCAGAGACCCCAACTTTATTTCTACATCCCATGTCAGTGTCAAGGAAGCTGACTTACAAACTAAAGAAACAATAAGATACCTCGGAGTCACCTTGGACCAACATCTGGATATGAAACATCACTTAAGCAACATAGTCACGTGACTCCCATTCTCAAACAGCTTCACTGGCTCCCCATCCATGCGAGGATTATCTTTAAAACCCTACTCCTCTCATTCAAGGCAATCAAAGGTATTTCATCCTCCTCACTCACAGATCTTATTCACACGGTGCCCCCCAACAGATCCAGAAGACCAACAGCTGTAAACCTGCTAATAACCCCAAAGGCATTGACAAAATGCAACATGACAACTGCAAACAGGGCGTTCAGTTTCTATGTCCCCAAATGCTGGAATGCCCTACCTTCTGACATTCGGGCCATTGTTGACCTATCTCAGTTCAGGAAGGCACTCAAATACCACCTTTTCCTCCAATACTACTCAATCAACAACGGAACCTACCATATATACTCGAGTATAAGCCTAGTTTTTCAGCACATTTTTTGTGCTGAAAAACGGCCCCCTCGGCTTATACTCGAGTCAACGTCTGCAGATGTCTAGCAGGGGGCGCTGTGTGAGCGGCGGGTGCTAAGGAGCATTCAGCAGCAACCCCTTGCTCGGCATTGCCCCCAAAGATGGCGAAACAGCAACTACCTCATCTAGGTGTGACTGCAGCCAGGAATCCGGTCCAACGGACAGCAGAAAAGGCTCATCAGGTGGGACATGCTGCTCGGGGCTCAGACTCACAACCGAGGTCGAAAGGACCACCTTCAAGTCAGCTCCGACGCTAACCCCGGCAGAACTCTGCATAGCTCTGATGGTAACAAACTTGGTTATGGGCTGCTGCTTGGGCGGAAGATCAGCTTCGGGGTATGTGACCTTCCCCTTCCTTTTCCCCATCATGGAGCAAGTAAATCAGCACAAAGGTAATATTTATTTAAGGACAGCATCCATAATACCAGCTGGCCGCCGGAGCACGTCCTTTCTAAATTGTATTTACCGGTAGATAAAAATAGACCCTCTGTAGTTAAGCTGCAGCAGCTACACCTTTATATTTGCAAAACGGCTCAGCTGCACATGCACCAGTATTGACATGTGCACGCTGTGAAATGCCGACACTTGTAAATGTAAGCCGGCAGGTATTCTCCATCAGTTTTTCCCATGTGTAACTTTGTACAATGGCTCCTCCCACCGCACGTGGATCTGTATTTTAGAAACCGCTCCACATTTGGCAGAGCTGTTTCTGAAATACCTTCGGAATTAAGTAGGCTCCAACTCTGACGTCTCAATTCCGATCTCCACATACTATCTAAATGTGCCTTCACATAAAATGTTAGCCTAACGGTAAATAGGTGGACTTAGATTACCAATGCCCCACCTATTGATCTATACAAAAGTTATCTTTCCAGTGTCTGTTTGTTAAAATGGGGAACTTTCTTGCAAAGGGAGGGTTCCCAGTTTAAGATATATTTAAGTGATCTAGCATCCATCCCTAAGAGTGGAAGTATGGTATAAAATGCTATTCTATGATCACAGAGAAGAATTAGAGATGTCATCCAAGGAGCTGGGGAAACAGCAGAGGGCTATATCTTTATTTTTTACATTGACTAGTAGGTGCCTCATTTCCCACCCTCGGCTTATACTCGAGTCAATAGTTTTGCCCAGTTTTTTGTGGTAAAATTAGGTACCTCGGCTTATATTCGGGTCGGCTTATACTCGAGTATATACGGTAATTATTTTATTTATTTTTTATTTATTTAGCTGTATTTATATCCCGCTTTTAACAGGGTCAAAGTGGTCAATTGGGGGATACATTTAACATGAGGGGATATGAGACACATACGCTAATACTTACAGGGAACATGGGCAATGGAGGGTTAAGTGGCTTGTCCATGTTCCCTGTAAGTATTAGCGTATGTGCGTAAGAAATGACCCTTACGTTCATTATGTTATTGTTACCCCAGTCTTGTTCCGTGTAAATATCTCATGTATATAGTTCACCCCTGTTATCCAAGTTTGTACTCCTGTTCTATGTAAAACCAAACAGATTGTTGTTATGGTCATTGTGTTGTAATGTAAACCGCGCTGATACCGAATAGTGCGGTATATAAGAAATTGTAATAAATAAATAAATAAATAAAATCATGTTGCCATAGCACTGTGGCTCCATTGAAGAGCCATGATGATGGCCGCTGGACTGGAGGACCTCATTCCCCCGCAGTCCGACCCAAATCCAGCCCCCAAAGGTTATGGTCAGGCTATGGGGACTACCTTCAGAACCCCCCTGCCCACTGCAAGCCACAGGCCCACTGCAAAATGACATACGGGGAAGTTATTCTACCTCGGAAGTGGAATAATTTCCCCGTATAAGTTGCCAGCCCTGGACATACAGGGCTGACATTAGACTTGGCCCTGTAGTCCAGGGCCAGCGACCACCCAGAGAAGGCACAAATAGCGGGGAGAACATCCCATCGAGCCATCCATCCCTGCTATCCGTGACACAGAATAACCTCCAAAATGTTTAATGGACTCTGTTCACCTCAAGATTAATTAATCTCAGGTTCTTATCTTTATCTTTATCTTTATTTTTACACTTGATAAACCGCTTTTGTCAAAACATTAAAGCGGTGTACAATAAAAAGTTCAGCAATACAAAGTATAGAAAAGGAACGCCATAATAAGATAGGAAAGAAAAGAGTAAGACAGAGCACAGACAATTAAACCATACAACTAGATCAAGACTTCCACGATACAAGCAACAAAGACAAGGCAGAAGGACCAGACAAGAAGAAGACAGGACAAAACAGGTTAGCAACAGAACAACAGGGCTGACAGCAGCTTCAGGGAGGAGCATCGGGAGGAAGATTAAAGGCTTGTTGGAACAGATGAGTTTTGAGTAATGTCTTAATTTGGGAATAGGAGGGTTCTAACTGGAGAGAAGGTGGTAGCGCATTCCACAGCACGGGACCCAGAAAAAAGAAAGCCGAATGATGGGTTTGTTCCAGATGAGCTTGTGAGGGAGAGGGTAAAGACAAACGGTTAGCATGGATAGAATGAAGCTGGTGGTAAGGAGTATGAAGAGAAATGCGGTCCGCAAGATATAGAGGATTGTTTGTGTAGATAGCACGGTGTGTCAGAATGAGAAATTTATAATGAAAACGATAATGGAGGGGCAACCAATGCAAGTGAAAGAGAATAGGGGTGATATGGTCAAAGCAATGGGAAAATGTAATGAGACGAGCTGCAGCATTTTGAATAAGCTGCAAACATTGAAGCTGGAATTTGGGAGGTTGCCAAGAAAGATATTACAGTAATCCAATCTTCTAATAACCAGAGCTAGCACAAGGGTGACCAGAGAGCCAGAGGGAAGATGGGAACGGACAGCCCTAATTTGACGCAAGGCAGCAAATGAACGGCGGATAAGGGAAGAAATATGACTATGAAAGGAAAGCAAGGAGTCTAGAATTACTCCCAGATAATGGAAGGAGGAGGCAAGCGGAATGGAAGTTGAGCCAATCAAGGGGGCAAGAGTAGGGCAGGGGCCACTCAAGGAAACCCACATAGCCGTGGACTTAGACGGGTTTAAATGTAAGAAATTCTGTGAGAGCCAAGAAGCGATACAGGAGAGACAGAGGTTAAGCTGGGAGATATCCAGGGTTAATGGAGAAGTATGGAAAAGGAGAATAATGTCATCTGCATACATATAAAAAGACACTGGGTACTGCTGAATTAATAAGGGCAAGGGGGAAAGAAAAATGTTAAATAATAGAGGGGAAAGAACAGAGCCCTGAGGTACACCACAGGTGAGAGGGAGAGAAGCAGAGGACTGGCCATTGGAATGGACAGAGAAGGAGCGAGCTGTGAGGAAGGAGCGAAACCACTGCCAAACTGTACCACGTAGCCCAATATCAGACAGACGAGAAAGGAGAGTTCGGTGGTCAATCAAGTCGAATGCTGTGGAGAGATCAAGGGAGACAATAAGGGTAATATCTCCGTGGTCATGAGCAACGTGTAGTTCGTTCAAGAGTGCCAAAAGAACAGTTTCAGTACTATGCCCGTGTCGGAAGCCAGCTTGATGGGGGTGGAGAGTAATAGTGGTTTCTACGTGAGAATTTAGTTGTTCAAAGACAAAGCATTCCAGAAGTTTAGCTAAGAAAGGAAGGTTCGAAACAGGATGCCAGTGGGACAGAACAGAGGGATCAAGGGATCAAGGGAGGGCTGCTTCAAAAGGGGGCGAACAACAGCCGATTTCCAAGGAGAGGGGAAATGGCCAGATGAGAGGCTAACGTTGATAATGGTGGTAATGATAGGTATGAGTTGTAAAGAAGGCTCAGTCAGCCAACGGGACGGAATCAGGTCCAGTTAGCAGGTGTTTTTTCTGGACTTAGATAGCATCTAATGTAATTAATTAATGTATTCCTGATGAAGATAACCAGCCACACCTGAAAGTGAATACGGACACCTCCTTCCCTTTAATAGGTTTAAGAGCCTATAAAGCTAAGATTATGCCTGGGGTGGGAGGGAAAGAAGACTTAATAAAAGCTGGCTTGCTACACAGTGCCCTGACCCGTCCGTCTAAAGTAGTCTTACAAATTTCCTGTGTGATTCACACAGCCCTTGGTTTGATAGAGGGGGCCTTTCAAATTGCCCCTTTGATCTGTCACTTGCTTTTAACACCTACTTAAGATAACTTTACAGATCTTTTGTGTTCTAACAGTAAGGCCTCTTTGTAAAAGTCTCTAGAAACTAGTTTATTTTTTTTCTACTCAGAGACTATTCTACTTGTATGCTAAGCTATCTTCTGATTTAATTTAAATAAAAATGCTCTCTAGAAACAAATTTATTTCAGTGACTATTTACTCTATTTTACTTTCTATGTTATGCTATTCTCTGATTTGATTTAAATGAAAAGCTCTCTGGCGTTATTAAGACCTGACTGACTCAGCAAAAACACTGAATTCTAAAATACACAGATTTATCAGCTTTAAGCCAAAGAATTCCCATTTTTCCCCAAAATTTGGAGTATATTTCAGAAGATAAATACTTACAAGTACAGATTTATTTCCAGCTGTAGTCCTTTAACATGGAACAGTAGATGACCTACAAGGACTAAGGGTCTCCAATGATGACCAGTAGAGACTAAAGTTACATCCAGAACTAGGACTTGAAAGCAAGGAGACTGCAATGAAACTGGAGGGAATGAGTCATATTCAGTACTTGTCTTATAGGAATAAAGATTACAAGACCCTTGCAGGTACCTAAATTATTCTAGGTGGCACAGCTCACAGGTTGTCAACACAACACAAAACATGCAAACAAGCTGTGCAGCATTTGTGGCACTCATACTGTGTGCCCCTGTTTATTTCTTAAGTTACAGAAGATCCCTGCCCAGCATGAACTTCTCCATATTGTCTGTGATTACCCAAGGCTGGTGCAAGGGTACTGGATGATCTAAGTAAATCTTCAGACTTGCCCCATCCCCTAATTATAAATCTGATTCCCAAGGTCCCCTCCACTGAGAGTTTGCTAATTAAACCCAAACATGATCACCCCAACACCACAAACAATCCTGTAAATACAAATAATTAGACATTATACATCATACTTTAAATATTAAACTTTGTTATATAATAATATGAAGGAAATTCATATGTTAAAATCAGTCCATCCTCCCTGCAGATGAAAGTATATGTTGATGGTTCTATGAGTTTTGGCGACTGTGAAGACCTATTCTTTTGTTTTGACAGTAGGTACTTTCTGCGACCTCCCCAGAAGCTACCCCCTAGGGCGACCCCCCTAGTCTGCCTAACGGTGAAGCTGGCCCTGGAGCTACCTGGCATTTGTGAGGGGCAATTTAGCAAAATAATTTGTTCTACACAAGGCAATGTGAATCCCCTGTCTTTGTAAGAGGTTCTTTCATTTTGCTTGACTTTCTTCTGAACATATGCAGGTTAGCATAAAGCGTGACAATGGGGTTTCTATTTATTTTTTCATTTTCAGTTTGGTTCCAGAAATCTTATGAACACTGAGTAAATAACTAATCTAATATTTTAAAAATGTGTAGTCTGCCTTTCCAAAGGATGTTCATGTTGACTTACGGTATTATTCAAATTCAGGCAGAATGTACCCATGCCCTATAGCAGTGATTCTCAACTCAGTCCTCTGATACCCCTAGTCCAGTTGGGTTTTTAGGGTATTCACAATGAATATGCATGAGATAGATCTGCATACAATGGAAGCAGTGCATGCAGATCTATCTCATGCATATTCATTGTGGATATCCTGAAAACCTGACTGGCCTTGGGGGTCCCAGAGGACTGGATTGACAACCACTGCCCTAAAGAATCATAATCCAGGAGGGTTCATGAGATGATGGGTGATAATGTAACTTCTGGTTATAATTTCAGCCAACCCTCAAACTCTTTCACAGGTTATATGCAGGTGCTACCGTAACATATTATGGATATGTGTGGGAAACTGATATTTACGTGTAGACACTCTTCAACAAGAACAGCCCAAATCTCCAGAAATCAATCAAATATTCTCTTCTATTCTATTTTATCCTTCAATGTGATCCTTCTTTTTCTCAAAAGGATAAAAAAAATGATTCTGAAACTACCACGATTAAGCTCTGTCAGTCTTCAACTCTGAGAGATGTGTTTGATGCTCTTTTTAACTCTCCTCCTCTTTCTCTGTTCTGTTATTAGCTAAATTGACTAGGAAACACAACAGAACAAAGCCACGTTCTACAGTTTCCATAATAAGAAAAACTAAACAATGTAGCTCCTAAAAGAATCTGCAGTTAATTTTTCTCTATTCACCTTTCGCCTCTGGAGATGTGAAATTACAAAAGTTTTATGTGAAAGATAAAAAGAAAATTAAAATGTAGATTCAAACTATTGATTTCTCTACCTCACACATCCCCCATCATTTTCCAGCTGCAACTCAAGGCAAGATCTGTACTTCGTTGGCAAGGTCACATAACATAGAATCAAGGTGTCCTTTGACATAGCAGTGTAAAGAATGGCATTCATTAAAATTTCCACAAAATAAATTCCCAGTGTGCTTTTTCATTTAGGTGTACCGATGATTAATTTCTTTTGTGTAGTGCAAGAATAGTTTCTTACTTATTCTATTTTTTTTTCAGCACACAATATTAACTCTAAGCTTTTGGGATGGTTGGAAAGAAATTTGCAGTAGAGAATGTCTGGCTTTGTGGATTAGTTGAAGCAACAAAGACAAGCTTGCAGACCACAAACTGTTGTATATGAAATATTAATTCCAACATAAAGACTGAAATTCTGATCACTAAATGGGACTTTTTCAAGTTTAAAACTGCAGTGGTGACAAGAGGGTAATTTTAAAAACTCTCACAGAGCTAACATGTTTTTCAACGTGTCCATTTCATGGCTGTTGTATGAAATGAAGTATCCACGCACTTTGCTTTATAAAATAGCGGTGATCTATGGGTGTAAAATTTAGGTGTGACCATTTACGCCTAGGGTTGGCATAAATGTCTGCGCCTAGATTTCTAAAGGACATGCATAAGTTATAATATTTTACAAAATCAAGAAGCAACAGTTTAAACGGCACAAGGAAAGACAGAATGGTTTAAAATCATCAAAGGTGTATGACAAGGCTGCATACTTTCCCCCTACCTGTTTAATTTATATGCAGAACAAATTATCAGAGAAGCAGGACTGTATGAACACAACTGAGGTGTGAAGATTGGCAGAAGACTCATCAACAACCTTCGCTATGCTGATGATACCACATTACTAGCTGAAAGTGAAGACAATCTGAAACATTTGCTTCTCAAGATCAAAGAACATAGTCTTAAAATGGGCCTTCACCTTAAAGAAGACAAAGATTCTGACAACTGGCAAAATCAATAAGTTCATCGTTGATGAAGAAAAAATTGAAATAGTGAACAACTTTGACCTACTTGGATCAATTATCAATAAAGAAACAACAAGCAGTCAAGAAATCATACGACACATTGCTCTTGGCAGAATGGCTTTGAAGGACCTAGACAAGATACTTAAGAGCAGAGATTTGTCTCTCCTTACAAAGATTCAACTCGTTCAAGACATAGTATTTTCAATAACATCATATGCATGCAAAGGTTGGACAGAGAAAAAGATAGACAGGAAGAAAATTGATGCCTTTGACTTATGGTGCTGGTGATGAATACTGTGTATGCTGAGGTGGAATCCAGACAGGGCTAAGATATACTCGGAGACCAACTGAGGATGCCGGTGAGGAACGTGAGGGTCTAGCAGGGTTCATTGGATTGACCGCTATGGACCAGCACCAGGGTGAAGATGAATAGGACAGACCGGGCTCGCAGATTCTTCTTGGTCCCCATGAACCCATGGTCACAATCAAAATTGGGGACCAGCAAATACCATTCATGGTTGATACTGGAGCAGAGCATTCTGTTGTGTCCCAACCATTAGCAAGTGCTTCCAGGAAGACTGTCACAGAAGAACAAACCAGTCAGTACTAGAGGAGATCAAACCTAAGCTTTCTTTAGAAGCTCAGATGACAAAACTTTGACTTTCACACATCATGTGAAGAGAGAGATCATTAGAGAAAGACATTGTGCTTGGCAAAGTAAAAGGTCAACTCAAAAGAGGAAGGCAAGCAATGGATGGATGAATTCAATAACAGCAGCTATGGGTGCCACTCTGTCAACAATGAGCTGCCTGACTGAAGACCGAACACATTTTAGGACAACTATCCAGAAGGTCGCCATGAGTCGACACCGACTCGCGGCACTTAACAACAAGAATGTGAGTTAATCTGTGCTTTGCCTAAGCTCTGCCCATGCTCCACTCCTTGCCCTGACCAAAAGTCCACACCATTAACTTGGCGCTCAATAGCGCCCAATAAAATACATGCATTTACTTTTCTTTCAAAACTGGATTTTTCATCCTTTCACCTCTTTTTTAATTTGATTTGCGGACCATTCTGAATACAAAAGGTGTATATCAAGCAGAATAAACCGTAAACCATCCATGCACAAAAGTTATTGAAAATAGGTGACTTACATAGATTAATGAAGCGTACCTTTACATGTCTCCTTATATGTGTATAGTGTGTACACTCAGAACCTAGCAAAAGCATTGACATGCATTTCATCATATGATATGCAAATGGATCAAAGATAAATAGCTCAATATTCAGCCATGGTGATCGGTATTTTTTAAACACTAGCTGCTGCAGCAAACCTAGACTGTAAGCTCTCTGGGGACACACAAAATACCTACTGTAAATGAATGTAACTCACCTTGAACTTCTGAGAAAGGTGTGAGCTAAATCAAGTTCCATTTTAAGGGTTAGTAAAGTCAATCCAATTCCCTTATCCCTGTCGGTTGCATTTCTTGGTGGTATCGCTGTTGCTTAGCAAACTGGATTACTATAATTCATTGTATATGAGATTCCAGGGAGAGAATTAAGGAGACCAGCGGCCAGATTGGTATTTATTAAGGGCACATAGGGTTGCTAATCATATGGAGGATTTAAGGTCCTCTTTATGGTGTAGAGGTCAACCTAAAAATCTTGCTGACAGGTTGAATTTTTACTATCATCCAAGTCAGTAAAAATCCTCTCAGAAGAGTTTTTAGGGCTTCTAGGTCTAACAGATGTGCAGTTCTATTGTACCAGGATGTACTTTTAGTTTTCAGGGACTAGCATGATGGAAGTTCTGTAGATTTTAGAAAAGAGATACGCTTTTTATCATTTCATAAAAGGTTGAAGGCATTGTTTTTTTGACAGGGCATCGGCAGAATGTTAAGTGGGTGGGGTAGATGATTATATTCTACTTGTATGGGTTACATAGATATTTGGGATGGGTGAGTAGAGCATTAGATTTTTTTTATCTGTGACGATGGGAGGGTGAAATGAGGGAGGAGTTGATTGGGAGGGTCCTGAAATTCTTGTAATTATGAATGGCATATCAAGTTAATAACTTGAAACTGAAATCATATATTAACAACACAGATACAAATTGGAGGGCAGGATTGAGGCAAAAAAACAAATGTTTTCAACAGCCAAACTAGCACCTGTAGTCCAGGCAAAACTAATAACCCAAACTATGTAGGACCACTAGCTGTAATCAATTACTGGGATATATCTAAATGCAAAGCCAAAGCCAGGTTTTCAGATTAAGTTGCAACTTCCTGTCGCTCACCTCCCCTCTAAGCGATGTCAGTAGTCTGTTCCAGAGCAGTGGAATAGGAAACACAAAAGCTGACAAGGCTGATCCATTTGTACAAAAAGGGATCTACCCGGCTGCAGCACCTTCCTGGAATACAGTAGAGTTCTAAATCCCTAGTGGGTGTGGGTAGTGGGGAGCAAAGGTGATCCCCAGCTATTCTTTCCCTGACAGCTGCTACACTCAAAATGGTGTCCTTCTGTCCCCTAACAACACAGTGCTTGAAATTGGGGGAGGGGGCACAGCACAGCAGTGCAGATCCTAAACAGGTTTACAATCCTGTTGGAAATTTTAAGTGTATGGTATTTAGCATACCTTCAAACAATGGAGAATAGAATCTAATTGGCATATCTCTGCACGGTATTAATAATTCCTTACTTCTAATGTCTCTAGGGCCTTGATATAATAATCTGTCAGTAATGAAAGGAATACCAGACAACATTAAGCTGCAAGTAGTAGGATAAACACTAGTTAACTAGATAAACACTATCCCGCTTTGACCCGGTGAAAAGCGGGATATAAATACAGCTAAATAAATAAATAAATAAAGCAGTTGCAAAATAGATAATAAGACCTGACATTAAATGATTTGCTTAATAAACTTGGACATTTAAATGTACTAGCTTCATTTTACATTCTCTTCTGGGACTCTTCAGGCTTCTGTTTCTATAAATGTGTGGGGGGGCAGTTTTATAAGGGGTCACCTAGTTAAATCATATTCTAAGATGCCCATGTTACTACTAATAATAATAATAATCATTTAGATAGCCCTACAGTGCATACGCAGCGCTGTGCAGAGATATGTAAGAGACGGTCCCTGCTCCTAAGAGCTTATAGTCTAGTCAAGACAAAGGCAACACAACAGTCGAGATAGACAACACAACTGGGGATTAGGGCATATCTAGGGGAATGGTAAGGAAACACATAGGAGGTGAACAGGAGACTAGGGGCGTCAGGATCGAAAAGCAGTCTCAAAAAAAGTGAGTTTTAGCCTGGATTTGAACAGGGCCAGAGATGGAGCCTGACATACTGACTCAGGTAGTTTGTTCCAGGCATAAAGAGCAGCAAGGTGCCCCTGTGCAATGGAGCGTTTTCTGGAGCAAAGTAGTGCGGGTTTCCCGATCTGCCTCAGTTACCCAAACTCTCTTCTTTTTTGCACATAGATGCTTTTATACTCCAGAAAAAATAGCCAAATGGAACACAACTGCTAGGGACCAGTGTTGGTCTTGCCATACTGCTGTGGGAACCCTCGCTCATGTTATTTATGAATGTCCTCAACTACAGGTTTACTGGGGGCGGGTCTGGGGTCGTATTCAATTTATCTTACACCTCCACGAGCCTCTTTCTTGGAAGATCGTGGGACTCCGCTCAGTGGCGGAGGTCCCCTCTCTTCCTAAGAAGGGTCGCTTTCTCCTTGATTTCATGCTGGGTATTGCCATATGTTTAATCACGAGGAATTGGAAGGATAGCTCTCGACTTACTGTCAATGAATGGTGGAACCTCGTCTGCTTATATAGTAAATATGAGCAGATACCTCGGAGAGCTATTCCCCATACCCAAACTCACTCTCGCTTGTCTAAATGGCAGATGCTCAATGATTATGTACAATCTGCTCATTGTTCCGACATGTCTGTTTAATGTGCACTCATCATGTTTCTGATCACCGTTAGGTTTTGTAACACAATAATGTAAGTACACGCCCGCTTCGGGAATGATTAGTTTTCTAGAGAAGAAGCAGGGGGGAGGGGGGTGGCAGGGGTTTACTTTGGTGTATGTATCACATTCTATGTATGTATCTGTCTTTTAGCTGTATGTCTTCCTTTCCTTTGTTGTTATAAAACGAAAATAAAGAATTAAAAAAAAAAAAGAGCAGCAAGGTGGAAAGATCAAATTCAGAAGTTGGCAGTGGAAGAGAAGGGCACAGCTAGAAGGGATCTGCCAGAAGAGCGGAGTTCCCGAGGAGGGATATAGGGAGAGATAAGCCTATTTTATGAAAGCAAGTAGGTGCCTAACACGCACCTACATTGCAGTCATTTGTGTTTACACCAGCTCTAGAGCTGGTATAAATACCCACAACTGTATTTATGAAGTATCTGCGTAATTTATAATATTTATAATTTACCTGTGTCCTTGCATGCTCCATCCAAAGTCCACCCACCAGCGAAGTATGCACCTTGATGCCAAAGTAGTGTCATAAGTTCTGCCCAAGCAGTCCCCACAATGTGGAGAGAGACCCAGACAGAAAGGGGTCCCATGCTGCAGCGGCGGCAAACTTACTTTATCCTGTTTTCTGCACTGCTCCACTTTGTAAGTTCCCAAAGGCCCAGCGGCTGTTCCTCGCAAGGCCAAAGTCTCATGAAAAACAGCCACACAGCAAGACTTCAGCCAGGCAGGGAACAGCGGCCGGGCCCGTGGTGAATTTACAATTTACAGAGTGGATAAAGGTGGCAAACACAACGAGGCAAATTTGCCACCACTGCCACCGCATGGGGGTGGTCAGGGCCTGCTCCGGGGGGGGGGGGGGGGGACCACTGCCACCGTGACAATGGGGGGGCCCTCAACATAATTTTGCTTGGGGTCCCCTCATTTTAACTTACAACGTGCCAACGTGCTTACTTTTTCTCCAGTTGGCATGTCATAAAAAGGGAGATGTTTACTAAAGTGTGCAAAGCGTGCTTTTGCAGTAAGTGTATGCCCTGTGTGCTAATGGGCCCCAGACAGCACATGGCCTTTGCACTTGTCACTCTTTAGTTCTGGCTCATTATGTACAGTCTGTGCAAAACCCTACCTGCACTTTAGCAAATATGCCCCTAAGTACTGTAGCCAGTTGAAAATGTATTTACTTTTAAATGGTTTGTTCTACATGTTTGGTAAAATTTAGATTACTTGGAAAGCCAAGGGTCAATATTTGAACTCCACGTAGAACAAACCATTTAAAAGTAAATACATTTTCAACTGGCTACAGTACTTAGGGGCATATTTGCTAAAGTGCAGGTAGGGTTTTGCACAGACTGTATAGCAAACCGCATAAAGTTAGGACTTCATGCAGTTTGTTCTCTTAGGCTTTTGCACTAAAAATGCCCTGCTACCTGAGCAGCTTGTGAATAGGTGGGGTTAAGGCGGAGAGTGGGCAGAGATGTGGCATTTGGTTGGAGCGGCCGCACTAGTCATGCGCAAGAGACACGATGCCAATAACACAGACACAACTACCACCTGCAATTGACTAGGCAGTAGTCATACCTGCCTCACTAGTGTGGTCTGAACGCATGGTTCAGATGTCAACATTAGGAAATATGAAGGGCAAAAGCAGGGCGAATGCATAGGGGTAGATTCTTATCCTTGTTTAGTGGGTCTGGATGCCCGATCAAGACGTCAAGACCCGCTAAACATCCGGATTGCCCTGGCAGCCACAGAGCTACCTGCATGTATAGCCGACTTGTTTGGGGAGCTCTGTTCGTAGGCGGGGGAGGAGCAAGGGCGGGCGGTGGGAGGAGGAGCGATCCTGGACATACAGGACCGATTCTGATGGCAGCCCTATACGTCCGGGGTCGGCAGGTTAGATGGGGGGCTTATTCCATCTCAGAGATGGAATAAGTCCCCCTAGATGTCGGGGGACAGTGGAGCTGGGCCAGACAGAAGAGGTGAGGGGGTGCAGGAGGTTCCCTGCAGCCTGACCCTGGCCATGGGAGGCCCAATTGGGGGTCGGGCTGTGGGGAAAGAATGCTGTGAAAGGTGGCTGGTGATGGTGTCTCCTTCATGGTGCCATGGTGGCATAGCCGCAGGATGCCATGCCATGCCACTGTCACTCCATGGAGGAGCCTGGCTGAGTTAGCCGAGGAAGTGGTTGGACGTCTGGGGTGCCTGAATCATGGCACCTCCCAGACATCCAGCCACTGTGCTGCGATTTTGCTCCCATGGGGATGTCTAGGCCCCCATGGGAGCAGAATTGGGTGTATCCCTTGGCCATCTGGATGTCTAGACATCCGGACATCCCAGGAATGCAGTCTGAATGTACAGTACCTTGTAAGGTAGGACAAATAGGTGATGGTAGTGGAATACCTAGCCACTTGCCTAGGAAACTCATTTGGAAGGGCTGCTTGGTGCAGTTGCCATAGCAGTGGACCACAACAGCCTGAGATCCACTAAACTAAGGTCTGCAGGTCTGGACAGTGGGAAAACAAGCACAGAAACATCAACAGCTGTGCTGTTTGACTGCTCTTCGCATTTGCAATTGCACTGGATGGATGTCAGAGGACTGCTGGTGTTCTGTGCTTTGCCAGTGTTGGAAGATAGGGCCTGTTCTCTGTGCTTCATCCAGACTGGCCACATAGCTAAAGTAGGAGCCAGCAATATACAGTGAGGGGTGGGGTATGCAAATAGCGATGTTTCACATACTGGAAACATGATAATGTGGCAATAAAATGTGCCTCCACCTCCCTTGCATGAGAGGACATATTAAAGTGCATATGTCAACCTGGAGGGCCATGCTGCTGCCATAGGCCATGTTCCTGTGGTCTGCTGGACCCCATCCAGAGACGATGTGTCAGTCACTTTAGGGTTCATCCCTAGGGTGCTTAGTTTATTTATAAGTCGCCTGTGTGGAATGATGACAAAGACTTTACTGAAATCTAAGTGCACCACATCTAGGGCTCTCCCTCAGCCCAACTCCCTGGTCACCCAGTCAAAGAAATCAATCAAATTTGACTGACAAGACCTGCCTCTGGTAAGCCGATGCTGCCTCGGATCCTGCAATCCATTGGACTCCAGAAACCTCACTATGCTCTCTTTTTGCAGAGTTTCCAATAATTTACTTACCACAGAGATTGGACTAACCAGTCTGTAGTTTGCAACCTCATCTTTACTTCCAACTTTTGTGTAAAGGGACCACATGTGCCTTTCTGCAATCCTCTGGGTCCACTTCTGACGCTAAAGAAGCATTGAAAGGTTCATTCAGTGGAGCTGCTAGAATGTCCCCACGTTCCTTCAGTATTCTTGGATGTATCCCATCCAGTCCAATTGCTTTATCTACTTTTAGTTTAGCTAGTTCCTCATGGATGCAGTCTTCTGAAAATCATTCTTGTGGGTGTTTTCTGAGGTCCTGCTCCTGGCCTTTCATCTGTGCGCACAGAACAGAAACATTTGTTAAGGAATTCCATTTTATCCTCATCAGCTTCTACATATTCTTCCCCTTCACCCTTGAGTGACAATACCGCTTTTGCCCTTCCTCCTCTCACTAACATCTGAAAAATGGTTTATCCCCCTATTTTATTTCATTGGCTATTTCTTCTTCTTTTTGTATCTTTGCTTTCCTGAATTCTTTGCTAGCTTCTCTAAGAGGCTTGTTTACAAAGTCGCGGTAGTGGTTCGCGATCGTTATCGGAGCCACGGCTCCATTGAAATCAATGGGGTCGCGGCTCCGATAACAATCGCGAACCGCTACCGCAGCTTTGTAAACAAGCCCCTAAGTTTTTCCTAATATAGATGCTTGTCTTCCTCTCTCTGTGATCTCTTGGATTTTTTGAAGGCCACCCTCTTTTTCATCATCTTTTCAGCTTCTTTTTTTGAAAACCATGATGGCCTCCTTTTCCTTTTACATTTATTTACCTGTCAAACAAAAAGGTTTGATGCCCTTAAAATATCCCCTTTCAGTTTTGCCTATTGCTTTTCTACATCCCCCAGCTGTTTCCATCCTGAACCCCTTGAGGTCCTGCTAACAACCCTTGTCGGCAAAGTTAGTTTTCCTAAAGTCTAAGACCCTCACTTTTGGATTTTATCAGCCCTAGTCCTATTAGTGAACCACACCTTCTGGTGATCACTGGATGTGAGATGATCCCCCACTATGACATCAGAAGTCCTTTCCCCATTGGTAAGCAACGTCCAGTATTCATGTGTGAATTCTGTTATCAGTTGCCGGAATAATTCTCTCTGTAGTGAAACTAAGATCTCCTTACTTCTAGATGACACCTGTAACACGTAAGATCTGCCCTCTGCCTCAGAAGCACAGAAATCTGCTGTTTGCAGTTTAGATTCTGACAGGCAGGCAAGTCACAAGGTTCCCAGTTACCATAGGCAACGTAAACAAACTCAGACACGAGGTCTGCAGTCACGCCTAGCTAGTAAGCATTCCCCAGCTGCTGATGAAAACGGCTTTCACCTGTGCAAGGGAACGCCCAAGAAGCTGTATAAAAAATGCTCAGTGCAGTCAGAGTTAGACTGGCAGGACACGAGAAACTTGCAGGACTCAGAAGAGAGCTCAGAATATTCAGGAAATACAGACACAGAGGCAGAACTGCCTGAAACTTTTAGCAGGAAGCCACAAAGAAATTCATGGAAAGAAACACGGAGAGTTTCACACAGAGAGGTCAGCTGTAAGAAGCACTTACCTCTGACGCAGCTTGAATTTCCTAAGCACCGGGCTGTGCTGAATGAATGGGAGGCAGCAAAAGGCAAACCGTATGTATCTGAAAAGCATGGCAGCTTAAAACAGTTACAAACCCTAGAGAGGGAAAGAAATGCTATTGAAGATGTGTGTATGTCTGACCCTGAAGAGCGTGTGCCAGTGAAACCCTGCAAAAGATTTCCAAGGGAGAAATCTTCTTATAATAGAAGAGAACAGTGTTATGGTTTACAGCCAAATGTAAAAGGCAGGAAGTTTAAAAGTTTTAAGGATAAAGCTTACTCAGAGAAAGGTTTCTCTCCTTCCTGCTATTACCAGCTTTATGACAGCTATTTGCCCTGCTGTGAAAAAGGCTATTCAGAGAGCACTGATAGAGATACGGGACTAAGAAAGGTGCAAACTTTCTGTTCTAATGAAAATACTGTAAATGATAAAGCAAAGTGTGAGCCTATGATTACAGAGGCTGGTATTGAAAGCCCATGTGATGAAGCCATGGATTGTACGCTGTTGTATCCGATATGGTTTCCTCCTTATGCTGAAGCCAGGATAAGAGTGCCTCGTGAGTGCTGAGAAAGCTAAGAAGAGACAGCTAGCATATCGGATAAGCTTTATACTGTGATTTATGAGTTCTGTTGAAGCAAGATGCTATGTTTAAGTTTTCTTCAGTTTACCAGAAGTATGGTTGTATCCTGAGTTTTTGTATTATAACCTTTTTGAAAATCCAGCCCCGGGAGGGGAATAAAAATCCTTTTGAAAAACCTGACCACTTGACTCACAACTACAACTTTCTATAAGAAAGGTCAGGCCCAGCAGTCTGGCTGTTAGCTTAGGCCACAGTCCAGCTCCTGCTGGTGACACACCGCAGCAGGGATGTCCCAATCAACATCTGGCATATTGAAATCAACTATTAGTAGCACTTCTCATTTCATGGCAATACTCTGTATGTGTATGTCTTCTATTATATCTTCATTCACTTCTTCTCCCTGTGAGGGAGATCTATATATCACACCAATGCAAAAAGATTTCCTTTCCCTCTTTATAGTTTAACCCACAGTGACTCCTCGCTCTCTTTTAATCCCTGTAACCCTAAAGCTTTAATATTATTTTTTACATGTGGAAGCACATTCCAAGTTGGTCGCCCAAGCCCCTGTGTGTCGGATCGGAAGTGGGACGCACAGAGGCTGACCCAATTCTGATCGCGCGGGGGCTAGACGTGCTCTGTGGGATTGGGATCGGAATCGGGTCTGGACCTGTACATGCAGGCCAGGACCCAATTCAGATCGGCCTGCGCCTATAGGCCCCTGTCCAGCTAACTCAGTCAGGCTCCTGAATGGAGCCGCGGTGCCATGGCATCCCGTTGCCATGGCACCTTGGCTCCATTCAGGAGCCACGATCCCCATCCGCCGGCCACTTGTTCCTTTCCCCACAGCCCTACCTCCGATCTGGCCTCCCGTGGCCATGGTCGGGCTGTGGGGAACCCCCTGCACCCCTCGCCCAACTTCTGCCACAAAGGCCTACCATCCCCTGATGTCCAGGGGGACTTATTCCACCTTCAAGGTGGAATAAGTCCCCCGTCCAGTCTGCCAGCCCTAGACGTACAGGACGAACTTCAGAATCGGCCTTGTACGTCCAGGGCTGTAGATCATTCACTGCCCGCCCTCAACTTGCCTCCGCAATGCCCCCTCCAGCCCCCGTCTAAGCCTCCCCATGCAAACTCCTTGTTCATACAGGAAGGCTTTCATTGGAGATGGCAAGGGGAGCGAATAGCGGGGATGGACAATGGAATAGACCCCACAGTGCCACTCCTCCTCTCCTTCTTCCTATCCTGCCCTTCCTGAATAAAGTATAGCCTGGTATAATTACATCCCAGTCATGGCTGTCCATGAACCATGCCTCTGTAACCACCACTAAATCCAAGTCAGCCTCTTCCATTAAAGCCTCAACATCTGGGATCTTATTTCCTATGCTATAGACATTTATACACACTGCTTTCCAGATGTTGCCCCTTTCAGCAGTTTCTACAGAGGTATTTAATGTTTCACTTACCTGTGGATTTCACTTACCTGAGGGCTTTCTCAACCCATCCCCAATGAATCTAATTTAAACTCTCTTCACTAGGTTAGCCAGTCTGCTGCAAAAGACACTTTGAACCTTCTTAGACAGGTGGACACCATCTCTTCTCTGCAGCCCTTGGAAAATTATCCCGTGGTCCAGGAAACCAAAATGTTCTCAATGACACCATCCACACAGCCATGCATTTATCTCCAAGATGTGAGTTTCTTTGCATAGGCCTTTACCCACAACAGGCATGGATTGAAGTAACATAGTAAATGACGGCAGATAAAGACCAGTATGGTCCATCTAGTCTGCCCAGTAAGATGGTAAGAGTAGGTGCACCTGCTGCTACTTGCAGGCCACCCCTACCCACCTCTTTGTTTTAGGGGTGTACTCACCGCTCTGTGTAGGACACCCCTGTATGTTGAGAAATTAGATAGTTAAGTTCATTTTGATTTTATCCTGTTGCTGTAAAGGGATCCACTGTGTCTGTCCCATGCCATTTTGAATTCTGTCACTGTATTTGCCCTTACCACTTCCATTGGGAGGGTATTCCAAGCATCCATCACCCGTTCAGTGAGAAAGTATTTCCTGACATTGCCTTTCAATTTACCCCCTTGCAGCTTCATGTTATGCCCTCTAGTTTTACAGCTTCCCCGTCTTTGGAAGAGGTTTGTTTGTTCATTATTTTTCTTTAAGTATTTAAAGGTCTGAATCATATCTCCCCTGTCCCTCCTCTCCTGCAGACTAATGCCATGAGGCTAGAGTAGAAGATAGATGCCCAGATTGGACCTTGACTGCAGGAGAAGGTACTTGGTGGATTAACTATCATTGCAAAGGAGAGCATGTGGAAAGAAGTTAGGACATCCAAACAGAGAGGTTCCAATAAAGATAAAAGTTACCCAGGTGCCTTTAAGTAAAGAGCTGAAAGATTCCAAATTACCCCTATCAACTAGTAACCAGATTAACATGATTGAAATACAACCTCTAAACTGCCTGTATACAAATTCTAGAAATCTAAAAAATAAGATGGGAGAATTAGAATGTATAGCTCTAAATAAGAGGTTATATATGATTGGTATCTCAGAGACCTGGTGGAAGGAGAACAACTAGTGGAAAACTGTGATACCTAGATACAAACTATATAGCAATGATAGAGTACATTAAATTGGTGGAGGGGTTGCGATCTTTGTTAGAGAGGGCATTGAGTCACACAGGATTCAACTTTTGCAGGAAACAAAATACTGTAGAATCTCTATGGATAGAAATTCCATGTAAAAAGGGGGAAGTGACGGCAGTGGGGGGTATACAACCGACCGCCTGGCCAGATGGATGAACAGATGGATAATGAAATGTTGAAAGAAATCAGGAAGGTTTACAAAACATACAACACAGTAATAATAGGTGATTTCAATTACCTGGGAATTGACTGGGTCAATATCACAGCAGGACATGCTAGGGAGATAAAGTTTCTAGATGAAATAAATGACTGTTTCTTGGAGCAGCTGGTTCATGAACTAACAAGAGGGGAAGCTATTTTGTACCTAGTCCTTAGTGGCATGCAGGATCTGGTGCAAGAGATAAGAGTGTTGGGGCCATTTGGCAATAGTGATCATAGTGTGATCGCATTTGATTTAATAAATGAAAGAAGGACAGCAAGGAAATCAACAGTACTCCCATTTAACTTTTAAAAGGGAGACTATGATAAAATGAGGAAAATAGTTAACAAAAGACTAAAAGAAGCAGCATAAAGCATGGGCATTGTTTAAAAATACTATCTTGGAAGCCCAGAACAGATTTATTTCATGCTTTATGAAAAATGGAAGGAAGGCCAAAAAACTGCCAACATGGTTTAAAGGCGAGGTCAGAGAGGCTGTTGTGGCCAAAAAAGCATCTTTCAGGAAATGGAAAAAGGAGCCAAATCATGAAAATGGGGAAACAGCATAAGTATTGCCAAGTAAGATGCAAGACATTGATAAGACAGGCAAAGAGAATTTGAAAAAAAGCTTGCAGTAGAAGCAAAAATGCATAATAAAAACCTTTTCAAGTACATTCATAGCAAAAGACCTGTGAGACAGTCAGTTGGACCATTGGATGATAGAGGAGTAAAAGGGGCACATAGTAAATACAAGGCCATAGCGGAGAGACTGAATGAATTCTTTGCCTTGGTCTTTACTGAAGAAGATGTTGGGAATTTACCCATGCCTGAAATGGTATAAAGGTGATGTATTGGAAGAATTGAAAGAAATATCGATAAACCAGGAAGATGTATTACAACTATTTGATAACTGAAGAGCACCAAATCACATGGACTAGATGGTATACATCCAAGGGTATTGAAAGAACTGAAATATGAGATTGCAGACCTACTCTTAGTAATCTGTGAACTATCATTAAAATCAATGTAATACCTAAGATTGGAGCATGACAAATGTAACGCCAATATTTAAAAATGGTTCCAGAGGTGATCCAGAAAACTACAGACCT
The DNA here is from genome assembly GCA_033557465.1 of Ichthyophis bannanicus. Taxonomy (NCBI): domain Eukaryota; kingdom Metazoa; phylum Chordata; class Amphibia; order Gymnophiona; family Ichthyophiidae; genus Ichthyophis; species Ichthyophis bannanicus. The sequence goes on from CM066033.1 coordinate 1,376,012,244, forward strand.
GTGAGTCTGACATCAGTACCAGGTAAAATGGTAGAAACCATTATAAAAAATAAAATTACTGATCATGTATATAATCATGGTTTAATGGGAGAAAGCCAACATGGATTTAGCCAAGGAAAGTCTTATTTTACTAATCTGTTATGTTTTTTTGAAGGTGTGAATAAACAGGTAAACAAAGTTGAGCCAGTTGATAAAGTATATCTGGATTTTCAGAAAGCCGTTGACAAGGTCCCTCATGAGAGACTCTTGAATTCAATAGGGCCGCGGCTCCGATATCGCACGGACGCCACTACCGCCGTTTAGTAAACATACCTCTTGGTGAAATTAAAAAGTTATGGGATTGGAGGCAGTGTAGTATTTCTAGTCTTGAAGGAATAGAAAAAGGGACTGTTACTTCTGGAGAGAGATCTGCAACTGTGAGTATATACTTCTGGTAATTTTCTAAAAGGAATTCTTTGTATTAAAGCTAATTAATCTGTGAACCCACTATTTTTTGTTAAATCAGTCAGGGCCTAGTAGCAGCAGTTTAAATTTAAAACACAGAGGAGAACTTTCTGGTTACATTTCATACCCAGCAGAGAGCTTGTAGTTTAAATTTAATAGTCACTCGGGGCCTAGTAACCGCAAAGTACTTTTAGTTTAAATTTAAAACACAGAAGAGAACATTCTGGTTACATTTGGAACCCAGCAGAGAGCTTGTAGTTTACATTTAATAGTCACCAGGGCCTAGCATCAGAAAATTACTTTTAGTTTTAAAACACAGAGGAGAACTTTCTGGTTACATTTCATACCCAGCAGAGAGCTTGTAGATTAAATTTAATAGTCACTCAGGGCCTAGCATCAGCAAAGTACTTTTAGCTTAAATTTAAAACACAGAAGAGAGCTTTCTGGTTAAATTTAGAACCCAGCAGAGAGCTTGTAGTTTAAATTTCATAAGAAGTTAGAGCCTAGCAATAGCTAAGAGCTATAATTTAAATCAAATCAGAATATAGCTTACCTCAGCAGCACAAGACAGGGTACTGTGTAGCAGCCCTCTTTTAATAAGTGTTATTTCCCTCCCTCCCCTGGGATAATCGTAGCTTTATAGGTACTTACACATCTTAAAAGGCAGGAGGTGCTCTCAGGTGAAGCTCGTTACCCAAATCAATAATACACTAAGGACCTGAGATTAGTTAAGCTTCAGGTGAACAAGGTATATTACACGTATTAGGTACAGTTTTATTAGTATAAATATCCATAGCAACCCTTAGTAAGTAAAGAACTTAGATCTAAACACAAACTTAAAACTAAGATGCAGACAGCAGTACAGCAGCGGGATGGGGGCTTTCCAGTCTTTTGCATTGAGTGTCACATGTACGATTTTCTCCCAGTTGGCGAGAGGTCTTACGTGTGCACCAGGTGCAAGGAGCTCTTTGCTCTCAGGGAATGAGTCCGTTCTCTAGAGGCTAAAGTAGCAGACTTGGAAAGCATAAGACAGAAAGAGAGGTACATAGACGAGACCTACAGGGATATAGTCCTGAAGTCCCACCTCCAGTCTGGCAGCATCCCTGTTGCCATGGAGGAGAGAGGTCACGTGACAGGACAGCATCACCCTGGTGTGGCAGGAAGTGATCCTGTAACTAGGACCTGTCCTCCAGGTGATGTAAAACCCTCTCGCACCGAGGAAGTTTCTACAGGGCCATGTGCCCATGAGGGAAGGGTTAGGACAGCCGTTATAGTTGGTGATTCGATCATTAGGCATGTAGATAGCTGGGTGGCTGGTGGACGTGAGGATCGCCTGGTAACATGCCTGCCTGGTGCGAAGGTAGCAGACCTCACGCGCCACCTAGATAAGGTCTTAGATAGTGCTGGGGAGGAGTCTGCTGTCTTGGTACATGTTGGTACCAATGACATAGGAAAATGTGGTAGGGAGGTTCTGGAGGCTAAATTTAGACTTTTAGGTAGGAAGTTGAAATCCAGAACTTCCAGGGTAGCATTCTCCGAAATGTTTCCTGTTCCACGCGCAGGACCCAAAAGGCAGGCAGAGCTCCGGAGTCTCAATGCGTGGATGAGACAATGGTGCAGAGATGAGGGGTTTGGATTTGTTAGGAACTGGGGAACATTCTGGGGAAAGGAGGGGCTCTTCCGAAGGGATGGGCTTCACCTTAACCGGGATGGAACCAGGCTGCTGGCATTAACCTTTAAAAAGGAGATAGAGCAGCTTTTAAACTAGATATTAGGGGAAAGCCGACAGTCGCCCAAGAGCAGATGGTTCGGAAGAATGTATCTTTGAAGGATACTACCAAAAGCAGAGAGGTTCCACAAAAGAGTAAACTAGCCCAAATGCCCTCAAGTATGGAGCAGACAGAGCTTAAAGATCCCAAATTACCCATGTCTAACAATAGCCAAATTAATATGAATAAAATACATTCTCTAAAATGCTTGTATGCAAATGCTAGAAGTCTAAAAAATAAGATGGGAGAGTTAGAATATATAGCACTAAATGAAAGGTTAGATATGATTGGAATATCAGAGACATGGTGGAAGGAGGACAACCAGTGGGACACTGTGATACCTGGGTACAAACTATATCGTAATGATAGAGCTGATCAAATTGGTGGAGGGGTTGCTCTCTATGTTAGAGAGGGCATTGAGTCAGAAAGGATTAAAGTTTTGTAGGAAACAAAATCTGCTGTAGAATGATAAGGCGGTTTAGAAATACTGTTAAATAAATAAATAAAATATGGATTGAAATTCCATGTAAAAGGGGGAAGGCGATGGCAGTGGGGGTGTACTATCGACCGCCTGGCCAGAATGACCAAATGGATGATGAAATGTTCAAAGAAATCAAGGAAGCTAACAAACGTTACAGCGCAGTAATAATAATGGGTGATTTCAACTACCCCGGTATCGACTGGGTCAGTGTCACATCAGGACATGCTAGGGAGATAAAGTTCCTAGATGAAATAAATGACTGCTTTTTGGAGCAGCTGGTTCATGAACCGACCAGAGGGGAAGCCATATTAGACCTAGTCCTTAGTGGAACACCAGATCTAGTGCAAGAGATAAGGTTGTTGGGGCCACTTGGCAATAGTGATCATAACATGATTGCCTTTGATTTAATTAGTGGAGGAGGGATAGTAAGGAAATCCATAGTACTACCTTTTAACTTTCGAAAGGGAGACTATGATAAAATGAGGAAAACAGTTAAGAAAAAACTAAAAGGAGCAGTTGCAAAGGTTAAAGACGTACATTAGGCTTGGCTGTTGTTGAAAAATACTATCTTGGAAGCCCAGACCAGCTGTATTCCACGCTTTAAGAAAAGTGGAAGGAAGTCCAAAAAACTGCCAGCATGGTTTAAAGGTGAGATCAGAGAGGCTGTTGTTGCCAAAAAAGCATCTTTCAGGAAATGGAAAAAGAGCCAAGCGACCAAACCTGGAAACAGCACAAGCACTGGCAAGTCAAATGCAAGGCATTGATAAGGCAGGCAAAGGGAGAATTTGAGAAGAAGCTTGCTGCGGAAGCAAAAACGCGAAGTAAAGACCTTTTCAAGTACATTCGTAGCAAAAAACCTGTGAGAGAGTCAGTTGGTCCATTAGATGATAAAGGGGTTAAAGGAGCACTAAGAGGCGACAAGGCGATAGCGGAGAGACTGAATGAATTCTTTGCTTTGGTCTTTACTGAGGAAGATGTAGGGATGTTACCCATGACTGAAGTGGTATTTAAAGGTGTGGAAGAATTGAAGGAATTATGGATACATCGGGAAGATGTATTACAACTATTAGATAAACTGAAGAGTAGCAAATCACCTGGGCTGGATGGTATACATCCAAGGGTGTTGAAAGAACTGAAATATGAGATTGCAGACCTGATATTAGTAATCTGTGAACTATCATTAAAATCATCTCTAATACCTGAAGATTGGAGGATCGCCAATGTAACACCAATTTTTAAAAAGGGTTCCAGGGGTGATCCAGGAAACTACAGACCGGTGAGCCTGACGTCAGTACTGGGAAAAATGGTAGAAACCAAATGGTTTTAATGCTACAGTTATAGTTTTAGTTTGTCATTTTTCATAAATTACAATTATACTGCTATCACTGAATAGTTTCTCTTTCACCCTGTAAGCTGCAATTATACTACTATCACTGAAACAATGGTATTAATGTTAAGTTACTCTATCTCAATATAAGCCTTAGTAATACTACTATCACTGAAACTCTAGTATCATCACTAATATCATTATTACAGGTAATATCACTAATATTAATTAACAACACTATTCTGTTTTATTGGAACTCTACTAATTAAAACATAAAAACTAAAACTAAATACAAAACAAACAATGCATAAACAATTCCTTTCTCCCATCAAAACTATACTTATTAGTATCACAATCCTGACACTGATAAATCTAATAAAATCCATAGATAATAAGAATAATAGACCAATCCCCATAATACAAAGTATATCAAAACTTGATAATCTAACAAACCCATTCAAAATAGGAACCAACCTTAGATCCAGACAATCTAGACTTATATATAACAACAACAAAAATATGCAACACACCACACCCACCTCATATACAAAACTACACAAATCTTACCTGCCAACTCATTAATGCAAGATCTATGAAAAACAAACTACCAATTTTTATAGACATTATCAAAGATGATAAACCAGATATCCTTTGTATAACAGAGACCTGGCTCAAAGATACTGATTCAGTATTCTTAAACCAACTAAAGACACCTGAATATGAGATCTTCCATACTCACAGAATACAAAAAAAAGGAGGAGGAGTACTTATAATATTAAAGAAAAACCTCAATGCAAAATTAATATCATCTAATAATATAGACAATGTTGACATACTCACCATAAAAATTAAAAACATAAATATATCACTAATATATCGACCACCAGAATACTACATAGATAAAATTTATAACTTAATTGAATTACTAGCATCATCCACAGACACAAATCCTGTAATACTTATGGGAGACTTTAACCTTCCATCAACACCCAATAATCATTCTAATCACTTCTTAGAAATGATAAATAATTTGGATTTTCACCAAATAATAACTGAACAAACACACAATAAAGGAAAAACACTTGATATGGTCTTCCTACCAAACTCTATATACAACCTATATAACTCTGAATCCCTCTCAAACATTCCAGTCCCCTGGTCTGACCACTATCTTTTAAAATTCAATATAACCTTCACATACAACAATCATACTAAAAAAACACAACATCCTCAAACTAAAAGATTCAGAAAATTCAATGAAGAGGAATTTTTAGATCAAATAATACCACACCTTACACAAACACCCACAAATCTCGAAGAATCTATCAAAAACTGGAACAATATAATCTCCAAAGCAGCAGAAAATAACCCAAATCAATCAAACCAAAATATAAACAATAAAATTGAAAAAAGACATACTCCATGGTTTAATACATCTATCAAAACATTAAAAAGACAACTAAGAAAAGAGGAAAGGAAATGGAGACAATCAAAATCATTAATAAATCATGAGAATTACACTAAAACACTACAAATTTATAAACAAACAATAAACAACTCCAAGCAAAATTATTATTCTAATATAATATCAAGAGCCACTAATCGACCAAGAGAACTATTCTGTATAGTACAGAAATTAACAAACAAAACACTAAATAATGATGAAATATCAATAGATATCTCCCCACAAGAATTAGCTCAATACTATAGCAACAAAACAAACCTACAAATAACACCATCAAATATTACTCAACCACAAATTAAAACACAATTAAAGCAAACTACAGTTGATAACTGGACCAACTTCAACTTAATATCAAAAACTACTCTCAAAACTACAATAACTAACATTAATACAACAACTTCATACCTTGATCCATGCCCAGTTGATTGGATAAAGAAGACTTTCCCAATACTCTCTTCTTTCATTCTACCTTTAGTGAATCTATCCTTGCAAAAAGGCTATTTACCACCATCCCTCAAACATGTTCAAATACGTCCTATACTTAAAAATAACACATTAGATAAACTATCCCCAAAATCTTACAGACCTATATCAAGTATTCCTTTTATGGCTAAACTTATTGAAAAAATTGTACAAATTCAACTACAAGATTTTATTGACACATTAAACATTCTTGATGAACATCAATATGGCTTTAGACCCTTCCATGGAGTAGAAACCTTACTAACGATCCTTTATGACACAATATTAAGAGGTATTGATAATACTAAACAAGCCTTTATTCTTGTTTTCCTTGACATATCAGCTGCCTTTGACAGTGTTGATCACTTAACAATGTTAAACAGACTTCAAAAAATTGGTATAACATCTACTGTTTATAATTGGTTCAAATCCTATCTATCAAACAGAACCCAAAATGTAAGAATCCACACCCAAATATCTAACACCTTCAAACAAACTCAAGGTCTTCCGCAGGGATCTGCTTTATCTGCACTATTATTTAACATTTACTTACAACCAGTTTGTAACATCTTTAAACGCCACAATGTCTTTTATCATATTTACGCCGATGATATAATGTTCTACCTCCCATTTGAAATCCCACACCCACCTCTCCAAAAAATAACAGAATGTTTTAATGAACTAACTGAGTGGCTCAAAGAACAAAATCTACTTATCAACTTTACTAAAACAGATATTTTATTTATCACTAAAAATCAAACATATATACCCCCAAACACGATTACACTAGATACTCATGAAATTAATATAAAAAAAGAAGTAAAATATTTAGGTGTGATACTTGACAATAATCTAAATATGGATTCACATATAAAATATTTAACTAAAAATATACATTACAAACTCAAAACACTAAAACAACTAAGACCTTTGATTCTTCTACAAGATTTTATTAACATAATTCATGCTATTATTACCCCACATTTCGATTTTGCAAATACAATACTTAATGGTATTTCGAAACAAAATATTAAAAAGATACAAATAACTCAGAACTTAGCTGCTAGAACGATTATGAATATAAGCCCACTTGAACATATTACACCAATTTTAGCTGAACTTCATTGGCTACCAATTTACTCCCGAATCAAATATAAAATTCTTGTCACTACATTTAAACTTATAAATAAACTTGCACCATCTGCACTAAATACACTGATTAACATTGACATTGATAAACGATCTCAAAGGAGCAGAAACATAAATACTTTAACAATACCAAAAGATTTTACAAAAGCCAGAAAACAAACCAATAAGAGAGCTTTCTCACACTCTGCTCCAATACTCTGGAACAATTTACCTGACAACATTCGCCTACTGTCTGACATAAAAGAATTTTAAAAAAAATTAAAAACTCACTTATTTACATTACACTACAATACACTCCCAAAACAGAATTCTCAAAGGGATACAGGCTAACATTTATTTTTAATATTATATACCCTATTTTCAAAAATAAACGACACTAATACACTAATTTAACCATACTACACACTCATTTACATGATGATTAATAATTTAACTAGCAATGTATATATGTTCTAATATGTTATACTTGTAATGTTACAATTTTCCTTGTAATTTATAATTATCTGTTCTATGTAAAATGTCCTGGTATATCTCATACCAATTAACCTACTGTTACATGTAAACCGCACTTGAAACAAGGGAAAGAGCGGTATATAAATAACTGTTAAATAAATAAATAAATAAATAAAAATAACTCAGCATGTAGATAGTCATGACCTAATGGGAGACAGCCAACATGGCTTTAGACAAGGAAGATCTTGTCTTACTAATCTGTTATGTTTTTTTGAAGGAGTGAATAATCAGGTGGACAAAGATGAGTTGGTTGATATTGTGTATCTGGACTTTCAGAAAGCCTTTGACAAGGTCCCTCATGAGAGACCTTTGGCAAAACTAAAGAGTCATGGGATAGGAGGCAGTGTACTATTGTGGATCAGGAACTGGTTAAAAGATAGAAAGCAGAGGGTAGGGCTAAATGGCCAATTTTCCCAATGGAGAAAGGTGAATAGTGGTGTACCCCAGGGATCTGTGCTGGGTCCGCTGCTTTTTTGACATATTCATAAATGACCTGGAAAGTGGAATAACGAGTGAGGTTATCAAATTTGCAGATGACACAAAACTATTTAAAGTTGTTAAAACCCAAGAGGATTGTTGAAAATTGCAAGAGGATCTTGATAAATTGGAAGACTGGGCATCAAAATGGCAGATGAAATTTAATGTGGACAAGTGCAAGGCTATGCACCTAGGGAAGAACAACCCAAACTATGGTTACACGATGCAAGGTTCCACTTTAGGAACTACCACCCAGGAAAAAGATTTAGGCGTCATTGTGGATACCATGTTAAAACCCTCGGCCCAATGTGCAGCAGCGGCCAAGAGAGCAAATAGAATGCTAGGTATGATAAGGAAAGGAATGGAAAATAAAACAAAAGATATTATAATGCCTCTATATCGTTCCATGGTGAGACCGCACCTTGAATAATGTGTGCAATTCTGGTCGCCGTTATCTTAAAAAGGATATAGCTATTTTAGAAAAGGTTCAGAGAAGAGGCACCAAAATGGTAAAGGGGATGGAAGGATACTCCTATGAAGAAAGGCTAAAAAGGTTAGGGCTCTTTAACCTTGAAAAGAGACGGCTGAGGGGAGATATGATAGAAGTCTATAAATCAATGAACGGAGTGGAACGGGTAAACATAGATCGATTGTTTACCTTATCAGAATATAGAAAGACTAGGGGACATGCAATGAAGCTACAGGGTAAACTATTTAAGACTTATAAAAGAAAATATTTTTTCACTCAACGTGTAATCAAACTCTGGAATTTGTTACCAGAGGATGTAGTAAAGGCTGTTAATGTAGCTGGGTTTAAAAAAGGTTTGAACAAGTTCCTGGAGGAAAGGTCCATAAACCATTATTAAGAAGGGACCCAGGATATCAATGCTTGAACCAATACAAGCATTGTGGAACCTGTGTCCCTTGGGGAAACTGCTAGGTACATATGACCTAGATTGGCCACTGTTGGAAACAGAATACTGGGCTTGATGGACCTTGGTCTGACCCAGTATGGCATATCTTATGTTCTTATGTTCTTATGAGGATCAGAAACTGGTTAAAAGATAGAAGGCAGAGAGTAGGGCTAAATGACCAATTTTCTCAATGGAGAAAAGTACCGGTAAATAGTAGAGTACCCCAGGGATCTATGCCAGGCCCATTGCTTAAAATATATTCATAAAATATCTGGAAATGGGAATAATGACTGAGGTGATCAAATTTGCAGATGACACAAATTATTCAAAGTTGTTAAAATGCAAGAGGATTGTGAAAAATTACAAGACGACCTTGATAAATTGGAAGACTGGGTGTCCAAATGGCAGATGAAATTTAATGTAGACAAGTGCAAAGTTAAGCACCTAGGAAAAAACAACCCAAACTATGATTACATGATGCAAGGTTCCACATTAGGAACCACCAACCAAGAAAAAGATTGAGGTGTCATCGTGGATAATTCGTTGAAACCCTCCACCCAGTGTTCAGTGGCGGCCAAGAAATCAAATAGAATTCTAGGAATCATAAGGAAAGGAATGAAGAATAAAACCTAGGATATTATAATGTCTCTGTATCATTTCATAGACCAACCGCACCTTGAATTCTGGTTGCCATATCTTTAAAAGGATATAGCGTACTTAGAAAAGGTACAGAGAAGGGCCATTAAAATAGTAAAGGGGATGGAAGGATATCCCTATGAGGAAAGGCTTAAAAAGTAAGGGCTCTTCAACTTGGAAAAGAGAAGAATGAAGGGAGATATGATAGAAGTAATTAAATTAATGAATCGAGTGGAAAGGGTTAGCATAGATCGATTGCACAGGTACACTACCAAAAAACTGCCTCCAGTTTTGCAACTGATTCCTATAGATTTTGGGGTGCTGAATCCAGGAAAAATAGCCAAAATATTACATCACGTCACGTTTTCTTGCAAAATTAGATTTCTTACCCATATAAGGAATGTTCACATAATTTCTTTTTAGCCGAATGCAGTTTATTTTCTTGGCCCAAAATAGAGGTTGTAATGGTTAACTAACTAGAAACACTCCCTCATGATATTTTAGAGTGTTTTGTATTCATTTTATACATTAACAGGACAATTGGGAGGCGGGGGGCTAAATCCAGTACTCGCGCTGGAGCATGTTCTTTCCTGTTCGCCTCGCCTCATTCGCTCGCTCAAACACGGTGGTTGCGACATGAACGTTCCTGTCAAATTTCAGTTTCTTGCAAGTTCATTATTACCTTTTGTTTGCTCAGTCGTAATCCAGCTTTATTCCGAAGTGGTTCACTACAGTTGTAGTTTGCAGTGCTGTGTATTTGTGATGGCTCACAGAGCCAGAGGTTGCGTCAACTCTCCGGACAGTTTTTGTTTTATTTGTGGGGAATATACCGTGAAAAAGCGGCAGAGGAACATTTCTGCATTTATTAAAAAAGTATATTTCGCCTATTTCGGTTTGAAGTTAGGCGATCAAGACAAACCGTGGGCTCCTCACAAAGTGTGCAAGACATGTGAGGAAGATCTACGCTTATGGATGAAAGGTAAAAAACAAGCATTTCGTTTCGGAATACCTATGATGTGGCGTGAACAAAGAGACCACAGCAGTGACTGCTATTTTTGCTCTTGCATTGTGAAGGGATACAACTTAAAAAATAAGAACGTAATAAGTTACCCCAACTTTCCCTCAGCAATTAGGCCTATGCCTCATAGCAACGAAGTACCTGTGCCTGAACCACCAAAATCTTTGGATCATATTTGTGTGGACGGTTCTGATCATGATGAGACTCATCAGATGGCTTTTCCCGATGAGTCCAGTACTTCCGAGTTTGAAACTGAACCAGATCCGAAACCTGAACTTTTTCTCTCAAGCTGAATTGAATGATTTAGTCCGGGATTTAGGACTCCCAAAAGATGCTGCCCGACTGCTAGGTTCTCGGCTTAAACAGAAAAATCTATTATCACCAGGAACAACTTTTTATTGGTACCGCAACCGCGAGACACAATTTTTGAAGTATTTCAGCAAAGAGGAAGATTTGGTATTTTGCAACGATATATACGGAGTGATGGAAAAGTTTAAACTCAAGTATGATCCTGCTGAATGGCGGCTGTTCATTGATTCGTCAAAAGACAGCATAAAAGGTGTTCTTCTTCATAATGGCAACACATTCGCTTCAGTTCCTATTGCTCACTCTGTTATTCTCCAAGAAAAATACGAGAATTTGGCCCTGATTCTTCAGAAGATTTGTTATGATGAGCATAAGTGGATGATTTGTGGAGACTTTAAAATTCTATCCATGCTATTAGGGCAGCAATCCGGTTTCACCAAATATCCCTGCTTCCTTTGCTTGTGGGATAGCCGGGCCCGAGACCTACACTGGGGGAAAAAAGACTGGCCAATTCGGGGTATTTGAGACCCGGTGAGAAAAATGTTCTTCATGAGAGCTTGGTACCTCGTGATAAAATTCTATTACCACCTCTCCACATTAAGTTGGGTCTCATTAAGCAATTCATCAAGTCCCTTCCAAAAGATGGTGAGTGCTTTCGGTACCTTTGCTCAAAGTTCCCCAGACTTTCTGAAGCAAAGCTAAAGGAAGGAGTGTTTGTTGGCCCTGATATAAGGAAACTCATTTCAGATGGAGCATTCGCTGAAACGATGTCTGAGAATGAAAAAGAAGCCTGGGATTCCTTCAAGGATGTTGTTCTCAAATTCTTGGGGAACAGGCGGGATGAGAACTATAAGGATATTGTTGCCAGGATGCTCAATGCCTTCAAAGAACAAGGCTGTAACATGAGCCTGAAAGTCCATTTCTTGCACTCCCATGTGAACTACTTTCCCGAAAACTTGGGGGCGTACAGTGAAGAACAAGGTGAAAGGTTTCACCAGGACATCAAGGACGCAGAGAGAAGGTACCAAGGAAGATGGAACACCACTATGATGGCTGATTTCTGCTGGTTGCTGCTGCGGGAAACCCCAGATGAAAAATACGCCAAGCAGCGCACCAAGAGAAGCATTCGGGGGAAGAAGAAACGGGCCCACCAGGAGATTGATTGACCCAAGAATGACTTTAAAATCTAAACTGTGTTGACAAATATCGTGTTTTTACTAAACTTTGAAATAAAAATTTGCTAGTTATTACCACAGTGTCGGATCTCATTTATTAGAATTTTATTTTCACACCATCGGGTGTTTGTCTTCATGTATTGCAATGGTGCGGTTTGCGTTTTATATTCTTACATACATACCTGTACAACATTTTTTGCACATTTCTTTGCTTTGCTTTGTGTCTAACCTCGCTCTTATATGCTCAATGTTTGTGCACATGTATGTGGCTGTTTTAAGTGCAGACAATTTTGCTACCATCACAGTGTGTTTTGTTGACATTACTCTATTCTTATGTGCTGCCTTGTTACAATTTTCTTTATTCTTATTTGAATAACTACTAAACAATTAGTATAAAGAATTCATCCAAGAAACTTTTATCTTGATCGCACTCAATCTTAAACGTTCACCTCAAACTGCTAACCCAATGTAGCAAAAAATCTGTACGTGATGGAGCAAATTGGTTACCAGATTTGGATTCAGCGCACCAAAAAACGTAAAAATCAATCGAAACATTAGAGGCAGTTTAAAAAAAAAAAATTTTTAGTGTACCTGTGTTGTTTATGCCATCAAAAAGTAGAAAGACTAGAGGACATGCAATGAAGTTTCAATGTAACCCATTTAAAACTAATAAGAGAAAATATTTTTTTCACTCAGTGCGTAATCAAATTCTGAAATTCGTTACCAGAGATGTAGTAAAAGCTGTTAGTATAGCTGAGTTTAAAATAAAGTGTTCCTGGGCCTTGAGGGGAGAATCACCCCCCCCCCCCACCCCCTTCCAATCTACGGGGAACTTTTCTCTCTTGAATAAAAATATGTGCTAGCTACGTGAACAAGAGGGAGATGACACTGGACAAATGGGTAAACTGTTTGCAGACTTTTGGAATATGGACTTTCCCAAGACAGGGCAAAATGTTTGAAGCTATTATAAAGAACAAAATTACTGAATATATATCATGGTTTAATGGAACAAAGCCAACATGGATTTAGTCAAGGGAAGTTCTTCCTTGGCAATCTGCTACATTGTTTGAAAAGCATAAATAAACAAGTAGATAAAGGTGAGTTAGTTGATCTGACGGCATATTTTACATAGGCTATGTATATGACTGTAGCAATGTGGAAGTGAAAAAGTCTAGATCAGTTTTAGAAGAGACAGTGTACGTGTGTGAGGCCGATGTAAAATTGACATATCTCCACCCCTCAAAAAGAACACATTTCTCAAAAATATGCAGCAACAAGATACATGTGCCTGAGTAATGTAACGCCAATTTTTAAAAAGGGCTCCAGGGGTGGTCTGGGAAACTTCAGTGAGCCTGACATCAGTACCAGGCAAAATGGTAGAAACCATTATAAAAAACTAAATTACTGAACATGTAGAAAGTCATGGTTTAATGGCAGAAAGCCAACATGGATTTGGTCAAGGAAAGTCTTGTCTCATCAGTCACTTATATTTTTTTGAAGGTTGAATAAACAGGTAGATAAAGGTTAGCCAGTAGATGTAGAGCCCAATTCCGGGAAGGAGCAGTCGAACATCCCCGATGAAGATGGGGATGTTTGGACCCAATTCTGGTCCATGGGAACAAAATGTTCCCATGGGAGCCAGAATCTGGTCCGAGGATGGCCCGGAATGCCCCTTCTGCATGTGGGACATCCTCCCTGCAGGTGCCCCAGAAATCCTTGGCTCTAGCCCCCTAAATCCCCACCGCCCGACCCACAGCTGACCTGCTATGGCCTGGATCGGTCTGCGGGGACCCTCACGCACCTGGCCATGGCCCGGGGATGGCTCACCTGCCCCAATCCTCCCGATTGTGCTGCTTTATGCCACCTCTGAGGTGGTATGAGCAGCACGTCCCAGCAGGCCCGGCAGCACTTACAGGGCCATGACCTGAATCGGTCCTGTATGTGCTGCTGGGCTAGCCAACCCCCACTTCACTCCGGTCCCGCCTCCTCCCACCCCCCGCCAGAACTCCATGTCCTGATGCACAGGAAGTATAGGGAGAGCCGGTGGGGGAATCGGGTAGAGGCGGCTTGCCTTTCAGAATGACCTCCATAGTGTATCTTGATTTTCAGAAAGCTTTTTGACAAGGTCCCTCATGAGAGACTCTTCTAGAAATTAAAAAGTCATGGAATTGGGGGCGGAGCCTGATGTCCAGCGGGTAAGACGCTTCGGGGGGGCGGAGCCTGATGTCCAGCGGGTAAGACGCTTCGCGCTGAAGCTCCCGAGAGGCCTACTTAGAATCCTGACATAATACCTATACAAACTTACTATTTCGCTCCGGGCTGACCGGGGTACCTCGGGGGGGATGGCGGCCCATAAACCAGCGCGCTTGGACTTCGGGTCTCCTTCTTCTTCTCACGGAAAACGCTCCAAAACAGAGGTGTCCTCCCCACAGAAGATGGTTCCATTTCGGGAGAACCCCGAAATGCACCTGGAGATTTTAGAGGAAATACGCGGCGTGAAGGAATTGGTGCAGTCCAATGGAGAAGCGCTTAGAGCCATGCGAGAAGACTTTGGAGTGCTCCAGGACCGACTTGAAGGTCTCTCATTACGGCAGGACAATATGGCGGGGGTCCTCGACTCGCACGCGGTGCGCTTGGGCACACTGGACAAGGCTGAGCGCCAGATACAGAATCTTCAAAAGGAGTTAGAAGATAGCAATAATCGAGCCCGTCGCAACAATGTGAGGCTCATTGGAATACCGGAGGGGGTGGAAGCGGGAGATATGAGAGAATTCCTGCTCAAAACTCTTCCCTCCTTGCTGAAGATCACCTTTCATAAAGAACTGGAAATCGATCGAGCACACCGTGTTCCTACCCACATGGCGCTCAACCGAACGACCCCCCGGCCTATAATCTTTCGCTTGCTACGATATCAACAAGTGGAACAAATTTTAAATGCTGCCCGGGCGAACCATCATTTGGAATTTGAAGGTCGCAAAGTCTCCTTCTTCCCTGATCTGGCAAAGCCTACAGTCGACCGACGGAAGAAACTCCTTGCTTTTCGCCCTCGACTTCAACAGCTACAGGCTCGCTTTGGCCTGTTGTATCCCGCGAAGCTCCGAGTGACTCTCCACAACCAAACCAGGACATTCGAAGATCCTGATCTACTATCAACATTTTTAGACTCCAAAGAAGCAGAGCAGATGCGCTAATCCAACGACTTGGACTTTTATTTGCCGGCTCTGTCCGCCATTTTGAAGGGCCCGATGCGGCGGTCATAGTTCAGTACAGAGACTGCCTGGACTTTCTTTCTTTCTTTCTATGACTTTTGTTATGTGGTCTCCTATCCCTCCATGATGTGTGCCTCGGTCGGATTCGGAGCACGCACAGTCCTACAGGTTATGTATTTTTTCAATTTCGGCCTTCTCTGGGGCTTCTCCCCGCAGACACATGGTCGCCAGTAATTTTTGGGGTTCTGCTTCTTCTCTACCGCGCTGCGGTTTTTCTTTTTTCATGTGGGGCGCTTCATTGTATTATCTAAGCTTATTTTCTTTTATGCCATATGTACGGCCAGATACAGTCAATATGAGGGACATTGTGAAATTATGTGCGCTATCATGCTCAGAATTTATAACTTGTCTGAATGGCTTTATGTAAAATCTTATCACTCAACGTAAAGGGCATTAATAGTCCAATCAAGAGAAAGAAAATCCTTAGCTATCTTAGCCATGAGCATGCTGATTTAGCGTTTCTTCAGGAAACGCACTTAAACTCTGCTGAAACACTGAAACTCAATGTTAAGCCTTACATGGTGGCTGCCTATTCTCCCGCCGTTTCCAAACGGTGCGGGGTAGCCATTCTGGTTAAGAAATCTTTGCAAGCTACTGTAATTGATACTAGCGCTGACAAGGAGGGTAGATGGGCCCGCGTACATCTTAAGGTTGGAGATAGTGAATTTACATGTATTTGCATTTATGCCCCGAATGTGGACAACCCTGCTTACTATGCAAGTATTGCGCAGTTGGCACAGGCCTCTGCCAATACTCCATTAATACTTGGTGGTGATTTTAATCAAGTGTTAGACCCTCTGATAGATAGACAGCCGCCTAGAACGAGTAGTCCACCCAAGAGTCTTGCTACCCTTACAGCTCTGATGCAAGATCTTGCGCTGGTAGATATATGGAGGCTACTTCACCCCTCCGACTTAGAGTTCACTTTCTTTTCTGCCCCCCATCACTCCCAATCTAGAATAGATTTCTTTCTCATTTCCAAAGCACTGATTTCTCAAGTAGACACGACTAGGACTCATCCTCTCCATATTTCAGATCATGCTGCCATATCTTTATCATTACGTGTCACTGCGCGGGACGATTCTTCCCGAGCTTGGTTTTTTGATAGATCCCTACTGGGTCAAAAAGATTTTCAGGTTGATATAAAGGCCGCTATCCAAGATTATTTTCATTTTAACTCACCCCATGACACAGCGAGCTGGGCTTGGTGGGAGGGTTTTAAAGCATCTATCCGCGCCACTATAACTAGCTATCAAATTCGGCAGGGGAAACAAAGAAAGCAGCATTTACTGACTCTAGAGCAGCAGATACAAGCTGGGGAGCGTCTCCTCACGTCCCGTACTGACCCATGTATTTTACTCCGTTTACAACGCTTGCGTTTTCAATACAATCAGCTTTTGTACACTGCTGCTGTTAAAAATATCGAATCACAACAAGGGCTATATTATCGGGAAAATAATCGTGCTGGCAAATTATTAGCAAATGCCCTAAAAGGTCAAAAAGAAGCCAAGCGTGTTACCGCCCTCCGTAATCCGTTGGGGGGGGGCTTGGTCACTAAAGATACCGAAATCTTAGAACTCTTTCGTGATTTTTATACTCGGCTTTATCAATCTGAATGTGATTTTGAGCCAGATGTATTTGAACGCTTACTTTCAGGGGTACAAAGACCGACCCTATCTGACGAAGATAGAGTGGCCTTGGACACACCATTTACTGTCTCAGAAATTCATTCTGCTATCAAGAAATGTGCCTCAGGTCGAGCCGCAGGCCCAGACGGTCTCCCTGCTGAATTCTACAAAACTTTTCACGCTGACTTAGCTCCAGTTTTGAAAATTTATTTTTCTGCTCTGGCCGAGGAGGGTTCTCCTTCTGGGTCCTTTTCCATGGCAAATGTAGTAGTTTTTGAGAAAGAGGGGAGAGACCCGCAACTAACAGCTAATTATCGTCCAATCTCCCTCCTAAACGCGGACTATAAAATATTTGCCACCATTCTCTCTACCCGGCTCTCGGATAGGATGCCTACCTTAATACACCCAGATCAATGCGGTTTCATTCCTGGTAGATCAACTGCCGACAATGCTCGGACTCTATGCCATGTACTGACTACCGCAGTTAATCTTGATCGCCCATTTGTTGGCCTCTCACTTGATGCTGAGAAGGCCTTTGATCGCTTAGAGTGGCCCTTCCTGTTTGCAGTCCTCCGCTGGTACGGATTCGGGGAAGGTTTTTCTCCGTTGTCTTCGCACCATGTACGCACAGCCTACAGCCAGTATATGTGCCAATGCTTTAAAGTCTCAGCCTTTTCCCCTTCAACGCGGCACTCGCCAGGGATGCCCACTGTCTCCACTTCTCTTCGATCTTGCACTTGAACCCTTGGCTTTACTAATCCGGCAATCGGAGGAGATTCATGGAGTCCCCTTCGCCCATAGGGAAATCAAAATTTCAGCGTATGCTGATGACCTTATGCTTTTTGTCTCTATAGACTCAGTACCGGCTGTCCTAGAGCAAATTGGTAAATACTCACAACTGTCCGGTTATAAGATAAATTGGACCAAGTCGGTAGCCTTTCCATTAAATCCTTTGCTTCATCAGGCAGATATGCAACCCTTCCCCTTTTTATGGCAACCTCGCATGGTCAAATACCTTGGGGTTCACTATTGTTCTCCTTTGGAAGACACTATCTCCTTCAATGCCAAAGACTTAACCTCTAAAGTCCGGGCGCTTACTCACCGCTGGACTCCTTTAACACTTACCTGGTGGGGTCGATTAGAAACCATAAAAATGATGATTGTTCCGAAAGTGAATTATATCTTAGAAATGTTGCCCTGTCTCTTCCCTCGACGTATATATAAAGATATAGAGGGCCTTCTGACTAGATACTTGTGGCAAAACAAGACACCTAGGATAGCGAAACATAAGCTGCAAGCAGATAAGGAAAATGGGGGTGTCAGATTCCCTGATTTCCTGAAGTATCATCAATCTTTTCTTCTCAAACAAGGCGCTCGCTGGCTGGAAGATCCAGTACCGAGTAGACCTGTGTGGCTAGACATAGAAGAGGACCTTTGCAAACCGATTCCTCTTACTTTTCTCCCTGGTATGACTCTCCCATCAGACTCCCACTTTCCACCAATGCTTTTAGACACCTTAGGTGCCTTTAATAATCTTATGCACTCTTTAGACTCCCGACTCTGTCCGTTAGACAAGCTCCCACTTTGGTATAACACTCGATTTCGAATACAAAATAAGCCGATGGCGTGGAGCCCCT
Source organism: Ichthyophis bannanicus (assembly GCA_033557465.1). Lineage (NCBI taxonomy): Eukaryota > Metazoa > Chordata > Amphibia > Gymnophiona > Ichthyophiidae > Ichthyophis > Ichthyophis bannanicus. The sequence continues at coordinate 1,376,030,914 of CM066033.1, forward strand.
GGTACACTAGGGGCATTTGGATTCCTAGTCAGTTGTTCCATGAAGGTCGCTGGAAAACTTTTAGTGAATTGCAAATTGAATTTGGTCTCCCAGCGAAACACTATTTTCAGTTGGTGCAACTTCAGCATTGCCTTCGGAGTGCTAAGGTGCTCCCGCCATCGGCCTCCCCTACACAAGGTTGGTTGGAGACTATCCGATCTATCGGTAGTTCACCGGGTGTAGCATCCAATTTTTACAAAACCTTATGTAATGCTATAATTAGAGATACCCCTATAGCGCAGAAAGCATGGGAGAGAGAATTGCATGTGACTTTGACCCCGGAGCAATGGAGCCTTGTCTGGAGTAGAGTAACACGGGTCTCCCGATCCGCCTCACTCACTCAGACACTCTTCTTTCTAGCCCACCGGTGTTTTTACACTCCTGACAGATTAGCCAAATGGAACACTACTCAGGGCAATAGTTGTTGGACATGCCATGCGGCCATTGGTTCACTACCTCATGTTATGTATGAATGCCCCGCACTACAGTATTACTGGCGTCGGGTCTGGGGTCGTATCCAGTCTATTTTGCACTTTCAAGAGCCCCTTTCTTGGAGGATAGTGGGACTTCGCTCAGCTGCGGGGATCCCCTCTCTTCCAAAAACGGCTTACTTCCTTTTGGACTTTATGCTTGGCATTGCTATTTCCCTAATTACGAAATACTGGAAAAATAGCTCTCAGCTGAGCCCCAATGAATGGTGGAATCATGTCTGTCTCTACAGTAAATATGAACAAATACCTCGTATGTTTGCTTCCCCCATTCAGACTCCTCATCATCGGTCTAAATGGAAGATGCTCAATGACTATGTACATTCTGCTCAATGCTCTCATCTGACTGTCTAAATTTGTATATATCTTTGTCCCATGATTATTCTGTATCGCAGATCCTCTTTTGATTGTTTTGATGTATAATCACTGTTGTTTGGAAGCGCTCACATGCTGACATAATCAGCTAGAGAAGAAGCGTGGGGGTGGGGGGTAACTGGGTTTACTTTTCTTTATTGTATACTTGTTTTGTCTCCTTTGGTGTGTTGTTTCTTTTGTTTGTTGCAAAATGAAAATAAAAGTTAAAAAAAAAAAAAAAGTCATGGAATTGGAGGCAGTGCACAATTGTGGATTAGGAACTGGTTGAAAGATAGAAAGCAGAGAATAGGGCTAAATGGCTACTTTTCTCAATGGAAAAAGGTAAAGAGTGGAGTATCCTAGGGATCTTTGCTTGGCCCACTGCTTTTTAACATATTTATAAATGACCTGGAAATGGGAATAATGAGTGAGACAATCAAATTTGCAGATGACACCAAATTATTCAAAGTTGTTAACACAAGAGGATTTTAAAAAATTGCAAGAAGACCATGATAAATTGGGAGACAGGGTGTCCAAATGGCATATGACATTTAATGTGGATAAGTGCAAAATTATGCACTTAGGAAAGAACCCCAAACTACAGTTACATGATGTAAGGTTCCACATTAGGAACCACCACCCAGGAAAAGGATATACTGTAAGTGTCATCATGGATAATACATTGAAACCATCTGCCCAATGTGCAGCGGCGGCCAAGAAAGCAAATAGATTGCTGGTAAACATAAAGGGATGGAGAATAAAATGAAGGGAATTATAAAGCCTCTCTATTGCCCCATGGTGCGACCACACCTTAAATATTGTGTGCAGTTCTGGTCACCATATCTTAAGAAGGATATAGCAGAATTAGAAAAGGTACAGAGAAGTGATAAAAATGGTAAAAGGGATGGAGGGATATCCCTACAAGGAAAGTCTTAAAAGGTTGGGACTTTTCAACTTTTAAAAGAGATGTCTGAGGGTAGAAGTCTATAAAATAATGAATGGAGTGGAATGGGTAAATGTAGATTGGTTGTTTATCCCTTCTAAAAGTAGATAGACTAGGGGACACGCAATGAAGGTACAATGTAGCACATTTAAGACTTATCAGAGAAAATATTTTTCACTCAATGCGTAATCAAACTCTGGAATCCATTACCAGAGGATGTAATAAAAGCTTTTAGTGTAGCTGGGTTTGGAAAAAGGTTTGGAAAAATTCTGGAGGAAAGATCCAGAAGCCATTATTACAAAGGACCACGGAAATCCACTGTTTACCGATTGGGCAAGCAGCATGGAATCTGTGTATCTTTTGGGAACCTAATAGGTACTTGTGACCTAGATTGGCTGCTGTTGGAACAGGATACTGGGCTTGATGGACCCTTGCTCTGACCCAGTATGGCATTTCTTATGTTCTCATTTATTGTGAAATAATGACCCGTGCATTAGGAAAATCCCCCAAAAATAAAGCACTGGAAATAATTGTAACTCCATCTGAAAATATGGCTAGAAATACATGTGCCCCATGGTGGAAAGATGCATGTGGAAATACAGGCCTGACTCAAGGAGATGAGGCTCTCTAGGCAAACCTTATCACTTGCGCCCCATCAGCTCCGCGGGCCCCATTGCTGTCGCTACTGACCCTCTCCAGGACCTGCAGCAGCGACAGTGGTCACCAACGGCCCTGCAGCACTAACCTTCAACTTCCTACCTTCGACTCCTGCACCCGCCGAGGCCTGATGCCTACTTCCTTTATGCAAACAGGAAGTCAGCATCAGGCCTCTGTGGGAGCAGAACAGAAATAGTCTAGCAGGGCCAGGGGTTAAAGGTAAACACTGAGGAGCAGTTTGTGACCATTGCCACCGCTGAAGGTTCCAGAGAGGGACGGCAGCAGGGGCAATGTGATGCCCCCAGACGATTGACACTCTAGGCCCTGACAGCCTCAATAGTGGGTATACATGTGCAGGTGGACATAATTTGATTGCTGAATGTGTATCATACAAATGCAAGTGTTATTGCAAGAGCACCCCCTGCAGCCTGCAAGAGAGCACACATATACATATTCTATAATTTCCCAATGCTATGTCAGGGACCGTAAATCCCACAGTCTCTGTTACTGCAGAGAGCAAGCATATGCCCAGTGAACAAGGCTGCTGATGGCAGATTTAGATATTGTCCATGCCTTCACATGGAGGCAATTAAGCCAGGTAGGCATGTTTGGTCCTACCACCCCATCCCTCCTGGTTGGCATAAAACACTCACTACAGTAGCATAGCTTATTCCTCAGAGGTGGAATAAGTCCTCTGTCTAACTCGGCTCTCCCGGATGTACAGGGCCGTGAATGGAATTGGCCCTGTATGTCTGAGGTCAGGGTCACGCCTCAGGCCTGCCCTCGCTTCTCCTCTGGCCTGCCCCTGTCCAGAGCTCCCTGTACATCTCCCCTGTGCATGCGGGAAACTTTGGAGTGGGAATCTAGCCAAGGCATTTAGTAGGGATGTACATCCAAACCAGACATATATCTCCACTAAACACAGTGCAGAATGACCCCCTTAATAAACAATAGTCACTAATCCCCTTAACTCTTAAAAGGATGCTCTTCCCATTGGCCTAAGGGCCTCAGGGGATATAATTGTGTCAACCACCTGGCCATAATATATTACTTTTGGAAGAGTGACTTGGAAAATATTATTCATGTTTTTTTTCATCGAAATTATTGGGATTTAGAACTAGAGATAACGTAAGCCTGAATAGAGATGATGGGGCAAAGTGCCTCTAGATATATCATTTGACAGATGCAGTCATGTGGGCAAAAGGGCACCAAAATCACTCATGCCTATGTGGAGTCAGCCCATATGGAAAAGCTACAACTGTGGTGGTTTAATTTTATGGGGACATGAAGAGGATTCAAGAAACACTTCTATCTCAAGGGGTAGAGGGTGGTGGCTAATTGTTACTAGAAAGGGGGCAGGCTGCCTTTCATATGGAATTATTTGCCTATGAGGTCATAGGTGCTGATGGCTACCACAAGAGTTTGCCTATTGGGGTGCGGGGGAGCTTTAGATACGTCAGGGGATAATTTGGTTTATCATGGAGGGTGATGGTGTCTATTGAGGGCATGTGCTGGCTATGAGTGGACAGGATGCCTACTGGAAGAATAGTATCACTTAATGAAGAAGGCAATGGCTACTGGGGAAAGGTGATGTGCCTATTTAATATTTCTTATATACCGCCTTTCAAGATATCAAGACGGTTTACATTGAAGAAACTGAAATTACATTGAACAGGGCATTAGAACTTGGAGATTTATTTTTATTTATTATTTATTTACAGTTTCTTTTATACCGCGCTATTTGACATCAGTGCGGTTTACAATGAACAGAAACTACACGTCACAAAAATTGATCAGTGCTTACAATGAACAGGACAATGAACTGGGTATACATTAAACAGGTTTCATAAACAGAGAACATAATAAAACTATGCACAAAAAGCAACTATGTACAAAGCAGCTAAATGCAGCTAATGTTTCTTGATGAGAGGAGAAGCAAAGTGAGATTGCAGCTCTGCGCGTTAAGATTATGATAACTATTTTACAGGGAACATGGGCAATTGAGGACTGATATAGTTAGGAGGACATGATGGGCCCAATATTCGAAAGGCATTTACATGGTTTACAGTCCAGTGAACTGTGTAAATGCCTTAAATGGGGATATTCAATGGCGCCTACACGGTTAGTGCTGTTGAATAACCCTGTTTATGTCCTCTACGTGCTCTGATGCTGTCCGGTTAGCATCGGGGCATGTTGGGGGCGTTCTGGAGCAGAGCAGAGGCAGGGAGACTGCTAACTGGATAACAACGATATTGCACCACTACCCGGTTATCAATATGTGGCTAAAACTAGGCCATAGTGGTGCATAGCCTGCCTAGTAGAATATCGGGCCCGATGGTTGCAAGGGGGGCTGAGGAAAATGACAGGATCTCCTTATGTGGATTCAGGAGGAAAGTAAGTATCTTGTGCTATCTATCCAGAAGTGGACGGGCTGGTTAGAACAGGAGGTTTCCCAGAAACTAGTATGGATATTCTGCTTTTCAGTGTTAGTATCTGTTGGTACTGAGGCCATACTGTGGCAGGTGCAGGCCTGTGACCCACGGTGTCTGACATAGGCAGGCCAGCATGGCTAGCTTGACCTGTAAATGAGGCCTGTGGAGAGGCATATAGGATTGCACATCCCCCAATATGCTGCTATTGTAAGAAAGAACTCAGTAGAAATATTGAATTAGCTTAGGTAAGCAGAACTGCAGAATTAAGAAATGGAAAAATACAGAAAAGACATGTTTAAAAGTTACTGATAAGAAAAAGTACATTTGCAGAGAAATAATGAGGAGTGCTGACAGATGAGTTACAGAACCTTGCTCTTCTGCACGCACAGATGGTCCCATAACCTTGAAAGTGTGAAAGTAACAAGTTGATGAACTGACCATTGTAATTGGGACTAGAAGGGGGGCAGGCAGGTGTCATGCCTACAGAAGCCCACAGAAGGGACATAATTGGAGAAACTTATCAGTACCGGGACCAATAGAAGGGCTACGGGAGGTACGGGAGATTACCGGGACCAATGAAATGTTTTTCTATACCTAGAATGGAACAGAAGTCTATAAAAGTTGTTGTAATGCTTGAAAACTTTGCTCAGCCATTTTGAAATTGCCTTGCTTGAGACTTGTGCACAAATAAATGATTTGGACCTTCTGAACAGACTCCTGGTATCATTGGTTTGTCTGCGCTTTGCTGCTACATATTCCTTGGTGCGTTGGCCGGGAAGTTGTGGAATCAAAGTGTATATAGGGCAATATACCACGACTTTCCGCCTCTATAGGCTTGGTCCTGCCGGGATCGCGCCCTTCCGACGAGGGCCGCTCCCTGGCGCCACCGGTCCCTTGTATCGGAGGGAGCTGGTCGGACCTCGGCGGGTGCCGGGCCCGGTCGGAGCCAACGCCTCGAACCCGAGTGAGGGGAGTCCGAGGTCCAACTCATGCGCCTGCTTGGGAAGTTTGAGGACCGGATCCGGTGAGTATAGTTTTGATTTTGGGTCTAGACAGAAATAGCAAGAGCAGTACTGCCATTGGAATTTGGAATTTGTAATCTCGAGATATTGGGAATTGGTAAGAGAGCATGATCAACTCTCAAGGAAGAGCCGAGTAGCCTGGCATGGGAATTCGCTAGGTGAAACCCTCATCCTTTTTGTAATTGGGAAAAGACTAGTCAGAACAGATAGAAACGAATGCATTCTGGGATACGATGCTAGCATGATTGTGTGAACGAAGTGTGAATGAGAGGTCTGGCAGCACGGACCAAGTGAAGGCGGACCCCTGATTAGCGCATTTCCTGACCGGGCGACCGCGTTCAGGTCGCGAAAAGGGGGAAGCGATTGTCGTCTTGTCTTGTTATTTGTATTCCCTATACGTTTCCAGGGCCGTGAGGACCCCTTACCCACGGTCCGCACTCCTTTTCCCTTCTGTCTGTTGTTGCGCGCACACATCGAAATGGGAGGGGCGGGGTCTACTAGAAACACTCCATTAGAATGTATGATCGCACATTTTAAAGAGGGATATTCAGGAGATTATGGTATTAAAATGACAGCAGCCCGTTTGCAGATTTTGTGTACTAGGGAGTGGCCCGATCTAGACCCCATCTGGCCCCGAGAGGGAACGTTCACTGTAGAGATTATTCAGTCAATACATCGTAGAGTGCGGGTAGCGCACCCCGATCAGTACCCCTATATAGATTCTTGGTTAAGTATTTGTGAAGATCCGCCCTCCTGGGCGCAGCGCTGTTATGAGGAACAGTGCAGAATAATGTTAGCTAAAACAGATTCTAGACAGAAAACGGAACAGCCTAGAATGAAAGAGCAGGATAAGAAAGCCACGAAGAAACCCATCCTGGCAGATCCTGATTCCCCAGAAGTAGTCCTCAGGCAGCCCCGAACCCCAGGTCCAGTAAGGGTAGCCCGGCGTCGTCCTGCCCCAGAACCCCAGAGACGGCGAGAGCCGAGGCGAGACCCAACCCCTGGCCCCCCTCCTCCTGGAGAAGAGAAAGAGGGAGAATTAGGGGAAAGAGAAGTGGAGGACGTAAAAAGTGAGTCAGAAGCGGAGAAAGAAGAAGGAGAAGAAGGAAATTCCCCAGAAGAAGAGGAGGACAGTGTACAAATAATTGAGAAAGCCAGCGCTAGCACTAGCGCGCCAGTGAAAGAGAAACCCAAAGCAAAACCAGTTGAGAAAAAGAAAGCGACTCCTGCAAAGGCAACGACAATAACCCTTAGATCCCAAACCCAAACAACGCCTGGGACAGCCAAACTGTTTCCCTTAAGGCAAGTCCCGGGAGTGCCCGTAAAGAATGATAATGATGAAGTGGTAGCGGGACCCTTAACTTATGTGTATATTCCTTTCTCTACAACTGATTTATTAAATTGGAGGTCGCACTATGCCTCCTATACTAGCAAGCCCCAGGAGCTGACAGAATTAGTAACTAGTATTATGGAAACTCACCAACCCACTTGGCCAGATTGTCGTCAGCTCCTGACCACCCTATTTACTACAGAAGAACGAGCGAGAATTAGAAAAGCAGCTATTGAATGGATGGCAGAAAACCCTGCAGCTCCGGCACAGGGGCAGAATATAATAGATCGTAGAGAAGCAGCTCAGAGAGAATTCCCGAATGAAGACCCCCAATGGGATCCAAATACAGATGAAGGATCCACAGCCCTAGCCCGCTTTCGCCAAGGCTTTTTACAAGGCCTGAGAAGGGGAGGCCAAAAAGCTATGAACCTTTCCAAAGTAGCAGGAGTTATCCAAGGAATAGATGAGAGCCCAGCAGATTATTATGAAAGATTAACTGAAGCCTACAGAATGTATACTCCCTATGATCCCGAGGCACCAGGAAGTTTATGCATGGTGAATTCTGCTTTTGTAAACCAGTCTCAACCAGACATTAGACGTAAATTACAGAAATTAGAAGGGTTTGCGGGCATGAATGCAACACAGTTATTGGAAGTCGCTCATAAAGTGTATGTGAATCGTGATACTGAAAGACAGAGAGAATGTGACAGAAAGATGAAGAAGAAAGCTGATTTTTTGGCTGCGGCCATAGTTGAAAAGAAAAGGGGAGGTGTCCCTAGTCGAAGGAGCAGAGGAAGAGGGCGGGGTCAAGGCGGAGGCCGGACCCAGAGACTAGGCGTGAACCAATGCGCCTATTGCAGAGAGGAAGGACATTGGAGAGATACGTGCCCGCAACTTGAAGACGCCCAGCAAGATGACGACAACGATCATCAGTGGCGAGAAGAAAGACGAGGCCGTCCCCGAGGCCGAGGAGGAGCCAATCGAGAACAATTCCAGAGAGAAAGGGGAGGAGGAGCCATCCAAGCATTGGCCACACAAGCCCATGATGAGGATGACGTGGATTAGGACAGACCGGGCTCCAAGTTTGCTTTAGGTCTCCAGGAGCCTATGGTCGAAATACAAATAGGAGACCAATTTATGAACTTTATGGTTGATACTGGAGCAGAACATTCAGTAATAGACAAAAAGATAGCCCCATTCACCAAAAAAGCAGTCACCATTATAGGAGCAACTGGTGCCAAAGCCACAAAGTCTTTTCTTCAAAACCGAATATGCAGTCTAGGAGGACAGCAAGTAACTCATCAATTCCTTTACATGCCCGAATGTCCAGTACCATTACTGGGACGGGATATGTTAGCCAAGCTTCAAGCACAAATATCTTTCTCTGAGCACGGAGAAATGCAAATGACAGTGAATTCTCAAGCCAAACCAGCAGGAGTAATGCTGCTGACAGTACCCCGAGAAGAAGAATGGAGATACTACATTGATGATTCGATTCAAGATACCTATTTTGAACAAACTTTAAAGAACATTCATGCACCACCTGGAGTATGGGCAGAAGGCAGTCCCCCAGGCCTAGCCAAGCATATAGCTCCAGTAATTGTAACCCTCAAGCCTAGTGCTACACCAGTGCACGTCAAACAGTACCCTCTCCCAAGAGCCGCAATTGAAGGCATTCATCGCCACCTACAGAGATTGCTCGAGTATGGCCTACTGAAAGTATGTCAATCCCCATGGAACACTCCACTTTTGCCAGTAAAGAAACCTGGGACAGATGATTATCGCCCAGTGCAAGATTTGAGAAGAGTAAATGATGCAGTTGAAACTATACATCCAGTTGTGCCCAATCCTTACACTCTTCTAGGACTGATACCTGCTGAAGCTACCCATTTCACTGTACTGGATTTAAAAGATGCATTCTTTTGCATAAGATTAGCCCCTGTAAGCCAAATATTGTTTGCATTTGAATGGCAGGACCCCATCTCTGGAAGAGGGGGCCAACTCACCTGGACAAGATTACCCCAAGGATTCAAGAATTCACCTACCATCTTTAGTGCTGCACTAAATCAAGACCTTTCAAGCTATCCAGTAGCCCCGGGGAAGAGAGTGCTTCTTCAATATGTGGATGATCTGTTGATAGCTGCCGTATCAGAAAGTGAATGTATATTAGCCACCAAAGATCTCTTGCAGTTACTAGATGAAGCTGGATACAAAGTTTCCAGAGCCAAAGCACAGCTATGTCAAAAAGAAGTGAAATACTTGGGTTTTCGTATTACCCAAGGAAGCAGAAGATTAGGCAGAGAAAGAAAGGAAGCAGTATGCAGAATTCCAACTCCAACAACCAGAAAGCAAGTCAGAGCCTTTCTGGGAGCAGCAGGATATTGCCGAATCTGGATACCCAACTTTGCCCAAATTGCCAAACCACTGTATGAAGCCACAAAAGGAGAAGAAAAGTCACCACTGGAGTGGGGACTTGAGCAGGATACAGCCTTCCAGAAGCTAAAAGAAGAATTGATGTCATCACCAGCACTTGGACTACCAGATGTCCACAAACCTTTCCACTTGTTTGTACATGAAGCACAGGGAAATGCCCTAGGCATGTTGACTCAGAAATTAGGAAATTGGGAGCGACCTGTAGCCTACCTATCGAAACAATTGGATCCTGTGGCCAAAGGATGGCCACCTTGCTTGAGAGCAGTTGCAGCTACAGCGCTACTAGTGAGTGAAGCAGACAAACTCACACTAGGACAGAACATACGAGTCACTGTGCCACATGCAGTCCTTGCCCTTATGGAACAGAAAGCAAATTATTGGCTCACCAATTCCCGAATGTTGAAATACCAGAGTATGTTATGTGAAAACCCACAAATACAACTTGAAGTGAGCCATGCTTTGAATCCAGCTACCTTGATACCCATCAGTGAAGAACTCCCAGAACATGACTGTATCGAAGTCATGGAAACTGTGTTCTCTAGTCGACCTGACCTAACAGATGTGCCCATAGACAATCCTGACCAGATCTATTATGTTGATGGGAGCAGTCTCATCCTTGACGGACGACGCTGTGCCGGATATGCAGTCGTCACTCAACACGAAGTAGTTGAATCATCAGCTCTAGCCTCAGGCACATCAGCCCAGAAAGCCGAATTGATAGCACTCACCAGAGCATTGTTGTTAGGAGAAAAACTTGTGCTAAATGTATATACAGATTCCAAATATGCCTTCACTACCTTGCATGCCCATGGAGCTCTCTATAAAGAAAGAGGACTCATCACATCCGGAGGAAAATCAGTCAAGTATGGTCCCGAGATATTGATGTTACTTGATGCAGTCTGGGCCCCAATACGTGTAGCTGTCATGCATTGTAGAGGACATCAAGCAGGGAAAGGAGAAGTTGCCCGAGAAAACAGATTTGCAGATGCCTCAGCACGACAAGCAGCTATGACAGGACAGATTGCCCCACAAGCTATGCCAATGCAAGCAGCATTGTTTCCAGTACCTTTGAATCTATGGACCCCACGATATACCACCAAAGAATTGGATTACTATTGTGACAAAGAAAATGGAGTATTGAAAGACGGATGGATTGAGCTGCCACCAGAAGAGGGCAGTCAACCTCCGGGACGAATAGTAATTCCTGAACTGTTAGGACCATCCTTTGTCAAAGCTTTCCACGAAGCCACCCACTATGGGAAGAGTGCTATGGAGAAAGCACTCAGACCACATTTCTACATCCCTCTGATGACAACCATATCAGCCTCAGTAGCACGTCAATGTGTAACTTGTGCCAAAAATAATGCCAAGCAAGGCCTTATTACAGCACCCCGAGTTCAGTCAGGAGGTGTCACCCCCATGCACAACCTCCAAGTTGATTTTACCGAAATGCCAAAAGCCAATGGATACCATTACCTACTAGTATTAGTTTGTACTTTCTCTGGGTGGGTAGAAGCATTCCCAACCAGAACTGAGAAAGCCCGAGAAGTTACCAAAGCCTTAATGAGAGAGATTGTCCCCAGATTTGGAATTCCAGCAGTAATAGGGTCAGACAATGGACCCTCATTTGTCTCCCAAGTTACTCAGCAGTTAGCAAAAGCTTTGCAGATACAATGGAAACTCCACACTGCATACAGACCCCAGAGTTCAGGGAAAGTTGAGCGAATGAATCGTACCTTGAAAGCCCAAATGTCCAAGCTTTGTCAAGAGACACACTTGAAATGGCCCCAAGTGCTCCCCATAGCTTTACTCAGAATACGCTCAGCCCCTGTAAAGTCAACAGGATTTTCCCCTTTTGAAGTTTTGTATGGTAGACCCCCACCAATAGTGCAGGGAGTCAAAGGAAATTTAGCCCAGATTGGTTCAGAAGTAACCAGACAAGAACTCCTAGCTCTTAGTTTTGTTCTGCAGACTCTCCATACGTGGATCCAAGACCAGTTGCCTATCAACTTGACGGAACCCTTGCATCCCTACCAGCCTGGAACTTCGGTGTGGATCAAAGATTGGAAGAAGATACCGTTGGAACCCCATTGGAAGGGACCGTACACCGTCATCCTGTCTACCCCAACTGCAGTAAAGGTAGCCGAGATCGACGCCTGGATCCACCACAGCAGAGTCAAGCCCGCCGCCGATCCTGAACCAGAGCGGTGGACAGCAGAGCAGCACCCTGATGTACCCTTGCGAGTTACTCTGAGACGGCAACCAGCAGCATAGACACTTCATCACAAGTGCTTTGCAGTAGCCAAGTCTTTCGAAGAGGATTGCTGTTTTCCATGCAGCAACAGTTTTGTTTCAACGAACCTGATTTGTGTGTGATTTGACACACTACTTTGAGACTACATTGACTAAGCCAGACTTCACAAGCCAACTGAATTGCTAAGTTGGTTAATGTGTACTGGACATCTTGAGGATCTTCAATCAACACTCAGCACCCGTTAAATTGCTTCATTAGCAAACGGGACGAAGAATAATAGACCGTCGTGATCAAGATCAGCAAGCTGAGGATTCAGAAGAACTCCAATCAACATCAACATGTATCTTTGCTTTTGCTTTGCCTTGGTTGCCCTCTTTGGAGGTTTTGAACAGACTTATGCTCTACCTCCATGCACCGCTTGTATTACTTCTACTAGAACTGGACTGAAAGTAACTCAGACTTTGCTTTACCATTCTTACTATACCTGCAAGGGAACAATAACTCGGTGTATCTATAACACCACTGAACTAAATGTTTGCACTCATGGAAAAATTAAAGCATGCTATAATCCGCATCAGAATCCATCCTATTACACGTTGGAAATAAGATGGAAGGATGCAGATGGACCTATATTAGCTGCTACACCACCACTTAAGGACATTACTAAACCTGCTGTTTTGAATTTTGATGCATGTAATGCCATTAATAGAGATAGTCAGTCCACCTGTGGTACATGGGAGAAAGCGTATCGAAATGACCATAAATATATGTGTCCAGAAGGTGCCACAAATTGGTGGAAGTGTACAGGTAAAACAGGATCAGGGCATAGTACTGCTACAGCGGCAGATTACTATTGCCCATATTGGGAATGTGTTTTCTATGCTACCTGGAACACTGGTATAACTGATGAGAAAATAGATAAGCGGATGGCTACTCTAACCAAGCCAACCACAAATGATAAATGTCAGAAAGATGCTTGCAACCCTTTGCATTTGCGTGTACATAATCCCCATGCATGGAAACAAGGATATAAGTTTGGTTTGCGAATTGCTGGAGGGGGAACAGATCCAGGGACCATTGTGTATATTAGATTGAATACTCAAGCCCACAAGTCATCCAAATATCATATTCATAATACCTTTTATGAAGCTATGCATGTAAATAAGTTTGAGATCCCTCACCCTTCACAGAATTTGTTTTTAGAACTAGCCGGAGCAGTAGTATCTAGTCTTAAGATCACAGATTGTTATTTCTGTGGCGGAACCCAAATGGGAGACCAATGGCCCTGGGAAGCCCAAGAATTGAATTATTCCATGATTTACAATCAGACTGAATTACACAAGACAACCAGTGAATGGGTGTTAGCGCACTCAATCGTTGGACGTCTTTGCTTTGCCAGAACTGGACCCCAGTTCACCCAAAAGGTAGGACAGCTGGTCTGTCTTAGCCAGAAATACTATAATGCCACGACCAAAAAGACAGCATGGTGGTCAGGAATCAGACATCCTGAACCTCCTAACCCATTAGCTAGATTTTCTGAACTTGCAGGTCTATGGACTAACCTTGCCAAAGTCCAAGCCTGGCAAGCCCCACCTGGCCTATATTGGATCTGTGGAAACCGAGCATATGCGCAACTCCCGCCACAATGGGGAGGAGCATGTGTCTTAGGAACCATCAGACCTTCTTTCTTCCTGTTAAACACTGAACATGGAGAACAATTAGGATACCCTGTATACACTACCCACAAACACAAAGGAGCATCAAGACAGAAAAGAGAGGCCTTACAGATAGGCAAGTGGGAGAAGTGGCGAGGTGATGATTGGCCACCAGAAAGAATTATTGAGTATTATGGACCTGCCACTTGGAATGATGATGGTATGTATGGTTATCGTACCCCAATCTATATGATCAATCGTATTATTCGCTTACAAGCAGTAGTTGAAATAATAACCAATGAAACTAGTCATGCTCTCACGCTCTTAGCTAGACAAAGTACTCAGATGCGCACTGCCATATACCAGAATCGCTTAGCCCTTGATTATTTGCTAGCAGCTGAAGGAGGAGTATGTGGTAAACTGAATTTAACTAATTGCTGTTTGAAAATAGATGATAAAGGTCAAGTAGTTGAAGAAATTGCTAAAGATATGCAAAGACATGCTTATGTGCCAGTACAGACTTGGCACGCCTTGAAATTTCCTAATTGGTTTGCTAACCTTTTCTCTTGGCTGGGAGGATTTAAGACTTTCGTTATCTTAGTACTAATCCTTGTTGCTGTTGTCCTCTGCTTACCATGTTTAATCCCATGTTGTATGCGCTCCCTTCATAGTGCTATTGATAGTACAGTAGAGCGGAAGACCGCAACTAGAATAATGGCTTTATACAAAGCTAGCCCTAGTGGAACTAGTAAGAATCCTTTGATCAGGATGTGATTCTTTTAAAAGTGATTTAATTCTCACACCTTATTAAGTAATAGGGTGAGATTAATCAAAGGGGGGAATGTGGCAGGTGCAGGCCTGTGACCCACGGTGTCTGACATAGGCAGGCCAGCATGGCTAGCTTGACCTGTAAATGAGGCCTGTGGAGAGGCATATAGGATTGCACATCCCCCAATATGCTGCTATTGTAAGAAAGAACTCAGTAGAAATATTGAATTAGCTTAGGTAAGCAGAACTGCAGAATTAAGAAATGGAAAAATACAGAAAAGACATGTTTAAAAGTTACTGATAAGAAAAAGTACATTTGCAGAGAAATAATGAGGAGTGCTGACAGATGAGTTACAGAACCTTGCTCTTCTGCACGCACAGATGGTCCCATAACCTTGAAAGTGTGAAAGTAACAAGTTGATGAACTGACCATTGTAATTGGGACTAGAAGGGGGGCAGGCAGGTGTCATGCCTACAGAAGCCCACAGAAGGGACATAATTGGAGAAACTTATCAGTACCGGGACCAATAGAAGGGCTACGGGAGGTACGGGAGATTACCGGGACCAATGAAATGTTTTTCTATACCTAGAATGGAACAGAAGTCTATAAAAGTTGTTGTAATGCTTGAAAACTTTGCTCAGCCATTTTGAAATTGCCTTGCTTGAGACTTGTGCACAAATAAATGATTTGGACCTTCTGAACAGACTCCTGGTATCATTGGTTTGTCTGCGCTTTGCTGCTACAATACCACTATGGGTATGTTTTAGCATATCCTCAGTTAAATTTATTGCACAGCGCAGTAAGTCCCATTTTAACGTGTACATTAGAATTTTACCAAGTAGCGTGTTTAAAATGTTTTACCATGAGCTTTATTGCCTACTATTACTTCTCTATTGCTCAGTGCTAAAAGGCTCACACAGCACTGTAGTATATACATGTAAAAAAGTATATACATGTAAAACGCTCTGATGCGTAAGTAAAGGGCGGTATATCAAATGCCTAAACCATAACCATAAACACTGTACAGAGACATATAAACCTTAAGATTACCATCTGATTCCTCACTTCGTTTTGATCATAGATAATAATTTCTGTTAATACATCCACTTTCAAGAAACCATTTCTCTGAAATATTTGAAATTCAATTCTAAGCACAGCCAAAGTAAAAGAAAAGAAAAGAAAAACTGTGTCGCAGAAGAGGCAAAACTTGCCAAACATACGGGAAGAGCAGCTGGCAATAGTATTAGAGTGGATGGATTCCTTGCATGATATCTTTGTTCTCAGGTCAATAACCAGGTGGATACCTCCAGGATAAAGTAACAAACATGCCTCTCTGTGCAATAGCCCGAAGGCATATCCTCTTTTAAGGCTGCATGAATTTAAATGACTGCTCTGTATTCTCTCCAAAGCAATAGACATGCAAAGCATGCAGAAATATATCTTCCATAGTAGTTTTACCTACTCAGCATCCAGGTCAACTCAAAGGATCAGATACAGTCCTGGTTTTCTCCAATAGTATGCATGGAAATATGGGGGCCTAGGAGTAAGGACTGACTCGAAGGCACACATTGGATTGGATTTGGATGCACTAAAATTTGTGCCGGTAAAGTTTATCATCCTTTTAAAACATCACTTAATATGAAATTCAATAAGTATTATAAGCACACATTCTAAAATTTGCCTCCATAGCTCATGGAAACTATAAACCACAAAAATTATACGGCGGATATTCAAAGCGTTTTAGCTGGTTAACAGATCTTCTAACTGATTAAAATGCACTGAGCCCGATATTCAGTGACACTGACCGGTTATCCCCAAAGACTGTGTAACAAATGCCTGGTTATTTATTTATTTCATAGTTTTCTATACTGCAATATCTCCAAATCTAAGCAGTTTACATAAAACAATGTGGCCAACAGGGCTTTACACAGAACACTGCTAATATGACATCATAAAAGAACAGGAATTAACAGCATAACGTTATGAAGATGTAACTATATTACATTGAGCTGAGTAGGATATTATAGGGAGGGGGAGGGAGAGGGTTGGCCAGTCAGATTGATTAGCTAGGCTGGGTGTGTAATGTGTGCAAGGTGTCCAATGAAGGTCCATTTGATTCTGGTGAATAGGTCGGGTCAGCAAAGAGTTCAATGAAGAGGTAGCTTTTTAGCTGTGTTCTAAAATCCATTAGGTCATTTGAGGAACGTAGGTTTACTGGCAGTGCATTCCAGAGGGTTGGAAGTTGCTTGATTTGTCCCGGTAATTGTCGAAGGAGTGTATAGCATGTTAAGAGTGCTTGATCTTCTGGGTCTGGTATCTGGCATGTTTTTAATTTAGATATGTAGCTGATAGTCCATGGTTGATTTTGAATATAGTTAGGAGTGCTTTATACCTTATGTGCTCTGCAATGGGTAGTTAATGGAGTTGCTTAAGAACCAGGGTAATGTGTTCAGCTCTAGAAAATTTGGTCAGGATTCTTGCGGCGGTTAAACCCAGGGCAGTCTGTGGACAGATCGGGAACGGTGTCCATTGTTACCAGTTAGCAGGAATAGTCAGCAGCTAACCAGATAGCTTAATTGGGTAAAGTGTCCTAACTTTAAGTGTATTTCGCTATTTGGTAAATGGCTGAATATCACTGTTAAGCAGATAGCAGCACTGCTGTCTGGAGAACCTGAATATTCATGTCTGGAAAGTGGGTATGTTCTGGTGCTAAATATTTGTGTTTAAATAAAGTGGTGGCAGAGCCACTAGGTGCTTTAAATAGCCTAGCTGCCACCATTAAATATGCCCCCCATAGCTAACTAAAAAAATATATAGAATGCACTATAGCATCTCTCTGCTAAGTAACTTAAAAGTGCAACAGAAATAGCTAAATTGAGGAGTATTATATGCATATTTTTAAACTCAAAACTTAGCCCCTTTGATAAAACGGCACATGAGGCTGCTTGGTAGCAGAGAAGCGGCGAGAGACTCTGGACCCCAGGTGAGGCTAAGATACTTCCAAATGTGGAACATGTGTCTGAGATGTCTGCTGAGAAAAAGGACTGACATAAGAACAAACCTCAGCCGGCCCAGGCACATCCATTCCACTAATACCAATGAAGAAAATCTTGCAGTTCAGAGTCAGAAGGACAGTGACATCCAAATATTCCCCATACAAGCATCCCAAAATGTGAAACCTCTGAATTAACTACCACAGTGACCTCAATGGCCATCGTCAGGAGCCAGCAAAGTAAGCACAAATGACCAACACCACTATGTGCACCATCCCCCAGAGCTAGCTCTCCACGAATTTAGCCAGAGACAGCAAATTGGAAATTATCAGAGATAGGATGCAGGGCCCGATACCGCTTGGCTTACTTAGCTCTCTTTACTAGTGTTTCCATGAATTTTGCTACCCCACACCATTTGGTGTTTGAGGGTATGTAAACCTGGAAACCTGCAAGACTTGGTTTGAAGAATGGGGAATACAAGAGGCTCAGATATACAATTTGAGGTTAGTTTTGCACATACCATGACAGTAATGAACCCCACTCCTAAACCAAGGTATGCAGAGTATTATATCAGTTTCTCAAACTTAATGCTGATGTTCAAGATATTACTTGAAACATACCAAAGAGACCTTCCTTCTGAATTTCATAAGATGTAATATGTATAGTTAAACTATCAAGATTACTACTACTATTACTACTTATTCATTGCTCAGAGCTACAAGACTTACACAACACTGTACAGAGACTTATAAGAGGCAGTCCCTTCTCATAAGAGCTTACAGTCTAGTCAAAACAGCCAACACCACAACTGAAGAAATATCTAGGGGAATGGTAAGGAAACACATAGGAGGTGAGCAGGAGACGAAAGGGACCAGGATCTGAAAGTATTCTCAAAGAAGTGAGGTTTTAGCCTAGATTTGACAGGGTCACAGATGGAGCCTGACGTACCGGCTCAGGTAGTTTGTTCCAGGCATAAGGAGAAGCAAGGTAGAAAGATCAAAGTCTGGAGTTGGCTGTGAAAGATAAGAGCACAGATAGAAGAGATCTCCCAGAACGGTGGAGTTCCCGAGGAGGCGTGTAGGGAGAGAGAAGAGAGGAAAGGTGGTTAGGAGCAGGAAAATGAGGGCACCTATAGGATGCGCTTGGAAATTGCTTTTAATCAAGCTTATACAGTAGCACACAGCACAATTGGAAATATTTCTCTATCTTTCTGCTGCTTTTTCTTGTTTTCTTTTACTGTATTTCTTGATACTTGAGGATCTTCTTGCTTTCCACTCTATTCACAGAATAATCACTTGACACTAGCACCTCGATTCTTCATACTCTTCTTATGTTTTTCTCCTTTACCGCTGTGTCTGATTTTCTTGCATCCAGACTTTTATTGTTTGGAATGAGAATATCCCAAGTGATCATAATCTCTTCATTCTCCATAATTTTCTTAGGATCATAATCCCAGTGCTTTTGTCGTTTAGTGATGCTGTAGTGCTTACAAAGTTTTAAGTGGACAAGACTTCCTACTTTATTGGAAGTAATTATATGAAGGATTTTTTGCACATATATGCCAGTATAAGGGCATAAATAATATGTTATAAAATTACCTCACATGGGCAGGCACCTATACACAGCTTTAGAGGAGACATGTCCAGAAGGGGAGTTTGAGTGGAGTTTCGGTGGAGTTGTGATTTATTTACTTCTGCTGGACGTCTGCAACCAAAATTAAAACTTTTGCATCAAAAGGTCTGACTTATTCAAAGTTCTGCATGCTTTGTTAAAAGAACAAACCATATCAGTTTTGAGTGACACTTAATTTATAAAAGAATACAGAAAAAAAAATCGCAAAAAGTGCAATATTCCGTCAGGAGTATTATATGCGTATTTTAAATGTTACCATTTATGCCTGCTCCCAAGCAGGATTTGTGCTAATATGTTATAAAGACGCACGAAGGCACATTTTACAAAGGACGTCCAAATGCAAACCCGTGAATCCAGCCAGAAAGCCCAGAAAATAGATAAGCATGTCCAAGTTCATGAACGATTTCACAAATTTGCATGCGCCCTGAGACCGACGTCTGCGAGGCCGTCTCAATAGACGTCCCTTGTATAGCATTTAAGACTGGAAACATCTAAGAGACACGCAGTGGTGGTGCAAACACAACACACTTTTATTAAATCCACAAATAATAACATTGTGATTGTGGAGGACACTGAGGATAGTGGAGTGCCGTCTTGTCTAAACCAACCAAACATTTTAGGGCCCAAACAAGCACTTTCTCAATGCTTATTCATTCCTGGAGCAGGTCTAAAGTTAGATGAGATCACAGATGTCCCTGTGGGTGCTGAAGTTGATTGGGGACATCTATGCCCATCACCCCTCTCTGAACATGCCTCCACTATGCTCCCTGCCTACAGCAGAGACGTCTTTAAAAGCCCTTTGTGAAATGGCTCTGGGGACATCTCAGCAAATTCGATGTTTTTAGACATCCAAATTGTGCCTAAGCCTCTTAAAATGACCCCCATAGGCACCCATGTCTCTTTATCAAATAAAAATAATTGCCTACATAGCCTTCACACAGATGCCAATTTTTAAAAAGAGTTCCAGGGGTGATCTGGGAAACTACAGACCTATGAGCACAATGTCAGTACTGGCCACAATGGTAGAAACCATTATAGAGAATAAAATTAGTGAATCTGTAGATAGTCATGGGGGTAAGCTTATTAAACGGCAGTAAGGGAGCATGCCTTTTCAGTGGTAATCTCTGCAATAAGGGGTTACTGTGTGGTAAGTGTGCTGAGTGTGTTAGAGATGTTCTAGCATTAAGGGATGGTAGTGGACACTTAACGGGCAGTAACAGGACATGCTGTGTTAAGGGGTGGTAGTGGACAATTAATGTGCAGTAACAGGTCATGCTGCATTAAGATGTCTTGCACAGGAAAGCCTCTGAAATGCTGAAAGGGGGGCAGGGAAGTCATTGGAGAAGGTATGGATGCAAGCACAGTTGGTAGCTGATGGAGTTGATTCACTGATGCCTGGCTATGTGACAGTATGTGTGAGCATTTTGTTCAGTGATTGGCAACTCCAGATAGAGATTGCATCCACATCACTGGAATCCATGGTCACTTTTTGTTCATAGTGAGAGTGCCATCTCAGCATGATATGCTGTGGCCACCAAGGCAATGCATGCAGCAGATGGACACAATGACGTCTCGGCCATTGACTTTACCATTGTGGAAGACCCATCCAGGCCAATCTGTGCTGTTTCAGGCGATACCCACAGCCCTCTGCCTCATCAAAGTGAAGTGCAGAAAGCCACAGGACAAAGGGGAGCCATACACACTCACACGCATACACTCTCATTGGCACAATGTGCAAAAGTGGGGATGGTTGGCATTCCTGCTTGCCACTCCTGTCTCAATGTCAGCTCAAGGACGCATTTTATTTATTTATTTTTATTTATTTATTTTTATTTTTATACACATTTATATACCGCATCTTCCAAAGTTCAGTTGCGGTTCACAGTGAACAACAATTAACAAAGCAAGTTTGTTTTACAGAGAACGTCATAATATAACAGAATATATGTACATGGTAACATCATATAATAGTCTTAACAATGTGAAATAATACAGAACAGCATAAACTATATACAAATATATATATGTAAATATACATGGAAGTGAGAAGACAAAAGATGTGGGATCCTCAAGGATGTGTGCTATGTGTGTAGGTTGAAGGGATTTTGTTTAAGGCAGACAGATACCCGTTTAGCCTTTGTCTAAAGTAGGTGATTGGTACACATCTGCTCTGTATACAGGCGCTATTGCCATGGCTTTGCCACCGCCCGGTCAGTGTGTATTAGCCTCCAACCAGCTGTGAATAGTGGAGCCTGTCAGTGCTGCTGGTGGGTGTTTCCAACTTTGATGGATGCCTCCTTGGGGGTTCCACATGCTGGAGCTGTACTTGCACTATCAGATAAACCTTCTCCACAGGAACATGCAATACAGAAACCTCAGCAGGGACCTGAATCTGTGACTCTGCACACATATACACACCAACCGTGTGTGTTGCAACACAATGCTGCCTTATGGGGATAATAGCTCCTGTTGCTGAAATGCTCCCCTTTGGCTGGCCTTTGGCACATGCAGCAATGCGCATGATGGACAGGATTAGGACTGACGAAGACTGGTGACGCTGCCCATGCTCTGTCAGTGGTGGTGGTGCGCAGTCCCAGCATGTTAAACATGCGGGTTAGGTGAGCACCTTGGGTGCATGGGAGGAATTGGGGAGGGGGAGTCAGAGGCACACATGGATGGCCATGCAGCGCCCCCACCAGCTGACTATGCAGTGGCCCCATCACCGCCTGCCACAGATACATCTCAGGGGGAGGATGACTGCCACTGCTGAGGTATTTCCCCAGGCACCTGCATTTTCCAGCTACCTGGAGGGCTACAGCTGCAGGCGCTATCGACCTCTTCTACCACAGCTGGGTTCAGCAGCACTATGGGGGGGGGGCTGCCAGAATCTCTGCCTAGGGTTCTGTTTCCCTTGGACTACCCCATGTGGCAGATTTCCTTTCCACAGCTGTTATATATCTGTGTTTTGCCAAAGTCACTGTGCGATCATGACAGACATCACAGATGGTGCAGAAGGGGGGATGCCCCTATGTGCGGAGGTTACAATGGTTAGGCCCATTCAACCTGGAGGACAGATGGCTAAGGGGAGATATGCTGGGAGTCTATGCATTACTGAATGGGGTGGAATGGGTAAACATTGATCAGTTGTTTATGCCATCAAAATGTGGATGGACAAGGGGATAGGAAATGCCGCTACAGTGTAATGCAGAAAACAGGAAAGCAATCTCTGGCACTCCGATCACAAAGATATCTTAAAGGCTCCTCATGTAACTGTGCTTAGAGAAGGTTTGGTTAGGTTCCAGGGGAACGGTCATTGCACCATTATGTAGGGGGCACTGCGGATCCATAGCTTGCCCCATTACAAGCATCGTTGAACATGGGTATATTTTAAGAACCCAGCTAGATACTTGTGAGCGTGATTGGCCACTGTGGGAAAGAGGATATGGGGCCTGACAGACCATGTTCCTATGCCACTATGTGCCACCCAGACAGTTCCCTGGTCCGCAATGTCCACCTGCACCTACCACTGCATGACCAATGTGCCACTGTTTTTGCTCCATTGGCAGCATCAGCATGGTGCCCTTTCCTACTTGTGTACCATGCTGCTGCTGCTAATAGAGCACTACTATCACTGACTTGGGCTCCCTTGTCATTTTATCACACTGCTTACATCTAAATAGGCTCTCTCCCCTCAGCAGACACCCTTCCATGAGGTTTTACATTGTGGTAAGGTTACAGGCATTAAGGGGCTATTAGGGGTGTTAACACAAGAGGCGATAAAGTAACACATGGTGTTACCACCCCTTCTCTGCCCACTTTCTGTCCCTTCACACCTGCTCTCTACCTCCTGTTCTCATTATGCTGCTGGAGCCTTTTAAGCATGGAAACTTGCCATTTTTGCAGCGTTAATGGGCATGTGTACCATTACCACATGTAAAGGGCACATTTGCTCCCTTATTGCTGTTTAGTAAACATACCCCATGTTTTAATGGGAAAAAGACAACATGGTTTTAGCCAAAGGAAGCCTTGTCTTACTAATCTGTTATTTTTTTTGAATGCATGAATAAACAGGAAGACAAAGGTGTAGTATAGTGTATCTGGATTTTCAGAAAGCCTTTGACAGGGTCACTCATGAGAAACTCTTGACAAAATTAAAAAGTTACTGGATAGGAGGCAGTGTACTATTGTGGATCAGGAACTGATTAAAAGATAGAAAGCAGAGGGTAGGGCTAAATGGCCAATTTTCCCAATGGAGAAAGGTGAATAGTGGAGTACCCCAGGGATCTGTGCTTGGTCCACTGCTTTTTGACTTATTCATAAATGACCTGGAAATAGGAATAAAGAATGAAGTGATCAAATTTGCAGTTGACACAAAATTATTTAAAGTTGTTCAAATACAAGAGGATTGTGAAAAATTGCAAGAGGATCTTGATAAATTGGAAGACTGGACATCCATTTGGAAGATGAAATTTAATGTCGACAAGTGCAAAGTTATCCACCCAGGAAAGGACAACCCAAACTACGGTTACATGATGTAAGGTTCCACATTAGGAACCATCACCCTAAAAAACGTTTTAGGCATCATTGAAGATAATACATTGAAACCCTTCACCCAGTGTGCAGTGGCAGCCAAGAAAGCAAATAGAATGCTAGGAATCATAAGGAAGGGAATGGAGAATAAAACCATGGCTATTATAATGCCTCTGTATCATTCCATGGTGCGACCACACCTTGAATATTGTGTGAAATTCTGGTCAACATATCTTTGAAAGGATATAGCAGAATTAGAAAAGGTACAGAGAAGAGCTACCAAAATGGTAAACATAGAAACACAGAAATATGATGACAGAAAAAGACCACATGGCCTATCTAGTCTGTCCTTCCATATCAACAACTACAACAGTCCCTTTTTTCCTTTAGAGATCCTCTATTTATTTATTATTTTATTACAGTTTCTTATATACCGCGGTTTACATCATAACAAAACGACCATAACGAAAAACTGTCAGGTTTTACATTGAACAGGAGTACAAACAAGGATAACTGGGTTAACTATATACATAAGCTATCTACACTGTAGATATAAGTTGAGAGGGCATTTCTAGACAAACTTTCTATGTTTGTCCCATGCTTTTTTGAATTCAGATACTGTCCTCATCTCTACCACCTCCACTGGGAGACTATTCCACGGATCCACCACTCTTTCCGTAAAGAAATATGGAAGGTGGAAGGATAGCCCTATGAGGAAATACTTAAAAGGTTAGGGCTCTTCAACTTGGAAAAGAGATGGCTGAGGGGAGATATGATAGAGGTCTATAAATTAATGAACGGAGTGAAATGGATAAGCATAGATCGATTTTTTATGCCATCAAAAAGTAGAAAGACTAGGGGACATGCAATGAATCTACAGTGAAACCCGTTTAAGACTAATAAGAAAAAATATTTTTCCACTCAATGCATAATCAAACTCTGGAATTTGTTACCGTAGGATGTAGTAAAAGCTGTTAGTATAGCCAGATCTGCTTTTGGATCCTGATCTGTTTGGTCCCCTATGTGTTTCCTTGCCACTCCCATAGATGCGTCCTTGTCCTCAGCTGTTGTGTTGTCTGTCTTGACTAGACTGTAAGCTCTGATGAGCAGGGACCGTCTTTTACATGTGTCGGTACAGCGCTGTAAATGCCTTGTAGCGCAGTACAAATGACAAGTAGTATGGTAAAAAAGGTTTGGACAAGTTCCTGGAGGAAAGGTCCATAAACCATTATTAAAGAGGACCCGAGAAATCCACTGCTTACACTGGGGCAAACATTGTGGAATCTGTGATCTCTTTTGGAAACCGTTGCCTGAATCGGCCACTGTTGGAAACAGGATACTGGGCTTGATGGACATTGGCTTGACCCAGTGTGACTTTTCTTATGTTCTTATATGATTCCTCCAGTGAGGGAGATCTTATAACAGAGCACCTAGATTAATAGAGAAGGAAGGCACTTATTTTACTTCTATTATATAAAGATGCATGGGGATGTTTATTAAAGGGCAGCGAGCAGTAAGTGTGGGCTTGCGCTAATAGCTACTGCATGCTTAAAACAGCTGTGCAGTAACCATCCCATGACAGTTGCATAGTGTGGGTTGGAGCCATTATATGCAGAGGCACAGCCAGTATAAACACTGATTCAAGCAGAGCAGATGGTATATAATCCATAGTTTATACTACTATTTCAAATCCAAACACTCAGAATTCTGGGAGCTGCGCTCGCTGACTACAGGAGACTGCTGTTTTAGATATATTTTTTTTAGGAGGACGTTTAATCCTCCTGTTTTAGCAAAGGCATTACATCATCATATTTGCAGTGGGGTGAGGTGGTAGGATGTTAACCCTTATACTCAACGGGCCCGATATTCAGTGGCAGAGGCTAGCACGGTTAAAACAGCTAGCTATCGGCATTAAATATCCGGGTCAGCTGCACAGCTAGGAAGCTAACTGGGTAGCAGCAACATTGAGCCACTGCCTGGTTAGCTCCTGCAGGTGAAGATAGACCAGTTTTTAATCGGGCAGAGGTTCAATGTTGCCGCTGACCGGTTAGTGATGGGTACTGTCCTTGGAACGCACGATGCTAAGCAGTTAGTATCGGGGCGTACAGTGGCGTTAACTTTGGTTATTCAGCGGCACTAACTATGTCAGAGCCGCTGAATATCCCGCTTTGTGTATCGGGCCCAGCAAGTTTTTAATCTTAGCCGAAAAACAAAGTAGGAACCAACTTCCGCTTAAGGTTGAAATCCTGTGCTTAAGAAGTATGCAAGCAGGAAGCATGAAAGAAGAATATGTCCTACCAAGGCTACTAAGGCTGGCGGTGATCATCACACAAGCGCCATTTGAATTGTTACTTATGGAGTAACACTATGCTCCCTACACTGGAGTGTATACAAAGCTGGTTGATAACTAAGCCCTTTCAATACTGTGGATTTTACAGCATGTGGAGAAGAAAAATACAAATGGAGGTTAGTGTGATGAAGAGGATTCTAGTGAAAACTTCTTTTAAGGTGCTTATCTTAATTCTGTTTTATAAAGGCATAAACGCGCCTACTTTTCTTTATAAAATACTTGCATAAGTGGCATAATGTGTCCCTACATTGCAGATGTTGATATCTACAGCAATCACAGAGCAGGTGTAATATAGTAACATAGTATATGATGGCAGAGAAAGAACAGTATAGTCCAGCTAGTTTACTCAGTAAGGAGGCTAGAGTGATTGTACCCACCGCTCCATGAAGGCCACACACCCCCCACCACTATGCCTTTTTTAGGGTTACACCCCCCTATTCTATGCAGGTCAGCCCCTCTATTTGTTGAAGTATAAATACTATTTAAGTTTGCTTTAATTTCATCCTCCTGCTATACCCACTGTGTCTACCCCATACAATTCTTTATGTATTTATTTGCTTTAAAATATTTGTATCCTGCCATATGCCCTAAGGCTGGGGTCACCAACCTCCAGAGGGCCGCGGGCCGCACAGCCGACTACCGGGAGCCTCGCGGGCCGCATCCCCCTTCTCCCCGCCCCCGCGAAAAAAAACAACAAACGCAAAATTATGAAAACAATGGCTGATCACCTTTATTGAATTTAATGAGATGGCTGATGATTCATGCTAGCAGACAAATGCTTAAAGTCCGGCTTCACAGATGACACTGACAGGAGAAGGGATGCTTGCAGGTGGTCGTCGGTGAGCTGCGAGCGCGTGGATACAATGGCGGGAATCCTTGGTGGGCCGCACGTAATGTTAACCGGGGTAGAGCCTCGCGGGCCGCACGAAGGGACCTCGTGGGCCGCATGCGGCCCGCGGGCCGCAGGTTGGTGACCCCTGCCCTAAGGCCTTCAAGATGGCACAATAATAAAACCCCCCCGAAAGAAATCTAACATAACAATACTAAAAGCCCCTTAACTCCCCCCCCCCCATAATCTTGGAAGAATTTTCATTTTAACCACTGCTACCCTACCCAACCAAGAGATTTCCTCCTTACCCCATCTTTCCAAATCCTCTTTGCATATTTTTCAAACAGATATGCAAAATTCTAGTATTTTATAATCTGTGCATGTAGTTGCACATTCTGCCCATGCCCCGCCCCCTCCCCGTCTGCCTATATGCAAAGTATGTGCAGTCATGTAAACATGCATACTTTTATGCTGGTCATTGTTTTTATAAGGGGACGTTCATGAGCTTAAGTAGTCATATATGTGCATAAATAAGTAAAATACAGCCAAAGAAGGTGTGTTCTTTACTGTTTTAAGTATGTGGCTCCTTCGGGGGAAGCTCTCTCACAAGTATTGCTTGCCTTCTTTCTGACTTTCTGATTGCTGTGGCTGGTGGAGGTGGAGTTCCTGCAGCTGATGTCACAACTGACCGGCATTTAAGATCTGTACGCCGCGGGATGCGGCCCTGGGCGCTAGCGCAGGGGCATGTGCCTGAAGAGGCATGTCCAAAGGGGCATGTTCTGCCCCTTTGGAGCACCTTCGGAGCCTGGAGGAGAGTTTCAACCTAGATGGTACCTGGATGGGGAAATGGAAGAAGAGGATCCAGCTGGTAGCTGCGGCTAAGTCCGTAAAAGTCATCGGTCCTTTGGATCGACGTTTCCAGCTTACTACTATAGATCCTGCTACTGCTGGTCTGAATATGTCTTTGGAAACAGTAAGTACTTTCTCGGATGCGACGATTCTGATTGATTCGGGCCTTACCCCCCCAACCTGGAGAGACCTATTAGGGTGGGCTCCTCCCCAGTTGTATCAGATGAGGAGGCCGCTTTGCCCCTTTCTTCCCGGCCTATAGCATCGGATAATGCCTTGACTGGGACTGCTGCTCAAAATAATTTTCTTAAACCTTCAGAGTTTTTGGTTCCTATGGAGCCTTTTCAAGCTCCTAAAGATATATCATTGAGGGACATTTGGGAGATAGTTGCGATCCTCTTTAGCTCAAGTATCCCAATTTTCTTCTGATGTTGTTGTTAAGATGACTGAACAAGATACATGTTTGGCTAATGTCAATTCCACGGTTTTGAAGTTGGAAGGCCAGATGTCTGTTGCCCAAGCCACTCTCTCTTCTACTGTCTGAGATAGTTTATCTATCCATTATCAAATGGAGTTCCTTGAGAATGCGACTCGGGCAAAAAATTTAAGGTTTCTTAATTTTCCATCTACACATTATCTTTCACCATTAACTCTTTTTAAAAAATACCTGAAGGACATTTTGACGATTGAGGATGTGGAATCTATACATATTTCAAATGTGTATTATATACCCCAAGGGGCCAGGCCTGAGATTCCGGTGGATGATGAACTAGATCAGCTTATTACACTTGAGACCCTGGACATCTCAGCGTTTATTGAGTCTTCTGAGGATGTTATTCCAACTTGCGCCACATTAATAGTGTCTTTTCTTTCATATTTCGATAAAAATTTGGTGATGAGGTTATATTTTACTAAGAAAAGTGCACTTTTTTGTGGGAAGGCAATGTAGGTGTCCCTGGATGTTTGTAAGACTATCCAGAAGTGACGGAAGGCCTTTTTAAGCCTTAACCTCAGGTCTTGGCTCTTGGGGTTTCATGTAAATGTCTTGTAACTCATGCTAGTGATAGGTTTGTGGTTTTTGACTCAATTTAGTTAGAGGCTTTTCTTGCCAGCAAGTAATTTGAAATTACGGTGGAAACCTTTCACTTTATTTTTCTTTTCTCTGGGTTAAGATAATGAGGGCATGGATATAATTTAAATTAATCAGAAGATAGTGATTTCCTAGTTTGGTGTATTATTTTACTTCATGTATATTTTTAACTATATATCTTTGGTATGGACCTTCCCCCCCCCCCCTTAATGGGAACATGATGTGTTTACCTTCTTTATTATTTATTAATAAAGTAATATTGAACAGAAAAAAAAGAATATGCCCCATTATAAAATGACCCCTAAAACCTCATTTGCATATGATATTCCTTCACTCATAAGTGTTGTATAGGCATACTGGCATTAGCTCACATATGTTAAACATCTTCTGACCAGTTTAACGTGTTTGAGCATTTTTAGTAGGCACAAAATAGTCTTAATGTGCACGTTAAACATTATTACACAGGCCCCGACCTGATTAATTTTAGATAAATTCTATGAACAAATAGTACATTGCAGAATCATGTTGAAGAATAAGTTTTTTCTATTTTCTTTTTATAAAGCTTGCCATCCATATAATTAGCAGACAAATGTCTATGTGCTAAGTTATTTGTAATGTATATCTTTATTTCATTAGGTTTACACCACCATGTGGTATAAGGCAGGAATAATTAAACACCAGATGGGGATGTAAACTCCAGTAGACTGAATGCATGTATTATGCATGAGAAAGACATTTTTATTGCTGTTGTTCTCCATTTGGTGCTGTCTTGTTTGTTCTTGGATTCAAATCCCTAAATCAAAGAAAAATTCTTAGAATTGGGCTTTCATTGTGCAGAACAATTTGTAAAATAAACCTTCTGAGTTTTCAAAAGTTGCTATCACTTCCACTTTAGAAGTTCACAGCAACTATTATTCTCTCGTAACACTCAAGAAGTGCACCAATTTTCCTTCACAGACAGCCTACCACATAAAAGTAAAACAAAGTAGTGCATCTAATCTATTGAAAACTTTGTAAAATCTGTAAATGCCATTACTTCTCTGTACAAAAGAAAAAAAATGCACTGGCAGTTGCCAAGTTACTCAGTTCCAGAAGTGATATGTTTTGACAGTTCTGGTTTTACATCTGCATTCCAATGCATTATGGGACTTGTAGTCCCTGACTTTACCCATTGGCATGAGTGCTGTGGGTCCCATAATGCATCGGGTTGAGATTGTCAGAAATCCAGGACTGACTTAAAATATCACTCCTGAAACTGGGTAACTTGGCAACTCTGCAGTGGAATCACAACCCGAAAGGACTGCGGAGGATGAAGAGGTTGTAATCAGCTAGGATATTCCAATGCCAACTAATAAAACGTGTCTGTTGGATAGTCAAACGAGCTGATATTTCAACTCCTTCACAGTCGGCCACGTCACTTAAATATAATCTGGATATTCAGCAGCAGTTTCAGGAAAGTGACTACCGCTGGATATAATGATGGAGCGGCCACTATCCAGTGATTTTCAGCTGCTATCTAAATAGCTATTTAGACTGTTCCCTAATAGATTGTAATGGAGCCCTTCACAAGCTTCTCTTTGGTCCCAACAATAACTTCATGAAAGTCTGAACATCCTTTATATGTGCAGCGGGGTTGGTTGCTAGACATGTATACAATGGGCCCGATGTTCAAAAGGCATTTACACAGTTTACAGCCCAGTAAACTGTGTAAATGCCTTAGATGGGGATATTCAGCAGCACCTACATGGTTATTGCTATTGAATATCCCCATCTAAGTCTCCTACGGACCCCAATGCTATCTGGTTAGCATCAGGGCATACTGGGGGGGGGGGGGGTACTGGAGCGGAAGTGGAGAATGGTGCTAACCATGCAACAGCGATATTGGCTGCTGCCCGGTTAGCGATCGGCAACTTAAAGATCGGTAAGGCGCCGGTCGCTAACTGGGCAGCAGCTAATATTGCTGCTGCGCGGTTAGCCTCAGTAGCTTCTGGCTTTGGCGATGATCACAGGATATTTAATGCCATGGCGGCAGCACTGAATATGCAGTTTGGAGGTCGTGGGGAGGGCAATGCATCCGTCAGCGCATAGCCCTTCGAAGATCCAGGCAAATGAATATCAGGCCTGATGTTCCTCCAGTGCCAACTGCCAGATACATTATAAAGTATTACAAAACTCTGCAAATCGCTCATTTGGAGTCTATAGCAAAGCTGCCAGACCACAACAGCATTGCTTGCACCAACCCTGCATGAAAAGGCAGCACTGCAGATATTATTTTGGGCCCAAGAACAGCAATAAGAATACTATACCTCAGTAACACTGGCAGAACACAGACAGCCCCTCATCAAATACAGCATAAGAGGCCACAAACTAGAAGTAGAAATATACGGACACAAATTTAAGTGAAAATCGCAAGTAGTTTGATTCTGCATGCAGTACAACACTGGAGAAACAGATACCTCTTGTACTGTGCAAACTACAAAGACATCAGGGATGCACGTTTCCCAAAACTGATATATTCCAATTAATAAATGCCAAATAAAATACTTCTTCTACCTTTGTTCTCTGGGTATTTTATTTTTCCAATCACATTGGTCCCAGTCCTGAGCTCTCATTCTCCTGTTTAACCCACCTATAAAGGAAATTCGCTAGCCCCTTGTATATTCTGTTTGTCTGTCTCGAATAGATTGTAAGCTCTGCGGATCGTGGACTCTCCTGTACATGCATATATTCAGCACTGCATATGCCTAGTAGCACTATAGAAATGAGAGGCAGTAGTAATAGCAGCAGTAGTCTCTTTTTACTTCTGTCTGCTTCCTCCTAATTCTTTCAAGGGTCTGCTGCCCATTTGCCATTTGTCCTCTCTCATCCATTTCTCCCTTACATCTGTTTTTGGCTTTGATTTTTCCCTTTCAGCTCTTCCCTTCACTTCTTTCTTTTCTTCCTGTCTTCTCCCTGGGAAGTCGCCCTCTCCGGGGCCTCGCAACACATGGTTCCATCATGTCCAGCGTCTCCCCTCTCTTTGTCTCTCCTCCTCACCCCTGCAGTGCAGGATATCCCTTGCAACAGTCTGGTATCTCTCCTCTCCCCTTCGCCCCCTTTGGTCCAGCATCTCTCTTTTCCCTTCTCCCCAGTGATCCCGCTTCTCACCTCTCTAGTGTAGGAGGAGGAGGAGAGGTTGTGCTAACAATGGATTTCTAAGTAGTCTGCAATACAGATCCTTAGGCAATAAGGGGCTTGTTTACTAAGCTGGACTGATGGGTAGCATGGGCTATGGGTAACTAGCTTCCATGTTATTCATGTTAGCCCAGCTTACACTAAGAGAATACAGCACCTCAATTATATAAGAAGAACACAGCCGCTCACCCACTACGGAACAAGTAAACACAGACTATCTTACTAGTAACTTTCTTTCACACCGGAAGTAAAATCATAATAAGCGTCACTTGCTGTCATAACCCGGTGATGGAACACAGCTCAGATCAAATTCGAGAGAAAAGCCAAAGCTTAGTACTGCTGGTGCTCCTACTGTGAGGCGTTTCGTACACCACCGTATCTCACCTTGATTTCTACTGCTGCTGCCCCCTCAGAGCCACTGCTGGGCATAGGAGGGCCTGAGCGCAAAGTGAAAAGGACCTGTGTCCCTCTAGACTCCCCCCCTCAGCGATTACAGCGGATTACAGCAGATCAAGTATAAAATACACCCAGAACTGCACAATATTGCAACAGGACATCAAAAATACAAGAAAAAACAACAGCAACACAGCAGGGAACTACTAAAAGAAGTGTCAGTAATGAGCAACTATTCCGTACAACCAGGGGCAGCCCACGGGGGGCACGGGGCCATGTGCAGAGACTCGGTGCGGGGCCTCATTTGAATAAGGGGTTCATTTGCATAAGGGGCTCATTTGCATAACTAATTGCATAATGTTGACATACTCTAACCTTTAGTAAACATGCCTCTTAATGAGTGTATAAAGAAAGACTAAACAATTTCTACATTACTATAATCCAGTGCCAACTGCCAGGCACATTAGGAACTACTACAAACACTGCCCATTTATTTATTTTCTCTTATATACCACGCTATTCTGCATCAGTATGGTTTACATTGAACAAACTGAAATTACATTGAACAGGGCATTATAACTTGGAGATAACTATTTTACAGGGAACATGGGCTATGGAGGGTTAAGGGGCTTGCCCAAGACCACAAGGAGCACCTGTGGGACTAGAAACCCCAGTCCTTCCCGCCCAAGGTTGCTGTCCTCTAGTGGGATTTGAATCCCTGACCTTCTGGCCTGAAGTACCTTACCCCAACCACTAGGCCACTCCTCCACTCCACTTTAGAGCCCATAGCAAACCCACCGTATCGGAACAGCACTACCAGGACTCACAAAGCACCAGACCCTACCTATCAAAAGGCAACAGTGCAAATATTAAACCAATACATCTCCTACTGGGGAAACAGAACAAATAGCACTGTCAAATAGAAACTACATAAACAGAATACCTCAGCTCAGTTACACATGCAGAACATAGACCATCACCAAACAAAGAACAAGGAATCACAATTTAGAAATAGGAAGACAATAATTAAACTAGGAAACCCTAAAACCAAACTTGCAATGTACAACAACACTGTAGAAATAAAACTATAAATTAATTTCCTCTTGTACTAAACAAAGCGCAGACGTTAATGAGGCACATTTCCCAGAGCTGACATATTCTATCTATCCTAAGGGAACTACACTGGCTCCCGATAAGCTGCAGGATTGCATATAAAGTACTGCTCATCACATTCAAAGCCATTAACAAAATAGCCCCTCCCTCCTCAATCACAACACTCCTCAAACACACCTCCAATATTAGACCTAGGAGATCAGTAGCAGCTAATACACTAACCATATCTACAGAATCCACAAAATGCACAACCGCAACTACTGACAGAGCATTAGCACACTACGCCCCCAGACGCTGGAACAACCTTCCACCCACCATTAGATCAATCACTGACCTCAAGCAATTTCGAAAAGCCCTAAAGCACCACCTGTTCCTTATACACTTCTCCCAATACCATAACCCCTCACTGACTCCCTCAACACAACCGAATCCCTCAGTATGAAGTTGCAATTGTTCTGTCGCACGTTGCACATTATGTAAATAGAACACTATCATTGTATATAGTTGTATAACATAAATGTACAAAGTTTCCCAAAGTTTTTTGTCCTGGTTAATTTCCCTGTTATATGTAAACTCATGCCGGCCTATTGCTGTCCGTGAGTCGTTTTGTTCACTGTAAACCGCACTGATGATAAAGAGCGCGGTATAAAAGAACTGTTAAATAAATAAAATAAATAAATATTCCAGTTAAAAAATTCAAAATAAAGAGATATTTTCTACCTTTTGTGCATTTTCTTTTCAGTTGCAATTGCTCCAACCACTTTCTTCTGGTTTCTTTGTGTCTTCTGCTAACTCTCCATCATCTGCTGTTCATTTGTTCTTTCTTCTCTCTTCTAGTTTTTTTTCCATTCTCGCTCTACATCTGCTTTAACATACTAATCTTTCTCTTTCTGCTCTTTCCTCCATCTCTTTCTTTATTCATCTAAAAGCATATTTATTTTAATTCTGAAGCAATTAAAAGCTATGTTTCAAGTGTTTTTTGGATTCACCTCTCTTATTCGTCAAAGAATATATGGGAGATAATAAGAAGGGAGGGGCGCGGCATTGGGTTTGGACCATTCCGATAATCACTCCCAAATACATTGGGATTGCAGTATGTTGGAGATCAATTCTGAGAAATCCTCAACCATAATTTCTTTTTCACAATTAAGAGAATTTCTAAGAACTTGACAGAAATACTGGTCTAGAGTGGGTTTTAGGGGTGCACAGCCCAAAACGTTTAATTCAATTAGGTTCCCATGTTGTTTTGCTGTGTTTTGTGCACTGTTGAGTGATGATAGCACACACTATCACTCAATAGTGCACAATAATGATGACAGAAAGAAGTTCTGAGCTTTTTTAACTTCCATTTCAGATTGAAAGTGTCATGAAACAATGTAGGAAATATTGTTTGACATTTCCTATGTTGTTTTCAATGAATGCAAAACCTTACTGCGTTTTAATTAGATATTAAATAGTACCACTGTAATCATAAAGGCAACAGCAGCGAAGGTTGAACGCAGCAGCAACACAACTTCTGTAACTTAATAATGACGTGCACCTTCTTTACCGAGAGTCAGAACACTTAAAAATTGTCTATCATTTGTTCCTCTTCAACCTTGCCAAAGCCTATCCCTTCCCTTTTAAACAAGCTACCACGTTGCTCATTTAGCCTCTCCTCGCCTCTCTCTTACATTTCTGTTCCCTGTTCCTAATGGTTTGCATGCAGAACCATCGTTCTGCACTGAAATCTATTGAAAATGCAGCTGTGCAACTTCATCTTCCTTTAACATCATTGCAACTACAGCATCCCTCTCTGCACGTTATCATATTGCTTTTGCATAGAGTTTTAATTTCATCTGTGAAGCCGCGAATGCTGGGAAAGGTTAAAGGGCATTGCCTTTAACCTCTCCCGGCATTCGCGGCTTCACAGATACAGCCGCCAGGGTGAGGGAAAAGACTCCTCAAGCTAGCGGCTGTGCAGAGGGAGCCGGGGCCTCACGCGGGCTTCCCCGGCTCCCTCTGCAGCCGTCCACATTGTGCAATAATGGAGTTCGCGCAGGGCCCCCCTGAAGCGCGGGGCCCTGTGCGAACAACATTATCGCACAATGGACGGGCCGGCCCTGCGTACAACATACAGAAAGACGGAAAATCATCAACTACCCAGATTCCTTCAGAGACCAAGAAAATGTGATATAAACATAAAGAAATAGCCTAATATCCCATTGAAATCATACTCAACATATCCTGGTTTATGAGTGAGGTTTATCACTGTTGTGGCATACACAGAATAAATTATCTAGAGGGATTATCCACTGCATCCAGTTTCCCTTGATCTTTTTCAATGTATTTCCATCCTATAACTTAAATCCGCAATTCATACATCGCTCAGTCAGCCATGCATTCTTCAGCTTACACCTCATTATGCAATCGCTGAACCCACTCAGTAACTCACCATCTTTGAGGGTAATCTTATAAACTGACATCTAGATTCTGTGTGTTTTCATGCACATATTTTACAGCTGTTTCAGGACCAGTGCAAGGATATTGGTTGCACTAGGCAAGCCTTAAGTCTTACACTCCCCCCTCCCCCGCAAGATTTTGATATTTAGACTAAACAATCATGATCACAACAAATCTACCCATCCCACAACAATCCTGTAAAATTGCATAATTGGACATCATACTTTTAAATGTTAAACTTTACTTTGTGTCCTCTCTCCTTTCAGGTAAAAGAAGAGGCTGATGTCTCTTTGTGTGGCTGAAAGGATCTATTGTTTTGCTTTGAGTGCTCTTTGATGTTCCTCAGATACAACTGCCCTAGGTCAGTGTTTTTCAACCTTTTTTGTGCAAAGGCACACTTTTTTCATGAAAAAAATCACGAGGCACACCACCATTAGAAAATGTTAAAAAAATTTACCTCTGTGCCTATATTGACTATATATAAAGTAATTCTCTTGAATAGGAATCAAACACTCACACCAACCCCCCTCCCCTGCTGGTTCACTCACACCATCGCCCCCCCCCCTTGCTGGTTCACTCACACTCCCCCCCCCTTGCTGGTTCACTCACACTCCCCCCCCCTTGCTGGTTCACTCACACACACACCCCCCCCTCTGCCCAAGCCGCTGCTTCTGCTTTGTACAGAGCAGCGGCTGCACTACACTTACATTGAAAAGTAAAGAGAAACTGTGTCAGGAGCCCTCCGGTCATCGCAGAGCCCGAGGAAGTGATGTCATGGGGGCGGGCTCCTCACAGGCTGTCTTTCCTTTTCAAATTAACTTTATTGCAGCTAAAGTTAATTTGAAAAGGAAAGACAGCCTGTGAGGAGCCCGCCCCCATGACATCACTTCCTCGGGCTCTGCATGATCGGAGGGCTCCTGACACAGTTTCTCTTTACTTTTCAATGTAAGTGTAGTGCAGCCGCTGCTCTGTACAAAGCAGAACCAGCGGCTGCACTGCTATAGGGAATCGCGATCGCGTTCGCGCCGCGGACTTCGGCACAAAAGCCGGTTTTACAACTGTGCTGGCAGCCGGCCTGGCCATGGAAAAACCGGCCAGGCCGGCTGAAAACCGGCCGGTTGGCAACCCTAATTTGTGAGCCGAGGCCACATGTTACGGATGAAATTGGAATTTTTCCCACGGCACACCAGACAATATCTCACGGCACACTAGTGTGCCGCGGCACAGTGGTTGAAAAATGCTGCTCTAGGTCACTGCATAATCTTGCCTAGTGGTTGAGCTGGACCTGCCTATTATATAAGATCAAGTAAGCACATACTTAACTTTATAAAATAGAAGTTAAGTGCAAAAGTACATGTATATCTTAAGAAGCAATCGCTTATACCAGCCCTAGAACTGGGATAGATGACCACGCCACTGCTTTGCAATTATGTATGTAAATTAAAGATTTTTTTTTAAATGTTCAAATCTTTATTGATAACACAACAACTTTCCCAGTATGTGGGTGCTCTTACACAGTGCTAGGAACATACAGCGAGAACATAAACTCTTTGTTTTTACATTTTTTCCAATTCCCCCTCTTCCCCACCCCCCATTCCCCTTCCTCCCCATCATGTGATTACACCTAATGCTTGTCATTCCATTTAAACAATGAACAAATACACAAAGATCAATCCTTATACACCTGGGATCTAAATCAACCTCTACTGTTATATAACAAGTAAGTGACATCTTTTGATCTTATAATGGGAAACATATTCAAAGTGTTTTAGCCAGTGAGCTGACTAGTTAACCGTCTACAATGTGGCAATCCTGGTATTCAGCTGCACTATCTAGAGCAGCCAGGAAGCAGATCGAGGGTGGGGGTGGGGGTGGGAGGGGGGATGGCGATATTCAGCTGCTGACTGAATAGCTAAACTAGTTAAGAGTTAGGAAAGGTCAATGGCTGCCCTAACTTTAGCTGGTTTTCACTATCTTGTTAGTGGCTCAATATTGCCACAGACTGGATAGCAATGATGCTATTTAGTTAGCACCAGATACCAAATAAGTTCTGGTGCTGACTATCCATTTAAGTTAAAGCAGCAAAGATTAAGCACATTAAAAGCACTTAGCTGCGGAGGCGAAGCCAGCAGGGTCCAAGATGGCTGCCTAATCCCTAACCTCGCCAACCTCTTGGAAAGTAATCCTGTCTATCCCTGTACATTCGGCGTAGTCCTCCTTCATTTCTGCGGCAAGGGATTCATAAAATGTCGGTAAGCCCACAAAGCTGGATTACAGTTCAGGAGCAAATACTGGAGCTAAAAGGGCAAAACCTGACCCTCCTTCCCCTCGCAAGCCCGCGAATGTGAGAGAGGGCATGGCGGGAATGCAGGAGATATTGGAGGAAATTTGGGCAGTACGAGAGATGGTGGCGACAAATGGGAAAACGCTGTATGATGTGCAAGCGGATATAGCACGAATAAAGGAGATAAAAGAGCAAGTTTCAGCGCTTGCAGAGAAGATGAATGGGCTAGAGGTTAAGCTTAGCGTTCATGAAGAACATTTAAAGCAAGTTGGTAGTAACATCAAAAGGACCATGAATCTGGAATGGAGCCTGGAAGATTTAAACAACCGCACCAGAAGGAACAATGTTCGTATCATTGGTATACCGGAGGGTGCTGAAGGAACAAACATGAAAGCCTTCCTGATACCTCCAATTCCAAAGCTGCTCAGGGTAGTGTTTGAACTGCCATTTGAGATCGAACGGGCACATCGTATTCCGACACATCCAGGCCCAAATGTCAGACAGCCGCGCCCTATCATCATATGCGTCCTGTGACACTCTCATGTAGTGCAGATTTTGTCGGCGGCAAGAGCGCTGCAGCCTCTCAAATTTGAAGATCAGAATGTTGCATTCTTCCCAGACTTTCACAAGGCAACAGTTGAAAGGTGAAAACTCTTACTGGCTTTCCGACCGAGATTGCAACTGCTGCAGGCCCGGTATGGCCTTCTCGCACTGGCAAGACTAAGGTTCATCCTACACAATCAGACTCGCACTTTTGAAGATCCGGCTCTGTTGCGGTCTTTCATAGAAGAAAAGGAAGCTTCTGCAATGGGTTGACCACCTGTTGGACTTATGTATAAGTACATGTGTAGTAGTGACTCACTGTATGTTTGTGGGTCAGGTTGTTTCATTCCAGCGAAGGTTAATAAACAGGGCATGATGATTTAATGGTCAGTAGGTATAGTAAGTTAGATTTCAGTTTTGAATATTTGTCAGTGTGAGAGAGAGCCATAGGAATAGTTATTCCTGTACTTCCTTCTAGAAGGGGGAAACATGGGGGGTTCTTTCATAGTATTTATTTATTTATTTATTTAACTGTATTTATATCCCACTTTTCACCGGGTCAAAGCGGGATATAAAGCGGGTTCCTTGAGGTTGGCGGGGTGGAGAGGCGGGTGGTTATCTTTTGTAATGTTGGTTCACCCAATTAGGACTCCTAAGTGGTTAGGTTGTGTGTCTCCTTGTGGATCTTTATTTAAAGGTTTGTACAATGCAGTAGTAGGCAGCCATTGGAAGATAAGTAGGCCAGCAGCCTTGATGATGACTTATTTGCTTACCTTGTCTCATGGGTTCATTTAAATTTCTATCTCTGAATGTGAAGGGCATAAATAATCCAATTAACATAAGAAAATAAGATATGCCATACTGGGTCAGACCTAGGTCCATCAAGCCCAGTATTCTGTTTCCAACAGTGGCCAAACTAGGTCATATGTACCTAGCAGTTTCCCCAAGAGACACAAGTTCCACAATGCTTGTACTGGGTCAAGCATTGATATCTTCGGTCACTTCTTAATAATGGTTTATGGACCTTTCCTCCAGGAACTTGTCCAAACCTTTTTTAAACCCAGCTACACTAACAGCCTTTACTACATCCTCCGGTAACAAATTCCAGAGTTTGATTACACGTTGAGTGAAAAAATATTTTCTTTTATTGGTCTTAAATAGTTTACCCTGTAGCTTCATTGCATGTCCCCTAGTCTTTCTATATTCTGATAACGTAAACAATCGATCTACGTTTACCCGTTCCATTCCATTCATTAATTTATAGACTTCTATCATATCTCCCCTCAGCCGTCTCTTTTCCAGTTTAAAGAGCCCTAACCTTTTTAG
Organism: Ichthyophis bannanicus; assembly: GCA_033557465.1. Taxonomy (NCBI): domain Eukaryota; kingdom Metazoa; phylum Chordata; class Amphibia; order Gymnophiona; family Ichthyophiidae; genus Ichthyophis; species Ichthyophis bannanicus. The sequence goes on from CM066033.1 coordinate 1,376,070,838, forward strand.
CCTTTCTTCATAGGAGTATCCTTCCATCCCCTTTACCATTTTGGTGGCTCTTCTCTGAACCTTTTCTAAAATTGCTATATCCTTTTTAAGATACGGCGACCAGAATTGCACACAATATTCAAGGTGCGGTCTCACCATGGAACGATATAGAGGCATTATAATATCTTTTGTTTTATTTTCCATTCCTTTCCTTATCATACCTAGCATTCTATTTGCTCATTTGGCCGCCGCTGCACACTGGGCCGAGGGTTTTAACATGGTATCCACAATGACGCCTAAATATTTTTCCTGGGTGGTGGTTCCTAATGTGGAACCTTGCATCGTGTAACCATAGTTTGGGTTGTTCTTCCCTAGGTGCATAACCTTGCACTTGTCCACATTAAATTTCATCTGCCATTTTGATGCCCAGTCTTCCAATTTATCAAGATCCTCTTGCAATTTTTCACAATCCTCTTCGGTTTTAACAACTTTAAATAGTTTTGTGTCATCTGCAAATTTGATAACCTCACTCGTTATTCCACTTTCCAGGTCATTTATGAATATGTCAAAAAGCAGCGGACCCAGCACAGATCCCTGGGGTACACCACTATTCACCTTTCTCCATTGGGAAAATTGGCCATTTAGCCCTACCCTCTGCTTTCTATCTTTTAACCAGTTCCTGATCCACAATAGTACACTGCCTCCTATCCCATGACTCTTTAGTTTTGCCAAAAGTCTCTGATGAGGGACCTTGTCAAAGGCTTTCTGAAAGTCCAGATACACAATATCAACCGACTCACCTTTGTCCACCTGTTTATTCACTCCTTCAAAAAAACATAACAGATTAGTAAGACGAGATCTTCCTTGTCTAAAGCCATGTTGGCTGTCTCCCATTAGGTTGTGACTATCTACATGCTGAGTAATTTTATTCTTTATGATGGTTTCTACCATTTTTCCCGGTACTGACGTCAGACTCACCGGTCTGTAGTTTCCTGGATCACCCCTGGAACCCTTTTTAAAAATTGGTGTTACATTGGCGATCCTCCAATCTTCAGGTATTAGAGATGATTTTAATGATAGTTCACAGATTACTGATAGCAGGTCTGCAATCTCATATTTCAGTTCTTTCAACACCCTTGGATGTATACCATCCGGCCCAGGTGATTTGCTACTCTTCAGTTTATCTAATAGTTGTAAGACATCTTCCCGATGTATCGATATTTCCTTCAATTCTTCCACACCTTTAAATACCACTTCCGTCATGGGTAACATTCCTACATCTTCCTCAGTAAAGACCGAAGCAAAGAATTCATTCAGTCTCTCCGCTATCGCCTTGTCGCCTCTTAGTGCTCCTTTAACCCCTTTATCATCTAATGGACCAACTGACTCTCTCATAGGTTTTTTGCTACGAATGTACTTGAAAAGGTCTTTATTTCTCGTTTTTGCTTCCGCAGCAAGCTTCTTCTCAAATTCTCTCTTTGCCTGCTTTATCAATGCCTTGCATTTGACTTGCCAGTGCTTGTGCTGTTTCCAGGTTTCGTCGTTTGGCTCTTTTTTCCATTTCCTGAAAGTTGCTTTTTTGGCAACAACAGCCTCTCTGACCTCACCTTTAAACCATGCTGGCAGTTTTTTGGACTTCCTTCCACTTTTCTTAAAGCGTGGAATACAGCTGGTCTGGGCTTCCAAGATAGTATTTTTCAACAACACCCAAGCTTGATGTACGTCTTTAACCTTTGCAACTGCTCCTTTTAGTTTTTTCTTAACTGTTTTCCTCATTTTATCATAGTCTCCCTTTCGAAAGTTAAAAGGTAGTACTGTGGATTTCCTTACTATCCCTCCTCCACTAATTAAATCAAAGGCGATCATGCTATGATCACTATTTCCAAGTGGCCCCAACACCCTTATCTCTTGCACTAGATCTGGTGTTCCACTAAGGACTAGGTCTAATATGGCTTCCCCTCTGGTCAGTTCATGAACCAGCTGCTCCAAGAAGCAGTCATTTATTTCATCCAGGAACTTTATCTCCCTAGCATGTACTGACGTGACACTGACCCAGTCGATACCAGGGTAATTGAAATCACCCATTATTATTACTGCACTGTAACGTTTGTTAGCTTCCTTGATTTCTTTGAGCATTTCATCATCCATTTGGTCATTCTGGCAAGGCGCTCGATAGTACACCCCCACTGCCATTGCCTTCCCCCTTTTATATGGAATTTCAACCCATACAGATTCTACAGCAGATTTTATTTCCTGCAAAACTTTAATCCTTTCTGAGTCAATGCCCTCTCTAACATAGAGCGCAACCCCTCCACCAATTTGATCAGCTCTATCATTACGATATAGTATCACAGTGTCCCACTGGTTGTCCTCCTTCCACCATGTCTCTGATATTCCAATCATATCTAACATTTCATTTAGTGCTATATATTCTAACTCTCCCATCTTATTGTTTAGACTTCTAGCATTTGCATACAAGCATTTTAGAGAATGTATTTTGTTCATGTTAATTTGGCTATTGTTAGACATGGGTAAATTGGGATCTTTAAGCTCTGTCTGCTCCATACTTGAGGGCATTTGGGCTACTTTACTCTTTTGTGGAACCTCTCTGCTTTTGGTAGTATCCTTCAAGGATACATTCTTCCGAACCATCTGCTCTTGGGCGACTGTCGGCTTTCCCCTAATATCTAGTTTAAAAGCTGCTCTATCCCCTTTTTAAAGGTTAATGCCAGCAGCCTGGTTCCATCCCGGTTAAGGTGAAGCCCATCCCTTCGGAAGAGCCCCTCCTTTCCCCAGAATGTTCCCCAGTTCCTAACAAATGCAAAACCCTCATCTCTGCACCATTGTCTCATCCACGCATTGAGACTCCGGAGCTCTGCCTGCCTTTTGGGTCCTGCGCGCGGAACAGGAAGCATTTCGGAGAATGCTACCCTGGAAGTTCTGGATTTCAACTTCCTACCTAAAAGCCTAAATTTTGCCTCCAGAACCTCCCTACCACATTTTCCTATGTCATTGGTACCGACATGTACCAAGACAGCAGACTCCTCCCCAGCACTATCTAAGACCTTATCTAGGTGGCGCGTGAGGTCCGCTACCTTCGCACCAGGCAGGCATGTTACCAGGCGATCCTCACGGCCACCAGCCACCCAGCTATCTACATGCCTAATGATCGAATCACCAACTATAACGGCTGTCCTAACCCTTCCCTCATGGGCACATGGCCATGGAGAAACTTCTTCGGTGCGAGAGGGTTTTACATCACCTGGAGGACAGGTCCTAGTTACAGGATCACTTCCTACCGCACCAGGGTGATGCTCTCCTGTCACGTGACCTCTCTCCTCCATGGCAACAGGGGTGCTGCCAGACTGGAGGTGGGACTTCAGGACTATATCCCTGTAGGTCTCGTCTATGTACCTCTCTGTCTGTCTTATGTTTTCCAAGTCTGCTACTTTAGCCTCTAGAGAACGGACTTGTTCCCTGAGTGCAAAGAGCTCCTTGCACCTAGTGCACACGTAAGACCTCTCACCAACTGGGAGAAAATCATACATGTGACACTAAATGCAAAAGACTGGAAAGCCCCCATCCCGCTGCTGGACTGCTGTCTGCATCTTAGTTTTAAGTTTGTGTCTAGATCTTTAAGTTCTTACTTACTAGGGGTTGCTATGGGTATTTATAACAATAAAACTGTACCTAATACGTTTAATATACCTTGTTCACCTGAAGCTAAATTAATCTCAGGTCCTTAGTGTATGACTGATTTGGGTAATGAGCTTCACCTGAAAGCACCTCCTGTCCTTTAAGATGTGTAATTACCTATAAAGCTATGATTATCCCAGGGGAGGGTGGGAGTGGGGAGGGAGGGAGGGAAATAACACCTATTAAAAGAGGGCTGCTACACAGTATCCTGTCTTGTGCTGCTGAGGTAAGCTAAATTCTGATTTGATTTAAATTATAGCTCTTAGCTGCTGCTGCTAGGCTCTAACTTCTTATGAAATTTAAACTACAAGCTCTCTGCTGGATTCTAAATTTAACCAGAAAGCTCTCTTCTGTGTGTTAAATTTAAACTAACAGTACTTTGCTGTTACTTGGCCCTGAGTGTCTATTAAATTTAAACTACAAGCTCTCTGCTGGGTATGAAATATAACCAGAAAGTTCTCCTCTGGGTTTTTAAATTCAAACTTTAATTGCTGCTACTAGGCCCTAACTGATCCAACAACAACAAAAAAAAACCCAGTGAGTTCACAGATTAAGTAGCTTTAATACAAAGAATTCTTTTTAGAAAATTACCAGAAGTATATACTAACAGTTGCAGATTTCTCTCCAGAAGAAACAGCCCCCCTTTCTAGTCCTTCAATTAAGAGTAAGAAAATACTGTTATATTGTAAAAAGGAACATGCAGACATGGTTCTGCTTCAAGAAACACGTCGTCCTTCCTTGGAGGCCAAGAATCTGGGAATGGGTCATTATATATTGGTAGCACACTCAGCAGCCTTACAGAAGAAAAATGGAGTCGCAATCTTAGTTGGGAAAAATTTAGCCCCAGTGGTGGAGCAGTCCCATGCTGATTTGGAGAGCAGATGGGCATCAGTACTTTTGCAATTGACTGGTAGGAAGATAGCTTTAATAAACATATATGCCCCCAATTGTGGTGATATAGCATTTTTCCAAAAGATTGCGAAGGAAGCACAAGCCCTATTGTCACAGGAAATGATACTGGGGGGTGACTTCAATTTAGTTTTGGATCCCCTATTAGATTGCGCTCAATATAGAGTTCACAGATATCATAAAGCCACTTTGGTGGTTCTTTCCATCATGCGCGGGGTGGAGCTTTCTGATATATGGCGATTAAAACATCCCAAGGAAAGAGAATACTCATTTTTTCCCTCCCACATGGTTCACATTCCCGTATTGATTACTTTCTTATTTCCAAAACATTAATCTTGTCTATTTCAAGAGCAGATATTGTGATAAGGTGAGATGTGTGGATGAGATGGAATGGGAAAGAAGTGAGGAATGTACCTTTAAAGACAGATGTAAACAGGGTTCCCATAGAAACCACAAGCCACCGGAGCATGCAGTAGCTAGAGCTAAGCCCTGCCCAAGCAGTGACGTAAGAGCTAGGTTGAGCCCTAACAGCTCTCACGTGTGCAGAGAGGAGGGTGTGGCTGAAAAGAAGCACCATTTTAAAACTGCTTCAGAGTTTGAGAAAGAGCCAAGCGAGAGTCAGGAGGAGAAAGGAAGCCATGGGAAAAGGGAGCACGAGGAGCGAAGGAGTGGAGAAGGAAGGACAGCTGATTCTTACTCTCAGAAAGCAGTGGAACCAAGGTTGGAACCTGTATTAAAGCACTCCAGGGAAAAGAAGCTGGAGAAGTTTGTTTCCACGTGGGGAAGCAGCTCAGAGAGCCAGCCAAGTAAGAGAGGTGGGGAAGGCAAGTTTGCTACAGTTCCTAACAGAGGCTTTTCTGAAGACGTGGTCAGAGAGTTGAGGAAAAAGCGCTGAACGCTGTGCTAGACAAAAGGCAGTGAGAGCAGCTCCAGGCAGGAACAGGAATAGTCCAAGTAAGTGCCGTGAATCAGCTTTAGAGGCTGTTGATAAGCTATTCTATGAGAGAGAAACTCCTTCTTTAACCTATGCTGGTGCAGAGCAGAAAGAACACTTTTTAGGAAAGCTGAAAGAGTTTCTGCAGAGTGTAAAATTCAAACCTTCTGATATAAGCTCCCAGGAAGATGATTCAAGTGAAGCTGTTGAAGAAATGCAGATAGAAATGTATGAAAGTCCTTGTGATAGTGACGTAGCAGAAATGGAATGCTCATTCCGTAAGACAAACAAACTAAACATGTGCTAGTCTCAGGCCATGAGAAGAGGTTTGTTTAACCTGGTTTTTGTCAAGCTGAGTGAGAAAGAAAACTCTTGCTAGAAGTTTTAAATTTGCCTGATGTGATTAACAGCCATAGCAGTGAAAGGCATTTATCTGAAGAAAGCTGAATGCAGCTGCTGTGGAAAGAATATTCCTGACTTTGATGTTTAAGCATGTTTTGTTCCTCTTCTTCATTTACTTTGGAGAGTTTATCCTTGCCTTGTTTTGGCTCTATGAATTTTGATGCGAGGGAGAAACCCCGAAATAAATTTCTTTGTTTTGCCTAACAAACTGTGTGGTCACACTACTTTGCTTGGAGAGTATCTGAAACTACAAGTCCCAGCATTCAGTGCTGGCAGCCATAGACTTGGGACAGTACTCAAAAGGGCAAATAAGGCAGCCCTTTTGCTTATCGGCCATTGGCCTAGGCAGGGGGTCCTGACAATATATATGCCACGCAAATATCGGATCATGCAGCTATTACTTTCAACCTATTGGAGGGTGAAAAAAGGGACTCTAAGCCAAGTTTTTATTTTAAAAGAACTTTATTGGAGGATAGACTGTTTTATGATTATATAAAGCAGGGTATTGAGGAGTACTTTGAAAATAATTTCGTGGGGGAGACTACCGGTTGGGCATGGTGGGAGGCTTTTAAAGCCTTCATCCGAGCCAAAATAACAAGCTACACAATCAAGGTAGAGCAAGAAAAGAAGGCTAAATTAATTACCCTGGATGCTCAAATTAAGGCTGGGGAAAGATTGCTGGTGTCCAGAGCGGAAGCGGGAATACTGTTGCGCCTTCAGAGGCTGAGATACCAATATAACCAGATATTGAGTGATGAGGCAGAGCAAGTACTAGGAATGCAACAGGCTAAATATTACGTGGAAAAAACAAGGCTGGTAGCCTGTTGGCCAGTACCTTGAAACCCCGGGCTGCGAAGATGAAGATTGAGGCCATAAAGGAAGAGAGTCAGGAGGCATTGACAAAAAGTTCAGAAATTGCAGAGGCTTTTCAGAAATTTTATGAGAGTCTTTACAGGTCTGAGAAAGAGTCTGGCTCAGACGACTTTCAGATGCTATTAGCACAGGTACCTCATCCAACCCTTGCTTCGCAATAAATTTCAGAGTTAGAAAAAAAATATCAGCCAATGAAATTCGGGAGATGCTAAAAGCAATACCTAAGGGAAAGGCAACTGGGCCAGATGGTATTCCTTCTGAATTTTATCAGCTGTTTGGGAATGAACTAATTCCTTATTTATTGGAATACTTCAACCTCCTAGATACCCAGCTGCCAGCATTAGGTTCCTTTAATGAAGCTATAATTATTGTATTGGAAAAGCCTGGCAGGGACCCACTTAGAGTGGAGAATTACCGACCAATCTCCTTATTAAATTCAGATTATAAGCTTTATTCTTCTGTCCTGGCCCGTAGACTATCAAATGTTATTCCTTATTTGATCCACCCTGACCAATGTGGGTTCATTGCAGGTCGCTCCACATCTGATAATGCTCGTCTCCTATTAAATCTTATCTCCGTAGCGGAGCATAAAGATATACCTTTGGTGGGTCTCTCCTTAGACGCAGAAAAAGCTTTTGATAGGTTAGAATGGTCTTTTCTGAATCAGGTATTACGTTGGTTTGGCTTCGGGAACAAGTTCATCCGTCCAGTTAAGATACTATATACCAATCCTTCAGCCCAAATATTTGCAAATGGACCAATTTCATCTCCTCTGACCCTTCACAGGGGCACCAGACAAGGCTGCCCATTATCCCCGCTCTTATTTAATATTGCTTTAGAGCCATTAGCTCTACTGATCCGTCACTCCAAAGGGATCCAAGGCATGGACATACTGATTTCCAGGTTAAAATCTCTGCCTACGCCGATGATATTCTATTATTTACTCACCCCTCTTCTTTAGGGTAAATTTTGAGTATAATAGAGAAGTACTCTCATCTATCAGGGTATAAGATAAATTGGTCGAAATCCATCACCTTCCCAATGAACAAGTGGGCATTTAAGGCAATGCTTGATCCTTTCCCATTTCTCTGGGCCTCTGAGGCGTTTAAATATCTGGGAGTGAGATATAGTTGTAACTTGGATGAAACCATTAAAATTAATACAAAAGCATTACAAGAAATAACGCAATCATTCACCATACCAATGGTCACCCTTATATTTACCATGGTGGGGTAGACTGGAATCAATAAAAAGGGTCTTGGCGCCAAAGATCAACTATATCTTAGAGATGCTTCCAGTATCGTTCCCAGATAAATTTTACAACTCATTAGAGAAGATAATTTTTAACTTCCTGTGGCAGGGCAAACCCCCTAGAATAGCAACCAGGAAATTAAAAGTAAAAAAAGTATGGGAGGGGTTGAACTTCCAGATTTTAGAATTTATCATCATGCTTTCAGGCTTAAACAAGGAGCAATGTGGCTTAACTCTGAGGTCAGTGAAGAGAAACCAGTTGGGTTAAAAGTTGAGGAGCGAATAGTTGCTCCTATTCCAATATCCCTATTAGTAGGAATGAAAATACCATATACTTTGTTGGCAGGGTGAACTATAATTGCAATGCAAGAAGCGTTTTGGGTGCTAGAACAAGGTTTAGGGAACCCGATGCCCCCTCATTATTAATGCATTTATGGTTTAATACTTTCAAAATCGACCGTAAAGTAATTTCTTGGAAAACGTGGCAAAGTAGGGACATTTGGACATTGGGGCAGTTGATTGGTTCCCAGGCATGGAAATCCTTTGATGTATTACAACGTGAGTTTAACCTACCCAGAGTGTGTCATTACCAGTGGATTCAGCTGGTACACTGTGTTACTAAAGCAAAAATTATAGTCAAGAATCTGTCTCCAGAATGTCAGCTGCAGAAAGTGGTGGAAGCGTGCACAAGTGGGAAAGGTATAAGCTCAAGTTTTTATGCCACATTAGGAGATGGAGCATATCCTCGACTCTTAGGATTATAAAAAAGATGGGAAAATGATTTAGGGTCATGTACATCACAGGATGATTGGGAGCAATTCACAGGTCTGCAAAAATTTTTTTTTCGAGAGCTGTTTTGGTTATTCCACGTAATCTTTATGTTTTTTGGTGTGCTGAATCCGCAAATGACCTCCATTTTGTCATAGGACATCACGTTTCCTGACAATTTAGGCAACTATGTTAAATAAGGCAATACCTCAAAATAAATGGAAATAGACATAAAATTAAAGTTTTATTACAATATTTTCATGAAAATCCTTTTTTGAACTGAAATGAGCTCACCTACACACACTAAACTTGATTCTTCTTCCTTGTGAGGCTTCTCTTGGTGCATTTACGCTTGTGAGTAGCATCTGGAATGTCTCTTTGAAGCATCCAACAGTAGTCTGCCATCATTGTAATGCTCCATTTTCCCTGGTATCTCCTTTCCATCTCTTTAATGTCTTGGTGGAATCGTTCACCTTGTTCCTCACTCACAGCTCCCAAATTTTCAGGAAAGTAGTAAGGTGGGACTGGAGGAAATACACTTTCAAATTCATCAGGCAACCTAAAGTTTGAAATGCTTTCAGCATTCGTCCAATGGTCTTTTTGTCGTGAGGATCTTTGTTATTGCCTAAAAATTTCTGTACGACTTCTTTAAATGCAATCCATCCTTCTTTTTGAGTATCCGTCATGGTATTGACAAACTCTTGATCAACTATAAGCCTTCTAATGTCTGGTCCGACAAACACACCTTCCTTCAATTTTGCCTCCGACAGGCCTGGAAACTTGGTGACCAAGTATTTGAAGCATTCTCCATCTCTTGGAAGTGATTTTACGAATTGCTTCATCAATCCCAATTTTATGTGGAGAGGTGGTAGAAGAACTTTATGGGAAGGTACCAAAGTTTCTCGGAGGACATTTTTTTCACCGACTGTTAGCACCCTCGGCTGCCAACTCTTCTTGGTCCAGTGATTTTGTCGGTCTCGACTGTCCCATAGACACAGAAAACAAGGATATTTGGTATACCCAGCTTGTTGCCCGAGCAGCATGTACAAGACCTTCAAGTCCCCACACACTTGCCAACCATGGTCTTCATATTTAAGTTTACGAAGAACCAATTCCAAGTTCTTGTAGGTTTCCTTCAAGTGTACGGAATGACCTACAGGTATGGAAGCGTAAAAACCGTTGTGGAGTAAAACTGCTTTGAGACTTCTTTTTGAAGAATCTATAAAAAGACGCCATTGCTCTGAATCATATTGGATTTTAAATTGACCCATCAGACCTTCGACATCGATGCAATAAACCAACTTGTCTTCCTGGGCGAAGTAAGGAACGAACTCCTTTTCACGATGTCTGAACCATGAAGATGACACTCCTGGCAACAATAAATTCCTGCTTTTCAGCCTTGATCCGAGTAACTCAGCAGCATCTTTGAGAAGATTCAAGTCTCTTACCAAATCATTCATCTCCTCCTGAGAAAACAATTTTGGTCTTGTATCATCTTCAAAGTCAGAACTTGATTCGTCATCTGGTTCAGGTATGACTTCACCTTCATCGGAGCTAGGTATCTCTTCCAAGGTAGCAGTGGGCTTGGGTACTGGTATATCTGTGCCATGGGGGATGGGACGAATTGCCGAGTGAAGATTGGGGTATGAAATGGAATGCTTCCATTTGGAATTAAACCCTTTCACATCACATGAACAAAAGTAACAGTCGTCACTATGGTTCTTTTGCTCTCGCCATACCATAGGAATCCCATAACGGAAAGATTTTTTCTTACCCTTGAACCAGTTTCGGAGGTCCTCAACACACCGTTTGCACACTTTATGAGGCGCCCAGACTTTATCTCGATCTCCGATTTTTAGTCCAAAGTATGCAAAGTATACTTTTTCACAAAGTCTGTAATATTCTCCTGTTGCTTCAACACTGTATATTCACCACAGATGAAACAGAAACTGTCTGGTGAATTAATACACGTTCGCGGAGCCATAACATAACGGTTGAAGAATGACAAGCTAACACGAATTGCGATGAAAAAGTGTGAACAGCCTAGAACCAAGAACCTGATGATGATTCGTGCACAAGTGTGGCATGCAGGAGAGAGCAGCTCTGTGGCTGTACACGAGACATCACAGTGTTGGCCACGCCCCCCTGCACTGACCGGAGCTGCTGCTATCTGCCCTGTGTCTCCCTCCCACTGGATTCTTCAGGAAAGATTAACCCCTTCTACCATTAGAAGCATGGATTTAAAACTTGCTTAGCTTATGTATATTGGTGCTTAGCTTATGTATATATTGCTGACCATCAGATTTACAGTGCTATATTTTTTTATACATAACTCGGACAACCCCTTTAAGGTTTTTTTGGCATTTTATATCTTAAATGAACTTATGTGAATTAATTAATAGTAATTTGAATTAATTAATAGAAATTTGAAAATAATTGATAAATTTGAAGACAATTTTGCATGTTGTGGCAAATCATGACGTCTAGGAGTTTTTTCAATATTTTATTTGTTTCAGCACACCAAAATACATGGAAATTAGATGAAAATAATCAAACAGCTTTTTAGTCGCAGACCTGTGTTATGGGACCAGGTGAACAGAGTATCAAGGGGGGCCTCGATAACCCAAACATTATTTTTCTTAACCCATAGGGCTTTTATTACGCCTGTGAGGCTCACTAAATGGGACCCAAAAATTGGTAGCAAATGTTGGTCTTGTGGTGATTCCCCAGGCACCCTAAAGCCTATGTTGTTTAGCTGCCCGCATGTTCAGAGGTTCTGGGTATAAGTATGGGACAAGGTACAAAAAGTGTTATGCTTCAAAGGGCAATTATCTTGGAAGACGATTCTCCTACGCTCTAAAGACTGCGCATTGTCGTTATCAAAAGACAAAACACAGCTATTTAACTTTATGATGGCTAATGCTATTAAATTAGTAGTGACCTGCTGGAAGGACTCATCTAAGTTAGACGACCTTTATTGGCGGAACTCAATATGTCTGTATGTAAAATTTGAGAAAGTTTGAGATAAAGTGATGAGTCAGAGAGGTCCAAAAAAATTCCAAGAAGTGCAAGATAAGGAGAATGCAATCACAAACCTAGGAAAAAATAAGTGGCGTTACTTTGACGAGTTTGCAGCGCTGGCAAAATTAAATGTATAACATTGAATGTACAACACTAGTGGCTGTAAGGGGCTGCTATATTCTTCCTTTGTTGTATTATGTGCATATTTAGGATAATGGTGGTTACCACAAGGAGACGGGGAGGGGGGAGGGTAGTAGGGTTGCGATAGGAGAGTGGGAGGGAAGGAATAGAGAGTGTTGTTAGGAGTAGTAAGGTTGCGTCGATTTAATGTAAGTGGTTTGAAAATGTAAATATCAATTTTTTTAAAAAAGCACTTAGCTGCCACTGGTGAATATCAGCCCCACGCTCTACCCAAACTCCACTCATGTGCATGCCCACAAAGAAAGTGCATGCTAGTTGACATTTCATATGAGGTCATTTATGCATGTAAGTTGCTACTTACACATGGAAATGACTAAAATACCAGAATTAATGTGCATTGTCCACGTGTAAATCGAGGTGACTCCTTATAAAATGTTTCCCTTTATGTTTATCATAAAATTAATCCACACAAATCAAGGTTGAAAAATAGCATTTTATAATATTGAATGACCACAGAATCCACTTTACATAAATCAAAGTACATTGTTGTTGTTAAGTGCCGTCGAGTCCTGGCAAAGGCTTCATGCCGAAACTTGGCAAAATCGGGTGCTTTGGTTTTTCCAGTAAACAAAACCTCATAAATTACATGAAGTCTGTCGTCTTTCCATGGTCCACCTCCTTGTACCTGTAATATTTTAACAGAATATCCCAGTAAACTCAAAAAGTTATAATTGCTCTTTATATGGAAAACCTTCATGGAAATTTGTATAAGTATTTGCTCCACCCCAGAACGCTCCAAATTCTTCACAATTTAAACTACATACAGCCAAAATTTATCAGGCCAATATGTAGGTTTAAAGACTTATTCCATCCTGGACGTCCAGCCCCTTTCTACTTCTGGCACTGTGGCCCCATTTAAAAGCCGCAATGCCAGCCGCCGGAACAAACTGTTTATTCCCCGCAGCCCAACCCCCAATTTGGCCTGCCAAGGCCAGGGTTGGACTGTGGGGAATGCTCTCTGCCCTCTTCCACCCTCTCCCGGCCCCGGGCCCTCCGATCCCCGACATCCAGGGAAGTTATTTCACCTCGGAGATGGAATAATTTCCCCATTCAAATCGCCACCCTGGATGTACAGGGCTGACATTAGAATCGTCCCTGTACATCCGGGGCCAGCGACTGCCTACTGCCCGCTCTAATGCTGCCCCTGATCTTCCTCTTCCCTATCCCCGTCTAGCTTGCCTGTACAACCAGCAGGGAAGCTAGACGCTGGCAGGATGACATCGCCGCTATTCGTGGCACAGAATCGGGCCCTTAATGTTAAAAAATGCATATATATTCAACATCACTACACCTGTGAAGGCACAACTTAGAAATGATGTCTAGGTGCAATCTGGGATGTCCAGGCAAAACATCTGTAAAGCAGCTGTCCACGTGCAAGTTTCATCGCAATTTTACAAACTTGCACATGCCCAAAATGGATAGCGAGAGCCCCAGTCACATAGATGTCCCCATGATAAAAGGTTAGGATGGGGATGTCTATCTCATGCTGAATGCATGTCACTGGCTGCTATTTTGTAAGCAAAGATGCGCATCAGCATGCTTTTCCCTTCCATTTTCTTTTTCATGTGAAAAGTATGGGGATATCAGAGTACCCTCTTCTGCCACCAAAGTACTGGAGGGAGTAGAGAATGAGAGCTTTTCTGATGCCTGTTCATGCCTTGGAGCAGGATTATACATGGACGTTCTTACTGGTGGTTTGAAACGTGCTTGCCATTTCTGAAATTTTCTGGAATTTATTTATTTATTTAGACAGATTTGTATACCACGTTATCCTTCAATCAAAGTTGACACATCACATCACAATTGGTGGGTTACACTTAACATGAGGGTATTTAACAACATTTAGACAGCACAATTGGGGTTACATTTAACATTGCACAATGAACTCGTACGTCTAGTTGGTGTGTGTGGGTATCGAGTTGGCGGGGGTTGTTGTGTTACTGTTCAGGTTGAGACCGCTGTCTGTCTGCTCATAGGTTTCTGTAAAGAGCAGGGTTTTTAGGGCCTTGCGGAAGTCAATGATGCCATTTAATGCCCTCAGGCTCATTGGGAGAGAGTTCCAAAGTGTGGACACCAGTAGTAAAGGAGCTCTTCTTGAAGTTGTTTGTTTAGTCTTGTGATAACCTGCAGGTGTGCCGATCATGTTGTCATTATTGGTCGTTCTTGGTCTATCGCTGCTATCCCTTATTATGATGTCTTGGAGTGCGTCTGGAAATGCTTCCACTATGCCCCCATGCAACATGGATGTGTTTGTCTGGAGACATCTACATAGGTGGCTTTGCAAAATGACTCTGGGGATGCCTTTGGGATTTTCACATCTGCACACCCATTTTTAGACATCCAACTCATGAACAAGGTTTCTAAAATGACCCCAATAGCCATCAGTATTGAACATATGCAGAGACCACTGACCACTGGCAGCTAAATGCATATAGTAGCAGTAATATTCAGCCAATGTACCTATGGCTGAGCAGTTTCATTTAGGGCAGCTTTTTTCTGTCCTAATTAAACAGTTTAGTTATATTGATAGTGGCTGAATATAGCGATATGCAATGCTCTAACTCCACCATAACACTATTGGGATAGAACTTGGGCATTTAGAGGGAATTTTCAGCAGCACTATTTTTATTTATTTATTGGCATTTATATACCACCTGGTGTAAGAGCAATCTAAGCAGTGTACATTCAGGTATGGTATATATTTTCCTTGTCCCCAAAGGGCTCACAATCTACATTATGTATGATATAATGCGGCTGGAAATTCATGGATAAGGGACTGATATTTTTAATGGCTGCTGCTAAATGTGTAAGTCCCTTTGACTATCGGTCCATGTATGTTTTGCACTCTGCAAAATAGAAACAAAACCATTTATGAGGTTCCTCAGGACTGGAGAACGGCTGATGTCATACCTCTAAAGAAAAGTGGTGACAGGGAAGAAGTGTCAAACTACAGGCCTGTGAGTCTTACCTCGGTGGCAGGAAAAGTAATGGAGGCGCTCCTAAAAGAGCGAATAGTGAACTTTCTCAAAACCAACAGGTTGCAGGACCCGAGGCAACATGGTTTTACCAAAGGACGATCTTGTCAAACAAATCTGATTGAGTTCTTTGACCGGGTGACAAGGGAGATAGATCAGGGGCATGCGATGGATGTCATCTACCTGGATTTCAGCAAAGTCTCTGATACTGTTCCTCATAGAAGGCTTATCAATAAACTCAGTAGCTTGGGGATGGATCCTAAGATGGTAAATTGGATCAGAAATTGGTTGACTGACAGACGACAGAGGGCGATGGTGAATGGAGCTCACTCGGATGAAGGGAAGGTGATTAGCGGGGTGCCCCAGGGGTCGGTCCTGGGCCCGGCACTGTTCAATGTATTTGTGAATGAGATTACTGAAGGACTGAATGGAAAGGTCTGTCTTTTTGCAGATGACACAAAAATTTGCAGCAGAGTGGACTCCCCCAATGGAGTGGTTAACATGAGGAAAGATCTACAAAAGCTGGAAGAATGGTCTAATGCTTGGCAATTAAGATTTAATGCAAAGAAGTGCAGAGTCATGCACTTGGGTAGCAGAAATCCAAGGGAAATGTACGTGATAGGGGGTGAGAGGTTGGTGTGCACGGATCAGGAGAAAGACCTTGGTGTGATTATTTCTGAAGATCTCAAGGTGGCAAAACAATGCGGCAAGGTGGCGGCAAAAGCCAGGAGGATGTTGGGCTGCATACAAAGAGGAATCATCAACAGAAAGGAAGAGGTACTTATGCCACTCTACAAGTCACTGGTGAAGCCTCACTTGGAGTACTGTGTTCAGTTTTGGAGACCGTATCTTGCAAAGGATGTAAAAAGACTGGAAACTGTTCAGAGGAAGGCGACCAAAATGATTTGGAGCCTGTGTCAGAAGCCTTATGAGAAGAGACTTGAAGACCTAAACATGAACACTTTGGAGGAGAGGAGGGACAGGGGAGATATGATTCAGACCTTTAAATACTTAAAGGGAAATAATGAACAAACAAACCTCTTCCAAAGACGGGGAAGCTGTAAAACTAGAGGGCATAACAGGAAGCTGCAAGGTGGTAAATTGAAAGGCAATGTCAGGAAATACTTTTTCACAGAAAGGGTGGTGGATGCTTGGAATGCCCTTCCGATGGAAGTGGTGGGGGCAAACACGATGACAGAATTCAAAATGCATGGGACAGACACAGTGGATCCCTTTACAGCAACAGGATAAAATCAAAGTAAACTGAACCATCTAATTTCTCAAAAAATAGGGGTGTCCTGCATAGAATGGTTGGTTCACCCCTAAACAGGGATGTGGGGAGGGGTGGTCTGCATGGAGCGGCAGGTGCACCTACGCTTGCCATCGTGCTGGGCAGACTAGATGGACCATGTTGGTCTTTATCTGCTGTCATTTACTATGTTACTATATTTTTTAATGAATTGTTACTGATTGCACAAATCAAAATTAGTACAAGAAATAATCATCATTTGAGCAAACTTGGAAATACAAAATGAAAGAATATTATACTTGAGTAGTAGCAGCCTACATCCCAGGGAGACCATAATCACATCTTCTACAGAAAATATAAGAAACAGAAATCCAGAAGGAAAAAAGAACCCTTTCAAAGCTAGGGGTGTCTATATCAAAAAACCTCCAACATATTACTTAACCTTCTTATCAAAAAGAAAGTTCTTCAGCTGAGATGGATACAAATAAGAGTCATTGTTACCCTGCAAACTCACCAAACATTTTTAGGGAAAATGCAAAAAGGTAGCATCCACTTCCAGTACCTTAGATGTCAAAGGCAAGAACTGTTTGCGATGAAGCTGAGTGTTCCTCAAAAGATCTGGAAACACATTAAGCTTCTGACCACAACATAAGGACATAAGGAATGCCAAACTGGATCAGACCAAGGTCCATCAAGCCCAGTATCCTGTTTCCAACAGTGACCAAACCAGATCACAAGTACCTAGCATTTTTCCAAAAAGGCACACAGGTTCCATAATGCTTGTATTGGGGCAAGCAGTGGATTTCCTGGGTCCTCTTTAATAATACTTTTCGGACATTTCCTCCAGGAACCTTTCTAAAACTTATTTAAACTTGAGCTACACTAACAGCTTTTACTACATCCTCTGGTAACGAATTCCAGAGTTTGATTACGCATTGAGTGAAAAAAATATGTTCTCTTATAATTCTTAAATGGGTTACACTGTAGCTTCATTGCATGTCCCTTAGTCTTTTTATCTTTTGATGGCGTAAAGATTTGATCTTTGTTTACCCATTCCACTCCATTCATTAATTTATAGACCTCTATCATACATATCTCCCCTCAGCTGTCTCTTTTCCAGGTTGAAGAACTCTAGCCTTTTAAGCCTCTACTCATAGGGGTATCCTTCTATCCCCTTTACCATTGTGGTGGCTCTTCTCTGTACATTTTCTTATTCCACTGTATCCTTTTTAAAATACGGTAACTAGAATTGCACACAATATTTAAGATGCGGTCTCACCATGGAATGATACAAAGGCATTATAATGTCCTTTGTTTTATCTCCATTTCTTTCCTTATGATTCCTGACATTTTTTTGCCTTCTTGGCCGCCACTGCACACTGGGTGGAGGTTTTCAACATGTTATCCATGATGGCACATAAATCTTTTTCCTGGGTGGTTGTTCCTAATGTGGAACCTTGCATTGTGTAACCATAGTTTTGGTTGTTCTTTCCTAGGGGTATAACTTTGCACTTGTCCACATTAAATTTAATCTCCATGTGAACATCCAGTCTTCCAATTTATCAAGGTCCTCTTGCAATTTTTCACAATCCTCTTGGTTTTAACAACTTTCAATAATTTTGTGTTATCTGCAAATTTGACTACCTCAATCATTATTCCCATTTCCAGGTCATTTATGAATATGTTCAAAAGCAGCAGACCCAGCACAGATCCCTGGGGTACACCACTATTCACCTTTCTCCAGTGGGAAAATTGGCCATTTAGTCCTACCCTCTGCTTTCTATCTTTTCCACAGTTCCTGATCCATAATAGTACACTGCCTCCTATCCCATGACGTTTTAATTTCGCAAAGAGTCTCTCATGAGGAACCTTGTCGAAGTCTTTCTGAAAATCCAGATACACTGTATCAAATGGTTGACCTTTGTCTACCTGTTTATTCTTAACAGATTAGTAAGACAAGATCTTCCTTGGCTGAAACCATATTGGCTTTCTCCAATTAAACCATGACTATCTACATGTTCAGTAATTTTGTTATTTATTATGGTTTCTACCATTTTGCATAATGCTAATGTCAGGCTCATCAGCCTGTAATTTCCCGGATCACCCCTGGAACCCTTTGTAAAATTGGTGTTACATTGGCCACTCGCCAGTCTTCAGGTACTACAGATGATTTTAATGATAGTTCACAGATTACTAAGAGTAGGTCTGCAATTTCATATTTCAGTTCTCAGTGTATACTATCCGATTCAGGTGATTTGCTACTGTTTAGTTTATCAAAATGTTGTAATATATCTTCCTGGTTTATCGATTTTTCTTTCAATTCTTCTGATGCATCATCTTTAAATATCATTTCATTCATGGGTAACTTCCCTACATCTTTAGTAAAGACTGAAGTGAAGAATTCATTCAATTTCTCAACTATGGCCTTGTCCCCGCTCTTTTACCGCTCTATCATCTAATGTTCCAACTATTGCTCTCACAGGTTTTTAGCTTGAATGTACTTGAAAAAGTCTTTATTACGTGTTTTTGCTTCCACAGCAAAAATGCATATATGTAAAAAAAAAAGCCTCAAGACGTTGGCCTTCTCAGTTGCAGAACTAAATATAACTAAAAGGGCGACCCTCTTGGATATAATATCTTGGGAGTCCTCTGTGAAATTAGTCAAATCATAACTTTCATTAGGCAATAGAATAACCATATCCCCTGTACTAGGTTTAGCAACCCAAAATTTAGTAGGTAAATAATAACAGGTCTTGAACTAAGACATCATCTGACAGCTTAAAACTTCAGTGAAATAAGAGATTATATAGAAAATTTTAAAAACATACATTCCGAGCTAGGGAAAGAAATTCCAGATCTTCAATTTTATAATGAGTAGCCAAAGAATCTTTAATTGAGGAAATAGTGGTTGCCTGCAAAGTTTACAGTTGACCATCTGACCTTTGATTAGCATTCCCAATATCCAATAACTTATTCTCCACCTCTTGCAACTTTTGAACAGTCTCTTGAGAAACAAAACATAAGAAAGTTACAGTATTTGTCAATTTTGAGCCTATACCAGCAGCTGCTTGCCATAAATCCTCCAGGGTAATATCCTGGTCGTGTACAATAACAGAGTGAGTCCCATCCTGTTGAAGCAAATATACTGGCTTCAGCATCAAACCAGAAACCAGGGTGGCACTGAGTCAGTCACAGAAATTTCAGAAAATATCATTGAAGAGAGAAGTGGATTGGGGGGTGGAGGTATATGCTCTTGCTACTCTGTTACCTGCTGATTATGAATGTGTTTTCCCTGGGTTTGTTTTCTCTGCAGGCTGCTAGTTTGATTACCTGCCCTCTCACTCCCATCGTCCTGAATCATGTGACCCTCCAAGGCAACCTTTAAAAGTTTCATCATTGTGGCACGTCATAGGAGCACACCCAAGGAGCATAACATGCTTCTTGGGACATGTTCCGGGGCCTCGAGGAAAACATCGGGCTGACTTGTACCCCCATCACTTGTTCGGCTCGACTTGCTGTTTCTTCGATTCTTATTGATTGTATTAGCTTGCAGTGCTCCGTTGATGGAGCCTGCTCAAATTCCAGTAGTCTGGGCTTGTTGATCTTCTCAACCTTCCAGGACCTGTCTTGACTCCAAGGTGACTAACCTGATCTGTTGTGATTCCTTTCCATATACTGCCCTTGCTCGACTCTCATCTTATGTGTGTTTTCCTCCTCTTCATCTTGCTCTTCTCAATTGCCGGTCTCCGTGGTTTAAGTCATTTCTTTTCTCAGACCTAGTCTTCCTTCACTCTATTGGCATTTTATGTCTCACCAAAACATGGCTATAAGATGGTAAGGATGCAGTATTATGCCACTGCCTCCCTCCCACTGCTATCTCTGTTCCACACCTCTCCAGAGCTACAGGTGGAGTTGCTTTGATTCTTAAGTCATCTCTAGCTACTGTATTTCCAAAATTTCCTCCTCTACTCTGTATTATCTGGAGTTGCTTTTGATTTCTTTAGGTGGTCATACTACCATCACCTCCTGCTACTTTATTGTCCCCCTTCTTTGACTCCTTCACTCTGGGATCAGGTTATTCAGACCATATCAGAGGCTATACTCTGGTTCCATAATCTTCATATTGTGGAGGTCTTTAATATTCACTACTTTGCTGCTAGCAGACTTCAAGATAAGCTCGTCATTTCATTTCTTGAGAACTTCTCTCTTGCTCAACATGTTCACCTTCCAACTTATTCTGCTGGCCACATTCTTGACTTAGTTATCACCTCACCAGATTTGGCCTCCTCAGTGACTTCTTTCAGAACCCTCCATATCCCTTGGACTGACCACTACTGTATCATTTTTTATTTTCTCCCACCCCATAATCAGTCCTCTCTTCATCAGCCCCCGCCTCTTTAATCTTTATATAAAATTAATTCCGAGACTTGTATTATTTTCCATCTTCTGTTACCCTTTTCCCTGCAGACTTTTTCTCCCTCTCTGTTGATGATTTTTATTTATTTATTTATTTATTTTAGTGTTTTTATATTGCCTTACCAGTGAATCAAAGCAGTTTACAAAGAACTAAACAGTGTATATGAAATGGGGCAATTCAAAGAATTCAGATAGCACACAACCTTGTAGATAGCACACAATTTCTATATAGCATACAATTTGTTGTAAATAACCAACAAGTGGGCATGTTCCCGCCCGCCCCCACAGTCTCGACTGTATTGCTGGTGTATATAGTTTCTTAACTAAGTAGCTTGTTCTGAGTAGCCTGTACATAGCTCCCCCAGTTAGCCAAGTTGTAAACCCTGTTCCCTGTAAGTAAAATGCAGATGCCGCCTGCACTGTACAAATTTGTGTTAACTGTAAACCGAGCTGATTTTAAAGGGCACGGTATAGAAAAACCTGAAATAAATAAATAAATAAACTGAACAAATAACAAGTTAAACATGTATATAGAAGGATTAACTGAAGGCTATATCTCTGACAACATAATGAAGTAACTTGATTATAATGTGTCTCATAGGTGTTAAAGTCATGGTAACTGGTGGTTATGTAGGGTAGATGTTATTTTCATTTGCCTTCTCAATGTAATGTTCTGAGAATAGGTATGTTTTGAGTTGTTTCTGAATGTGGCAATGTTGTTTGTGGTCCTTAATTTGTCCAGGAGTGAGTTCCAGAAAATCGGTGAGTAGAATGTGAAGGCTCTGTTGCTTGTTGCATGATTGGCTCTCCTGTACTCAGGTGGAATGGCTATGGTGTTTTGTGTGCCACCTCTCCTTAGCCTGTTGTTTGGTGTGAATATGAGGAAATGTAAGTTGGTGGATGATAGGTTGTGTAGTAATTTGAATGTTATCATTATAGACTTGAATTTTATTCTGTTTTCAATAGGTAGCCAGTGTAGTTGGAGTATGGGGGTAATATGTTCTGATTTTGATCACCTGAGGAGCATGCGTGCTGTGGTATGTTGGGCTATCTTTAGTTGGTGCAATGCTTGTTTTGGGAGGCCTTGTAGAATTCCATTACAGAAGTCAAAGTGTGGTGATATCATTGACTGGAAAACCGTGCATCTCAGCTGCTGGAGGATTCTTATATGATCAATTCATCTCTGGTCATTCTTTCTGAACAATGGAATCAGACCTTGGCTCTCTTGCACCTCTTCAGTCTTATCCCATGTGGTTTCGTTCTCCTTGGTATCACTCAGGTCTTCATCTCCTCTGCTCTCAAGTATGTAGAGCTGAATGTCAGTGGCTAAAATTGCAGACTAACGTTGCCCCAAATTCATTCAAGGCCCATGCTGACTATTATCATCTTTCAGTCAATTTAGCAAAAAGGATTATTTTTCCAAATTGATTATGTCTTCCCCGAATTGTTCCAAACAGCTATTTGCGGTCACCTCTAGATTTTTCTGCCCACCTTCTGTTCTCTGTCCCATTGACATCCCATCATTTAGCTGTTTTGCTACTTATTTTTGTCAGAAAATTGCCGACATATATTCCGATCTACCATATGATTCTCCTACTTGCGCTCTTCTGCCTTCTGGCACTCCCAGTCAATTATTACCCTCTTTTGGTAGCACACCTTCTCTGATTCATACCTGGCATTCTTTCCAATTGCCTTCCTTGTCCTTTCTCTAAGTTTCTCATTTCAAGTATGAAGACCACCTCTCTCTCGGATCCCCTTCCTTCAGCATTCCTTTTTGAGCTATCCCTAGCCCTCCTCCCAGCTGTCCATGCCATGTTAACCAACAGTCTTTCCTCTGGTATTTTCTCTTCTGCACGGAAGTCAGCACTTGTACACCCACTCATCTGAAAATCCTCTCTTGATAGGTCTCTTCCTGAAAACTATAGGCCGGTCTCCAATTTACCCTTTCTCTCTAAAATATTGTAGAAAATGTTTTTTTCTCAGCTCAGTGATCATCTCAACCAAACCAATGTTCTTCAGCCATGTCAATCAGTGTCAATCAGCACACTTTACAGAAACCATTGTGACATCTCTTCTTAGTGAAACATGCAGACCCCTTGATCGGGGCAACATCACTTTCTTAGTTTCTTTGGATCTTTCTTCCACTTTTGACCTTGTTGATCACTCCCTCCTCTTAGCTCACCTGGTGTGGGTCTTTGTGGTATTGTTCTTCAGTGGTTTCACTCATTCCTCTCTGGTCATTCTTTTGCTGTGTTTTCAGGCTCTGATCGCTCCCCCTCATACCCCCTCACTTGCAGTATCCCTCATGGTTCTGTTCTGGTCCCACTGCTTTTCAATATTTTCCTCTCATCTCTTTGTACCATTGTGCAGGATTGTGGCATTCCCATCTATTATTATGCAGATAACATCCTTCTTGTTCTCAATACTGATTCTATTCACCCAGACCTATCCCCCTCAATGCTTGTCTTTCTGTCATCTCATACTGGTTATCATACTAGCAGGCTCAAACTCAGTGTCTCCAACTCCTCTGCCATTTGGATAACTGGTTCTTCAGACCCGCCTTCTCTCATACCTTCACTAAACAGCACTCCACTTTCACTTGTCTCCAAACTACAGTATCTCGGAATTATTCTGGATTCTCAGCTTTCTTTCTATGATTACATTAGTGCAGTGGCTAAGAGTTCATTCTTTGCCTTGTGGCTTATCCGTTATATTTGGTCTTTTCTTTCCTCTGATGCCCTCACTACTTTGCTGCTTACCTTAGGCATATCACACTAAGACTATTGTAAAACTGCTCTTACTAGTTTACCTAATTTTCAGATCAAAAGTCTTCAGAGCATTCAGAACATGGTCACTTGCTTACTCTCACACGCTTCCAAATCTGACCATATCACTCCTCTTCTCTACCATTTTCATTGGCTTCTGGTTTCATTCCAGATTCCATTTAAGATTCTTCCGCTAACTCATAAAGTTATTTACTCTGGCCCTCTGCATATCTTTCCTCTTTAATCATTTCTTATGCTCCCTCCCGTGTGCTACACTCCGTTCATGCTAACCGTCTCTATCTCCCTTCTGTCTCACAAGCCAGGTAGGAGTCCACTAGGCACTCAGCTTTCTGTTTTCTGTCCTCTCACTTTTGGAACAATCTACTCCCTGAACTATGGTTGGAACCCTTGTTTAACAAATTTAAAACTTCTTTGAAAACTCATCTGTTCCTTGTTGCTTTTGATCATTCCTTCTGTTAAACTCTCTCACTGTGTAGCTTGCACTTCCCCATCCCCTTTCATTTCTCCTTACCCTCTCTCTACCTTCCTCTGCTCCTCCCTCCCCTCTTGTCCTCTGCTCTACTGTTTAGTGTGAATGTTTCTGTCCTATTTCATATCATCCTTTCCTCCTTTTTGGTTTTAGGATTGTACACCGCTCTGGTGCTACGAAGGGTGGTATATCAAGTTTTTAATAAACCATAAACCATATGTTCTGCAGAATTCAAGGACACACTCTCTGGGGAAGTCTGAGGGACAGCTCCAAACACAACGACAAAGTGCTTGTCAAGTGGGCCCATCACTTTTCCAGTTTGCAGGGCTGGGATGGCAACTTTAAGTTGGCTCTTGCCTTTCCTCTTCCCCATCTGGACACTCCCTAAATGGACTAAAGCAAATAGTACCTTATGAGTAGAACAACCACAAAGTTTCACCGGCCACTGGTCATAGATGCAGGTGTCCAGCACAATGTCTGCTCAGCTCAGTCGATCTTCTAGGAGCCCATGACAGCTCCTAAAGCAGCTAAGCCCCTCTCACCCTCACAATCTCCTGCCAGGAAAGGCATACACTCCAGCTTTAAAGGCATCCTCGAGGTCAAATGATGTCAGATGTAGGTGTCCACCGTGATGCCTGCAATCAGACTTGATTGCTCAGCTAAGTCGATCTTCCAGGAGCCCAAAACAGCTCCTAAAGCAGCTAAGACCCTCTCAGCCTCACAATCTCCCCTCAAACCATTTATATCATTAGATGCCAACTGCGTAAGTTCTTGTCGATCCCATAGCTTTTTAGTCTGCCTTTCCAAATAATGCTTGTGCAATTAGCCCCACCTAAAAAAACCCTTATGATTAAAGTGTTACCTGAGAAAATAGCAGATAAAAATGACTTGTAAAACATGTGCCAATAGCAGAAGCAAGATTTTATCCCTTGTTTCCCCCATACACAGTCAATACTCTTATAGGTCACTTCTTCTCCCAAGTGTCACTTACAAGGAAGTGGACAGCATGCAAATCTAAGTAAAGCTATAAATGAACTGGATCATCTTAACCTGCAGAAATAAAGATATCTGTCCACTCTAAAGGGCATATTTACTAAAGTATGCTAGGGATTTGCAAGTCTCGCACATTTAGGGTAACTATCAAAAGTCATGTGCTACCTACTGGGGGCACATACAACATGATCCTAGAAGATATCACACTGATTCGTATCCTAAAGCACCCCAGTAACAATGTGAATATTTGTTTGAAATTGTAAACCGCCTTGATTTCTATATTGAAAGGCGGCATAGCAAGTGAAATAAACATAAACATAATTAACATCACCAATCGAGGTGACATTAATTACACCCCTGCTATCTGCAACATTGATGGCGAATGCACGCTGTAAACCATGACATGCAGACATGCCTGCACTCCACCTCTACTCACCTGTTTCCCTTCTGTTGCGTGCTTAGCAGAGCGTACAAAATTAATCCTATCCTGTCTGTTTAGTGTGTGCACTGGTATCATGGGCCATTAGTGCACACTGAAGCCCAAGTTAGCAGCTAATACAGCTTTGTAAACATTCCCCTAAGATTGAGCAAATAATGCTGTATGACTTTGCCGAATTCTTAAATATGACCCTACATATATTGCCTGTAAGTCATATTTTCGATCATGAGAGTAGAATCTGAAAGGACACAATATTGAGATACATGGAGCAAAATTGATAGCAGCCAAGAAGAAAGCAATTGGATTCTGTCTTTATAAAATTCAAAAGGAATACAATATAAAAGCAGGTGGGCCATTGTTAGTACTGAGAAATGGAGGGGGTAGAGCTCCGTAAGAGCTTTCTATAGCAGCAATAGTCCATTGTTGTTATTCATGCTCTGTGTCTTAGTCTAAGAATTAAAATTACAGTTGCTGAAATAATGAATTAGCAAATGACCGCTGTCAGAGCAGCTGTCTTCTGGGGAAAGTAAATCTGGGAAATGAGAGCCTTATAATGGAACAACGGCTGCATCACTGGGAATCCAGAGCTGTTTAAACGTGACCATCTTTGCTTTTAGTATTATAACCATAATGGAACCTTGAGTGCTTGCCAGAACCCAACAGTGAAGACTTGTGGCAAATGTTGTCCTGGTGGCATTATGACATTTTTATGCAGTGCCTCATCATATCTCTCCAACTGAACTGCAAACTAAAACTAAAATAAGCTCTCAACGTGGTGTGGCATCTAAATGTAAATGTGTGACATTCTCAGCTGTCTTTCATGGTATCCTTTTTGGAGATATATGCTGATTTTCTAGAGAACGACGAGGGGTCATATAACAAGCTACATAATAGGGTACATCAGAAAAGGACCTCTTAGTCCATCCAGTTTGCCTAGTTACCGTGTATACTGTGTCTAAAAAAACATGCCTCAGGTCCATTCAGCCCTATCATGCAAGCAACCACCTTATATTCAGGCCATCAGTGACATTTCTAGACACTTTAAACATTTGGCAACTGACCCCTACCCCTCTGCCTACTCACTTGTGCATCCCTTCTACTCCCCCCCCCCCTCTTAAAACAAATGTATACACAAAGAAATATACAATGGAGATATTCAAAGGCATTTATATGATTTGCAGATGGCTAGTGCCACTAAATATCATTGGGGCCACTGCTACACTCCTCAATGCTAATCGATTAGCATTGGGGCGTACCGGCGGTGTTCTGGGGTGGCACCTATCGCTACCTGGTCAGCAGCGATATTAAGCCGCTGCCCAGTTAGCGATACACAGCAAAAGCCAGGCACAGGAAACCTTGGCCAAATTTTCACCACAGAAGCTAACTGGGAAATGGATAAATATTTCCACTGTCCGGTCCGCTTCGCAGCAATCTGAGCAGCCCGTATATTCAAAGTCAGAGCCTGAATATAGCCCCAGCATTGAATATCTGGGTTTTATGTCTGACATCGGTGGTCAGCCACTTTAGCAGCATTAGACCCTGGTGCTGAATACTAGGCTCAATGATTTTAATAATATAGTGGCTATTTTACTAAAGGACGCTACCTGACAGCATGTACTAAAGGCATGGTGGGATGCACATTGTTAGGTGGTGAAGGATGATTTCAGTGCTAACTGTGCAATCTGCATTAGAGGCGGGGTGGGTGGGTGGGATAAGGACAGAGAGTGGGCATGATGAGCTCAGGGCAGTTATTGCTGTGTTAACACCGTGTGCTAAATGCATTAGCAGGAGTTCACCTAATGGTGCCTCAATAGGAGATGCTAGGTGCTCCCGTACTAATGCCACACATGCTATGGGACAGGGCTTCATGTTAACTGCTAGGGGAATACTTTCCACACCTCTGAGAGTTAATATGGGAGTATTGCATGTAATGCACCATGGTTTCAGCACTAATCATGCGTTAGATGCAACACCTAAGCTCCCATTATTAAAAGGCCTCCTGTGATGGAATATGTAGAATGCTACCTGTCCCTCTCCTAAAGGATTATCAACAGTCCCCTTTAAGAGAGACTGCAGCCCAGAGTTCAGGGCTGGGAGCATGTGGCAGGTTGCAGGATGGAGAGCTGCATGTGGAGCTGGAAGTCCTTCCAAGGCAAGCCATGCAAAGAAGTTATGAGGTAGGAACTTTAACTGGAGCTGGAGGAAGGACCAGGAAAAGCAGCTTGAGGAGCTTTAACAAACTGGACTCCGAAGAAGGCACTTGCCCTTGCAAAAGGAAAACCAGAGTCACTAGAGAGCAAGGCGAAAGAAGACAAAATTCCAAAAGAGGTCAATCTAGGTCACAAGTCTCTAGCAGTTTCCCCAAAAGACATAGGTTCCACAATGCTTGTATTGGGACAAGCAGTGGATTTCCCGGGTTCCCTTTAATAATAGTTTATGGACGTTTCCTCCAGGAGCTTGTCCAAAACGTTTTTAAACCCAGCTACACTAACAGCTTTTACTATATCCTCCAGTAATGAATTCCACAGTTTGATTATGCATTGAGTGAAAAACTATTTTCTTTTATTAGTCTTATATGGGTTACACTGTAGCTTCATTACATGCCCCTAGTCTTTCTACATTTTGATGGCGTAAACAATCAATCTACGTTTACCCGTTCAACTCCATTCATTAATTTATAGACCTCTATCATATCTCCTCTCAGCCGTCTCTTTTCCAGGTTGAAGAGCCCTAACCTTTTTGCCTCTCCTCATAGGGGTATCCTTCCATCCCCTTTACCATTTTGGTGGCTCTTCTCTGTACCTTTTCTAATAACGCTATATCCTTTTTAAGATGTGGTGACTAGAACTGCACACAATATTCGAGATGTGGTCACACCATGGAACGATACAGAGGTTTTATAGAAACATAGAAACATGATGACAGAAAAAGACCACATGGCCTATCTAGTCTGTCCTTCCATAACAACAACTATAACAGTCCACTTTTTACCTTTAGAGATCCTCTGTGTTGGTCCCATGCTTTTTTGAATTCAGATACTGTCCTCATCTCTACCACTTCCACTGGGAGACTATTCCACGGATCCACTACTCTTTCCGTAAAGAAATATTTCCGCATATCACTCCTGAATCTATCTCCCTTCACCCTCATCCCATGTCCCCTCGTAGCAGAACTTGCTTTCAATTGAAAGAGGCTCTCTCCCTGAACATTTATGCCACGGAGGTATTTAAACATCTCAATCATATCACCTCTATCCCGCCTTTCCTCTAAGGTGTACATATTAAGATCCTTAAGTCTGTCCTCATATGCTTTATAATATCCTTTGTTTTATTCTCCATTCTTTTCCTTATGATTCCTAGCATTCTATTTGCTTTCTTGGCCGCACCTGCATGCCGGGAATAATGTTTCAATGTGTTATCCACAATGACACCTAAATCTTTTTCCTGGGTGGTGGTTCCTAATATGGAACCTTGCATCGTGTAACCATAGCTTGTGTTGTTCTTTCCTAGGTGCATAACTTTGTGCTTGTCCACATTAAATTTCATCTACCATTTGAACGTCCAGTCTTCCAATTTATTAAGGTCTTCTTGCAATTTTTCACAATCCTTTTGGGTTTTAACAACTTTGAATAATTTTGTGTCATCTGCAAATTTGACTACCTCATTCGTTATTCCCATTTCCAGGTCATTTATGAATATGTTAAAAAGCAGCGGACAAAGCACAGATCCCTGGGGTACACCACTATTCACCTTTCTTCATTGGGAAAACTGGCAATTAGCCCTACCCTCTGCTTTCTAT
This sequence comes from Ichthyophis bannanicus, assembly GCA_033557465.1. Taxonomy (NCBI): domain Eukaryota; kingdom Metazoa; phylum Chordata; class Amphibia; order Gymnophiona; family Ichthyophiidae; genus Ichthyophis; species Ichthyophis bannanicus. Next base: position 1,376,099,997 of record CM066033.1, read on the forward strand.
CTTTTAACCAGTTCTTGATCCACAACAGTACACTGCCTCCTGTCCCATGACTTTTTAATTTCTCCAATAGCCTCTCATGAGAGCACTTGTCAAAAGCTTTCTGAAAGTCCAGATACACAACATCAACTGACCCACCTTTGTCTCCCTGTTTATTTACACCTTTAAAAAAATATAACAGATTAGTAAGGCAAGACCTTCCCTGGCTAAAACCATATTGGCTGTTTCCCATAAAAAACTTGACTATCTACATGTTCAGAAATGTTGTTCTTAATAATGGTTTCTAACATTTTCCCCAGTACTGACATCAGGCTCACCAGTCTGTAGTTTCCTGGATCACCCCTGGAACCCTTTTTAAAAATTAGTGTTGCATTGGCCATCCTCCAATCTTCAGATATTACTGATGATTTTAATGATAGTTCACAGATTAGTAATAGTATGTCTGCAATCTCATATCTCAGTTCTTTCAACACCCTTGGATGTACACCATCCAGTCCAGGTGAATTGCAACCCTTCAGTTTATCAAATAGTTGTAATACATCTTTCCGGTTTATTGATATTTATTTCAGTTCTTCTGATGCATCAGCTTTAAATACCACTTCAGGCATAGGTAACTTCCCTACGTCTTCTTCAGTAAAAAACAAAGAAAAGAATTCATTCAGTCTCCACTATGGCCTTGTTCCCTCTTAGTGCCCTTTTTACCTTTCTATCATCCAATGATCCAACTGACTCTCTCACTAGTTTTTCGCTATGGATGCACTTGAAAATGTATTTCTATGAGGTTTTGCTTCCACAGCAAGCTTTTTTTTCAAATTCTTTCTTTGCCTACCTTATCTATGCATGCACCTAACTTGCCAGTGCTTATGTTGTTTCCAGTTTTTGTCATTTGGTTCCTTTATCCGTTTCCTGAAAAATGCTTTTTTGACTACAACAGTACCTCTGACTTCACCTTTAAGGCATGCTGGCAGTTTTTTGGACTTCCTTCCATTTTTCTTAAAGCTGGTCTGGGCTTCCAAGATAGTTTTTTAAACAACACCCATGCTTGATGTAAATCTTTAACCTTTGCAGCTGTTCCTTTTAGTATTTTCTTAACTGTTTTCCTCATTTTATCATAGTCTCCCTTCTGAAAGTTAAAAGATAGTACTGTGGGTTTCCTTGCAGTTCTTCGTCCATTTATTAAATCAAACACAATCATGCTATGATCACTATTGCCAAGTGACCCCAACACCCTTATCTCTTGCACCAGATTAGGTCCAAGATGGCTTCCCCTTTTCTCGGTTCATGAACTAACTGCTCCAAGAAGCAGTCATTTATTTCATCTAGAAACTTATCTTTCTAGCATGTCCTGTCATGACACTGACCCAGTCGATACTGGGGTAATTGAAATCACCCATTATTATTACTGTGTGGTAAATATTGTTAGCTTCCCTGAATTCTTTGAACATTTCATCATCCATTTATTCATTCTGGCTAGGCGGTTGATAGTATATTCCCATTGCCATCACCTTCCCCTTTTTACATGGAATTTCAATCCATAGAGATTCTACAGTGTATTTTGTTTCCTGCAAAATTTTAATCCAGTGTGACTCAATACCCTCTCTAACATAGAGCGCAACTCTTCGACCAATTTGATTTATTATATCATTGTGTCTCACTGATTGTCTTCCTTCCACCATTGTGTCTCACTGATTGTCTTCCTTCCACTTTCTCTGAAACACCAATCATATCTAACTTCTCATTTAGTACTATATATTCTAGCTCTCCCATCTTACTTTTTAGACTTCTAGCATTTGCATACAAGCATTTTAGAGGCTGTATTTTATTTATATTAATCTGTTTACCAGTAGGCAGGGGTAATATGGAATCTTTATGTTCTGTCTGCTCTGTACCTAAGGTGAATAAAACAAAGGATACTTTTATTCTCTACTTCAAAAACCTGAGAGCCCGACACAGGCCGTGTTTCGTTTTTTCACTTCCTCAGGGGATTCAGGTATGCTTGTTGACGCGCATGTGTGGAAGAGTACTGCATTGGCCTCCTCCTCCAGTGCAGCACTCTTCCGCACATGCGCGTCAACAAGCATACCTGAATCCCCTGAGGAAGTGAAAAAACGAAACACGGCCTGTGTCGGGCTCTCAGGTTTTTGAAGTAGAGAATAAAAGTATCCTTTGTTTTATTCACCACGTGTTATTGACTGGGTGTCTTTTGCGCAACGTGGTGAGGTGCTCCTTTTGGTAGACCTGCTCTGTACCTAAGGGCATTTATGTTACTTTTGTTTTTATTGGAACTTCTCTGTCTCTATGCCCTAACTTCAGTCTTTTGCTAGTATCCTTCATGGATACATCATTCCCAACCATGCACTCTTGAACGACTGTCAGCTTTACCCTACGGTTTAGTTTAAAAGTTGTTCTATCTCCTTTTTAAAGGTTAATGCCAGCAGTCTTGTTCCATCCTGGTTAAGATGGAACCAATCCCTTTGGAAAAGCCCTTCCTTTCCCCAGAATGTTGCCCAGTTCCTTACAAATTCAAAACCCTCATCCTTGCACCATTGTCTCATCCATTGATACTCTGGAGCTCTCCCTGCCTTTTGGGTCCTGCACATGGAACAGGAAGCATTTCAGAGAATGCTACCCTGGAAGTTCTGTATTTCAACTTCCTTCCTAAAAGCCTAAATTTAGCCTCCAGAACCTCCCTACGACACTTTTGTCATTGGTACCAACATGTACCAAGACAGCAGACTCCTCTCCAGCACTATCTAAGACCTTGTCTAGGTGGCACATGAGGTCTGCTACCTTTGTACCAGGCAGGTATGTTACCAGGCAATCCTCATGTCCACCAGTCACCCAGCTATCTACATGCCTAATGATCGAATCACCAACTATAACAGCTGTCCTAACCCTTCCCTCATGTGCACATGGCCTTGGAGAAATCTCTTTGGTTTAGAGGGTTTTACATCACCTGGAGAACAGATCCTAGTTACAGGATCACTTCCTGCCACACCAAAATTATGCCCTCCTATCATGTGACCTCTCTCCTCCATGGCAACAGGGATGCTGCCAGACTGGATGTGGGGTTTCAGTACTACGCCCCTGTAGGTCTCCTCTATGTACCTTTCTGTCTTCCTTTTGTTCTCCAAGTATGCTACTCTAGCCTCCAGAGTTTGGTCTTGTTCCCTGAGAGCAAAGACCTCCTTGCACCTAGTGCACACATAAGGCCCCTCACCAACTGGGAGAAAATCATACATGCAAAAGACTGGAAAGCCCCCATGCAAAAGACTCATTGCTAGATTGCTGTCTGCATCTTAGTTTTAAGGTTGTGATTATGTATTTAAGTTGTTTACATATGCAGATTTGCTGGGGATACTTATACTAATCAAATTATATCTAATACGTTTAATGGATTTTGTTCACCTCAAAAGTAATTAATCTCAGGTCCTGAATTTATGCTTAATGAGGATAAACAGCTACTCCTGAGAGTAAGTATGGGCATCTCCTTCTCTTTAAGAGGTTTAAGAGCCTATTACCTATGATTATCCCAAGGGTGGGTGGGAGTGGGGAGGGAAGGAGGGAAGGAAGACCTACTAAAAGTTGGATTGTTTCTAAGGTAAAGGCTTACCAATTTCCTGAGTGGCTCACACAGCCCTTGGTTTCATAGAAGGGGCCTTTTAAATTGTCTCTTTGATCTGTCACTTGTCTTTAACAACTATTCAAGACAACTTCACATGTCTTTTGCCTCGTAACTGTAAGGCCTCTTTGTAAAGGTCACTAGAAATAAGTTTATTTCTTCCTACTCAGGACTATTCTACCTGTTTGCTAAGCTATGTTCTGATTTGATTTAGATAAAAAGCTCTTTAGAAACAACTTTATTTCAGTAACTATTTACTGTATTTAACTTTCTATGTTTAAGCTATACTCTGATTTGATTGAAATGAAAAGCTCTCTAGAAACAAATTTCAGAGTTTATTTACTCCTAATTTACTTTCTATGCTAAGATATACTCTGTTTTGACTTAAATACAAAGTTCTCTGGTGGTGCTAAGACCTGAATGACTCTGCAAAAATACTGAATTCTAAAATACACAGATCTATCAGTTTTAACCCAAGAATTCCCTTTCCCCCCCAAGATGTAGAGTTTATTCCAGAATATTAATACTCACAGGTGTAGATCTATTTCCTTGTAGAAGTCCCTTTTGGTAATCCTTCAAGACTGCCACTGGCTGGGGCTATCCACTTATATTCAGGAGTACTATCCAAAGCCGCTTCTGAAAATCATCCTGACTGCCATTGCACTATCCCGATGGTGCTGGAATGGTCTGTGGGTAGAGCAAGGGCTAAGCTGGTACAGTAATTATCTGGTTCACAGATATGTTAGGATGGATTTTTTTTTGCTTTTCTGGATAGCTATGGAGACAGTAGCTATATTCAGTCTGCTACCTGGGTAATGGTGACACTTGTCACTATCCACGTATTCATCACCAACCACAATCCAAATATTGGTGCTGCATTTCCAGATTTTGTTTTTTATCATCACAAATGGGGTTTCAAAAGGAGCAAGAGCAGATTTGGAAGGGAGAGAGGTGAGAGAGTACAGAAGGAAGCTGGAGATAGAAGAAAGGGGGAGAAAATAGAGCACAGGCAGGGCCGACCTAACCATTAGGCAAACTACGTGGTCATTTAGGGTGTCAACATCTGTGAAGTGACAAAGATCAGGGCATTCAAAGCTAAACAATAGATTTTGACATTCATGGGGGGAGGGGGGTATAAAGCTTAAGGTCTGCCTAGGGAACCGACATCTTCAACCAATTCTGGAGCCGGCCTTGAGCACAGGAAAAAGTAAGAAGAAGAGAAGCAGAAGAAGATGTCGGAAGACGGAAGGGAGTGAACAAAGTAAATAAAAATACTTCCAATGGAAAGGAAGAGAAAGAGGAAGAGATAAACCTAAAAATGGAAAAGACAAGGAAGGAGAAACCAAAGAGAGAGAGAATTTAAAAAAAGAAACAGATTTGAGTAGAAAATAATAAACAAAGACAGACTGAATCATTGAATCAAGATATATATATATCTATATCTATATATATATATATCTTTAGAGAGAATATATAAGTACTGAAGAATTGAATTGGTTGATTTGCCTTTTTGTGGCATACAGTTAGCTCCTTTCCTTATGGACCATATCCTCCAGCTCTGACATTTTGCAACGGGCCCTAATGTTTTATGGTAATAAAATGTATTGTAGGTATGTAGAAATTACCTCTTTTAAGAAGAGATCACTAATGGGCTGATAATTCAGCTGCCACGTTTAGAGCTTATATTTTTAACCCTTAGTCCTATTCCTTCAGTCTGTTCTCCACCTATTGCTATATCCTCTATGTCCACTTTCTGCATTTTCCCACTGCCACTCCTTGTGACCTTGAGCAAGTCATTTCACCCTGCTTTACCACACCAAACTTAGATTTCAGCCTGCAGGAACAGGAAAATATGTAATGCACATAAATGTAACTCACCTTGAGCTGCTACTAAAAAAAGGTATGAGCTAAGTCCAAAATCTCTTCCTCTTCTCACTTCCTACACTCCTTTTGTTCATTCTTCCTTTTTTAAATTATATATTTAATACGTTTTACTTCAGTGTGCATAAACAACTAATTACATCCACATAACTCTTCAATCTGAAGCACTATACAATAAAGTGGAGGCATAAAACCAAAAAAATAAAAAGACATTCTAAAAATAAAAATAAAACCTCCTAAATCAAGACATAAAAATGGGAGAAGCTGAGCAACAATTTAAACAAAATACAATATAAAAATAATAAAGTCCAGAAACTTTTGACCACTTTATGACACCCCTTATCAGTCATACTCCACTAGCCCAGTAAGATCTAATATAGCCCAGAGAAAATAAAATCATATAACTGCATCATCCCCTTCATGTGCCACAATTAGTGCAAGTAATTAAGAGGGATCTATAAACTCATAATCTTTACCCAAACATTTAACACAATATCTATGAGGATATTTTAGAAAAAAGGTCATTCCTAGAGAAAAAGCACAAAGCTTTAACTGTAAAAAAGACCTCCGAATGTTTGGCTCTAGAAGAAACATACGGAAAACATGAACTATATAGCCATGAAAGGGTATCATTCTCTCTCAAAAAAAGCTGAAAAAATCCACTCTTTATCCAAGAAACCCCAAAAGGTAGCCATCACAGTACCCCATTGGTGGTCTCCTCAAACGAGGTCTCAAGGAGAGCAATTAAATCACCAGCAGGGAGCTGATACAAACTAGCACCAGAAACATTTTCAACAGATGCTTTAATATAATATGCTCTCACTATTTCCAGGAGAGTACTTGCCTCCAGGTGTAAAATATTTAAAAAATAAGCTTTAAGCATTTCACATGCAGAAAATACATTACAAAATGGAAAATTAGCAAAATGTAAATTCAGCGATCGAAGAGAGTTTTCAATTCTTTCTACTTTATTTTCTAATAACAAATTTCCCCTCAACAGCACACCATTGACCTTTTCCAAGGCCATAAGTTTCCCATTGGCAACATCCATCTGCTCCAAATGAAAACGATTGCTCCACGTACTAGCTATTCTAAAAAAATACTATTGTGATTGGGGAACAGGTCTCAGACTAGATCAGGGAAGGATTGTGTGAAGTGGTTTTCCTCTAATCACCTTACCCCTATATTGCATCAAGGACCTGGATTTTCTCCTTATAAACTCAACGTTAATTTGTAATCCATATGTTATTCAATTATTCAAATGTTCATGGCTCTTTTTTCACTTCTTAAAGAAATAGCAAAATGCTTATCTGTGAAGATGATAGGAGCCAGAGCTCAAATCCCAATGCAAATCCTTAGCGCTTATGCGTTTCACCGGCTTATGCATTTCACCATCTGCTGACCATTAGTTTGTAACTCCCCCTTAAAGGAGGTCAACCAATTAACAGTTTCCCCAGAAAACATACCCAACTGAGCAAGACAGCCAGACACAGCAAAGTCAATCTTGGCCAACATGCGCCATAATTCCAAATTGGTAACCTCCTTGGGGGGGGGGGGGGGAGGGAATTGATGACTCACCCCCCTCCAAGCCCTAGAAAAACAACAGGCTTCAGAGGGGTCATAGCAGAAAACATACCCCCAATTCTTCTGGAAGGTGTTATGAAGTCAATGGTGAAACAAATACAGATCCCAGCTGTTAGCCCAGGGACCCATCTTGACCAACCTGCACACCGCCACTACTCTCAGGTACGGGTCTCAGGCTGCAACTCCCCTGATACCCTACCGGGGGAAAGGGAGGAAAGGGAGGAGACCTGGAGTCTGGACTTAAGGAAAGCACCTCAGGACTGATATTATTCAAAGTGCCCACCTGACCCCCCAGCTACACCAATCTTCCCTTGTGATACCACAAAGGAATCCATCGGACCTTGGGAACCACCCAGGACTCCTTGAGTTTACCAAAATCTCTTCCACTTCTCACCTCCTACACTTCTTTTGTTCATGTTCCCTAAGATCCCTTTCTTCTCTTCGTATTTCCTTTCTCCGCTACTGTTTCTTTCTTCTTTGCTATACTTTCCCTCTGTGCCCCCTCTGTAACCCTTCCTCTTGCATTTTCTCTTCTCATTCTTCCAGTCTACTCTCCTTCGTCCTCCATTCAGCTCTTGCATGTTGAAAAGCACACAATAAATCCAGACTGATCTGACAGTATAACGTATAATGTTGTATGGCCTAAGAGTAGACGAGCAAAGGACAGTAGATGGAAATGTTTTATGATAAGAGAACAAGTTGCCTTACAAAAGGATTTTACTTCCAAGAAGGCTCACTAAGGTCTATGGGGAGGCTATAGTGCAATGGAGCAGACAGGTTTGCCATTTATTTTTAATCAAAACTGCTTGAAACTTGATGATATGTATCTCTAACAGGGGCATCAGAAGAAGGTCAAGTATGTGCAATGGCAGGATGAGTACCAGAAACCACCATGAGGAAAGCAAAGTCGTACAAAAAACAGAGAGAGTACCAATTGTCAAAAATACAGCCAGTAGACACACTGAAGGCAGAGAATATGGGCAACTGCCCATCAATATAGCTCTTGACTCTTTTCATCTCCTAGTGGTATGACAACGAAGGGAAACCAAGCAAGGTTTGACTTTGGAAACACTAGCTTTTCCACCAAGTGGTACAAGCTATGAACAATGGGGAGCTACGATCACTGCCATGAAGAATATACATTCACTGGGCACACTGGTTATAGGGCAGGATGGCAAATGCTGCAGAACCTTGGCCAAGTCTGGCCAGACTGCAGCCCTGTATGCTCAGTATGCCAAGGAATCTGTGTACATGTCCTCAATGGGCTCTGCAAGGCAGCATCTCAGTGAAATCCATTCAAGAGTCAGACTCGTGGCAGCCGATCTTCTATGCAACTTAGCACTGTAGCTAAGACTTTGATTATCAAATATTATCCCTGGTTGAGGCCCATAGACCACAGGCATGTAAAGCTAAGGGAATGAATGGTAAATGGCAGGTGGTACTTATGCTAGCAATACTTCTTTCCAGCATGCCTTGCATTTTACGTGTTGCATCACCACTGCTACTGTCTCCTGCCCCTGATGTTCATTTTCTTCCATCCCAGCTACCACCTTTTCCTTCCAGTAAGCTAGTGAATTGCAATGAAGAGCAAAAGGTCCTTTCATCCACAGGTCACAGAGCCCATCTCGCATATAAGCATCCTCCTTCATAAGGAGTTTCAACCTTTTTCTCACTTAACCAATCAAGAAGTTCACCATCACGAAAACCTCTTCTGTGAATTTTTTTCACTGCTGAGAACTTTCTAATTTGGCCTTTAAAATATTCATCATGGAATTAGAAGACTCAGGATCGCCCGTGTAGGACTCAGTACCTCTGTGACATAATTAAAGGGTTTTCAAACTTCCATCACATGTGTGATATTTGCACAGTCTGGGTGACTCAGGAGCTTGTCAATACCGATTTTGGTCTCCAGTGACATCTGATGCAGGGCTGCCCATTGCTCCACTGGCCTGTACAGCATGTCATAATGACACAAAACTATTTAAAGTTGTTAAAACCCATGTGGATTGTGGAAAATTGCAAGAGAATCTTGATAAATTGGAAGACTGGGCATCAAAATGGCAGATGAAATTTAATATGGACAAGTGCAAAGTTATGCACCTAGGGAAGAACAACCCAAGCTATGGTTAAACGATGCAAGGTTTCACATTAGGAACCACCACCCAGGAAAAAGATTTAGGCGTCATTGTGGATAACATGTTAAAACCCTCCACCCAGTGTGCAGCGTCAGCCAAGGGAGCAAATAGAATGCTAGGTATCATAAGGAAAAGAATGGAAAATAAAACAAAGGATATTATAATGCCTCTATATCATTCCACGGTGCGACCGCACCTTGAATATTGTGTGCAATTCTGGTCGCCGTATCTTAAAAAGGATATAGCGTTATTAGAAAAGGTTCAGAGAAGAGCCACCAAAATGGTAAAGGGGATAGAAGGATACCCCTATGAAGATAGGCTAAAAAGGTTAGGGCTCTTTAACCTGGAAAAGAGATGGCTGAGGGGAGATATGATAGAAGTCTATAAATTAATGAATGGAGTAGAACAGGTAAACGTAGATCGATTGTTTACGTTATCAGAGTATAGAAAGACTAGGGGACATGCAATGAAGCTACAGGGTAAACTATTTAAGACTAATAAGAGAAAATATTTTTTCACTCAACGTGTAATCAAACTCTGGAATTTGTTACCAGAGGATGTAATAAAGGCTGTTAGTGTAGATGGGTTTAAAAAAGGTTTGGAGAAGTTCCTGGAGGAAAGGTCCATAAACCATTATTAAAAAGGGACCCAGGATATCACTGCTTGACCCAATACAAGCATTCTGGAACCTGTGTCTTTTGGGAAAACTGCTAGGTACGTATGACCTAGATTGGCCACTGTTGGAAACAGGATACTGGGCTTGATGTACCTTGGTCTTACCCAGTTTGGCATATCTTAAGTTCTTATAAGTGGAATTTCACCTGATGCTAACATTCTGTTTGAGCTAGTGTATAAGTGTCCATATTGCTTCCATGGATTTTTATTTTGAAATCAAAGCAGCAATAGGATGAACAATTGCAAAATAGCATGCACTATTTGTGCATATCAACTGAAACCGAGATATTTTGCTTGCCTCTGCTGTTGACTTATTATTTTCTGAATTGCAGCTTCACAGCAGCTATGCATTAGGGAACTTATTGGTGTAAATTTTTTTTTTTTTTAATTCTTTATTTTCGTTTTATAACAACAAAGGAAAGGAAGACATACAGCTAAAAGACAGATACATAGAATGTGATACATACACCAAAGTAAACCCCTGCCACCCCCCTCCCCCCTGCTTCTTCTCTAGAAAACTAATCATTCCCGAAGCGGGCGTGTACTGACATTATTGTGTTACAAAACCTAACGGTGATCTGAAACATGATGAGTGCACATTAAACAGACATGTCGGAACAATGAGCAGATTGTACATAATCATTGAGCATCTGCCATTTAGACAAGCGAGAGTGAGTTTGGATATGGGGAATAGCTCTCCGAGATATCTGCTCATATTTACTATATAAGCAGACGAGGTTCCACCATTCATTGACAGTAAGTCGAGAGCTATCCTTCCAATTCCTCGTAATTAAACATATGGCTATACCCAGCATGAAATCAAGGAGAAAGCGACCCTTCTTAGGAAGAGAGGGGACCTCCGCCACTGAGCGGAGTCCCACAATCTTCCAAGAGAGAGGCTCGTGAAGGTGTAAGATAAATTGAATACGACCCCAGACCCGCCCCCAGTAAACCTGTAGTTGAGGACATTCATAAATAACATGAGCGAGGGTTCCCACAGCAGTATGGCAAGACCAACACTGGTCCCTAGCAGTTGTGTTCCATTTGGCTATTTTTTCTGGAGTATAAAAGCATCTATGTGCAAAAAAGAAGAGAGTTTGGGTAACTGAGGCAGACCGGGAAACCCGCACTACTTTGCTCCAGAAAACACTCCATTGCACAGGGGTTAAAGTGGTTTGCAGTTCGCACTCCCAGGCTTGTTGGGCTCTAAAAGTGGCAGTATCTGTACCCTGACATAATATTTTATAAAAGTTAGAGGCTACCCCATGTGTACTACTAATAGAGTGAACTAGTTCTAATAGCCCGTCCTCAGTAGGGACAGAGGGCGGCATGATTTGAGCACTTTTGAGGCAGTGTTGAAGCTGCATCAATTGAAAGTAATGTTTCGCTGGTAACGCAAATTCCTTTTGTAAATCAGAAAAGGTTTTCCAACGAGCTGCAGAGAAGAGCTGTTGGGGTGTCCAGATCCCCCTAGAGTACCAGGGTTTCCATGCTATCGTTCTATTTAGGACTTGAATTCTGGGGTTATTCCACAGCGGGAGTCCGTCCAGAGGACATCCGTTTGGGCCCAGTGATAGAATGAGAGTGTTAAAGGCCGCAAGAGTATCGACAATCATTGGGGGATGGCGGGTGTCTACTTGATGGGACATACCGGGGAGATGGGTCAAAGGAATTGGGCTACTAAGCTCCTCTTCTATATCAAGCCAAACTGGTCTGCTGTCTGTTGAGGCATCTAGCCATCGGGCACCTTGTTTAAGTAGGAAGGCTTGATGATATCTGAGAAAATCAGGAAATCTGGTACCCCCTAGTTCCTTCGCAGACTGTAGTTTTTGTTTAGCTATCCTTGGTGGTTTGCCCTGCCAGAGATAGCGGACGAGAAGGCCCTCAATATCTTTGTAAGTGTGTAGCGGGAGTAAGCATGGCAGCATTTCTAAAATTTAGTTCACTTTGGGGACTATCATCATTTTCACAGTTTCTAGGCGGCCCCACCATGTAAGGGATAAGGGAGACCAACGATTTGTGAGCTCACGGACTTTGGAGACTACCTCTTTGGCATTAAAACTGATAGTGTCTTCTAAAGGAGAGCAGTAATGGACCCCAAGATATGGATAGTGTCTTCTAAAGGAGAGCAGTAATGGACCCCAAGATAATGGATAGTGTCTTCTAAAGGAGAGCAGTAATGGACCCCAAGATAATGGACCCCAAGATATGTAGGGGAGGAGTAGCCTAGTGGTTGGGGCACGGTACTTCAGGCCGGAAGGTCGGGGGTTCAAATCCCACTAGAGGACAGCAACCTTGGGCCGGAAGGACTGGGGTTTCTAGTCCCACAGGTGCTCCTTGTGGTCTTGGGCAAGCCACTTAACCCTCCATTGCCCATGTTCCCTGTAAGTATTAGTGTATGTGTCTCATATCCCCGCGTGTTAAATGTATCCCCCAATTGTGTTGTGACCGCTTTGATTGAAGGATAAGGCGGTATACAAAACTGTCTAAATAAATAAATAAAATAAATTTCACCATGCGGGATTGCCAAAGGAAAGGAAAGGCCTGCATGTCAGCCTCATGTACCCAGCGGTTCAGTGGGAATGCTACAGATTTGGTCCAGTTAATTTTATAGCCCGATAATTGCGAGTATCCATCAATCAGATCCAAGACAGCTGGAACCGAATCAAGGGATACGAAAAGCATAAGGTCATCTGCATATGCAGAGAGTTTAATCTCTCTGTGACTGAAGGGGACACCTCGAATACGTGCGGACTGTCTAATAAGGAAGGTGAGGGGTTCAAGAGCTAGATCAAAGAGCATTGGTGATAGGGGGCAACCTTGACGCGTGCCTCTTTGGAGATTAAAAGGCTGAGACTTAATGGCATTTACACAAATACTGGCGACGGGTTGAGTATACATGACTTGGAGGTATCGGAGGAAGCCCTCCCCAAAGCCATACCATCGGAGAACTGCAAATAAGAAGGGCCATTCTAGGCGATCAAAGGCTTTTTCAGCATCTAGGGAAAGACCCACCCACGGGTGATCTAGATTGGCAGCACTGGATAGCACATGGCACCACTGTTCCCTCTAAGCTGTGCGCGTGTGCGCGCGCACACACCTCGCCAAGCAAGCGCACATACTTTACAACAGAGCGCACAAAAATTACAGCTCTGATTCTGATAGAAAACAACACAGACATCTTAAAATTTAAAAGTTATGATTGTAATTACTAGAAATTTCCCGCTTCATTTATTAATCGTCTATTTTCATTTAATTTGATTAAAATCAATGTGGTGTACATACTGTATTCTGACGTGTAGTCACATTTTAAAGTATATAACTCTGAGTGTCGTTATGTGGCGCACAAAAATTTAACCTTCCTTCAAAAGCTGCACACAGCTGATATTTTATGCGCACACAGCCTACAGAAAATTAGAGGGAACATTGCATGGCACAAGGTCCGAGCATTGTCAGCGGTGGATCGGCCGGGTATAAAACCGCATTGGTCGGGATGGATTAGGGTGGCCATCCTGTCAGATAGCCGGGTGGCCAAGATCGTTGCGAAGATCTTATAATCGGCATTAAGTAGGGAGATTGGACGGTAGTTGGTGGTTAGCAGCGGGTCTCTGCCTTCTTTCTCAAATACTACCACATTAGCTGCAGAAAAGGATCCCAAAGAGGATGTATCTACCGCAAGGGCAGTAAAATAGAGTTTTAAGTAGGGAACTAAATCTGCACTGAACGTTCTGTAGAATTCGGTCGGGAGACCATCAGGCCCTGCGGCTCGACCCGAGGCTGTTCGTTTTAGGGCAGATTGGATCTCTGAAGTAGAGAAGGGTTCATCCAGCGCATCCCTATCAGCTTCAGAGAGGGTCGGCCGCTGAATACCAGAAAGCAATCGCTCGAAGGTCTCTGATGAGAACTCACATTCAGATTGATATAGGCGGGTATAGAAATCCCGAAAGAGTTCTACAATATCAGAGTCTGTGGTCAATATGCCCCCTCCCTGTGGGGCTCGAAGGGCCGCTACGTGTTTGGCTTCTTTTTGACCTTTCAAGGCGTTGGCTAAAAGTCGACCGGCTCGGTTGTTTTCACGATAGTATGTCCCTCGTTGAAGCTCAATACTCTTAGAAGCTGCAGTTGAGAGGATTGCATTATATTGAAAACGGAGACGCTGTAAGCGAATTAAGACACATGGATCAGTACGTGAAGTTAGAACTCGTTCGCCTGCTTTGATTTGTTGGTCTAGTATGAGTAGCTGCTGTTTGCGTTGTTTCCGCAGGCGGATTTGATAGCTAGTGATCGTTGCTCGAATGGCCGCTTTGAAACCCTCCCACCAAGCCCAATTCGCAGTATCCTGAGGTAAATTAAAATGGAAGTAATCCTGTATGGCTGCTCGAATTTCTAACTGGAACTCTGGCTGAGTTAACAGGGCTCTATCAAAGAACCAGGCCCCCGAATTCCCTTGGGGTGCAGTAGTGTGTAATTGAAAAGAAATAGCAGCATGATCTGAAATATGTTGGGAGTGAATCTTTGCAGTGTCCACCTGAGGAACTAACAGTTTTGATATTAGAAAGAAATCTATGCGAGACTGGGATTTGTGAGGGGAAGAGAAGAAGGTAAAGTCAAGCTCATTGGGGTGTAGTAACCTCCATAGATCAACTAAAGCAAGATCTTTGATCAAAGAGGTAAGCGTGGTGTGACTCTTGGGGGGACCACTTGTCCTAGGCGGCTGTTTGTCAATCAGGGGATCAAGAACTAAATTGAAATCCCCCCCTATTATCAATGAAGTATTAGCAGAGGCCTGCTCAACCTGAGCAATGGTAGCAAAAAAGGCAGGGTCATCCACATTAGGAGCATAAAGGCATATACATGTAACTTCAAGGCTACCTATCTTGAGGTGAACTCTGGACCATCTACCTGCTGTATCTGAGCTAGTCGCAATAATAGTAGCATGCAGAGATTTCCTAACCAGTATGGCAACCCCACATTTCTTAGAAACGGCTGGGGAATAGGCGGCCACCATGTAAGGTTTAATATTGAGTTTAAGAGTTTCCTTCGAGTTTAAATGCGTTTCTTGGAGGAAAATCAGGTCCGCAGCTTCATGACTTAGATAGCTTAGGATTTTCTTCCGTTTTATCGGATTATTGATTCCTTTTACGTTCAATGAGAAAATCTTACATGGTGCCATCAATCGGTAATAGACATTTTAGGTAAGGGCGCTTGAAAACATACAACATAATCAGAATCTGTGCAACAATGACATAATCACCGAGTATGCTGGCTAATACACCCCATATTGAAAAGTATGTACCAAAGTAACTTAGAGAAGAAGCAAAACCCCCAATGAATATGGCGACCATATGTCTGCGGGAGGAGGCCCTAGAGAGGAAGATAGAGACATGAAAAAGAAAAGAAACACCAGAGTCCATAATTAACACTGTCTCTGATACTCATCGAGGCTACTGTGGGTAGATGGAGTCGGGTCACAGATATCATCAAAATTTAAGGCAACAAACCGCCCTCGCCAGACTCTTTGCTGAGCCGCGGCAAATCCAATATGGCAGGTACAGCGGATATAAGAATACTTGCAGGAATATTCTGGAAGTCAGCGCATCAAGTCGGCTTCTTTAGAATCCAAAAACTCCGCTAGTAGATCAGGGTCCTCAAATGTTCTTGTCTGATTGTGAAGCGTGACTCGGAGCTTGGCCGGATACATCAGGCCATAGCGTGCTTGTAGTTGTTGAAGCCTCGGCCGGAATTCCAGAAAGCGCTTTCGGCGGTCGACCGTGGGTTTAGCCAAGTCAGGATAGAAGGAGATCTTGTGGCTCTCAAACTCCATATGGCCCTTTGCCCGAGAGGCACTGAGAATTTGCTCCACATGTTGATATCTCAAAAGTCGAAAGATGATAGGCCGCGGGGTCTTCCTGTTGAGCGTTATGTTTGTGGGTACACGATGAGCGCGATCAATCTCCAATTCTTTGGTAAAGGTGATTTGGAGCAGGGAAGGGAGGATTTTACATAAAAACTCTTTCATGTCTCCCGATTCCGCTCCCTCCGGTATGCCCACGAGTCGTAGGTTGTTGCGGCGCGCTCTATTATTGCCATCTTCCACTTCTTTCTGCAAGGCCCGTACCTGACGTTCAACTTTGTCGAGTTTGGACAACCGGGCCGCATGGGAGTCTAATATGCTCTCCATTTTGTCCTGACGCGAAGAGAGCCCCTCTAGCCTGCCTTGCAGTACACCAAGATCTTCCCGCAGCGCTCGGAGTGCTTCACCGTTTGACTGCACGAGGTCCTTAACCCCTCTGATCTCTGCGAGGATTTCCTGCTGCATTTCGGGGCCCTCGCGCAAAGCCAGCCCCTTCTGCGGGGACGGGGGTTCAGTTTTGGAGCGTTTGCCGTGAGAAGACGCTGGAGATCCGAATTCCAGGCGCGTGGGTTTGGTCCCCGCCATCTCACCAATGTACCCCGGCAAGATCAGAGCAGAAGTTCAAGTATGTCCGGTGTTAATTCAGGATTCTGAGTAGGCCTCTCGGGAGCCTCAGCGTTATGCGACCATCCCGCTGGACATCGGGCTCCGCCCCCCGTAAATTTTTAAACTCGGGAATTCGTTTTGGAAAACATTTCCACTGAAAGGGATATTCAGTGGAACTATACTGATAATCCCATTGAATATCTTTACAGATTGCCTTGGAATTATCTGGGTAGAGTTGAGGCATAAAATGAAGCTGCAAGGAGGTAAACTTAAAAGCAATGTCAGGAAATACTTCTTCACACAAAGGGTGGTGGATGCTTGGAATGACCTGGAGGTGGTAGGGGCAAGTAAAGTGATGGAGTGGCAGGTACACCTACTATTGCCACCATATTGGGGAGACTAGATGGACCATACTGGTCTTTATCTGCCGTCATATACTATGTTACCATGTGTGAATGGCAGCTCCCTGTACTTCCTGGGGGGGTGGTTTGCTTTTGGTGCTGCTGCTGAACCTGTGGTTTGGGGAAGAGTAGAGGATGAAAGGTCAAAAGAATCCTTTCCACTCTCTACTGTTCCATCTACCTGTGTGGTGCTCTTTTCCTTGCATTGCCAAGATCACTATCTTCTTCCTCACCAGTTGGCACACTAACAAGAACCTCTTCAGCCAGTGCACCTTCAGTATTTGATGATAAAGATGTAATCCCACTCATGTTGATCTCTCAAATTCTGTATCTGTGAAAACCATCTCCACACACCTTTCTGCAGGTAATACAGTGCACCTCCCGAGAGACTGATTTGCCTTCACCTACAGCTTGTCTCCTGTCCCCTACCCTGCATCGTGTCAATCTTCCTTTGCCCCTCTGTGGCAGGGCCAGTCCTAGAGTTGGTTTAAGGTATTGGCAAACCTTAAGCTTTATGCTCGCCAACCCCCTTTCTGGCCGTCAGAATCTATTGTTTAGCTTTGAATACCCTGCTCTTTGCCACCCCACCAAAAGCTGCCACCCTAAGCAATTACCTAGTTTGCCGGCTCTCCTCTGGGGAGAGTACACTAGACATGAACACTTTCTCTTCCACTTTTGCACTGGAAACTGCAGCTCTTTCTACTCTCCTTATAAAGGCATCTCTCTTTGGCTTGGGTCGCGGACTAGAGGAATCCATAACCAACCCCAAGGGAATGCCTGCCAGTACTGCTCTCAAAGTCCATCCCTTCTTTCCTTCTACAACCATTTAATTTTCCAGATCTATCTTTCCCAAGCATGATGACAAGCCTCAGCTCAGCTCTGCAGTGTCTGTCCACTAAGGCTGTGTGCCTCTGCTGACACTCTTGAAAGGACCAGGGAAGGATATCTAAACCCACTGTCCATCAGCTATGCTGCACTTGCACCTAAATGGCAGCTCCAGTGGCACTGATGGATTCCCAGAGATTGCTCCTGTACTACTTTGACTTTTTACTTTTAAATTTTTATCTTTTAGCTTCGAAGTTTACTGTTGTCTGAACAAAATGATGGAACAGATATGGTAAATGGATATGGAAATATTGTTACATTGTATCTCATGCTGCTGCAGTGGAATGCACACTGTACAAGGTGTAAGAAAAAAAAGAAACAAGACTGTCCCATAAATGTTTTATTACAAAACCTACAGAGAAATTACGCATTGTCCCCTTCAAAGTAATCCCCCCCCCCCCCCCGAGTTAATGCACTTCTGCTTTCGCTTCTGCCATGCACGGAAACACTCAGTAAAATCCTCCTCCTCGAGCTCCCTCAGCTCCCTTGTCACAGTGGCCTTGATCTCTTCTACAGAGGCAAAATGAGTTCCTTTGAGCACAGTCTTCAGCCTGCAGAAGAGCCAAAAGTCACATGGTGCGAGATCTGGGGAATAAGGAGGGTGGTCGAGAGCTGTGATCTCTTTGTTGGTCAAGAACTGCCTCACACTGAGCGCGGTGTGTGCAGGAGCATTATCGTGGTGGAGCAGCCACGACTTGTCTCTCCACAGAGCCCACCTGCTGCGCCAAACCTGGTCATGGAGGTGATTGAGGACCTGTTGAAGTGCTGGTTGACTGTCTGACCCTCAGGCACAAACTCATGATGAACCACTCCCTTCTGGTCAAAGAATACAATCAGAATGACCTTGATCCTTGATTTGGACATGCGCGCCTTCTTGGGTCTGAGTGACAGTCGAGTCTTCCACTGCAGGCTCTGTCTCTTGCTTTCAGGGTCATACTGGAAGACCCAAGTCTCGTCTCCTGTGATGACTCAGCCAACAAACTCTGGATCTTCTCTGATCTTCTCTAGCAAGTCTTGACAAACATTGACCTGATGCTCCTTCTTGTTGTCCGATAAAAGCTTGGGCACCATCTTGGTGCACACCTTCCGCATCCCCAGCTCCTGCACCAAGATGGTCCACACTGACTCCCTGTTCAGGCTGAACTCCTCAGCTATCATCCGCACCGTCAATCTGTGATCACTCTGCATCAGCTGGTTCACTCTGTCAGTGTTCTCAGCCGTCTTTGTCGTGGAAGGCCGTCCTGACTTGGGGTCATCCTCCACCTCCTCGCAGCCAGTCTTGAAGCATTTGTGCCACTTGAAGACTCACAGACTTGACATTGCATCTTCTCCATAAGCCTTTTGGAGAAGTTGGAGACACTCAGTTGGGCTCTTCTCCAACTTAACAAGAAATTTCAAGCTGATACTTTGCTCCATATTTTTGCCACCTCCAGTTGCGTGACAAAGCAATGGAGCAGTGTGCTACAAAAAAACCTGAAAAAGAAAAGCAGAGTGAGAGAGATGAAAAATATTATAGCAGAATAGTGGCGAGATATTGCACAACACAGTGATATGGAATTGAGTCATGGGCGTGGCTGCCACAGTCTCATTTCTTTTTTGTCACACCTCGTATGCTGCTACAGTGGAATATATTTTGATACAGTAACTTCTGCCACTCACTCAGCATTGTCTCAAAGTACAAAGACACTGCCCTTTTATTTATTTATTTATTTTATTTAACATTTTTTATATACCGCCTTTCATGATATCAAGGCGGTTTACATTGAACAAACTGAAATTACATTGAACAGGGCATTATAACTTGGAGATAACTATTTACAGGGAACATGGGCAATGGAGGGTTAAGTGGCTTGCCCAAGACCACAAGGATAACCTGTGGGACTAGAAACCCCTTTAAAGCTCCTAGTATGGCTTTGAAGCTCCTTGTATCCCTTTGAAGCTCCTAGTATGGCTGACTGCCTAGCAAAAGGAAGACAAAAACGGTTTCCTCAAAAAAAACAAAACCACAAATCTTCTTTCTGTGCTTTGATATATCAATGCAAAGAGACTGCATGCACCAGTCCAATTTGATGTTCCTTGTGTTTTCTAAGCTTTAAAGTCCTCCTTTGCCCCAGACACAGCTCTATGGCAGTAGCAACAATGCCACTAGCAAAGCTGTTACATCTTGGTTTTCTTCTTTGCAAACCTACTTCTGCCACAGCCAAACTTCCATCTTTCCCTTAGAATCCTAAAACCACTGCCATGCCTTCCTAACCCTTTGAAGATCAGCCCAAATGCTCATGTTTGCTATGGGGTCTATTCTGAAGCACAAATAGTGGGGATGGACATCCCATTGGGATGTCCATCCCTGCTATTCGTCTGCCTTTCCCATCAATGCCAAGCCTCCCCATACGAACAAGGTGTTTGTACGGGGAGGTGTTTATATGGGAAAGGGGTGATGAGTAGGTGGAGTTAAAGCGGGCAGTGGGCGGTCTGCGGCCCTGGATGTACAGGGCTGATTCCGATGTCAGCCCTGTACATTTGGGGCCGGCAGAGTAGACGGAGAACTTATTCCACTATGGCATCACAGCTCCATTCAGGAGCCTTCACTGAGTTAACTAGGCAGGTGCCTGTATGTGCAGGCCCAGACCGGAATCACATCTGGGCCTGCACGTTCAGGCTTAGACGGTATTCTGATCCCACAGGGGCTAGACATGGCCCACTGGCTCAGAGATCCATCTACCTGTGTGGGTCTGATTCTGACCAGACACATAGAGGCCAAGATGTCCAACTCGGAATAGGCCTCCATGTGTGTTAAAACCCTGCTGTGACTCATCAGCCATAGGATTTGCAGAAGACAGACAGGGATGGGTTTTTGTGGTTGCCTGTCAAGCATTCGATGGAGGATTGGCTCAAGTGCCTCATGCTGATAGTTGGTGACCGCTCCAAGACCTTCTCCTCCTCCTAGATTTGCTCTTGTGGATCTGGGCACATGCACACACAACAGAACTGAAGTGAAAATTTCCCAAGCATGTGTACTTGGTTAGTTGATACTGAATTTTCATCAACTTTACCATTTGTATGAAAACTAATACAGATGCCATAGTGGTGCCACCTTGGTATGCTTTGTGGCATATGCCCATGTGAAACGACTCTCGTCTTTAACACATCTGGCCCTCTTCTCCAAGGCAGCATCCTTCTTCACGTTTTCTTTTTTTTCCATTTAAAATTTTATTGGTATTTATTATTCATTACAACCAATCCACACGCTGTTTTACAGGTACAGTACACTGCATATAATATGGACTGCATTAGGAGTATGAATAGGATCCCCTTATGTTGAACGTTTTTCCCATGGGGTAAATGCAGGGTCTTGTGATATGACACAGTTTGGTAGATGGTACCATTCTCTTCCTTTTGCTAGATGCTTGCTTTTCACTAATTTTTGCTTCAGATCTGATGGTTGTTAGAAGGCCGGTACTGATAGAGCGAGAAATATCTCTTTTAGCAATTCATCTTCCTGGAGTAGCGGCTGTAGATCTTTTGTGAATTGTCTTACTTTCTCCAGCTGTCGATTATACGTCACTTCAAGGGGTACCATCTCTCTGCAATTTTCTTTTCTTTGTACTATGATAGGTTTGCCCTAGGTGTTCTTTAGTAAGCCTTGTGCATATTTTCCCAAAAGCTGTAAGAAAGGGAAGGGGCAGCTGTATCTCTAAAGAAATGCAATTTATGTGACTTTTTCATCAGGAGTGAATCCTCTCAAATGCCTTTTTGAAATACAAATTAATATATTCTTCCAACACAGTGAATATCTTTGACCATAAAGCCATACGAGTGCCATATAGAGATGAATCAAGCCCTCACGCTTTATCTAAAGCTCAGAAAAAGAAATTGACCAAACACAGCAACTTCCATTCTGTCAGGTTGACAAGCAGACAATCTTGATGGATGTCACCTGGCACTAAGTGACAGTGAGTTACCTAATGCTGCTCACGAAATGATGGATGAAAAACCTTATTGTTATACAGATGCTTAGCTCACTGGTGCGCATTATAATTTTGAAGATACCATCTGATTTGCACAGATTAGTATGCCAGGCAGCTATGGATATGTTGTGGAGAATTGGAAGCCTGAATTGGTTTATTTTTCCTGTTGTTTGTCGCCTGACAGCTTTGACTTCAAAACCGATTCATTACGGCAAAGTGAATTTATAGAAACCTGTGCCTTGACTTCTGCTCTTGCTAAGGAAAAAAAAAGTCAGTTTTTAATTCGGTTTGATTTGCATATCAGCTCTAACACCCTGAACTTTATTCCTGGATCAAAATGTCTTTAGTCGGAAAGCTGCAGATGAGAGGCAGACTGTGATCCAGGCGTCACCTGATTTCAGACTACCAGGAGATAGTACCCATCCCATTTTTTAGGAAACGTTTTTAGGTAGCTCTGTCCCCTGTGGAGCTCGGCATGGGCCTTGAAGTACTCTATAATGGGGATACATTTCCAAGCGGTGCAGGAAACAACATCTGCTGAGGGGTTTATGCAATTTTCCAGTCAATTTGTTCTGTCAGGAAGATAAAGCATTTCATTTCTTTGAAGAGACCAATGACATGGGTGAAGGAAGGGAATAGACTGAAAATATGGTATAAAGCTAATATAAAGCAAATTTGATTTTTACTTTCTCTGTCTCTATATATTCTGCATCCAGTGTGTGGTTTATACAGCAGTTTTGTTTTCTGCCTTCTGCAGAGTTGCCAAGTTACCTAGTTCCAGGAATCAGATTTTAAGCCAGTCCTGGATTTCTTACAATTTCACCCTGATGCATTATGGGACTTGCAGCAATGATTCCAATGGGGGAAATCAGCAACTACAAATGCCATACTTCATTGCAATGCAAATTTAAAACCAGAACTAGCAACAAATATCACTCCTGGAACTGGGTAACTTGACAACTCCGCTTCTGTTTCCTGCCTCTGAAATTTCTGCCAAATTACAAGATGAGGGATATTTCTTTGTATATTTGTACTATGACAATGGTCCTATTTTCAGAAAGTTAGCATGTCTTTTGAGTACAGCCATGCATTCTGCATAGCATGTGTTTATCTGTTACCTGGAATTGCTAAAAATTAATGACAGAAAAATGTAGGCCTACCCACTGGCTCAAAGAGAACATTTAAGTTCAATTGCTGAGTCAGGACACTACTGCTCAGGTAAGCAGGCAATGAAGATTTTGTGGAAGGAGCCTCTATAGACCCTTGATTGGCAGGAATTCGAAGTCATCTTATAGCGATGATACCTCTGGAAGGACCACAATCATGGATGCTGTTAAAGACTATCATTGCAGTGGTTAGACTGCATAGGAAGATAGTAGGAGCATTATAAAATACAATGAAACACAAACACCGGCTTCAATTGAATTGGAAGCACCAGGAAAATGTTGGCCCAAGATGGCATTCTGAATGAAGCCTTACACATTTCTTTTGCAGATTTCTTTAGACATTCTATCATGGGGAAACAGAAGAGACCCAGATGTTTCCCTCTGATTTAAGGATTAAGGTCTTTAGCCCAGTAGACAATATCTCTATGTCAAAGTCTACCAGAGAGATCACCATGGTACAGCCATTAGAGACAGAGCTAGATTGTGGAGAGGCAATCTTGCCCATGGCAAAATCACTTTGAATCCCATGGATCATGTAGCCATGCTATGTTTCCCATGAACATAATCACGGGACAACTTTCAGTGGTGACCTCCATTATGCAGCATTTCAGTTTTTAGAAAAGACTCCAGCAGGGAAGAAGTCACTACACCACTGTCCCTGACCTTCAGTCAGCTTGGTGGGAGAGAAGGTGGACTTATAAAGGAGGGGAAACACTAATCCTTCCTCTAAAGTTCCTGGGTTCTTTCCTATGTGGATAAACTTTTGCTTTTCGGGATAATATATATTTTATTGATAAGCAATAATTTAGAGTTAGTGCATTGTTAGTACATTGTGTACAAGCCCAAACCAGGAACAAGCCCAAATTTTCCCAAGATATAAAGTGGAAATCTCTCACCCAAGATGTTTGATTCACATGCAGGGGCCATGCCAGGCTCCCCCTCTCAGGCTTGCTTGGTTCCTCTGCTGGGCTGTGGAGTTTAGTCTTTCATTAGACCTCTTGCCTCTTTGGTTCTGGGTCTGCTGGTGACCTTCAGACTTCAATTTTTGACTGTAGCTGGAGCAGCAAAATCAGGAGCTTAGATGAAAGGAATTGGATTTAGCTCATGTCTTTTCTTAGAAGTTCAAAGGAGAGTAGGTATGTTTCCTGTCTGTAGAAAGCTTACAACCTAAGCTTCTATCCGAGGCATAAAAGGTTATGTGATTTTCCTAAGTTCACAAGGAGCACTGGTAGAATTTGAACCTGGTTTTGTTGATTTGCAACCTACTGTTCTAACCATTAGACTAGCCCTCCACTCATGTGAGTGACTACATTCTCCTGCTGTTAGCTGGTATCAGGCCATAGGAATAGGAGAAACAGGGAGCTGCGAGAGTAAATAACAGAGAGGCAACAGATAGTTCCCAGAAGCAGCAGGCAGAGGAGTTTATTATCTATTTATTTAAGAGTAATTCTATTCCACATTATCCAAAATATATAAGTGGATTGCAATATACTAGGTACTTAAAATGTATTTAAAAGAATTAGGGATCAAGTCCATAGAGCCCCCACCCAAAATTTTCATTACTAAAAAGTACTGATCACAACCCCCTCTCCCACAAGGATGTTCCCATAAAGAACACATAACTAGACATAGAAACATAAAAAAATGATAGCAGATAAAGACCTTATGGCCTATCTATCCAGTCTGCCCTTATATACCAACTGCTAAGCTTTACAGTGTCTTTTTCCCATAGAGATCTCTGTGTTTGTCCCATGCCTTCTTGAATTCAAATAAGGTCCTCATTTCTACCACCTCCACTAGGCTATTCCATGCATCCACCACTCTTTCATAACAAAATATCTCCTCAGATTACTCCTGCGTCTATCTCCTTTCATCTTCATGCTATGGCCCCTCGTTGCAGAGCTTTCTTCCTCCTGTGCATTTATGCCATGGAGGTATTTAAATGTCTCTATTGTATCTTTCCTGTTTTCCAAAGTATACATATTGAGATATAGTCTGTCTCCCATTTACCTTATGGTGGAGACCACTGACCATTTTAGGAGCTGTCCTCTGTGGAAAATCCATCCTGTTTATATCCTTTTGAAAGTGTGATCTCCAAAATTGCCTATAGTACTCCAAATGAGGTCTTATCAAAGACATACAGAGGCACCATCACCTCCTTCCTGCTGTCCATTCCTCTCCCTATGCATCCAAGCATCCTTCTGGCTTTCACCATAATCTTGTTTTAACTTTTTAGCCACTAAAGATCATCAGAAACAATTACCCCTAGGTCCTGCTCTTTTTTCATGGACAGAAGTACTTCACCCCTATATTGTATCACTCCCTTGGATTTTTGCAGCCCAAATGCATCACCCTGCTTTTTATAGCATTGAATCTCAGCTGCCAAATTCTTGACTATTCTTCAAGCTTCACTAGATCCCTCCTCATGTTATCTACACCTTCCCTGGTGTCTACCCTATTGCAGATTTTATTATCATCCATAAAGAGGAAAACCTTATCCAACAGATCTTCTGCAATATCACTTACAAATATGTTAAAAATAATCAGACCAAGGACAGACCCCTGTGGCACACCACTGGTAATGTCCTTCTCCTCAGAGTGAACTCCATTTACCAGTACATAATATATCATTAACAGCAGCATAACCTCCTTTACTATCAGAAACATCATAAAGTATTGAAAAACCCTGCAAAAAGTGCATACAGAATTCAGAGGAAATCCACCAGAGCATAACATTTTAACTTCCATGACTCAAACAAAGCTACAATATTTGCACCAGGCCCTAGAATCCCGATACACCTTTTATTAGGAACACAGATCATGCCAGACTAGTACCGATTCCTATGCAAGAAGTAACACTAGCAGAATGTTTCATCTCAGTCATAAACACACACAAAGTACCAAATGCAGAATAAGGGATCATACAACTTGAAATAGAAATATTCAGGCAAAACTGAACTGGAAACCTGAAGTCAGATTCTGTAAGCACTGCAGAAATGGAGGTAAAGAAAGAGAAAGGAGTTTTTATAAAATCTTTGTATTTTGCTTGTTGTTGTTGTTGTTGTTAAGTGCTGTCAAGTTGGCGTCTACTCATGGCGATCCTTTGGATAGCTGTCATAAACTGTATTTGGTCTTCAGTCAGGCAGCTTCATTGTTGATAGAGTGGCATCCATAGCTGTTGTTGTTGTATTGATCCATCTCATTGCTGGTCTTCCTCTTTTGCATTGACCTTCAACCTAGCCAAGCATGATGTCTTTCTCTAATGATCTCTCTCTTCACATGATGTGTCCAAAGTATGAAAGTCAAAGTTTTGTAATCTGAGCATCTAAAGAAAGCTTAGGTTTGATCTCCTCTAGTACTGACTGGTCTGTTCTTCGGGCAGTCCATGGTATACACAGTATTCTTCACCAACACCATAATTCAAAGGCATTTTAAATCTAACTATACTAACCACTTTTACTATATCCTACAGTAACGAATTCCAGAGTTTGATTACATGTTGAATGAAAAAATATTTTCTCTTATTAATCTTAAATGGGATACATGGTAGCTCATTGTGTGCCCCCTAGTCTTTCTACTTTTTGATGGTGTAAACAACTGGTCTATGTTTACCCGTTCCATTTCATTCATTAGATAGGCCATGTGGTCTTTTTCTGTCATCATATTTCTATGTTTCTATTCTAAAGGTAAAAAGGGGACTGTTGTAGTTATTGATATGGAAGGACAGACTAGATAGGCCACGTGGTCTTTTTCTGTCATCATATTTCTATGTTTCTATTAATTTATAGACCACTATCATATCTCCCCTCAGCCTCTCTTTTTCCAGTTGAAAAGCCTAACCTTTTAAGCCTTTCCTCATAGGGGTATCCTTTCATCCCCTTTACTAGTTTGGTGGCTCTTCTCTCTACCTTTTCTAATTCCACTATATCCTTTTTAAGATATTGCATCATGGAACGATACTGAGACATTATACCCTTGGTTTTATTCTCCATTCCTTTCCCTAGGATTCCTAGAATTCTATTTGCTTTCTTGGCTGCCATTACTAGTTTATAGCTAGTTTCTCCATTGTTGTCCCTCATAAGGATGCAGCATTAGATGTGCCACTTAGCTATCCACCCACAACGATACACCAAATGATATTCACCAGATTATAATATTTACCTTACTGCACTTTACGTTTTTTTGCATATCCCATTTCTAAAATTAGGATTATTTTCTTTTTTAAATATAGCAGATATAGTAGTCAGAATTTTCCTGCCCTGCCAAAATATCAGTTGTTTATATGTTCAGCTGGTCTTCCCCAAGAGCTTTGACTCCTCCAGGGGGAATCAGTTCCTTTTTCTCAGCTCTCCGCTGAGCCCTACATTTCCTGGTCTACCCCGTGACTCCTATGACTTCTGGGGCTGCAAAAGGAAACAACTCTCCTAGTGTAGGGGAGGTTTATCCTTACAGGGTATGATCTCAGGTCCGGGTGGCTACTAGAACCAATCTGGAATTATTCAGGTCCACCAATCTGTCCCAATCCTGGCCAAGGAGTAACAGAACTGGGAGCCTATCTACAATGGCCTTTTCCAGTAGTTGTTGCCTGTTGTCTCACTTAACTTTTATTTCATAGGCCAGGACACATCTGACTTGTACGGGGCCCAGATAACCACCTTCACCCTTAACAATTCCTAAACTCTGAGGACTGGTTGCTCCCTGTGTCTATTAAGGCCTTGAAATCAATCCCACCAATATGTATGCCTTTTTTAAAAAGTCCATCCTGGATCCTCTGATTCCCACCTAATCCCACCCCAGAAAAGAAACTCTCCATTTCCAGGCAGTCCTTTTAAAAGTGGTCTACCTCCCCACAAGCAAAGCATTGGAGAGCTCTCTGTGATTCCTGAGTGGGCCTTTTCTCCGGATACGCGCCTGTTTTTCTCCAACTTTCTTTGGGTCTTCTGGGCTCCTTTTCTTTGGGATTCCCTTTGACTTTTCCTTCCCTCCCTCCTTAAGGACTCAGGACCCTTGGGAATCTGCATCTAAAAAGCTCTCAGTCAGGCCTACTGCCTCAGTTACAGTGTTCGGGCCCTGTCGGGATACCCAAGCCCACACCTCCTCCAGTAGAATATGGAGAAATTGTTCCAGGACTATCTTCTGTACTATCATGGTACCAGAATATTTGTCTGACTCCAACTATCTAGTGGCTAAGTCTGTTAACTGGTGTGCCACAGCCTGAGAGCTTGCTTCTCATATATCTCTGCTCAAGCCTCATAATGGTCTTGTTAATATCTCCACCTCTCCAGTTGGTTTTTACTTTTTAATGACAAAAAACTTTAAATCCATAATTTTATGATTTTTTTCTTGCCAATGTAATACGAGTGGTTTATCAGTCAATCCTCTTTTGATGCAGCTCTTGTGTTCTATAAGCCTTTTCCAAATGCTATGAGTGGTTTTTCCTACGTATAATTTTTTACAAGGGCATTGTATAACATAAACCATGTTGTTGGTTTCGCAATTGGAAAAGTCATCAATATAGAATTTCTGATTTGTGAAAGGATGAATGAATATATTTCTTACCGGTAAAATATTTAAACATACAGAATATTTTCCACATTGGAACTGTCCTTTGTGTTTTGACAGGAAATTTCTTTCTGTGAGTGCCGAAGGGACTAAAAGATTCTGTAGATTTAAATTGCGCTTGTGTGCAATTGTTAATTGTAAATCCTGAAACTCTGGTAATTTATATCAAATGTCACTCTTTTTGCAATATCTTAATGATGTTGCGTGATTGTGAAGAATATAGAAGAGGACACACAATCCCTATATTGTCTTTTTTTGTTTTAGCCTTAAGAAGTGTATTACGAGAGGATTCCTTGGCCCTTTTATATGCTTGGTCGATATAACGGACTGGATATTGCCTTGCTATAAATCTTTCTTTCATTTCTTTTGCCTGTATCTCAAAATCTTGTGGTTTGGTACAAATCCTCTTGGCTCTTAAAAATTGACTCACCGGAAGATTTCTTTTAAATGATGGGTTGTGAAAGCTATTGTAATGTAAAAGGTGATAACCGAGGCACGACGGACGCAGTGCTCCCCCTGTTCCTCCCCCCCCCCCCAGATTGCCCCCCTCCTTCCCAATAATCACCCAAGTACCATGTTGGGAATACCACTGGTTGCAGCTTTATTCTTTTAACCATATCCAACAACAACTTCAGGTTAGATAGAATGTGTCACATTCCTCCTCACTTCTCACCACCACCAAAATATTGTCTATTAGACAACTTTTTGGTGGTGGTGAGAATCGAGGAGGAATGTGACACATTC
Source organism: Ichthyophis bannanicus (assembly GCA_033557465.1). Lineage (NCBI taxonomy): Eukaryota > Metazoa > Chordata > Amphibia > Gymnophiona > Ichthyophiidae > Ichthyophis > Ichthyophis bannanicus. The sequence continues at coordinate 1,376,129,077 of CM066033.1, forward strand.
TATATACCCTTTCGATGTCTAGGACATCTGCACCTTGCCCACTCACAATCTTAAATGACAGAGGTGTAAGGCAGGGGTCTCCAAATCCAGCCCTGGAGGGCCACAAACCAGTCAGGTTGGCAGGATATCTCTAATGATTGTATTGGGTCAAGCATTGATATCCTGGGTCCCTTTTTAATAAAGGTTTATGGACCTTTCCTCCAAGAACTAGTCCAAACCTTTTTTAAACCCAGCTACACTAACAGTCCTTACTACATCCTCCAATAACAAATTCCAGAGTTTGATTACACGTTGAGTGAAAAAATATTTTCTCTTATTTGTCTTAAATAGTTTACCCTGTAGCTTGATTACATGTCCCCTAGTCTTTCTATATTCTGATAGCATAAACAATCGATCTACATTTACCCGTTCCACTCCATTCATTAATTTATAGACCTCTATCATATCTCCCCTCAGCTGTCTCTTTTCCAGGTTGAAGAGCCCTAACCTTTGTAGCCTCTCTTCATAGGAGTAGCCTTCCATCCCCTTTACCATTTTGGTGGCTCTTCTCTGTACCTTTTCTAATAACTCTATATCCTTTTTAAGATACGGCGACCAGAATTGCACACAATATTCAAGGTGTGGTCTACCATGGAGCGATACAGAGGCATTATAATATCCTTTGTTGTATTTTCCATTCCTTTCCTTATGATACCTAGCATTCTATTTGCTTTCTTGGCTGCCACTGCACACTGGGCGGAGGGTTTTAACATGTTATCTACGATGACTCCTAAATCTTTTTCCTGGGTGGTGGTTCCCAATGTGGAACCTTGCATTGTGTAACCATAGTGTGGGTTGTTCTTTCCTAGGTGCATAACTTTGCACTTGTCCACATTACATTTCATCTGGCTTTCTGAAAGTCCAGATACACTATATCAACTGATTCACCTTTGTCTACCTGTTTATTCACACCTTCAAAAAAACATATCAGATTAGTAAGACAAGATCTTCCTTGTCTAAAGCCATGTTGGCTGTCTCCCATTAGGCCATGACTATCTACATGCTGTGTAATTTTGTTCTTTATGATGGTTTCTACCATTTTCCCCGGTACTGACGTCAGGCTCACCAGTCTGTAGCTTCCCGGATCACCTCTGGAACCCTTTTTAAAAATTGGCGGAACAACAGGGGATGTTGTTGGCATATGTGGATTCGATATTGGAGGTGTCGCAAAGTCACGAGGGGTGGGCATGGTTAAATTATGATGAAACATTGCGGGATAAAATGGAAGAAAACAAAGGACTGACATGGGGTACGCAGGACATTAACCTGTGGCTGACGCAGATGTCGGTCCAGGCGGGGGTGGGGGGTGGGGGAAAGGGTGGACCAGGGGCCAGTGCAGGTGTGGGCCATTCCTTTTGGGCAGGTGGGATCACACTCCCACCAAGACCGGCTACGGGTGGAGGGGGGGATGTGTGATGGAGGTTTAATAAGTCCTCTTGCCCGTTCCCAGACTGCAAGTTCAGCAAACGAGGGGCCGCTTCCCCCCTGGGGCCCGCCTCCAAGCAATAATGTGGGGTTTGGCTTGGCCCCCACTCCGATATGGGTGGAGGTGTTAGGCGAGTGGCTACAACACTACCAAAGCAGGAGGATAAAGAGGTTTTGTGAAATGGTTTTAATTTGGGTTTTATTATACCAGTTCAGGGAAGGGTAGAATTCAGGATGGCAAGGAACTCCCCCTCGATACGATGCTTCGTGGCGACAGTTCATGAGAAGTTGACGGCTGAGTTGAAGGTCGGCAGAATAGCGGGGCCGTTTCTGAATCAGCCTTTCCCGAATTTAGTGGTATCGCTGTTAGGCATAATGCCTAAAAAAGAACCAGGGAAGTTCAGGCTGATACATAATCTATCCTTTCCGCTGGGGGCTTCGGTAAATTTATTTATTTATTTATTTAACAGTTATTTATATACCGCTCTTTCCCATGTTTCAAGTGCGGTTTACATGTAACAGTAGGTTAATTGGTATGAGATATACCAGGACATTTTACATAGAACAGATAATTATAAATTACAAGGAAAATTGTAACATTACAAGTATAACATATTAGAACATATATACATTGCTAGTTAAATTATTAATCATCATGTAAATGAGTGTGTAGTATGGTTAAATTAGTGTATTAGTGTCGTTTATTTTTGAAAATAGGGTATATAATATTAAAAATAAATGTTAGCCTGTATCCCTTTGAGAATTCTGTTTTGGGAGTGTATTATAGTGTAATGTAAATAAGTGAGTTTTTAATTTTTTTTTAAATTCTTTTATGTCAGACAGTAGGCGAATGTTGTCAGGTAAATTGTTCCAGAGTATTGGAGCAGAGTGTGAGAAAGCTCTCTTATTGGTTTGTTTTCTGGCTTTTGTAAAATCTTTTGGTATTGTTAAAGTATTTATGTTTCTGCTCCTTTGAGATCGTTTATCAATGTCAATGTTAATCAGTGTATTTAGTGCAGATGGTGCAAGTTTATTTATAAGTTTAAATGTAGTGACAAGAATTTTATATTTGATTCGGGAGTAAATTGGTAGCCAATGAAGTTCAGCTAAAATTGGTGTAATATGTTCAAGTGGGCTTATATTCATAATCGTTCTAGCAGCTAAGTTCTGAGTTATTTGTATCTTTTTAATATTTTGTTTCGAAATACCATTAAGTATTGTATTTGCAAAATCGAAATGTGGGGTAATAATAGCATGAATTATGTTAATAAAATCTTGTAGAAGAATCAAAGGTCTTAGTTGTTTTAGTGTTTTGAGTTTGTAATGTATATTTTTAGTTAAATATTTTATATGTGAATCCATATTTAGATTATTGTCAAGTATCACACCTAAATATTTTACTTCTTTTTTTATATTAATTTCATGAGTATCTAGTGTAATCGTGTTTGGGGGTATATATGTTTGATTTTTAGTGATAAATAAAATATCTGTTTTAGTAAAGTTGATAAGTAGATTTTGTTCTTTGAGCCACTCAGTTAGTTCATTAAAACATTCTGTTATTTTTTGGAGAGGTGGGTGTGGGATTTCAAATGGGAGGTAGAACATTATATCATCGGCGTAAATATGATAAAAGACATTGTGGCGTTTAAAGATGTTACAAACTGGTTGTAAGTAAATGTTAAATAATAGTGCAGATAAAGCAGATCCCTGCGGAAGACCTTGAGTTTGTTTGAAGGTGTTAGATATTTGGGTGTGGATTCTTACATTTTGGGTTCTGTTTGATAGATAGGATTTGAACCAATTATAAACAGTAGATGTTATACCAATTTTTTGAAGTCTGTTTAACATTGTTAAGTGATCAACACTGTCAAAGGCAGCTGATATGTCAAGGAAAACAAGAATAAAGGCTTGTTTAGTATTATCAATACCTTTTAATATTGTGTCATAAAGGATCGTTAGTAAGGTTTCTACTCCATGGAAGGGTCTAAAGCCATATTGATGTTCATCAAGAATGTTTAATGTGTCAATAAAATCTTGTAGTTGAATTTGTACAATTTTTTCAATAAGTTTAGCCATAAAAGGAATACTTGATATAGGTCTGTAAGATTTTGGGGATAGTTTATCTAATGTGTTATTTTTAAGTATAGGACGTATTTGAACATGTTTGAGGGATGGTGGTAAATAGCCTTTTTGCAAGGATAGATTCACTAAAGGTAGAATGAAAGAAGAGAGTATTGGGAAAGTCTTCTTTATCCAATCAACTGGGCATGGATCAAGGTATGAAGTTGTTGTATTAATGTTAGTTATTGTAGTTTTGAGAGTAGTTTTTGATATTAAGTTGAAGTTGGTCCAGTTATCAACTGTAGTTTGCTTTAATTGTGTTTTAATTTGTGGTTGAGTAATATTTGATGGTGTTATTTGTAGGTTTGTTTTGTTGCTATAGTATTGAGCTAATTCTTGTGGGGAGATATCTATTGATATTTCATCATTATTTAGAGTTTTGTTTGTTAATTTCTGTACTATACAGAATAGTTCTCTTGGTCGATTAGTGGCTCTTGATATTATATTAGAATAATAATTTTGCTTGGAGTTGTTTATTGTTTGTTTATAAATTTGTAGTGTTTTAGTGTAATTCTCATGATTTATTAATGATTTTGATTGTCTCCATTTCCTTTCCTCTTTTCTTAGTTTTCTTTTTAATGTTTTGATAGATGTATTAAACCATGGAGTATGTCTTTTTTCAATTTTATTGTTTATATTTTGGTTTGATTGATTTGGGTTATTTTCTGCTGCTTTGGAGATTATATTGTTCCAGTTTTTGATAGATTCTTCGAGATTTGTGGGTGTTTGTGTAAGGTGTGGTATTATTTGATCTAAAAATTCCTCTTCATTGAATTTTCTGAATCTTTTAGTTTGAGGAGGTTGTGGTTTTTTAGTATGATTGTTGTATGTGAAGGTTATATTGAATTTTAAAAGATAGTGGTCAGACCAGGGGACTGGAATGTTTGAGAGGGATTCAGAGTTATATAGGTTGTATATAGAGTTTGGTAGGAAGACCATATCAAGTGTTTTTCCTTTATTGTGTGTTTGTTCAGTTATTATTTGGTGAAAATCCAAATTATTTATCATTTCTAAGAAGTGATTAGAATGATTATTGGGTGTTGATGGAAGGTTAAAGTCTCCCATAAGTATTACAGGATTTGTGTCTGTGGATGATGCTAGTAATTCAATTAAGTTGTAAATTTTATCTATGTAGTATTCTGGTGGTCGATATATTAGTGATATATTTATGTTTTTAATTTTTATGGTGAGTATGTCAACATTGTCTATATTATTAGATGATATTAATTTTGCATTGAGGTTTTTCTTTAATATTATAAGTACTCCTCCTCCTTTTTTTTGTATTCTGTGAGTATGGAAGATCTCATATTCAGGTGTCTTTAGTTGGTTTAAGAATACTGAATCAGTATCTTTGAGCCAGGTCTCTGTTATACAAAGGATATCTGGTTTATCATCTTTGATAATGTCTATAAAAATTGGTAGTTTGTTTTTCATAGATCTTGCATTAATGAGTTGGCAGGTAAGATTTGTGTAGTTTTGTATATGAGGTGGGTGTGGTGTGTTGCATATTTTTGTTGTTGTTATATATATAAGTCTAGATTGTCTGGATCTAAGGTTGGTTCCTATTTTGAATGGGTTTGTTAGATTATCAAGTTTTGATATGCTTTGTATTATGGGGATTGGTCTATTATTCTTATTATCTATGGATTTTATTAGATTTATCAGTGTCAGGATTGTGATACTAATAAGTATAGTTTTGATGGGAGAAAGGAATTGTTTATGCATTGTTTGTTTTGTATTTAGTTTTACTTTTTATGCTTTAATTAGTAGAGTTCCAATAAAACAGAATAGTGTTGTTAATTAATATTAGTGATATTACCTGTAATAATGATATTAGTGATGATACTAGAGTTTCAGTGATAGTAGTATTACTAAGGCTTATATTGAGATAGAGTAACTTAACATTAATACCATTGTTTCAGTGATAGTAGTATAATTGCAGCTTACAGGGTGAAAGAGAAACTATTCAGTGATAGCAGTATAATTGTAATTTATGAAAAATGACAAACTAAAACTATAACTGTAGCATTAAAACCAGGGTTTCAATGATAGCTGTATAAATGGAGATTATAGATTGAAAGAGAAGCTATAACATTAACATCAGTGGTTAATACCAGTGACAAAACTTGATAAAGATGCTAGTGATAATATCAGTGTTTCAGTGATATCTGAGGCTTACATGGAGAATGAATAACTATAGCAAAAATATATTGTTTCAGTGATAGCAGAATAACTGCAGCTTATAGGGAGAATAAGAAACTATAACATTAAATACTGGTGTTTCAATTATAAGAGGATAATTGAAGATTTACAGGGTGGAAGAGCAGCTATAAAGTTAATATCTGTGGTTCAATGATAACATACCACGCAAGTTGTGTTTGGTGCAATATGCGTCATTCGATAGGGCGGTGGTGTTGGTCAGGAATTGCGGGCACAAGGTCTTAATGGCTAAGGTGGATATCAAATCCGCTTTCCGTTTGTTGCCAGTGCATCCGTCGGCATTTCATTTATTAGGTTTTCAATTTGAGGACGGGTTTTATTTTGATAAATGTTTGCCGATAGGTTGTTCGATTTCTTGTGCGTATTTTGAAAAATTTAGCACTTTTCTGCATTGGGCACTAGTGTGAAAGTTAGCTGGACAAATATAGTGCATTATCTCGATGATTTCTTATTTGTTGGCGCAGCACAGTCGGAGGGCTGCGGAGCACTGTTAACAGGTTTCGTGAACTTGGCTCGCGAATTGGGTGTGCCATTGGCAAGTGGTAAGACGGAAGGTCCAGCAACGAAGATCACGTTCTTGGGAGTAGAGCTGGATTCTGAGAATATGGTGGCTCGTCTGCCACTGGAGAAGGTCAACATTGGTCTTTTAATGACTATATACTATAATCTATGAATTTTTACAAATAGACAGAACTATGTCTGTTTAGCCTAGTTTTTACTCATTGTACTGTTAGTCATCGATTGAGCATGAGTTTTTTAAGTGTTTTATATGTACATATTGAAATAAACATAGTTTTAGTGTATAGTTATATTACATATCATTGGTACCCCCACGGCTGATTCACTTCTGCTACTTTTACCTTCAAAGGGAATATGATTTAAACATACAATGTTTGATCATGAAATAGGCTTTTTTTGTAGAGGTATATTACATATCGTTGGTCCCTCCTCCGCTGATTCACTCCTGCTACTTTTTCCTTCATAGGGAATATGATATTGTTTTCTCTTCGGTCTCCACACATCATTATACAATGGAAAAGCTTCATATTACATGTGTTTTTACTGCTTTTAATTAATATTTGTATCCTTTTTAGTGTGTACACAATTTTAACAATTAGAACAGAATGTCACAAGATCTTTTGACTTAACATTCTCAAACAGAGGTATTTATATTTATGTCCTATGTGTCACATCCTTTTATCTTTTTAAAGGTTAGAATATGTATATTTATGTCTTTTAAATATATAAGGAAGTTGGTTATGGTTATATTTGTTCAGTTTATTTACTGTTCTGTTTTTACTGATTGGTTTATTTATATTTTTTAAATTATCTCTTTTATTTTATTTATATATTTATTGTTTGCATTTATGTTTATTATGTGATCTGTTCTTTGTTTTTATATATTTATGTTCTTAGCATATGCCAGACTAACCCCCTGACGAAGGGTATTATTATGTGATCTGTTTATTATGTGATCTGTTCTTTGTTTTTATATATTTATGTTTTTAGCATATGCCAGACTAACCCCCCGACGAAGGGTATCGAAACACAGCCTGTGTCGGGTTGTCATCGGTTTCATAGAAATAAAGCTCTGTCTTTCCACAATATCACATCTTGGACTGGTTTCCACTGTTCCAAGGGCCACTCCGCAGTGGTAGTGACCCTCTAAAATGTTAATAGATAGACTTCGGAATCTTCCCACATCCCATTTTGTCAAGGTGAGGCCTCAGGCTCCCTCCGATCCTCCCCCTGAGACAACCCCCTTATTTGGGCCCACCTCAGGCTGTCCAATCATTCCAGGTCTGGCCAGTCCAGCTTCAAGTTTCCATAGCTCTTAAGTCTGTGCCTCCAGCAACTGGTAGAGTGGCTGGTTTAGTTGTTCCTCTGCTCCAGAAGAAGGGCATTCCACCAATCTGGATCTTCCTGCTGGGCTCTGTTCTGTTCAGCAAGCCACCAAATCAACTCTTCCGCCACCATGAGTCTAAGAAAACACACAGAAAACAACCCAAATGCAGATCTTCAAGAATAATTTACCTACCCTGCTGTAACCAGACTAACCCCTTTCACACTCCCCTATGCCCAGATACTCATACTTTATGCACAGATGGGTCTCAGTCTTGTTAGTCCATAAGGCTTCCCAGAGACAGGCTCCTTCTCAGGTGTGGCACCCTTCTTCTGATACCATATCTCACTCCTCACCCAGGTCTCGTGCTGTCTGCTAGCCATGTTCAGGTTGTGGGTCCTCTAGTGGTCTTTCTAAGCCTTTCCTACAGTCTTCCATCTGAAACCAAGTCCAAGAAGAAACAAATACCATACCTTAGGGGCCTCCCTGGGCAGGAGATCTATATCCACAGTTCCCCTTTCTGTCAGGGTGAACCAAAGTCCCAATATTCATGCTCAGTATGTTTCTCAGTACTCCTGGGCATCTGCTCCTCCTTGGCTGGGCAGCTGCCCCATCCCACCCCAGCCAGTATTAAATCTCACAAGGGTCCTTCAGAGCAAAAATTCAACAGTATACAAATTAGGTAAATAGTATGCAAATTAGGCCCTCATTTGTTTTTCTGATTCAAAACCAAAATAGGAGTCAATCAACAGAAAACCCTAATTATCCCTAGTTCAACCAGGATATGTCTCAAGCTCCCAGAGGCCTGGACAACCTGCCACCTCCCACATAGCTCTCTTATGCTACATCCACCCCAATGACGGGCAATCAGCTGGTTGGATTTCCATTTCGATTTCCATGGGCGTCTCATCTGGTAAGTCTGTGCCCAATTCCATTTCCTTGGCAGGGTGGTACTCACTCTCCATTCCCGGGAGTTCAACCTCTGTGTCTTCTCCAGTTTCCAGGGTTAGGCCCTCATTCCGAGCAAACTTCTCAATAAAATTGTCTAAGACCCGAACCTCTTTTCTTAAGACCACATGCCCTTCGTACCCCATTTTTTCCCATTGGCTGTCTGAACCTGCTCTTGCTCTTCTGTCTCTCATTCACTATATGTTCAATTCATCCAAAACACTGCTGCCCACATTCTTGGTCATGCCATCCGGTCAGATCATGTCACCCCTCTTTTTATACATCTTCACTGGCTTCTGCTTAAATGCAGAATTCACTATACATTTGTCATCCTTGTCAACAAAACCATTCACACGTTCATCCCGCAATATCTGGCAGATCTCATCCATCTACACACCTCTCATCGCCTACTCCTCTCTGTCCACACCAACCACTTATTCCTCCCACCTGCCCCCAAGGCCCATCTCAAACTCACCCGCAATTCCACTTTCTTCTTCCATGGCCCTGCACTCTGGAACTCCCTTCCCTCAGCACTCCGATTAGAACCTTCCTTTATTTATTTAACAGGTTTTTTTATACTGCTTTATCATTTCAATCAAAGTGGTCTACATTGTAACTTAAACTTAGTAATGTATATTAAACAGAGACATTAATAACTTGGCAGAATTTACTTATGTCCTGATAGATGTTGGGCCAAAAGAATCTTTGGGTAAGGTGAGTGATCATTCCCTGCTCCCCTAGGTGTCCCACCAATGGATGACTATGCGCCAACATCAATAGGGCCTCTCAAAATAACTGGGGCACCATAAGTTGAGCCTGTTACCCGGAAGATCCCCAGTAAATTGGAATTTTCTGAGGCAATGGAGTGCTTCCAAAGTTTGTCTTTGCTAAAAACTCATCTCTTCAACCTTGCCTTCAACTTTCCCTCTCCCCAGTGCTAGTCCTCTCTGCCTCTCTCTCACCATCTGCTCATGTCTCTCTCTTTCTTTGACATAGGACAGACACAGAGAATCCTTATTTGGCAAGAGGATGTTATCAAAGCAAACTTAAATAACTTCATAATTAGAGAGAGGTAACCTGCGGAGAAGTAGATATAACTCTAAACAAAGGCATAGAGGGGGAGTAACCTTCACAGAGTGGCAGGTGCAATTCTACAACTCTAGCCACCTTACTAGGCAGACTGGATGGGCCATTCTGGTCTTTTTAAATGCCATCGTTTACTATGTTAAATATTAATTGAAAGCAAGAAGGTTTATTGCCCAGGCTCATAGTTAACAGAAAAGGAGATGGTGTTCTACCCTTTGGCCCATAAGCAAGTTAGGCTGTTGTAGGAGTAGAGAACAAGCTCTTTCATTCTTTAATGAAGGATATATATTTAATCTGAATAATTTTCCAATATATTATTCATTTTCTAAATTAGATTTGTATTATACTGATGTAGTCACAGTCTTTTTCAGCAAGTTAATACAGCACTATTGCTGGTAAATAAATGTCTTTTTTGCACATTTTCTTACTATAGTAATGGAAGGGAACAGACTTGGATGTAGTTTGCACTGCTTTCAGGAGCAGCTGAAGGAAAGTTACATTGTGGAAGAAGAGGTACTTTCCTATCCCTTTGAAGGCTTATAGTCGAAGGGGCCCTTTTACTAAAGTGAGCTAAGTGGTCAGCATGCATTTTGGAATGCAGTACCTCTTGACACAGGGGTATGACCGTTAACCATGCACTGAATGTGCACTAATCACAAATCATGTGTTGTGGGAAAGAGAGTGGGCATGGGGAGCACACTACAATTACCGCAGGGGAACATATTGTCTAATCTGGAGATGCTACAATTAATGCAGGTTCATTTAACGCCAACTCAATAGCTATGTGCTGCGGTAATTGCACCACACATTAGGATTGTCACCAGTTCCTCACTTTTATGTTTTCTCTAATTTTCTATTATACTGGGGCACACTTCCAGGCCAACCAGTTTATGTCTAAAGCATCCTAAGAGGAACCATATCAAAGGCAGCTCCCACTTTATGCAAAGGGAACTAATCACTAATAACTGGCATTAATGGCATTAGTGTACACTAATATGGTAGCACATGTTAGTAACTCCAGGCGTGACTCTGTATGGTTTTGTTTTGCATTTTTTGAGTTTGATGTCTTATTGTACCATGCTCTGATTGCTAATATTTTGCATTCAAAACTTCGTAACAAATAGAAATAAATCCAAGAAAACACCCTCTTTACAATGCAAGAGTTTTCAGCATGCCTTGGTGCAGGGTAGAGCTGACATTACATTTTTTTAAAAAACATGTGTATAGTATATTATTTATAATCTGCTCACATATGTGTGCGTTCTGCCCATACCCCACGCAAACTCCGCCCTTGCGCATACCCACCAGCAAAGTATATGCCATCAAGCATTGTGCATACTTTTATGCGGGTCAGAATTTTATGTGAGGTCATTAATGCGCGCAAATAGCCCCATATTTGTATTAGTTACTGAATAACCTTCAGTTAGGCATATACTTGACCCCTTTATAAAATGACACCCCTAATGACTAATGTATGCAGGATAAAAAACAAATCCTCTCAAGAAAGGGACATAACGGCTTTATCGGATGGAGGCATAAAAGATGGTTTGATGATCGAGAGACAAGAATCAAAAGGGCTTCTAAACAATGCACTGAGGTTTTCAGAGGAAGAGTAATACCCATCACAGATGGCAAAGTAGAGAAGAGGCTGCCCTGTCTTCTTATCTTCAAAACAGCATTTATTACCAAAAAAAATCTTCATCATTCACAAAACATTATAGGGAAGCCCTATCAACAAAATCAATCATACCACCAATAGCAAAAAATATGTAAAAGGGACCATCAGAAAGGAGTTAAATATCTGCCAGATTTAAAAATATAACCCTTGCTCCTAATAACAGTCATTAGTCCCATTAAAGTATTTTTAGTGCTCCTTTTTTAAGTCCATCTTTTTTCTAATTTTTATATATGCTGCAAATTCCTTTTCAATGTAAATGATCACCAAAAGAACAATAATTGAAAAGCTTCCACCACATTGCAAATTCAATTCTGCAAATCATTTTCACATCTTCCAGCACTTAATTACTGTTCTTATCACAAAGGCTGCGGACTACAAACACTGAAAGCAGTTCATTTTGCTTCCAAAACACAGCAGTTCATTTCATTCAAAAAACAGCAGCAATGCTGTGTCCGAACATATCCCAACCAGTCACCAGCCTTGGCCTGATCTGGCCACAGGTTTCGAAAGAGCTACATCAGGGTCTGGTGAAACACTGGAAACAATAGGAAAAAGACTGCTAGAACCCACTTCTTTCACTTAAAAAACTGCAGAATTTTAGCATGTCAGCATCTCTGTGGCTATTAAATACACTCGTTCACAGGCTCCCAGAGCCTCCTTGAACATGATGAAGTCAACAGGCACCAACAAACTTTATTAAACAACACACAGCAAAAAAAAAAAAAAAAATCTGTACTCAAAGAAAATTTTAAGAGCTCACAGCAATATGATTAAATGATCATAATCCATTCAACAGCATCTTTTTAGCCACCAGGCTTCACAGATTGCATCTAAAATATGCAGTGCTGTTCTTCCAAAGGGCTTCCCCATAATTATTTATGGGTGGTGAAGGATTTTTTTAGGATGTTGGGTATTTTTCTTAAGTATTTTGGAAGTTTTTCCTTTACATTCATTAAAGCATGGGGATGGGGGATCCAGCATATGGTGTCTGTTGCAAGCCTAACCATCTTATTGGGAAGACTGGAGAGCCATTTTTGTCTTTATCTGCCATCATCTACGATATTCTAATAAAGGCTTCAAGACAGTGATAGATTTGAAACTGTAAAAACTTCATCAAGCACAACATTAACTAAAACTAATGATCATCATTCAACATTTTCGAAATAGATTATATTAATGATGGGCCATATAGAGATGTTAAATAGGGCTGGCTACCAGATCAATCCCTCCTTTATACCATGTCAAAACAAGAACGTGATCTTTTATATCGACATCCTGGGAATGCTGAAGCAAAATGTCATAGTAAACAGTGTTAAATACAGTAAAAAAAAAAATTGAATAAAACAAGGAGGGAATGTCCCCAGTGGACCCCCCTTGCATTCGCATATAGAGCTACTATTACTTATAGCATCCCGGGGAGCAACCTCAGTATTGGTTCAAGGTGTTGTCATCCTAGTCAAACTTTAAGCTTTACAACCCCCTGGCTGTCAGAATCCATTGTTTAGCTATGAACGCCCTGGCCTCCTCCCTCCAATGAAGCTTACACCCTAGGCAACCGCCTAGTTTTTCATATTGGTTCGGTCGGCCCTGGCTATCTCATAATCCTTTCTAAAACCCAACTGGTAGAGATGGAGGATCAAAGACTCATCCAGAGAATCAGAAAATTGAACATAAACAATATTTTCTACCAGTTTCACCACAAAGAAAAGGAAGGTTGGAAATAGGACCATCATGACTCTAGGGGGCATGTTTACTAAACCTTCTTAATGTGCGCCCGGCATTAGTGTGCAGGATGCCATATAAGGAGTGGGCGTACCGGACAAAAAGTAGCAAAATGGGATTAGCGTGCGATAACAAGAGCTGCTGCGCAAATTATCGGGCAAAGCGCCGCTAAGCGCATTACCGCACGGTAATCTTAAGTAGACGCACAGACATCCAAACATTGAAACAGAAGTGTAGCACAATGGTTAATACACTGACTAATAAAACAGGGGTCATAAGTTCGATCCCCCAGTGTGCCTAATGCATAAGGCTGGCTGAGGCATCAGCTTTGACATGTAAGTATTGTTTCCTGAGGCATTTTATTTGTATTTTAATTATTGCTGCCAGCAAACACACCCTCACATGCCATAACCTAAGGTGCCGCATAAGGCACCCTATAAGGCACTCCATAGGACACATTATAAAGTGCACTGTCCGCCACGGCACCCTATAATGTCCCTTATAGGGCACCCTATAAGGTGCTCCATAGGACACCTTATAAGGCACCTTATACGGACTGTAACCATAAGGTGCCTCAGAAGGCGCTTTATAGGGTGCCCTATAAGGCGCCTTCTGAGGCACCTTATGGTTACAGTACCCTGAGGGTGTTTTGCTGGCAGCACTAATGTACATTAAAAATAGACAATGCTTCGGACAGCCCTATCAAATAACCCCACTGTGGGTTTGAATCCATGACCTCTGGCTCCACAAGTAGTGAAGTAACCAGTGGGCTACAGCACCATAGCTGCTAGCAAACCCCTGGCTGGCTGCAGAAGGACTGCACGTCACCACACAAACAGTCTGCTGTGGTCACCAGGATAGGGTTAACCCACCCATACCCATGATGCACTGCACATGCAAATAAGCAGTCTACAGATGATCACAAGATGGGGTATGCACCCCCACAGCACCTCGGCCTGGTAGGGGGAACTGACCGTGTGTGGTACTGGCACAGAGTAGCTATACACCGTCACATTGTGCAGGTACCATACTCACCCTGAGGGTGAGGTGGGGCGCCCAGCACCAGGTCCACAGCAGAAATAGGCCATGCTGCAGGTCCCCAGCAGTGCTAATGTGTGAGATAGGTAGTCTCTGCAGACACACCTTGGATACATCTGTATTTCTCAGTCAGGTTTAACCCTTATGGACCCATAGGAGGATTATGTACCACCCCCTCTGGGGCTGAGGGTGCTAAACAGGGTCTCCCACCAACAGATCCACATTCTACCTCCCTGCAATGGTGACAGTAGAGGGGACCATCAACCCCAGTCCTGCAGGGAAACAAACACACTACAGGGCAGTCAATGCAGCTCTGTACACATCCATAAAGCAATAGCAGACAGACAGTAGGCCTGGATATGCTAAGCTGCACATCACCACTATCTTATTCTCCTGCAGCAAGACTTCAGCCGCTGCACCCTGCAAGGTGTTCCAGCAAGACACATACCAGCTGCAGACAGTCAGCTAGCTACTCCATAGTGCATGTTCCTGGTGGAAATGCATGCACCCAGAACTGGGATGTCAGCATACACACCAAGCAGATAAGTCAGTGACTAGGCCCCCCTAAGAAAACCCATAAATATCACATGAGAGAAATGCTATATAGCACTATGGGGGAACCTAGCCATGCCGTGGTCACTGCTCAGTCAGGGTGAGAGTGATCTCCCAGCAGAACATGCTGTGGCTACCCTGTCTGTGCAGGTGGTGGCCGGGCACTACAATGTCCCAGCCATTGCCCTATGCCCTGTGCAGATGCATCCTGGCCAGGCCACCCTGACCGGGCTATATCCATGGTACCTTGCTCCTCATTATGCACATTGGCAGGCCAATACTGGCAACAGTGCTGGCAGTGTGGGCTGTGGAGGGTGTTTGCAGCCACCACACACTGGATAGACAGACACACACTCCCACACCTATGCCAGCATTGTGCTACTACTATAGAGGTGTTTGGCAGCCCTGGCCACCACACCAGTCCTGGGCACAGTGCAGGCATGGATATGGTACGCAATACTGTTGGGGGTCACTCCCCAGGGTGGTAAACACTGTCAGACACCAGACCTGAAGCACACTCCACAGACATCAGAAAGGTTGCTATGATGGAGCTCAATCAGCAAACTGTGCTTAACATAGGAATTGCTATCTGCCAGTAATCATAGCAAACGTTTGATAGCTGTGTACCGTATTCCCAGGTGTAGGGTGGCATTGCTAAGGTATGCAAGTGCTAGTATTGGGAGATGCACGCAGGGCCCAATATCCTGCCTCTCCAGGAGGCATTGGCTAATGGAGCCTGTGGGTGTGGGTGTGTCTGCCCCTGTTGGCTGCTGCTTTACGGCAGAGGTTCCCAACTCCTGTCCTGGTGTGCCAAACACTGTTCGGGTTTTCATGCTGTCCCTCATGAATATGCATGGAAAACATCTTCATACCATAGGGGTGGTGCATAGATATGCAGCACAGGCATCTTTATTAGAGGCAGCATGGAACCTGAATGGTGTTTGGCCCTCCAGGACTGCATTTGGGTGACTCTGCTCTAGGTAATGTGCCTGTTTATGGTGTCTGTGCTCTGTAGGGTAAAATGTAGGTGTTTTGGGCATGTTTACGTCATCTGCAATAAAGGTTCTGTCTGTATTAGCACGTTTTAGTAGTGGGTAAAAAAAGGGGCTGGGTTGGCAGGAACCACAGCTGGGACTTGAACCTGTGACCTTCTGCTTCTGAACACACTGGCTGTGTGCACTGCACCACTGTGTTGCCACAGAGACAGTACATTCCCTGGGGATACCATGACTGTTCATCAGCAGGGCCTGTCTGTTGCAGTGCATGACACCCACCTACACAGGGCTAGGCCACGGTCTGCTCTGGGCAGCTGCCACTGCCGCCTCCACCACCAGTGCCCCTCTGCCACCCTGCTGACATGCCCTTCTGCTGGTGGTGCTGGTGGAGCGCAGTCTCAGGCCATCCAGTGTGCGGGTAGGCGGCTGCCTATGGTGCAGGTTCTGGGGTAGGGGTGCCTGCTAAGGTGTCCACGCTTCCCCCCAGTACCACCTGCCACTGTTCTGTGCCCTTGGGGGTCCCTACTGGGTACTATCCCCTGTGACTCTGTGGGAAGCACACTCGTGCCCATGCTGGGCCCTCATCAGTTGCTGTCTGACTGCTCTACTGTTTCAGCATTCCTATGGGCCACCTAGGCATCACCCTAGTCCGCACTGTGGCCCAGCTGCAGTACAGCATGTGCCGTCTGCAGCCCTCTGTGTCCCCTTTCCCAGCATCTGTCCAGTTGCCCATTCAGACATGCCTGCCCTGCAGTTGTGGAATATGTGCACCCCATAGGAAACCTGTCCAATGGAGAGGGAAAACCTGATGAACGCAATTGCACTGTGGGATCATTCACCTTGTATGGGGACGGAACGTAGACCCTTCCAAAATTCATATCTTTTTTTTGGAACTTTATCGGGAGTGCTTTTTGATGTTTCCCATTAATATCACTATTGCCCAGCTTGATTATGTTTTTTTTATATTTTGTTGAGGTCATTTTCAATGTTTCTTTTCACTTTTGTTCCGTGCACATGTAACACACTTATCACTTTTTTGTGGGTTTCCCTGGTTTTGCTGTACATTGCTGACAGAAATGGTTTCTCTGCCCTTTAAATCAGCTCTAACGCCAGGGTTTCACTGGCGTTAGTTTTGAGCCTCGGATTTCACATCGTTAGTGTGTGGGGAGCCTCTCCCCTCCCACTCTCCACCCATTGACCCCTTCTCTCCGCCCCTGGGGAGCCTTCCTCCGCCCTCCGGGAACCTTTCCCCGCCTTCAGTGCTCATTTGCGCCGGTGGGCACATTAACGCACGCTAAGGTACTTGAGCACCTGATAAAGCGCCATTAACGCGCGTTAAGGTACCTTAACGTGCGGTAACGTCACAGAGCGCACATTAAGAAGGTTTAGTAAACATACCCCTTGGATTCTATCACTGTTTCTTCCAAGTCCGTTTAATCACTGCCCCTTTAAGCGAGGAGGTAACAACCCTTGTAGAAAATATCTTAGCTGCTCCCTTTATGTTTAGCACTTTTTGAAGCTTTCATAAAAATAGAGACATTCTCTGTATAATAAAACCCCTGCTGATATCAGATAACTTGAAAGGCAGGAACTGCAATAGACAGCAACAAAGAGGGAGTGATAATGATCTCTCAGGAAAAAGGAAAACACTAAGGGGTATGTTTACTAAACTGCGGTAAACGTACATAACGCGGATTATGTAACGTTAACCATCGTTAGCGCATCATAACACGCGTTATGATGCGCTAACAATCGTTAACGTTACATAACCTGCGTTACGATGCGCTAACGATCGTAATGCTCCGCTGCGCGGTAAAACACCGCAGAAGGTGGAGAGAGGGCGGATAGATGGGGTCAGTGGGCAGAGAGTGGGCGGGGAGAGGCTCCCCTCACACTAACGCACTGATTTTCACAGCTGAATTCCAACGCGAATGAAAACCTGCCATTGAATGCACATTACAGGGGAGAGAAACCATTTCAGTGTCAGCAATGTACAGCCCAGGCAGGGAAACCAAAATAAAGTGATAAGTGTGATTCATGTGTACAGAACAAAAGGGCACAGGAACACTGAAAATGCCCAACAAACTGGAAAAAAAACAATAACCAAGCTGGCTAATAGTGGTATCAATGAGAAACATCAACCCCTCCCCCCCCCGAGTAAGCTCCATAGAACAGATATAAATCGTGGAAGGGTCTATACTCCATCCCCATACAAGGTGAATGAGCCCACAGTGAAATAGCGCTGCTCAGGGTTTTCCCCACCATCGGACAGGGTTCCTATGGCGTGCACATGTCCCGCAACATCAGGGCGGGCATGTCGGAACGGCAACTGGACAGATGCCGGAGAAGGGGATACAGAGGGCCGCAGGCAGCACATGCTGTGGTGGAGCTGGGCCAGTTTGTTGGGTCATTTTCAGTGTTTCTGTGCCCTTTTGTTCTGTACACATGTATCACACTAGGGTGATGCCTAGGTGGCCCATACGAATGTTGCAACAGTGGAGCAGCCAGACAGCAACTGCTGAAGGCCCAACATGGGCACAAGTGTGTTTCCCAAAGTGTCACAGGGGATAGTACCCAACAGCTACCCCCAAGGGCACGGAACATTGGCAGGCGGGGCTGGGGGGGAGCGTGGACGTCTATGCAGGCACCCCTACCCCAGAACCTGCACCATAGGCAGCCGCCTACCTGCACACTGGATGGCCTGAGACTGCGCACCACCAGCTCCACCAGCAGAAGGGCATGTCAGCATGGTGGCTAAGGGATACTGGTGTTGGAGGGGGCAGTGGCAGCTGGCCAGAGCAGACCTTGGCCTAGCCCTGTGTAGGTGGGTGCCATGCACTGCAACAGACAGGCCCTGTCTGACCAACAGTCATGGTATCACCAGGGAATGCAGCATCTCTGTGATAGCATTGTGGTGCAGTGCACAAAACCAGTGTATTCAGAAGCCGAAGGTCACAGGTTCAAGTCCCAGCTGTGGTTTCCGCCAACCCAGTCCTCATATTTTACCCACTACTATAACGTGCTAATGCAGATGACGTAAACATGCCCAAAACACCTACATTTTACCCTATAGAGCACAGACACCATAAACATGCACATTACCTAGAGCAGAGCCTCCCAAATGCAGTCCTGGAGGGACAAACACCATTCCGGTTCCATGCTGCCTCTGATAAAGATGCCTGTGCTGCATTTCTATGTGCCACCCACATGGTATGCAGATGTATCTCATGCATATTCATGAGGGACAGCAAGAAAACCCAAACAGTGTTTGGCACCGCAGGACTGGAGTTGGGAACCTCTGCCGTAAAGCAGCAGCCAAGCGGTAAAGAGAAAGAAGAAGGTCTTCCGCAGGAGGAACAGTTAAGCAGAGCAGAAGCTAAGGACCACGGCCAAACACAGAGGAGTGGTAAAAAAAATTCTTTATTAGCAGACCCAACTCAACGGTTTCGGCCGGAGGCCTTCTTCAGGGGTCTAAAACGGACAGACACAAACATCAATATTAAAAACAAATAGAAGTACAGAAATAAAATTACAGCAATAAAAACATCCTCAATTTATGTCATAAAAAGTGAAATACATTACCATGGATGAACAAACAAACAACCTGAAAATGGTGGACCGAACCACTCTTCCCAATCTACAGGGGAATAAGTAAAAACATGCAAATATCATTAAATAAACAGTATGGCCAAGGGTTAAGTAGGGTAGAAATACAGCTCATAAAAAACAAATATAAAGGATGAGAAACAATAAACTGCATATAAAAAACAATAAACTGCATATAAAAAACACGACAGAATATATATACATATAAATCACTAAACCTTAAAATAATTATACAGCATAAAAAACTTAATGATAAAAATAGCTATCACATGAGTAACAAAGGAAAGAAAAAATGCCTACAGGCAAACAGTATAATAGGCAAAAACCATTAAAGAGATACAGTCCATTCAAAGGATAGGCAGTGTGTAAGCTAACGATAACATAACAAACCAAGTAAACAAGGTTTCTACAAAAAACTTGTTAACAGCACTGGCTATGGAGGGGGGACATTAAAAAGACCAAAAAAGGCATAAAAACTACAAAATAATGCATATAGTACAGTAGAACAAATCACAAATAGTAAGAGTATTAAAAAAAGGGGGGTTCCAAGAAACAAAAGCGTACATGCATGAGTATGATAAAGACATATGTGAGATGAAATTAAACAAAAGGCACATGTCAGCAGGATCGCTTGAGCGGGAAACCGCCACGCAAGTGCAAAGAGGTAAAATAAAAAACGAAACAAAAAAGAAGAAAAACCATCTCATGGTTGGAGTGGAGGAGTGGCCTAGTGGTTGGGACGAGGTACTTCAGGCCGGAAGGTCAGGGGTTCAAATCCCACTAGAGGACAGCAACCTTGGGCCAGAAGGACTGGGGTTTCTAGTCCCACAGGTGCTCTTTGTGGTCTTGGGCAAGCCACTTAACCCTCCATAGCCCATGTTCCCTGTAAAATAGTTATCTCCAAGTTATAATGCCCTGTTCAATGTAATTTCAGTTTGTTCAATGTAAAACCGCACTGATGCAGAATAGCGCGGTATATAAGAGAATGTAATAAAAATAAAAATAATAAATGTCATCATGATTGACATCTTATGTAACAGAACGAGAGTGGAAGACTACTGTGGATACCATAAAGAAACTGAGTATAATTGAACACGAACATAAGGGGTACTAAACCGTAAAAATGCATATACAAACTTAATAATTAAAAGAGGTGTAGCCCAACAGTAAATGTAGGATCGTAATCCAAAAGAGATATGCATGGAAACATATCAAAACGGCAACGTGAGGGCAAAAAAGTTTTAAAAAAGGCAAAAAACTCAAAAAGCAACAGACTGAATTTAAAAGGTGACATAATGACCCTAATTCATGAAAAATGTAGGAGAAGAAAACATTATAGAGGTGCACCGGCATGTAATAATTAGCGCAGATCATAACAGCAAAATTACAATACATCAGGTGCTGTTGAACAAATCATAATATGCTGATGAATATGATAAAAACATGTGCAAAGTAAAATAAAAGCAGCCAAGCAGCACATAATAACAGGAACATGTAGTAGGTAGCATAAACCGTAACAACAAAGATGCAACGGATTGGGTGCAGCTAAACAAGTCATAATAACAAAGATATGAAAAAGGACGTACAAGACAAAATCGTGCAAGCATAAATATAATAAAAGTATATGCGGGATAAAAAGGACATTCAAAACAAAATCGTGCAGGCATAAATATAGTAGACGCATATGCGGGATGAAATAAAAACAAACAAACAATCAGCACATACCAGCAGAATCGCTTGAGCGGGAAAACGCCGCGCAAGTGCAAGGAAGCAAATTAAAAGGACAAAAGAAGACCCTCCCATGAAAACGTCATCATGATTAGCACCTTATCTAAACAAACCACAAATGAAAAACTAATGTAGATGCCATAAGAGGACTAAATATAACTAAACAAAAACAAGAGGGGCAATACAAACTATAAAGTAGAAGGCACCACAGTGAGCCTAAGATATAAAAGTGCAGAGGAGGGAACATTTAAAAACTGCACCTGCACTTAATAAATAGCACTAACCATTAAAAAGGCTTAAAGGGGGGAGTGCTAAAATTGGATAGTACCTACAAAGATACAATAAATATTAGGTTGTCCATATAAAAAAAATAAAATGAATAAATAGTGGAGTAAATAATAATAAGAACACCTTTGCACTAACATTACAGGAGATTATTGAATACAAGGTACTAAAAGAAAATCGAAGTAGCTTAAATGGGGTCTAAATCATAAAAAAGCATGATATTCAATTTCTTTATTTAAACCTCCTGGGGTTACTTTATTAAAAAGAAAAATGAACCTTTGTTCTTCTTGAATTAATCTACGATCAAGGTCCCCACCGCGAGGGGAGACGTTGATTCTTTTAATGTCGAAAAACTTGAGATCATTAAGGCTGTGTTGGAATGACTCCCAATGTTCCACCAAGGGAGCAGTCAAAATCTTCCTTCTAATGCAGCTCTTGTGTTCCTGAATGCGTATTTTTATGGCACGAATGGTCTCACCAACGTATAAGAGAGAACAAGGACAAATAATAATATACACAACATGTGTAGACAGACAATTGGTTCTAGTATATAATCTAAAAGGTGTTTTGGTATGAGGATGTATAAATACATTGTGTAAAACAATGGCATGTTACAAACAGAACATTTGTTACATTTGAAATGTCCATTGTGTGTATTAGAGAGACCCAAAATAGGAGGCATGTACGAGGAGACTAATTCATCGCCTAAGTTCCTTTCTCTATTATAGGCTATAATTAAACGTTGGTCGTTGAAGCAGGGGGAGGTTTGAAGAATATGCCAATGGGCTTTTAATATCTTTTGTATCTTCCAGGATAGATGGGAAAATCGTAAGACACAGACAAACTTATCATCCAAAGGTTTATTTTTTTGTAAAAGTAAGTCCTGTCTGGTAGTGGAGCGAGCACGAAGGAAAGCTTTATTTATGCAATCCATAGGGTAACCTCTTGTATGAAAACTTTCGGCTATATCATGGGATTTACTTTCAAATTCCTCATGATCCATACATAGGGGCATGTTTACTAAAATCCGCAAAATAGCGCGCCGCAAAATAGCGCACGGCAACGCGGCACTGAAACGCGCAGAAACGCGTTTAAACGCCCCGCACACGTGCGTGTCACCCCCGCACAGGTACGTGGCTCACTAACGGGCCCCGTACAAGTGCGGGCCCGCAAATGTCCGATAGAGGCGTGGAACGGCGAAAGGAGGGCGGAGGAAGGCTCCGGAGGGGCGGAGGGACAGGGTCAATGGGTGGAGAGTGGGAGGGGAGAGGCTCCCCGCACAGTATCGGGCCCGAATTTGCATGTAAAAACTACCGCGAGTGAAACACTCACGGTAGAAAGCATTTAAAGGGAAGAGAAACCATTTCCGTCAGCAATGTACAGGAAAACCGGGGAAACCAGCAAAACGTGAGCAGTGTGATACATGTGCACAGCACAAAAGTGAAAATAAAAATAGAAAATGACCACAACAGAACTATTAAAAATAGTAATTCAGCTGGGGAACAGTTATAGTGATGGGCAAATACAGAAATCACACCCAGCAAAGCTCCAGAAAAAAGAAATGAAGTTTGGAAGGGTCTACTGAGAGGAGACGTTTCCAAAAAACATTTCCACGTTATGGAGCTTTCCTGGGAGTGTTTGCTATGGTTGCCCATTAATATCACTGTTGCCCAGCGTGGTGATATTTTGTCCCACATTTCCCGTGGACATTTCCGGGGTTTATGTGCACGTTTGTCACCAGACAGGGTGCATATGCCCACAGTAGAATTGCGTAGAGCAGGGTTTGTGACTCCATCCTGCCAGGCTTACTGCCTCCAGGGGCTGCACTGTCTCTGTGGTACAGCGGACAGAGTCATTATCTCTAGGACCAGAGGGCAGAGGTTCAAACCCAGCTGGGGCACCTGCCAGCCCAGTCCCTATATTTTACCCACCACTAAATAAAGATAGCGCAGACACCCCTGTATGCATGGGGAAAACACCCATATTTTACCCAACACCGCACACACACCACAACAATGGGCATTACCTACAGCCAAGTCCCCCAAATGCAGTCCCATACTGCCACATTGCAATCAGGTCAACTGCTTTTTCTGAGAGAAGTTCATGCCAGCATGTTGGCGGACAAGTACATGTGGTGCAGGGGGCAGTGGCTGCTAACCACAGAAGACAGAGGCCTAGCCATGTGCAGGCTGGCACAGTCCACTGCAACAGACAGGTCCTGCCGGATCCACAGTCATGGACAGTCCAGGGAATCTAACCAATCTGTGGCTACACAGTGGTGCAGTGCACACAGACAGTGCATACAAGAACAGAAGGTCACAGGTTCAAAGCCCAGCTGGGGCTACTGCCAATCCTGCCCACATATTTTTCCCACAACTAAACAGTGATAGTAAGGACACACCTTTCATGGCGGGGACATATGCAATGGTAAGACATCTATCTTTTACCCCACTGAGCACAGACACCATGAACAGGGGCAGTACCTAGAGCAGAATCACCCAAATGCAGTCCTGGTGGGCCACACACCAGTCAGGTTCCATGCTGACACTCATACAAATGCCTGTGCTGTATAGCTATGCACCACCCCCATGGCATGTAGATGTAGCCCATGCATATTCATGAGGGATAGCAGGAAAACCCGAACAGTGTGATCCAAACCTGGACTGGAGTTGGGAATCTGTGCCGTAAAGCAGCAGCCATCAAGGGCAGACACACCCACACCCACAGGCCCCATTGGCCAATGTCTCCTGGAAAGGCAGAACATTGGACCGTGCATGCAGCACCCAAAACGAGCACTTGCATAACTTACCAATGTCACCCTACACCTGAGGTATACGGTACACAGCTCGGAGACGTTTGCTAGGAGCACAGGCAGGCAGTTATCCATACGTTACGTACATACTGCTAGTTGACCCCATCCAAACAATCTGTTAGGTGTTTGCGGGGCATGCTCCAGGCCTGGCCTCTGACGGTGCTTACCACCCTGGGGAGTGACCACCAGCTGTAATGCGTACCATATCCATGCCTTGCCGTGCTCAGGACCGGTTTGGTGGGCAAGGCTACTTACCCCCTCAATCGTAGCACCATGATGGCAGAGGTGTGGAAGTGTGTGTCTGTCTATACAGTGGGTGTTGGCTGCAAGCCCCTTCAACAGCCCGCACTGCCAGCACTGTTGCCAGTATTGGCCAGTCAATGTGCATAATGAGGTGCAAGGTACCATGGGTATAGCCAGGGCAGGGTGGCGTGGCCAGGATGCATCTGCACTGGGCATAGGGCCCTGGCAGGGACATTGGCTGGGATATTGTAGTGTCCGGCCACCACCTACACAGACAGGGTGGCCAAAGCATGTCCTTCTGGGGGATCACGCTCACCCTGACTGTGCAGTGACCACAGCATGGCTAGGCCCCCCCATAGTGCTGTATAGTAGTTCTCTCATGTGATAGATATGGGTTTCTCTTTGGGGCCCAGTCACTGATCTATCTGCTTGCTGTGTATGCAGACAGCCCAGTTCTGGGTGCATGCATCTCCATTGGGAACATGCACTATGGACTAACCAGCAGACTGTTTGTAGCTGGTAAATGTCTTGCTATAATGGCTTGCAGGGTGCAGTGGCTGTTGGCTTGCTGCAGGGGAATATCTGGTGGTGGAGTGCAGCTTACCATACCCTGGGCTTATGTCTGTCTGCTATTGTGTTATGGCTGTGTATGGAGCTGCCTGCTTAGGGGGGTGGTGGTGTTCCTCAGCAGGACTGGGGTTGATGTTGCCCTCTACTGCCACCTTTGCAGGGAGGTAGAGTGTGGATCCCTTGATGGGGACCATGTTTGCCACGGGGGGGGGGTGCCTGATGGCGGCAGACAGGGATATCCATGGTGTTTGTGCAGAAACTAGCTATCTTACACATTAACACTGCTTTGGAACGCCCGCTTGGCCTCCATCAGCCATGGCAGGTGTTGTTGACCTGGTCCTGGCCACCTCATTGCACACTCAGGGTGAGCACAGTACCCGCACGATGTAACGGTGTGTGGCTACTCTGTGCCAGTAAAACACCTGGTCAGTGCCCCCTACTAGGCCAAGGTGCTGTGTGGGTGCACCCGGTCACTTCCCCCAACAGGGCCGAGGTGCTGTGGGGGTGCATTCCCCATCTTGTGTCCATCTGCGGACAGCTAATTTGCATGTGCAGTGCATCATGGGTACGGGTGGCCTAACCCTATCCTGTTGACACCAGCAGACTGTCTGTGAGGTGACGTGTAGGCTATCTGCAGCCAGCCAGGGGCCTGCTTACAGCTATGGAGCTGTAGCGCAATGGTTACATCACTGCCTGTGCAGCCAGAGGTCATGGGTTCAAACCCACAGTGGGGCCCTTTGGTAGGGCTGTCCACAGCTTTATTTTTATTTACTGTACATATGTCTATGCCGGCAAGACCACCCTCAGCTTACTATACCCATTAGGTGCCTCTGAGGGTGCTTCATAGGGCGCCCTGTAGGCCACCTTATGGTTGCCATCCCTATAGGGTGCACTATACATTATCCTGTGTCGCAACATACATGCTGCCCTATAGGGGTCATTCAAGGGTGCCTTGGTGAACAGTGCACTGTAACATGTGCCTTATGGGCCGCCGTATGTTAACATGTTGGGAGAGTGCGTTTGCTAGTAGTGATAACAAAATAAAATTATACAGCCTCCTACAGCACATAATACATACTGCCTTAGCAGGCATTTTTCACTGGGCATTGTGAGGAGTTGAACCCCTGATCCCTGCACCATTGGTCAGTGTTTTAACCATTGTGTTGTGGCTCTGTTCCTGTGCTTGTGCATCAGCGCGCCGCCTTGTGCCTATCAGCGTGCCGCCTTCTGCCGCCCAAGGGGACCAGTGCGCCGCCTTCTGCTGCCCAAAAATAACTGTGCGCTGCCTTATGCCGTTCCAAATTATTTTCCTCCTAAAGCAATGTTAATCATTACAGTTACTGCCTCAGCTGACCTTTGTCGTTGCGCACACTGGGGGATTGAACCCATGGCCCCTGCACCATTGGTCAGTGTCTTCACCGTTGTACCACTGCTCTGTTGTTTTGTATACTCAGCAGCGCGCCACTTTGCCTTTCCACGCGCTAATGTCGACCCCCGCACATTAGCGCGACGCACACACGTCCGGTTGCTTACTACCGTTTTTTTTCTATTTTCTGCCTGAACCGCCCACTCCTTATATGGCACAGGCACACTAGCACGGCCCCGCACGTTAGGAATGTTTAGTAAACATGCCCCATAATCTTCTAAGACATAAAAACTGTGAGATTGGTAAATTTTTCTTCAAATGACTACTGTGAAAACTGTCAAAACAAAGGAGTTTGTTTTTATCTGTTGGTTTGCGAAAAATAGTAGTGGTAAATCCTACAGGGGATTTCTTAATGAGGATATCCAAAAAGGAAATCTCTGTAAAACTGAATTCCATTTTGAACTTAAGATTAGTGTCCAGAGTATTTAACCAATCATAAAATTCATGTAACTGTGTGTCGTTGCCTCTCCACAGAATGAGAACATCATCGATATATCTCTTCCACAAAAGGACAAGTAAAGAAAGGGGGGATGTGTTTAAGTATCTTTCTTCGAAATCCGCAACATATAGATTGGCTATGTCAGGTGCCATAGCTGCACCCATGGCAGTACCTTTAATTTGCTGGTAGAATTGACCATTAAAAAGGAAGTAATTGTGCTCGTTCTATCAGAAAATGTGTAGGTATACGAATTGGTAAAGTGCGCATGTTTAGATATTTGGTAATAACAGTCAGAGCTTCTTCCTGAGGAATACTGGTGTACAAAGATTCGATATCTAACGTCACTAAGATAATGTTAGAGGTATCACCGTTAAACCCTTGTAAAAATGAGATCACATCTGCAGAGTCCCTAATGTAGGACGCAATTAGAGGAACAAAAGGTCGTAAAAAAACATCAACAAATTTTGAAAGCGGTTCCAAAATGGATCCAATTCCGGATACAATAGGCCTGCCGGGCGGAGAGGTGAGGGACTTATATAGTGGAGGCTGGTTTTCTCACGCAGCGTGAACACTCTTTTTTAATAGTAAAACATCCTGTGGTTCCGACGATATATACTCTCCCATAAGATCCATAAGTCCCTCACCTCTCCGCCCGGCAGGTCTATTGTATCCGGCATTGGATCCATTTTGGAACCGCTTTCAAAATTTGTTGATGTTTTTTTACGACCTTTTGTTCCTCTAATTGCGTCCTACATTAGGGACTCTGCAGATGTGATCTCATTTTTACAAGGGTTTAACGGTAATGACCAGAACTGCACACAATATTCAAGGTGCAGTCGCACCATGGAACGATACAGAGGCATTATAATATCCTTTGTTTTATTTTCCATTCTTTTCCTTATGATACCTAGTATTCTATTTGCCCTCTTGGTTGCCGCTGCACACTGGGCGGAGGGTTTTAATAGGTTATCCACGATAACACCTAAATCTTTTTCCTGGGTGGTGGTTCCTAATGTGGAACGTTGCATCGTGTAACCATAGTTTGGGTTGTTCTTCCCTAGGTGCATAACCTTGCACTTGTCCACATTAAATTTCATCTGCCATTTGGATGCCCAGTCTTCCAGGTTATCAAGATCCTCTTGCAATTTTCCACAATCCTCATGAGTTTTAACAACTTTAAATAGTTTAATGTCATCTGTAAATTTGATAACCTCACTCATTATTCCCTTTTCCAGGTCATTTATGAATATGTCAAAATGCAGCAGACCCAGCACAGATCCCTGGGGTACACCACTATTCACCTTTCTCCATTGGGAAAATTGTTTAAGGTGTACTAATGAACTGAGGGAATGTTTACTAAAGTGTGGTAATGTTTTGCAGTCACGGTGTGGTAAATGTAGGACGCATACAGGGCAGACACTTATTTGACTCAACAGACTGCTCTTGAGATGGTGTTAAGTGCAGCCATGTTATCAGCAGCAGTGACAGCTAGCAGCAGGCACATCCCACGCGCTATCTGTCGCAGGTTCACATACCCTACCCACCCCCTCTGCCCATACTTTGACCAGTCTCCATTCCAGTATTGCATTACAATACATATTGTTAGTGCACTTCAGTAAATATGCCTCTGAAAGCATATTTTTGAATGCGCATCCTTAACGCCCCAACTACATACCTCATAATGTAAATTAGTTCCTCGTTCCATGTAATAATTTATTATTGCAAGTTTGTAAATGGTATATGCATATAAGTTCTTTGTTATACAAGCTGTTGTTGAAATATACACCGCTTTGCCCCGTTGAAAAGCGGTATAAAAATCCAGCCAAATAAATAAATACTGCTAAGGTATTTGCATAGTAATATAGTACTTTACACTCTCCGGTTTTAAATTTTCCCTTCTTTGAAAAAGGTTTGCTTGTTTATTGATACCCTTTAAGTATTTTAAGGTCTCTATCATATCTGTCCTATCCCCAGGGCCGGATTTACCTTGAGTGAGGCCCTATGCCAACAAAAATTGTGGGCCCCCAGCAGGGGCGGCCCAAGGGGGGTGTGGGCCTCATTTGCATAAGGGGCCTCATTTGCATAAATATTTGCATAATGTTACCATATACTAACTTTTAGTAAACGTGCCTCTTAATGAGTGTATGGATAAAGAAAGACTAAAAGATTTCTACATTACTATAATCCAGTGCCAACTGCCAGACACATTAGGAACTACTACAAACACTGCCCATTTAGAACCCATAGCAAACCCGCCGTATCCTAACAGCACTACCAGGACTCACAAAGCACCATACTCTACCAATCAAAAGGCAACACTGCAAATATTAAACCAATACATTTCAGAGAACAACAATACATGACCTACTGGGGAAAGAGAACAAGTGGCAATGTCAAATAGGAATTATATAAACAGAACACCTCAGCTCAGTTACACATGCAGAACATAGACCATCACCAAACAAGTAATCACATTTTAGAAACAGGAAGACAATAATTAAACTGGGAATCCCAAAAGCCAAACTTGGAATGTACAACACTGTAGAAATAAAACTATACATTAATTTGCTCTTGTACTAAACAAAGCGCAGACGTTAATGATGCACATTTACCAGAGCTGACATATTCCAATTAATAAATTCAAAATAAAGAGATATTTTTCTACCTTTTGTGCATTTTTTTCAGCTGCAATTGCTCCAGCCACTTTCTTCTGGTTTCTTCATGTCTTCTGCTAACTCTCCATCGTCTGCTGTCCATTTGTCCTTTCTTCTCTCTTCTAGTTTTTTTCCATTCTCTCTCTACATCTGCTTTAACATACTAATCTTTCTCCTTTTGCTCTTTCCTCATTCCTATTTCATCCAGTCAAATTTTACCCCTCCATCCTCAATCCCCACTTACTCTCCCAATACCCGGCCAATTGTAGATTTTTTTATCCCTCCCACACAAAATATTTTTCCCTTCTCCATTTTACTCTTCCAGCCCCATCCCATTCTAATCCTCCCCCAACATCAGCTCCCTTCTAGTTCCAGCCTCACCCAGCATCCATTCCCTTCTAGTCCCTGCATCAGCCCATTTCCAGTCCTAGCCACCCATCAGCCCATTTCCAGTCCTAGCAACCCCCCAACCCAATACCAGTCCTAACCCCCCATCACCCCATTTTCAGTTTAAGCCCCCCCTATAACCCATTACCAGTCCTAACCCCCCATCAGCCCACTTCCAGTCCTAACCCCATCAACCCATTTCCAGTCAGCCCCCCATAGCCCATTGCCAGTCCTAACCCCCCCCCATCAGCCCATCAGCCCACAGCCCATTACCAGTCTTAACCCCCCCAAAGCCCATTACCAGTTCTAAACCCCCCCAACAGCCCATTATCAGTCCTAACCCCATCAGCCCACCTCCAGTCTTAACCCCCCAGCCCATTTCCAGTCCTAGCCCCCCCATAGCCCATTACCAGACAGCCCCCAACAGCCCACAGCCCATTACCAGTCTAAACCCCCCAAAACCCATTAACAGTTCTAAACCCCCCCCCAACAGCCCATTACCAGTCCTAACCCCATCAGCCCACCTCCAGTCTTAACCCCCCCCAGCCCATTTCCAGTCCTAGCCCCCCCCATAGCCCATTACCAGACAGCCCCCATCAGCCCACAGCCCATTACCAGTCTTAACCCCCCCAAAGCCCATTACCAGTTCTAACCCCCCCCAACAGCCCACAGCCCATTACCAGTCCTCCTCATCAGCCCACCTCCAGCCTTAATCCCCCCAACCCATTTCCAGTCCCAGTCCCAACCCATTTCCAGCCCCAGTCCCAGCCCCCCAATTACCAGTCCTACCCCCTCCCCCTCCCCCTCCCTCTCCCTCTCCCTAAAGTAAAATTTATTTAAAAAAAAAAACCTGCTGGCTGCCGCCGCGGGGCCCCCTCTGCTGCCGCGGCAGCAAGGACTGACCCGCGGGGGCCCCCTCTGTAAGCTCGGTCCCTCCCTCCGTGCCTCCGTGTCTCCCTCCGTGCAGGCTGTTAGAGACGCGAAGGCAGACTGTCTCCTTCGCGTCTCTGTTAAGCCCGCAGGGGCTGATGGGAAATTTCCCATCAGCCCTGCGGGCTTAACAGAGACGGGAAGGCAGAAGGAGACAGTCTGCCTTCGCGTCTCTAACAGCCTGCACGGAGGGAGACACGGAGGCACGGAGGGAGGGACCGAGCTTACAGAGGGGGCCCCCGCGGGTCAGTCCATGCTGCCGCGGCAGCAGAGGGGCCCCGCGGCGGCAGCCAGCAGGTTTTTTTTAATTTTATTTAAAAAAAAAGCCTAACTACTTCAATTTTTGTGGGCCCTTTGCAGCTGTGGGCCCTACGCCATGGCGTACATGGCGTATAGCTAAATCCGGCCCTGCCTATCCCTCCTCTCCTCTTGGGTATAGATATTTACGTCTTCAAGTCTCTTCTCTTCTGGTACAGGCTCCAAATCATTTTGGTCGCCTTTCTCAGAACAGAGAGGACGCGGGCAGGGTCCAGGAGGACGATGGTAACCGGGTGATCGGCCCGGTGCCGGGACCCTGCCAGTGTAGAGATGAATGGGGGGAGGGGGGGAGCGCATTGATCGGCGCAGGGTGATGACGCTTAGCGTCATTTGAACTCATTGGCTCTGCGGTCCGAGAGGAGCGGAGCCAATGAGAGTAAGCCGTGGCTGGAGGGTTTAAAAGGGGGGTTGACTGGCGGTTCCTCCTTTCCGGGCGGCAGGCGAGCGGCAGACCGGCTCCCCTCCCTCCCTCCCCGGGTTAAAAGAGGAGAGCTGTTGGGGTTTTGGTAGAGGTGTCGCAGCTGGGGGGGGGGGTGTGGGCAGGATCCCGGAGGTCTCTGGGGTCCGGAGCCTTTAGGACATATGTGGGCGGGGGCAGGGTGCCCCTGACCCGGATAAGCCCTGGCTGGCCTTTGCTATTCACATGGCGAGGTCGGGGAAAGGGCGGTAGGAAGGTGGCCGGGGGCAGGACACGGCCGATGCGGATGCAAGGCACTTTGCTAATTATATGGCGGGTGAGGCATTGCTCCGCTGTTTGAAGATTGTTAAGAGGATTGTTCTGGTTTGTAATGTTCAATTGTTACAATTATAATAAAGCTGCGATCAGTTGGTTTTCCCATTAAGAAGTTTTCTGGTGTATTTTGTTGGGTAAAAGGGGTGGTTGATGATTGGTAGAGTGGGCTCCGGGTCCGATCTACCAGGGTTACCATTTCAAGACTTTTTATATCCTTTGTGATATATGGTCTCCAAAACTGAACACAATACTCCAAGTGAGGCCTCACCAACAACATGTACAGGGGCATTAATACCTCCTCCTTTCTGTATGTCTTTGTCATGTTACTCTCTACCTCCTCAAGTTTATATATATTAATTTATTTAGCTAATTTTATATACTGCAAATCTAAAAGTCTACACAGTTTACAAAAAACAAGGCCAAGAAGGCTTTATGTACATAGAACAAGACACAGGTACAATGAAACAAAAATAAATTACATATAGCAGTAGTAAATAAAATCAATGAGCTGACATTTATGCATCATTACTTGAGAAATCCACTAAAAACAGGTGAGCTTTCAGTCTTTTTTAAAATCTAACAGGTCATGGATGGTACAGAGTTTGCCCGGGAGCATATTCCAAAGAGCTGGAGCAAATAGGAAAAAGGCTGTCCTCGAGATTGCGAAATTAACCTTGGGGCTTATAGATGGATCAAGTAATGTGTTAAGGGATCCTGAACTTCTGGTCCTATTATCAGGCATCATCTGAATAAGAGATTCAGGAAAGTAGCAGATAGGCTGTGAGTGATTTTGAATGTTGTGAGCAAGGATTTGTATTTAATTTGTTGAGACATAGGTATCCAGTATAGTTGCTTAAGCAGCAATATAATGTGCTCTGATCCTGAGGCACTGAAGAGAATGTGAAGAGCTGTATTCATGGCTAACTGGAAAGGATGAGTGGCATACCTTGTTAGTCCTTGGATTACAGTAGTCTAAATATGAAAATATAAGAGCCTACAGGACAGAGCAAAAGTCATGTGGTTTAAGGAATGGCTTGAGATGTGCTCTTAAGTTTGTAATAGATGTTTTTCATGATGTTGGTTACGTGTGAAGAAAAAAGAGAAGCGTTGATCCAGAGTGACACCTAAATAACGTACCTCTGACTTGATTTGCAAATGAATATTAACAAAGGAAATATATGGCGGTGGAATAAACTTAATATCCCTAGTGATAAATAGGACTTCTGTCTTTTTATAATTTATAGTCAAATTATGATGGATTAGCCAGTGTGTAATAGAACTGAAACATTCTGTCAGATGAGGAAAGTCAGGGTTGGTAGTGTGGATGGGAGTGTACATCATCACATTATCAGCGTGTAAATGGTAGCAGATATTATGTTTTGCTATGATGGAGCAAACTGGTTGAAGAAAAAGATTAAATAATAAAGATGACAATGTTGATCCTTGACTGACTCCTTGGTGTTGTATGTATGCAGGTTTTTGAGTGCCAATTTTGATCTGTAACTGGAGGTTGGAGAGGTATGATTGAAACCAACTTAGAGTGGCACCTCTGAGGCCTAATGCATGTAGGCATTGAATTAGTAAGTCATGAGAAAATGAGTCAAAGGCCACTTTGATTCAAGAAAAATGAGAATAAAACCTGGGTTTGTCCAGGCCTTTTATTACATTATCAGTTAGAGATGCTAAAAGAGTCTCTACTCCATGTTGTGGTCTGAGCCCATATTGATGTTGGTCAAGTGGAAAATGGATATCTATGTGATCTTGGAGTTGCATTAAAACAACTTTCTCTATTACGTGTGCTAGTAAAGGTAGAATAGTAATAGGGCGGTATGAGCTCGGTTGTGTTGAGTCTAATGCCTTCCCTTTTTTGATCAGGCGGATGGACCCAATTTTTAGTTCATATGGCATGTGCCCACATAATAGGGAGAAGTTAGTAATGTTAGCTATTGGTATTAGCTCACTTCGAGCAGCCTTAAACCAACTGACTGGCCATGGATCAAGTGGCGAAGTATTGGTGTTGATCCTTAAGATGATGTTTTCCAGGTTGTCAGTAGAAATGGGTGAGAATGAATCCCAGATTTCTTGAGGGGTTGAGATAGTGAGATATGTACAAGGTGTTGAAGAATGTGTTTTTTAGGCATGGTGAAACTTGAAAATAGTCTGCCAGTGCTCGTGGAGTAATATTTCTGCTGGAGGGGATCTTTTGTTAGCATTTTTACTATGCTCTAGGGCGGTTTAAGGATGCTTGCAGAATTTTACAGGCATGTTTACTAAAGTCCGTTGCTGTGCGGGTCCCCGTTAGTGTGCTGGTGCCATATAAGGAGTGGGCGGGCCAGGCAGAAAAAGGAAAAAAACGGACCGTAGGTTTGTGAGTCGCGCTAATGTGCGGGTCCCACATTAGCGCGTGAGAAGGCTAAGTGGGGCGCTGCTGCACAACCAAACAACAAAGCTGTAGTACAACGGTGAAGACATTGACCTATGGTGCAGGGTCCAGGGGTTCAAACCCCCATTGCACCCAACAAAAAAGACCAGCTGAGGCATCAAATTTTATGGGCAAAAGTGGTGTAGGAGGCATATTGATTATGGGCGGCAGAAGGCGGCGCACCTATTTTTTTAAACGGCATGAGACGGCGCACTGTTTATTGTGGGCGGCAGAGGGCGGCGCACTGTTAAGGTTGGGCGGCAGAGGGCGGCACACTGATAAAATTGGTCAACAGAAGGCGGCGAGCCGGTGGGCAGAAGGCGGCGCGCTGATGTGTGAGGGGGCAGCCCAATAGTGGGAGGGATAAGTGGCGCGCTGATGTGCAAATAGCAGGATTGGAGCCATAGGATAATGGTTAAGACACTGACCACCCATGCAGGCATCATGGGTTCAATTCCCCCCAGTGCCCATTGAAGACAGCTGGCTGAGGCAGTATTTTAAGGGGCATGCCCATGTTGGGTGCTGTTAATGTTACGCGCCAGAAGGCGGCGCGCTGTTAATTGTAATTTTGTGCGCCACAAGACGGCGCGCCAATGGCTACAAGGCTGCGCGCTGCTGCTCAAACACAGGAACAGAGCCACAGCACAATGGTGAAGACACTGAGCAATGGTGCAGGGGCCATGTGTTCAATCCCTCACAAAGCCCAGAGAAAAAGGCTAGCTGAGGCAGTATGTTTTATGTTGGGGAGAGCTGTAGGAGGCTCTATAATTTTAGTTTTATGATAACTACTAGCAAACGCACTCTCACAGCATATTAATATAGGGCCGCCCATAAGGCACATGTTACAGTGCACCGTCTGCCAAGGCACCCTAGAATGTCCCCTATAGGGCAGCATGTATGTTGCGACACAGGATAATGTATGGTGCACCCTATATGGATGGCAACCATACAGTGCCCTATAGGGCGCCCCATAAAGCACCCTCAGAGGCACCTTATGGGTACAGTACACTGAGGGTGCTATTGCTGACATCAACATATGTACAGTAAACTAAAAAATATGCTTTGAACACCTGTCTCACAGAACCCCAATGTGGGTTTGAACTCATCACCTCTGGCTGCACAGGCAGTGACCTAACCATAGCTGTATGGAAGCCCCTGGCTGGCTGCAGATAGCCTGCATGTCATCTCACAGATAGTATGCCAGGGTAAACAGGATAGGGTTAGGCCACACGTACCCATGATGCACTGCACATGCAAATTAGCTGTCCACAGATGGACACAAGATGGGAAATGCACCCCCACAGCACCTCGGCCCTGTTGGGGGACGTTACCGGGTGCACCCACACAGCAACTCGGCCTGGTAGGGGGCACTGACCGGTTGTTTTACTGGCACAAAGTAGCTACACAACGTTACATCGTGCGGGTTCTGGCCTCACCCTGAGTGTACAATGAGGCGCCCAGGACCAGGTCTACAACACTTTCCATGGCTGATGGAGGCCAAGCGGGAGTTCCAAAGCAGTGTTCATGTGTAAGATAGCTAGTTTCTGCACAAACACCATGGATATCCCAGTCAGGCACAGCCATAGCCGCCCCCCCCCCCTTGGGCTGCCCCCAGAGACAAACATGGTCCCCCATCAAGAGATCCACACTCTACCTCCCTGCAAAGGTGGCAGTAGAGAGCAACATCAACCCCAGTCCTGCTGAGGAACACCCCCCCACACACAGCCATAACACAATAACAGACAAACATATGACCAGGCATGGTAGGTTGCACCACACCACCAGGTATTCCCCTGCAGCAAGCCAACTGCACCCTGCAAGCCATTCCAGCAAACCACATACCATCTACAAACAGTCTGCTGGTTAGTCTATAGTGCATGTTCCCAGTGGAGACACATGCACACAGAACTGGGCTGCCAGCATACACAGCAAGCAGATAACTCAGTGACTGGGCCCCAAATAGATACCCATATGTATCACATGAGAGAAAGACTGTACAGCACTATGGGGGTGCCTAGCCATGCTGTGGTCACTGCACAGTCAGGGTGAGCGTGATCTCCCAGAAGGACATGCTTTGGCCACCCTGTCTGTGTAGGTGGTGGCCGGACACTACAGTGTCCCTGCCAGTGCCCTATGCCCGGTGCAGATGCATCCTGCCCAGGCCACCCTGTCCTGGCTATACCCATGGTACCGTGCACCTCATTATGCACATTGGCAGTGTGGGCTGTGGAAGGGGCTTGCTGCCAACACCCACGGTATAGACAAACACACACTTCCACACCTATGCCATCATGGTGCTACTATTGAGAAGGTAATCAGCCTTGCCCACCAAGACCGCTCCTGAGCACGGCAAGGCATGGATATGGTAGGCAGTACAGCTGGTGGCCACTCCCCAGGGTGGTAAACAGCGTCAGAGGCCAGGCCTGGAGCACGCACCGCAAACACCTAACAGATTGTTCGGATGGGGTCAACTAGCAGTATGTGTGGAACTAGCAAACATCTCAGAGCTGTGTATCATATACCTCAGGTGTAGGGTGACATTGGTAGGACATGCAGGGTTCAATGGTTTGCCTCTCCAGGAGACATTGGTCAATGAGGCCTGTGGGTGTGGGTGTGGGTGTGTCTGCCCCTGATGGCTGCTGCTTTACGGCACAGATTCCCAACTCCAGTCCAGGTTTGCATCACACTGTTCTGGTTTTCCTGCTGTCCCTCATGGATATGCATGAGCTACATCTACATACCATGGGTGTGGTGCATAGATATACAGCACAGGCATTTGTATGAGTGCCATCATGGGACCTGACTGGTGTGTGCCCCACCAGGACTGCATTGTGTGATTCTGCTCTGGGTACTGGCCCTGTTCATGGTGTGTGTGCTCAGTGGGGTAAAGATAGACGTATTGCCATTGCATATGTCCTCCCCAGGAAAGGTGTGCCCTTACTATCACTGTTTAATTGGGGGAAAAAGATTAGCGGTTACCCCAGTTGGGCTTTGAAACTTTGACCCTCTGCTCTTGTATACAGTGTCTGTGTGCACTGCACCACCGTGTATCCACAGATTGGGTGATTTCCCTGGAATGTCCATGACTGTGGATCTGGTAGGGCCTGTGTTGCAGTGGACTGTGCCAGCCTGCACATGACTGGGCCTCTGTCTTCTGTGGCTAGCAGCCACTGCCCCCTGCACCACATGTCCTCGTCCGCCAACATGCTGGCATGAGCTTCTCTCAGAAAAAGCAGATGACCTGATTGCAATGTGGCAGTACGGGACTGCATTTGGGTGACTTGGCTGTAGGTAATGCCCATTGTTGTGGTGTGTGTGCGCGTTGTTGGGTAAAATATGGGTGCTCTCCCCATGCTTATGTTCCCTGCAATACAGGGGTGTCTGCGCTATCTGTGTTCAGTGGTGGGTAAAATATAGGGATTGGGCTGGCACGTACCCCAGCTGGGCTTTGAACCTCTGACCCTCTGGTTCTAGAGGTACTGACTCTGTCCGCTGCACCACACTATGGCCACAGAAACAGCGCAACCCCTGGAGGTAGTAAGCTTAGCAGAATGGAGTCACAAACCCTGCTCTATGCAATTTTACTGTGGGCATATGCACCCTGTCTGGTGACCAACGTGCACATAAACCCCGGAAATGGCTACGGGAAATGGGGGACAAGATATCACCGCGCTGGGCAACAGTGATATTAATGGGCAACCATACCAAACACTCCCAGGAAAGCTCCAAACAAAGGAAATGTTTTTTGGAAGAGACTCGGCTCCGTAAACCCTTCAAAAGTTCATTTCTTTTTTCTGGAGCTTTGCTGGGTGTGTTTTCTGTATTTGCCCATCACTATAACTGTTCCCCAGCTGAATTACTGTTTTTAATAGTTCTGTTGTGGCCATTTTCTATTTGTATTTGCACTTTTGTGCTGTGCACATGTATCACACTGCTCACGTTTTGCTGGTTTCCCCGGTTTTCCTGTACATTGCTGACGGAAATGGTTTCTCTTCCCTTTAAATGCTTTCTACCGCGAGTGTTTCACTCGCGGTAGTTTTTACATGCAAATTCGGGCCCGATACTGTGCGGGGAGCCTCTCCCCTCCCACTCTCCACCCATTGACCCCGTCCCTCCGCCCCTCCGGAGCCTTCCTCCGCCCTCCTTTCGCCGTTCCACGCCTCTATCGGAAATTTGCGGGCCGCACTTGTACGGGGCCCGTTAGTGAGCCGCGTACCTGTGCGGGGGTGACACGCACATGTGCGGGGCATTTAAACGCGTTTCTGCGCGTTTCAGTGCCGCGTTGCCATGCGCTATTTTGCGGGGCGCTATTTTGCGGACTTTAGTAAACATGCCCCTTAGTGTAGTATTTTCTCTTTGCTTCAAATATGGCTGCTTGGTATGCATGAAGATTAGTCATGTATGTGTTGTAATTGGCTTGTGATTTAGAGAGTCTCCATTTTCTCTATTGTAATCTGAGGCTGCGCTTTACGGTTTTTAAGCGGATGTCGTACCATACTACTGTTTTACGCTTCCAGTGAACAATGGTTGAAAGTAGTATTATGCCACATTGCTGATAGTATTGTTCCATGTTTGAATGAGTGAGTCAAAATCCACATTTTCTACCTGTAGGCAAGGTAGAAACTTGTCCAGGAATTTCTCCTTTTCAAGGTGGTAAGATCTGCGTCTTGTATGTGACTATTGCTGGGTGAGTTTCTTTAGTTGAATATAGAAGTTAATAATTTTGTGGTCTGACCAGGTGACAGACAGGAATGTTGGTGTTGAAAGGGTGTTGTGTAGAAGGAGGGTCTTTGATGCAAATATTAGGTCCAGTGTGCTTCCTTTGATAAGGGTGGCTTGATTAATGAGTTGTATGTAGCTTAAAGCTGCTATGGTGTTCAAGAAAGCTAATGAGGTTTTAGTGGAAATGCAGCAAGATTGAAGTCACCCAATGGCAGGCAATTTTGGCTTTTAAGCATCTTTTTTTTCATTTTATGCAGGAAGTGAACTCAGAAAACATGAATTTTGTTTTGTTTCATTTTAGTTTTTTCAGGGGTTATGTTCTTTTTTAAACTTTTATTTCATTTGTTTTGCTTTCATTTTCCACTTTTGGTGTATTTTTATTCTTTTATTTGTTTCAACTTGATTACACACCTTCTGAAGATGCTCAAGGCTAGGTGCAATATAAATCCAACAAATGCAATAAAACCCAGTTTTTATCCCCTCCAGAAAGAAGGAGGAAGCCGTGCACTGTACTGGCAGCAAGACTCAAGGAAGAGAGAAGGCATCTGTTTCTTAAGCCCCACTGAGGAGGTGTGATACTCACTCCCACAGTATAAGTAAGTTGAGAGTTCCAGGCTCAACAGTCCAGTGGAGTGTCACATCCCTGGGACAAAGAAGTCTATCTGGAGTCAACCTAGAACAGCAACCATATACTTCTATTTGTTTCTGTGGAAGAAGAAGATTCAGGTAATCCCAGGAAAACCTCTAGGGAGAAATGACAGAAAGTGAACCACAGGAAGTCTAAGTAAACCTGTAAGAACATATAACAGCCTCAGAAGCAATGCGTTTTTCCTAGCAAAAGAGGCACCTGTACTCATATACAACGCTCTTTCATTAGTACATTCATTCTGCTGCTCTTCATTAGCTTTCCTCTCCCTACACCCCTCTTTGGGAACTCCGCGCTTCTGGAAGATCCTTTCTATCTGTGTCCTTCTCCTCCACTCCGAACTCCAGACTTCGATCTTTTCACCTTGCTGCTCCTTATACCTGGAACAAACTACCCAAGTTTGTATGTCAGGCTCCGCTTCGGGCCCTATTCAAATCCAAAAAAAATTTTCGGTCTACTTCAGAACGACTAGCTTTGCTCTATAGTGAAAAAAAATCGCTCATTGATTAACTCAAAATGGCTCCAACTCGATCTTCCATCAAATACAAATGAAAATCATTCAACCAAACTCGGTTATGTCACTGGGTCTCAGACTCTAATGGTACTGCTTCCTGACTCACGTCCACAAAAGCTCTGTACCGGATTGCATCAATGACCCAAAGAGTGCTCACAACGAGTAGGTCGGTCTGATCCACACTTAAATGTACTTTAAATATATACTCTCATGAACTTCTGTGCAATATAAATATATACTCTCATGAACTTCTGTGCAACAGAAGTTCATGAGAGTATATATTTAAAGTACATTTAAGTGTGGATCAGACCGACCTACTCGTTGTGAGCACTCTTTGGGTCATTGATGCAATCCGGTACAGAGCTTTTGTGGACGTGAGTCAGGAAGCAGTACCATTAGAGTCTGAGACCCAGTGACATAACCGAGTTTGGTTGAATGATTTTCATTTGTATTTGATGGAAGATCGAGTTGGAGCCATTTTGAGTTAATCAATGACCTATTCAAATCCAGGCTAAAAACTCAAGGTTGCTTTTGGATTCTTATCCGCTCAGTTTCCTGTTCATCACTTATGTGTTTCTTACCATTCCCCTAGACATATCCTAGTCCCCAGTTCTGTGTTGTCTGTTCTGACTAAGCAGGGACTGTCTCTTACATGTCTCTGTACAGCACTGCATATGCTTTGTAGCGCTATACAAATGATTAGTAGTGGTAAAAGGAGACTATTGGTCAATTTTAGCAGGCAGTGAAAAAGGTGCCGGTATTCAGTACCACCAAGAACCCCCTGAAAACAAGCCCCCCTCAGAACTAATATTGAGTTGGCTTCCTACTTTTGCATTTGAACTTTATTTGATGAAGATTGCCAAATTATACAGGCCAGGTTATTCTTCTATGTGGTAGATTTTCCCAAAACAGTTTTGCTGATTTTGTTTCAGTAAAGCTTATTTTTTTGGGTTTGGAATAACAGTTAAAGCTCAATGATTTATATAGATCACTTAGGTCAGAAAAGGAATGTCCAAGTTGGGACATTCAAAATTTACAGTTTAATTTAAAAAAGACTGAACATTGAACCTTTTGTAAAATATATATAAAGTCACAGGAAGTAGATAGATAGATAGATAGATAGATAGATAGTTAGATAGATAGATACAGCAGAAACAGTTATTTTACAAAAAAGAACCACTTAAAAAAATGTATCATAACTTGAGGCTTTGTGTGTATGATTGCTTATAATGGATTTTGGAAAACTGCATAGCTGAGGATAGCCAATTAAGCAGTTCTTCCACACAACTCAGTTTTTTGTGTTGTTTGTGGTGCTTTTCAACAACAGAGATGTAAGAACAATTATCGCTCAATCAAACAGGCATAAGAACATAAGATATGCCATACTGGGTCAGACCAAAGATCCAATGAGCCCAGTATCATGTTTCAATAGTGGCCAATCCAGGTCACAAGTACCTATCAGGTTCCCAAAAGGCAGACAGATTCCATGCTGCTTATCCCAGGGGTAAGCAGTGGATTTCTCTCCCCCTCCCCCCCACCATCTTCCAAAGGCCTATCCCTTTCCTCTCTTATACCACTCCATGCCTTTTCATTGCCTCTCATTCTCTTTCTGTCCTCCAGGTCATTCACATCATAATTCAAACTCTCCTACCCTTTATTCCCTATCTCATACTCCTAGCTCACATCCTCACTCATACCCCAGCCCATCTAACCCCCCCCCCCCCAATTGACAGGTCCTCTTTGTCCCTCCCCCCCCCCCCAAATTTCCACTCAATCTGAATCCCCATCATTTCCCATTCCCAACTGCCTGCTCCACTCCCCCCAACCAACGCTATATCCAAGTCCCCACTCTCCAACCCTGTCACCAAGTCCCTTTTCATCTCTTGTTCTTCCTCCTCTTCATTCCAAAGTCCCATCTTTTTTCTGCTCTGTTCTTCCAAACTCCAAATCCCATCTTTCTTCTGTTCTGCTTCTTTCAAGTCCCTGAGTCCATGTTCATCCTTCTTCCCTGATCAGTATTATAACTAGAAGGACATCAGCACAGCAAAGGTTATTTGCTGACGCATCCAGAGGGGGCAGTGATTTTATATAAAAGCATGCCAAGTCGGTCCTGCTATATCTAAAAGAAACCAGTGGTAAGATAAATAACCAACCCCATCTCAGATCTTCCCTGACATCGCTCAGTCAACACCCCCCTCCCCGCCAATGTTCTTCTCAAGCTCCTGCCTCCTCTTCTGACATCAGCACCTGACCTTTAAACCTCCTGTTGTAAGTGCCTAAGACCATCCCACCATCTGTATCCCCTTAA
Organism: Ichthyophis bannanicus; assembly: GCA_033557465.1. Lineage (NCBI taxonomy): Eukaryota > Metazoa > Chordata > Amphibia > Gymnophiona > Ichthyophiidae > Ichthyophis > Ichthyophis bannanicus. Next base: position 1,376,171,487 of record CM066033.1, read on the forward strand.
AATTAGTACCCTGACCCCAATTTCTCTGCCCCCTGCTCTCAAGATCTTACTGGGGCTCTCCTTATGGTCTAGTGGGGAACAGAAATGATACATAGTTATTCCTGCCCCATTGGGTACCTGGATTCAAAATGACACCTCTGATCCCCTAGCAGTAGTCTTGTGGTTCTGCTACTAGAGGTCAAGTGACCAAATAGAGTCATGCACTCCTTATTTGGCCTCTTAACCACAAGCAGTAGTAGGCCCTTGATTTGAACCCTAGGTCTAAAATGGGGACTTGGCACTTGTGCAAGCTGCAGGTCAGCTGCAAAAGCTAGTGTGGATATTATTTCAAACAGATGTATATTCCCATTGTAAAATGGAAAATACAGATCTGTTTTTGGAGACTGCCAAAACCATGCCCAAATTATACCCCTACCATGTCCCCCTAAATAGCTATGTATTCTAGGGATCCACATATGTAAATAGCAGCTTTCTAGAATCACTGTTTGCATGCATATAGGTGCAAATGCTCTTATAACATCAGCAAAATCCATCCCTTCCTTTCTGAACACATTACTAAGGGGTATGTTTACTAAACCGCGCAATTCTGCGGGGCGCACTTGAGCATGCGCTAAGGTACCTTAGCGCACACTAATAGTGTGTTTTTGGGCCCCGCACACGTGCGCGCTGCACTAACGGGCCCGCACAAGTGCGCGGCGCGCTGAAGTGCGATAGAGGCGTGGAAAGGCATTCCGAGAGCGGAGGAAGGCTCCCGAGGGGCGGAGGGACGGGGTCAATGGGTGGAGAGTGGGAGGGGAGAGGCTCCCCGCACAGGAGCGGGGCTGAAAATCAAGCTAAAAAATACCACGAGTGAAAACCTCGCGTTAGAGACGATTTAAAGGGAAGAGAAACCATTTCCGTCAGCAATGTACAGCCAAACCGGGGAAACCTACAAAACGTGAGCAGTGTGATACATGTGCACAGAACAAAATAGCAAATAAAAATTAAAAATGACCCCAACAAAAATTCTAAAAAATTATAATCCAGCTGGGCAACCATGATATCAATGGGCAACAATAAAAAACACTCCCTGGAAAGCACCAAAAAAAAAAATGATTTTTGGAAGGCTCTACGCTCATTGCCCATTGATATCACTGTTGCCCAGCTTGGTTATGTTTTTGCCCCTTTTTTCGAGGTCATTTTTGAGGTTTATTTGCCCTTTTGTCTCCATACAAGGCGAATGAGCCCACAGTAAAATGTGCAGAACAGGGTTTCTGACCCGTTTGGCCAGGTTTCCTATCTCCAGGGACTGCACCACAGTGTGATGCAGCAGACACAATCAGTGCCTGTAGGATCAGAGAGTCACAGGTTCAAGTCCCAGCTGGGGCTCCTGCCAACCCAGTCCACATATTTTTCCCACCACTAAACAGAGATAGTAAAGACACTCCTTTATTGCAGAGAACATAAGCATGGTTCAAACACCTATATTTTACCCTACACCGCATACACACCATAACAATGGGCATTACCTACAGCCGAGTCCCCCAAATGCAGTCCTGGAATGCCACAACTCAATCAGGTCATATGTTGTTTCCAAGATAAGGATATGTCAGCATGTTGGCGGAAGGGTACAGGTGGTGGAGGGGGCAACAGACAGGCTCTGTCGGATGTACAGTCATGGACTCCCCAGGGAATGCAGCTTATCTGTGGCAACACGGTGATGCAGTGCACACAGACAGTGTGTGCAAGAACAGAAAGTCACAGGTTCAAAGCCCAGCTGGGGCTACTGCCAATCCAATCCACATATTTTTCCCACAACTAAACCGTGATAGTAAGGACAAACCTTTATTGCTGAGAACATACGCATGGTTAATACGCCTATATTTTACCCCACCAAGCACAGACACCATAATATGACAGAAAACAATTCTATCTCATCTCAATTCATAAAGATTGGTTCATTTAAAAAAAAACTGCAAAAATAAAAAAATGTAAGGCTTGGTTTCTATAATTTATTCTTGCTTTCATGAAAACAAAACTCCTATGGTAATTCTTTTTAATTCAGACTCCTAAATGACCATTTCAAATTTTAAACTCTGCGTTGAAAAGCCAAGACGTACAGCAATAATAGATTATGAGGGCAATTTTCAAAGATATTTCCGGAACTTCAGAGTAATTTCATCATCTTTTCACACACAGAAAAGGGCTTTTATAAATTAGCCCAGGGGTTATGTGCATAAAAGTGCACATAGTGAGCGAGAGGTGCATACTTTTGTGTGACCTGCATGGGGTGGAAGCTGGGGAGAGCACAAGCAGAGTCGTGAACTACATGGGTATTTTATAAAATGCCTACGTAGATGTTTATGTACTAAAGATTTCTGTTGGTTTGTTTATGTGTCTTTATAAAATAGCCTCCAAATAGATGCCTACTTGACCTCTCAGCTGAAGCGAGCTGTCATATAATTACCCCCTTAATGTGCAGAAATGATGCTTTGGAAAATTGCGTACTGAAGACACGATACCACAGCAGAAGTGCAGGCAGAGGACCTCTGAGCAACTTCACTGGAACATTGATCCCAGACGTTCATTCTGCTCTGGAGGCTCCAGGGTTGCTGTGCTTGGAAGCGGTCAGATTATCAGCACACTTTAATGACATGGACTGAGGTGCTCAGATGGGAGGGAAGTAGAGTCCATGCTTAAAAGTGATTAATGACCCAAAGAGCGATAAAGTAAACTCTTTGGAGCGTCAAAGGAGGTAGATGGAGGGTGACCAAGGAATGAAGTCAACAAAGATGGTTCTGCATTTGAGTATGCCGCAACTGGACCAGGAGTGAAGTGAAATTACTACTACTACTTCCCATTTATATAGCGCTACAAAGCATATGTAGCACTATAAGGGACATGTAAGACACAGTCCCTGCTCCTAAGAGTTTATAGACTAGTAAAGACAGACAACGCAACTGGAGATTAGGATATATCTAGGGAAATGGTAAGGAAACACCAAGGAGGTGAGCAGGGGACAAGGGGGATCAGGATCCAAAAGCAGACTCAATGAAGTGAGCTTTTAGCCTGGATTTGAACAGGGCCAGAGATGGAGTCTGATGCCAACTCGGGTAGTTTGTTCCAGACATAAGGGGCAGCAACATAGAAAGACTGAAGTCTGGAGTTGGCAGTGGGAAAAAAGGGCCCAGGCAGAAGAGATCTGCCAGAAGAGTGAAGTTCACGAGGAGGGGTGTAGGGAGAGATAAGAGAGGAAAGGTAGCAAGGAACAGCCAAATGAAAGCACGTAGAAGTCAGTAGTAGAAGTTTGAACTGGGTGCAAGGTGAAATGAAGAGATTTCAACCACATTTGGTGAAGCCTGTTGTTTTCTCTTTGGAAGGGAGAGGTGGAAAGGCATTGCTGTTTTGGAAAATTCCTTGAGGGACAGATTGTCATCTTTTAGATAAGCATGAAGGAATGAAAGAAGGACAACTGAGAGCATTAGTTGAGCGGGCTGCTGTTAGAGCTGCATCGCCTTTGGGGAGTTCCACCAGTGGTAGCATGTTGATTGCCGCAGGCAATTGAGTGGTCATCTATTCTGATCCTGGGGCATCTGCCAGTGGGTCCTGTAGCCCTATATCATCAGGCCCTGAGGCCCTCTGGGTTGTGGCATGAAGGGCACTGCCCAAACTGGCTAGACACACTCCTTTGGCGCCCCTTTGGTGCACTGGAGGCACCCCTGCATTGTACTGCTATCCCCGACGCAAGGTATTGCTACGTTATTTGTTCTATTTGGGCTGTAATTTCTGTTGAGTAATGGAGAAATGGAAAGCTAAGAAGCTTGCAACTTGGGCAGTTTTGTCTGTCCCGACTGAGAATAAGGTGGTTGTACCGCTCGACAGATATTTCCTCACTCTTCCGGGTCAGCTATCCTCCCCTGAGGGGGCATCAAACAGCTCTGTGAAGAGATCCTCACCTTCTTTTCCCAATCCAGAACTGTCCTCTACTGCAGTATCAGTTCCATCTCCAGAGCTGTTGTTTTCCTGCTGTCCCGGCTCTTTGCCAAAGTCAGTTGCCTTGGAAGAAGGTTCTAGCAATTTGAATGTGCCATCTCAGGACATTACATTGAAAGATTTGTGGTTGGCTATAGAGAATATTGATTCAAAGGTTTCTATTACTGTTAAGTCTCTGTGTATATTTACACAGGAATCTATTCAGAAATTTTAAAAGGTGTATAATAGAATGATGTAAATTTCTAATAATATTACTAAAATAGGTGGTCCTCTGCAAAATCTGCAGCAAACCAGTGGTGCTGCTATTAATGATTCATTTCAGTTCATTATAAGTTAGAGGATTAATAACCTTTGTTTCCTTAATTTTCAAATTACATCACTATTATCCACTGAAATCCTCATGGATAAGTATTTTAAGGAAGTATTATTATTTCCTGAGAAGACTGCAATTCAGACATGTTTCTATTTGCCATCTGGAAAGCAGCAGACGGATAGGGGAGAGGAGGGGGGTGGATGTACTATCACCTGATGTTAATCAGGATTTAACTAATTTCTTGGAGGATTCTACTGGCACTATAGCAAAGAGGGCTAATTTGTTAGTTTCCTTTTTATCAGTCATAGATAAAATCAGAGTTTTGAAATCCTTCTTTAAAAATAAGAAAAAATATTTTTGTGGTCAGAGATTGAATATATTCCCAGTCGTTTCTAGGAATACTCAATTGCGTAGACGTAGAAGGGACTTCTTAACATTGAAATCTAAGATTGTTGAATTGGGAGCAACTTTCTTCCGACATTAGCTATACACATGTAGTGTTACATTGCATGGGTTATGTATACCTTTTTGGAGTTCTCTCAGTTAGAGAAGTTTATATTGGATAGGAAGTTGTAGGAGGTGAGAGCCTTTGATTTTCTGATTGTCCCGCTAGTTTGATAGGCGGTTTCTCCCAATTTATTTATTTATTGAACACGTTTTTATATACCACCTCTTCCTGTGATCAGAGGCGGTTTACATAGAACATCACATAAATCTCCAATGATTACTATTGATGGTATAATTTTCCTTGTAATATTGTATTATCAGTTTCCTTGCAATGTAGACTAATGCAGTGATTCTATGCCTTCGTTTCCATTTTTATTTGGGATATTGTTACTTTGCACGACTTTTAGTACTTATTTGATCTGTATAATTTGCAAACCTTAATATAAAAAAAAAAAGAATTTGGAGAAAGATGTTAAAGATCATGGATACAGACTGACTGTGACAGAGTCTAATTAAATAAAAAAGGAGCTCCACTCAAATATTAACACAAATATATTAATTAATAATGGAACCATCCATCATGGTATATTAGCCTTTATATGGTACCAAGAAAATCATCATCTGCACCACTGTGTTAATCAAGGTTCCTGGTGCTGCGAGTAATACCATTTCTCTCCATTGTTTGCCTTCAAATTTTTATAATATTCTAATTTATTTATTTTTATTTATTTATTGAACAGTTTTTCTATACCACTTTATTCTATGGTCAAAGTGGTTTACATCAAGCAAAACATTGTACATTGTAGCAGGGTAGTGATCTTGGAAAAAACTTAGTATAGGTGGGCAAGGGGATGAGGGGAAGGGGAGGGGCTTAACAGGAGTTAATGGGGGGATTCTACTTATCTTAAAATCCTGGAACCAGGAGAAGCATTAATTTATCAGCTCTCTCAAGCCCCAATCTCCCCATAATCCAAGGGTGTTGAAAGAACTGAAATATGAGATTGCAGACCTGCTATTAGTAATCTGTGAACTATCATTAAAATCATCTGTAATACCTGAAAATTGGAGGATGGCGAAGGTAACACCAATTTTTAAAAAGGGTTCCAGGGGTGATCCGGGAAACTACAGACCGGTGAGCCTGACGTCAGTACCAGGAAAAATGGTAGAAACCATCATAAAGAACAAAATCGCTGAACATGTAGATAGTCATGGCTTAATGGGAGACAGCCAACATGGCTTTAGACAAGGAAGATCTTGTCTTACTAATCTGTTATGTTTTTTTGAAGGTGTGAATAAACAGGTAGATAAAGGTGAGTCGGTTGATATAGTGTATTTGGACTTTCAGAAAGCCTTTGACAAGGTCCCTCATCAGAGACTTTTGGCAAAACTAAAGAGTCATGGGCTAGGAGGCAGTGTACTATTGTGGATCAGGAACTGGTTAAAAGATAGAAAGCAGAGGGTAGGGCTAAATGGCCAATTTTCCCAATGGAGAAATGTGAATAGTGGTGTACCCCAGGGATCTGTGCTGGGTCTGCTGCTTTTTGACATATTCATTAATGACCTGGAAAAGGGATTAACGAGTGAGGTTATCAAATTTGCAGATGACACAAAACTATTTAAAGTTGTTAAAACCCAGGAGGATTGTGGAAAATTGCAAGAGGATCTTGATAAATTGGAAGACTGGGCATCAAAATGGCAGATGAAATTTAATGTGCACAAGTGCAAAGTTATGCACCTAGGGAAGAACAGCCCAAACTATTGCAAGGTACAGGCCAATCATAACAAGCTCAAGGTCCTAAACTTCAAAAACACAGACTTCAATAAAATGGCCAAGTACCTAAAGGAGGAGCTGACAGGGTGGAAGGAGATAAGGGAAGTGGAATTGAAATGGGCTAAACTAAAGGTGGCAATAAAAGGGGCAACAAATAAATATGTAAGAAAAGTAAACAAAAACAAGAGGAGAAGAAAACCTATTTGGTTTTCCAAAGAAGTGGCTGCTCAAATAAAGGCAAAAAACACAGCTTTCGCAAAATTCAAAGCTTGCAAACACAGAAATGAATATAGGATCAAACGCAAAGAGACAAAGAGAGAAATAAGGATAGCAAAATCAAAGGCAGAGGAAAAGATGGCTAAAGATGTGAAGTGTGGCAACAAAACTTTCTTCAGGTATATTGGAGAAAGGAAGAAGATCAGAGGTGGAATTGCAGAACTCAGAAGTGCTGGGAATGCACTCGTGGAAAGTGACATTGAAAAACGTGAAATTGCTATTCAAATACTTCTGCTCTGTTTTTACTAAGGAAAGTCCTGGAGAAGGACCACCTGTGACTCCCAAATATAAAACTGGGAATGAAGTAGATACCACACCATTCACAGAAGATGAAGTGTTAGAACAACTTGAAAAACCGAAAGTGGACAAGGCCGTGGGACCAGATGAGATACATCCCAGGATACTGAAAGAGCTGCAAGAGGTTCTTGCAGGGCCGTTAAAGGATGTTTTCAACAGATCCTTGGAAACAGGAGAGGTTCCTCAGGACTGGAGAATGGCTGATGTCGTACCTCTACACAAAAGTGGTGACAGGGAAGAAGTGTCAAACTACAGGCCTGTGAGCCTTACCTCAGTGGTGGAAAAAGTAATGGAGGCGCTCCTGAAAGTGCGAATTGTGAACTTTCTCAAAGCCAACAGGTTGCAAGATCCGAGGCAACATGGTTTTACTGAAGGATGATCTTGCCAAACAAATATTATTGAGTTCTTTGACTGGGTGACCAGGGAACTAGATCAGGGGCATGCGATGGATGTCATCTACCTAAATTTCAGCAAAGCCTTTGATACTGTTCCTCATAGGAGGCTTATCAATAAACGCAGTAGTTTGGGGATAGATCCCAAGATGGTAAATTGGATCAGAAATTGGTTGACTGACAGACGACAGAAGGTGATGATACAAGGAGCTCACTCAGATGAAAGGAAGGTGATTAGCGGGGTGCCCCAGGGGTCGGTCCTGGGCCTGGCACTGTTTAATGTATTTGTGAGTGAAATTGCTGAAGGACTGCATGGAAACGTCTGTCTATTTGCAGAAGACACAAAAATTTGCAACAGAATGGACTCCCCCAAGGCAGTTGTTAACATGAGGAATGATCTACAAAAGCTGGAAGAATGTTCTAATGCTTGGCAATTAAGATTTAATGTGAAGAAGTGCAGAGTCATGTACTTGGAAAGCAGAAATCCAAGGGAAATGTACGTGATAGGGGGCGAGAGATTGGTGTGTACAGATCAGGAGAAAGACTTTGGAGTGATTCTTTCTGAAGATCTCAAGGTGGCAAAACATTGCGACAAGGCTGTGGCAAAAGCCAGGAGGATGTTGGGCTGCATACGAAGAGGAACTATCAGCAGAAAGGAAGAGGTACTTATGCCGCTGTACAAGTCACTGGTGAGGCCTCACTTGAAATACTGTGGTCAGTTTTGGAGACCATATCTTGCAAAGGATGTAAAAAGACTGGAAACTGTTCAGAGGAAGTTGTACTTATGTTCCTGCTTCATCTGACTGTTTCATCGATATACAGAAAGCCGCGGTTTTTCAGTCATTTAATATGTTTGCTTGGAATTCAACACATTTTTCCTTGTGACACTTAGGGGCATGTTTACTAAACACCGTTGCTGTGCGGGTTCCCGTTAGTGTGCTGGTGCCATATAAGGAGTGGGCGGGCCAGGCAGAAAAAAGCAAAAAACCGGACCGTACGTGTGTGCGTCGCGCTAATGTGCGGGGCCCACATTAGCGCGTGGGAAGGCTAAGTGGGGCGCTGCTGCAAAACCAAACAACAGAGCCGTAGTACAACGGTGAAGACACCGACCAATGGTGCAGGGGCCAGGGGTTCAAACCCCCATTGCGCTCAACAAAAAAGACCAGCTGAGGCACTAACATTTATGGGCAAAAGTGGTTAGGAGGCATATTAATTTTGGGCAGCAGAAGGCGGCGCACTGTTATTTTTATTACGGCATGAGGTGGCGCACTGTTTAGTGTGGGCGGCAGATGGCGGCGCATTGTTAAGTTTGGGCGGCAGAAGGCGGTGCGCTGATAAATGTGGGCAACAGAAGGCGGCAAGCCGGTGGGCAGAAGGCGGCGCGCTGATGTGTGAGGGGGCAGTCCAATAGTGGGAGGGATAAGTGGCGTGCTGATGTGCAAATAACAGGAACGGAGCCATAGCACAATGGTTAAGACACTGACCACTTGTGCAGGGATCATGGGTTCAATTACCCACAGTGCCCATTGAAGACAGCTGGCTGGGGCATTTCCATGTTGTGCGGCATAAGGCGGCGCGCTGTTAATTTAGTGCGCCACAAGATGGCGCGCTGATGGCTACAAGGCTGCGCGCGGATGCACAAACACAGGAACATAGCCACAGCACAATGGTTAAGACACTGACCAATGGTGCAGGGGCCAGGGGTTCAACCCCTCACAGTGCCCAGTGAACAAGGCTGGCTGGGGCAGTATGTATCATGGTGAGGAATGCTGTAGGAGGCCTTCCATTTATATTTTATTTCCCACCACTAGTAAACCCGCTCTCACAGTGTGTTAACATACAGATGCCCGTAAGGCACATGTTACAGTGCACTGTCCGCCAAGGCACCCTAGAATGTCCCCTATAGGGCACCATGTATGTTGTGACACAGGATAATGTATAGTGCACCCTATATGGATGGCAACCATAAGGTGGCCTATAGGGCGCCCTATAAAGCACCCTCAGAGGCACCTAATGGGTATAGTAAGCTGTGTGTGGTTTTGCCAGCATAGACATATGTACAGTAAATAAAAATAAAGCTGTGGACAGCCCTATCAAAGGGCCCCACTGTAGGTTTGAACCCATGACCTCTGGCTGTACAGGGAGTGACGTAACCATTGGGCTACAGCTCTATAGCTGATAACAAGCCCCTGGCTGGCTGCAGAGAGCCTGCACGTCACCCCACAGACAGTCTGCTGTTGTAGACAGGATAAGGTTAGGCCAACCATACCCATGATGCACTGCACATGCAAATCAGCTGTCCACAGATGCACACAAGATGGGGAATGCACCCCAACAGCTACCCGGCCTGGTAGGGGGAATTGTCCATGTGCACCCACACAGCACCTCGGCCTGGTAGGGGGTCCTGAGCGGGTGGACTACCAGCAAAGAGTAGTTACACACTGTCACATTGTGCGGGTACTGTGCTCACCCTGAGTGTGTGATGTGGCGGCCAGGACCAGGTCCACAACACCAGTCATGGCTGGACAAGGCCATGACAGAGCTCCAAAACAGTACTAACCTGTGAGATAGGAAGGTGCTGCAGAAACATGTTGGATATCTCTGTCTGTCTCAGTTAGTGGAAACCCCCCTGGACACCCCCCCCCCCCCCCCCCCAGGTGGCAAACAGGGCCCTCCACCAACAGATCCCCATCCCTCCGCCCCCCCCCCCCCCCCCAGCAGCAGAGTCAACCATCAACCCCAGTCCTGCTGGGGAACAGACACCCTACAGGGCAGTCCAAGCAGCTCCACCCACATCCATAACACAATATCAGACAGACTTTAGGCCTGGATATCCAAAGATGCACCCCAGCACTATCAGATATGCACCTACAGCAAGCCATCAGCCACTGCACCCTGCAAGGCACTCCATCAAGACACATACCAGCTGTGAACAGTCTGCTGGTTAGCCCTGATGGAAATGCATGCACCCAAAACTGGGGTGGCAGCACACACAAGCAGAGAGTTCTGTGAGGAGACCCCAACAGGAAACCCATATATATCACAAGAGAGAAACACAATACAGCACTATGGGGGTGCCTAGCCATGCTGTCATCACTGCACACTCAGGGTGAGAGTGCTCCCCCAGCAGCACATACAGAGGTCACCCTGTCTGTGTAGGTGGTGGCCTGGCACTACAATGTCACAGCCAGTGCCCTATGCCCTGTGCAGATGCATCCTGGCCAGCCCACCATGTCTGACCTATACCCATGGTACCTTGCTGCTCATTATGCACATTGGCAGGCCAATACTGGCAATAGTGCTGGCAGTGTGGGTTGGGGAAGGTGTTTGCAGCCAACACACTGTATAGACAGACACACACTCCCACACCTATGCCAGCATTGTGCTACTATTGAGGGGGTGATTAGCCTTGGCCACCACACCGGTCCTGGGCACGGCACAGGCATGGATATGGTACGCAGTACTGCTGGGGGTCACTCCCCAGGGTGGTGAACACCATCAGAGGCCAGGCCTGGAGCACGCACCGCAGACACCAAACAGATTGTTCGGATGGGGTCAACTAGCAGTATGTGCGTAACGTAGGGATATCTATCAGCCTGTACTCTTAGCAAACGTTTCAGAGCTGTGTACCTCAGGTGTAGGGTGACATTGCTAAGGTATGCAGGTGCTGGTATTGGGAGATGCACACAGGGTCCAATGTTCTGCCTCTACAGGAGACATTGGCCAATGGGGCCTGTGGGTGTGGGTGTGGGTGTTTCTGCCCCTGTTGGCTGCTGCTTTACGGCAGCGCTTCCCCACTCCAGCCCAGTTTTGCATCACACTGTTTGGGTCTTCCTGCTGTCCCTCATGAATATGCATGAGCTACATCTACATACCGTGCATAGATATACAGCACAGGCATTTGTATGAGTGGCAACATGGAACCTGACTGGTGTGTGGCCCACCAGGACTGCATTTGGGGGATTCTGCTGTAGGTTCTGCCCCTGTTCATGGTGTCTGTGCTCAGTGGGGTAAAAGATAGACGTATTACCATTGCATATGTCCTCGTCACGAAAGGTGTGTCCTTACTGTCACTGTTTATTTGTGGGGAAAATATGTGGGCAGGATTGCTGGTAGTCCCAGCTGGTCTTTGAACCTGTGATCTTCTGTTCTTGCATGCATTGTCTGTTTGCACTGCACCACTGTGTAGCCACAGCTTGGCTGAATTCCCTGGATAGTCCATGACTGTGGATCCGGCAGGGCCTGTCTGTTGCTGTGGACTGTGCAGCCTGCACATGGCTAGCTAGGCCTCTGTCTTCTGTCGCTAGCAGCCACTGCCCCCTGCACCACATGTACTCGTCCGCCAACAAGCTGGCATGAGCTTCTCCCATAAAAGGCAGGTGACCTGATTGGAATGTGGCAGTACGGGACTGCATTTGGGGTACTTGGCTGTGGGTAATGCCCATTGTTGTGGTGTGTGTGCGTTGTTGGGTAAAATATGGGTGTTTTCCCCATGCTTATGTCCCCTGCAATACAGGGGTGTCTGGGCAACAGTGATATTAATGGGCAACCATAGCAAACACTCCCAGGAAAGCTCCACAAAAGGAAATGTTTTTTGGAAGAGTCTCCGCTCCGTAAACCCTTCCAAAATTCATTTCTTTTTTCTGGAGCTTTGCTGGGTGTGTTTTCTGTATTTGCCCATCACTATAACTGTTCCCCAGCTGAATTACTATTTTTAATAGTTCTGTTGTGGTCATTTTCTATTTTTATTTGCACTTTTGTGCTGTGCACATGTATCACACTGCTCACGTTTTGCTGGTTTCCCCGGTTTTCCTGTACATTGCTGACGGAAATGGTTTCTCTTCCCTTTAAATGCTTTTACATGCAAATTCGGGCCCGATACTGTGCAGGGAGCCTCTCCCCTCCCACTCTCCACCCATTGACCCCGTCCCTCCGCCCCTCCGGAGCCTTCCTCCGCCCTCCTTTAGCCATTCCACGCCTCTATCGGACATTTGCGGGCCCGCACTTGTACGGGGCCCGTTAGTGTGCCGCGCACCTTTGCGGTGGTGACACGCATGTGTGCGGGGCATTTAAATGCGTTTATTAGCGTTTCAGTGCCGCGTTTCCGTGCGCTATTTTGCGGCGCGCACATTTCCGGTTTTTAGTAAAGGTTTCTTTCCCCTTTTTTTGAATTGCATTTTATCTTACATATGGTTTCTTTGTGCACAATTCCCTCTGTTTTAAGATTAGAGATTAAAAAAAAAAAACAATCTTTGTATTATATTCTAAAATGCATATGCCCTATGTTTGATGGATGTTTTGGGCTTATAAGATGTCTCCCTTAGTTTTGGACTCACTCCTTTTCTCTTTTGTTTCTCTCCCTTTTACCCCCATTTTTTTAGATAAGTGAAGAGCATTTGAGGTATATTGGTAAGGTTTTTATGTATATTTATTTATTTATATATTTACGTGTTTTCCTGTATTTTTACGTTCCTTACTTTGGATAATTATCGTATCACATTTGATGATGTTTATATCTATGGTTGTATGTTTTTAAATAGCATTTCAACATTTTTGTTTTAACATGTTTATATATCGGAAGCAATCATTTATATAAGTTTATGTACTGATGTTGATATTGTACTTTTTATTATTTATTTATTTATTCATGTTTTTGATGGTTCTATTGTTTTTAGTTTGCCTACACACCTGAAGAAGTACTCACGAAACACGGCCTGTGTCGGGTTGGCAAATTTGTGCCTGGTTTGGCATGTTTGTGCCTATAATTTTAATAAAGTTTTATTGATATATGTTCCTGTCCTTGGTATTTCATCACGTTTTCTGACTGAGTGGTGGGGGTAAATACAGTGATGGAGTTCAAAGGGGCATGGGACAGACACAGTGGATCCCTTTACAGCAACAAGAAAATATCAAAATAATCTGAACCATCTAATTCCTTAACAAATAGGGGTGTACTACAAGGAGTGGTGGGATCACCCCTAAACAAAGACATGGGGAAGGAGGGCCTGCAGAGAGCGGCAGGTGTACCTACTCTTGACATCGTACTGGGCAGACTAGATGGACCATACTGTTCTTTATCTGCCGTCATTTACTATGTTACTATGTTACTATGTTACACGATGCAACATTCCACATTAGGAACCACCACCCAGGAAAAAGATTTAGGCGTCATTGTGGATAACATGTTAAAATCCTCAGCCCAGTGTGCAGCAGCGGCCAAGAGCGCAAATAGAATGCTAGATATCATAAGGAAAGGAATGGAAAAGAAAACAAAAGATATTATAATGCCTCTATATCGTTCCATGGTGAGACTGCACCTTGAATATTGTGTGCAATTCTGGTCGCCGTATCTTAAAAAGGATATAACGATATTAGAAAAGGTTCAGAGAAGAGCCACCAAAATGGTAAAAGGGATGGAAGGATACTCCTATGAAGAAAGGCTAAAAAGGTTAGGGCTCTTTAACCTGGAAAAAAGACGGTTGAGGGGAGATATGATAGAAGTCTATAAATTAATGAATGGAGTGGAACGGGTTAACGTAGATCGATTGTTTACGTTATCAGAATATAGAAAGACTAGGGGACATGCAATGAAGCTATAGGGTAAACTATTTAAAACTAATAAAAGAAAATATTTTTTCACTCAACGTGTAATCAAACTCTGGAATTTGTTACCGGAGGATGTAGTAAAGGCCGTTAGTGTAGCTGGGTTTAAAAAAGGCTGGACAAGTTCCTGGAGGAATGGTCCATAAACCATTATTAAGAAGGGACCCAGGATATCAGTGCTTGACCCAATACAAGCATTGTGGAACCTGTGTCTTTTGGGGAAACTGCTAGGTACGTATGACCTAGATTGGCCACTGTTGGAAACAGGATACTGGGCTTGATGGACCTTGGTCTGACCCAGTATGGCATGTCTTATGTTCTTATGTTTAAGATGAGAATGGTGTTTCATGTGAGGTGGATGAAAAGTAACAGTCATATTTCCTCCGAAAATCATGAAGCACAGTAGCCGACAATCTGTGTTTCGAGAAAATCTCTGCATCACAGGCAGATACATGCTGAAAACTATTTTATACCTCAGTATCCTCTATATGCTATATTCTTACACCTCCAAAGAGCATATACAAGTAGGAATTCCTTTCTTAATCGCATTTGTGAATGTCTTCCGTGTGAGCATAATGCCAGACAGGATAACCACAATATTGCTGAATCAAAAAATTCCACACAAGATTTAGAAAAGAGTCCTCATAAAATCATTTAGCCCAAAACCATACAGTATGGTTCAAATGGAAGGAAAAGACCTCAGTGGAAAAAATCAGATCCATTCTCAGACTCCTCAAATTTCAAACATCACTGATCATAAGCATCACTGGTCTTGCATGGTGATTTGGGGAAAAAATGTTATGTACCACTTAATATTTCACTTGCCTTGTTAAATGTCTCATAGAAATTTACCATATAATATGTTCTGTGCCAGTCAATATTTTACATATTTTATTAAATGTCTCATAAGAAGTTCCAGTACTGCCAGCGTTCACTTAGACAGCCTGCAGCAGGGAAAATTGATCCATTCAGACATTCCAGTGTAGGGCTCCTGGATCTGCTGTTGTTCCATTGAGTCAATGTCAACTCGTGGGGACCCTCTGCATAATTGTCCTAAATTGTATTCTGTCTTCAGTTAGGCAGCTAATTGTTGATAGACATAGACAGCTGCTCTTATTATATCACATTGTTGGCCTTCCTCTTTTGTGTTAGAACCAAATAATCTATCTGGAGAGTAATACTAATGATAAAAATCTTGCAACCATTCTCCTATATACTTGCACTCACAGAAATTAATTTTATGGGTTGGAAGGCCAAGTTGATGCGTATTTTAAGCCTATCTTATAGGAGGAGGAGGACCCTAGTGGTTAGAGTAGTGGCCTCTGACCAAAGAAATCAGGGTTTGAAATCCCACTTGTGCTCCTCGTGATAATGTGCATTTTAGCATGTGGTAATTGTTACCTTGCAAGAACGACCGTGTCCGCACACTAATTCTGTGGCAACTGCACAACGTGCAAGGGGTGGGTTAGGGGAGGAGTGTGAGCCCATTTCCATTAGCATGGGCTGCAATCGCTGTGCATTGTCAATGTAGCAATGAGCGCCGTTGCGCATAACAATATCTCTGTGGGTGGTGTTAAATGCACTAGCATTAATTGTGCCACACGTTAGGATACACATCCACATGATAACTGCCGGGAACATGCTGGCTGCACTCCTGATAGTTACCCTGAAGTCTTTGTACTTAACATGTAGTGAGCCCTAAAACTAAAGTGTAAAAGATGCAAAACCCAAACAGACCTTTGTAAAAGAGCCCCAGAGGCACTAATGATCAAAACAAAAGCATACCCAAACTGCAGCTATAATGTGGTTGCATAATTCACACCTGCTTGGGAGGAGATGCAAATGTGTGAGGCTGAAGCACTAACGTATGCATGTATTTTAGAACTGGGGCTTCTGATTTTGGGTTATAACCAGAAGATCCCAATAAAAACACCCCAGTGGGGAATTTGGACTTCTTGTTCAAACCAAAGACCTCCAAACAATTGCTCTGTCTCGACCCTATAATGATGTCATCTGGCAGCTGTCAGTGGCAGCTGGGAGATATCACTGGAGTTGGCCATTACAGCAGTACCCCTCTGCAGCAAAGGGAGCTTTTGCCTTCACTCCTGCTGCTCTATGTTTCTTCATCTGGCACTACTGCTGGCACCAAGGGAAACAGGAAGCACTTGTTCTTGCATTTCAGGTCTTTCCATGGTGCTGATAGCGGCACAGACAATGAGACATTGCGCAATAGAAGCAAAGGCACAAACTCTATGCCGGGTAGAAGAGGGTTGGAGCGGGAATGCTGGGGCTAGGAGAAGAGGACTGATGCTGCACCTGAAGAATGGGAGCTGACACTCTTGCTTATGTTGGGACTGAGAGAAGGGGGGTGGGAGATGAGGTTAATGCTGGGGATAGAGGTGACAGTAGGAAGTTGCTAGCATAAAACCATGTCAAAATGTTGCTTTAGATCACTGAATAGAATCCATCTAAAAAGACATTTTTTCTTAAGAATTTACCAATAACCTCTTATTTTCTGACCCTGGAAAATCATCTAATTGCCTTGAAAATAAACTCCTAAAATTTCAAAGCAATAGACACCTATTTCTATGACAAAGTCTACAAGATTACACTCCGATTTCCCACTAGATCAGCTTCATCTCCTTTCCCCCTCTTCATTACCAACTTTTCCTGTCAATGTCTGTTACCCTTTCATCCTTTCTAAGATCTCAGAAAAAGTAATCTCTCATCTTCTTTCCTTCTCTAAAATTACTGTTTTCCTGATCCTATCCCTACCCATCTCCTTAACTCCATCTCCTCCTCTGTCATCCCTTCCATCTCAAATATTCTCAACCTATCGCTCTCAACTGCAACTGTCCCTGCAGTCATCAAGCATGCTGTGGTCATACCTCTCCTTGAGAAATCTTTACTTGACCATACTTGTCTTTCTAATTATCAACTCATCTTCCTTCTTCTCTTCATTTACAAACTTCTTGAATGTTTGGTTCTTTGCTGTTGTCTTGAATTTCTGTCCTCTTAAGCCCTGCTAGATCCATTTCAATATGGCTTTTGTCCCTTACATTCTACTGAGACGGCTCTTGCCAAAGTCTCCAGTGACTTGTTTCTACTTAAATCCAGGAGCAGGACCTCAGAAAACATCCACAAACATGAATAGGGGCATCTTGAACAATTTTCAGAAGACTGTGTTTGTGAGACTCTAGCTAAACTTAAAGTAGACAAAGCGATGGGACCGGATGGGATACACCCTAGAATACTGAGGGAACTTGGGGACGTTCTAGCAGCTCCACTGATTGATCTTTTCAATGTCTCATTGGAGCCGAGATCGGTTCCAAAGCACCAGAGAGAGGCACATGTGGCCCCTTTACACAAAAGTGGAAGTAAGGATGTGGTTGAAAACTACAGGCCTGTTAGTTTAACTTCAGTGGTGAGTAAATTATTGGAAACTCTGCTGAAAGAGAAAATAGTGAGGTTTCTGGAGTAAAGCAGATTACAGGATCTGAGCAACATGGATTCACCAGAGGTAGGTCTTGTCAGACAAATCTGATAAATTTCTTTGACTGGGTGACGAGGGAGTTGGACAAAGGAAGGTCCCTAGATATGGTGTATGTCAATTTCAGTAAAGCCTTTGACACTGTTCCTCACAGGCGATTTATAAACAAACCGAGCACCCTAGGGATGGACCCTAATCCCTAGGGTTAGAAATTAGTTGAGTGGGAAGCAACAAAGTGTACAGGTAAATGAAGCACACTCTGAGGAGAAGGAGGTTACCAGTGGTGTGTCCCAGAGATCTGTCCTTGGTACGATTCTTTTTAGCATCTTTGTTAGTGATATAGCAGAAGGGCTGTCAGGTAAGGTTTGCCTCTTTGTGGATGATACCAAAATCTGCAATAGAGTAGACACCCAGGAAGGTATAGATAAAATGAGGAGGGATCAAGCTAAGCTTGAAGAATAGTCTAGAATTTGGCAGCTCAGATTTAATGTTAAAAAATGCAGGGTCATGCATTTGGGCTGCAGTTATCCAAGGGAGCAATATAGTATAGGGGGTGAAGTAGGCACGATTGTGTCTGATCTAAACAAGTAGAAAAGGCGACAGCAAAGCTAGAAGGATGCTTGGGTGCATAGGGAGAGGAATGGCCAGCAGAAGAAAGGAGGTGATAGTGCCTCTGTATAAGTCTTTGGTATGACCTCATTTGGAGTATTGTGTGCAATTTTGGACACTGCTTCTTTCAAAAGGATATAAACAGGCTGGAGTTGATAGAGAGGGTGGTTACTAAAATGGTTAGTGGTCTTCATTATAAAGCATATGAGAACAGACAAGGATCTTAATATGTACACCTTAGAGGAAAGTTGATATGACTGAGATGTTTAAATACCTATGTGGCATAAATGCACAGGAGGAGAGCCTTTTTTCTATTGAAAGCAAGCTCTGCCATGAGGGGACATGGGATGAGCGTGAAAGGGGATAGATTCAGGAGAGATATGTGGAAATATTTCTTTTCGGAAAGAGTGGTGGATCGATGGAATAGTCTCCCAGTGGAGGTGGTAGAGATGAGGACAGTAACTGAATTCAAATAAGCATGGGATAAACACAGAGGATCTCTAAAGGAAAAAAGGGGACTGTTGTAGTGGTTGATATGGAAGAACAGACTAAATAGGCCATGTGGTCTTTTTCTGTTGTCATGTTTCTGTGTTTCTAAATCCAAGGGCCTTTACTCAGAACTCATTCTTCTTGATCTTTCTGTTGCTTTTGACACTGATGACCATCATCTTACTACTACCACTACTATCACTGAACATTTGTATAGCGCTACAAGACTTATGCAATGCAGCACAGACATATGTAAAACAATGCCACTGCTCATCAGAGTCAAGATAGACAACACAGTAGCTGCAGACATGGGATACATCTAGGGGGAATGGTAAGGAAACACAATGGAAATCAGATGAGTCAAGATCCAAAAGCAGCAGAGAAGAGGTGAGTTTTCAGGCTGCATTTGAAAAGGGTCAGAGAAGGCGCCTGATGAACAGACTCAGGTAGTTTGTTTCTGGCATAAGAATCAGCAAAGTGAAATGAGTGAAGTCTGGAGTTAGCAATAGAAGAGAAGGGCACAAATAGAAGTGATTTGCCAGAAGAACTGAGTTCCCAAGGGTGGTGTAGGGAGAGATAAGAGAGGAAAGATAGTGAGGAGCTGCAGAGTGAATGCACTTACAGGTCAGCAGGAGAAGTTTGAACTGGATGTGGAAATGGATAGGGAACCAATGAAGTGACTTGAGAAGAGGGTAATATGAGCATGACAAGGCTGGCAGAAGATTAGCAGTGCAGCAGAGTGTTGAACAGATTGAAGGGCAGAGAAATGAGATTCAGAGAGAGACCGGCAAGGAGTAGGTTACAATAGTCTAGATGGGAGGTGACTAAGGAGTAATAAGTGTCTTAGGAGTGTGTTTAGAAAGGAATGGGGGAATTTTGTTGATGTTATAGAGAAAGACATGGCTGGTTTTAGCTATCAGTTGGAATTGTGTGGAGAAGGAGAGAGAGGAGTCAAAGAGACCCCAAGGTTGTGAGCTGAGGAGACAGAGAGAAGTAAAGAGCTATCCACATAGACCGAGAAAGGAGGAAGGGGAGAGGAGGGTTTAGGGGGAAAATAAAAAGTTCAGTTCTGGCCATGTTCAATTTCAAGCAGCAGTGAGACAAACAAGCCGTAATGTCAGAAAGGCAAGCAGAGATTCTGGCTTTGATAACTGGAGAGATTTCCATTGTAGAGAGGTAGATCTGGGAGTCAACAGCGTAAAGATGGTACTGAAAGTCATGGAAAGAGATGAGTGCACCAAGGGACTGTGTATAGAGAGAGAAAAGGAGTGGATCCAAGACAGACACACCTTGGGGTCCACCAACCGAGAGCAGGATAGCAGCAGAGGAGGATCCACCAGAAGAAACAATGAAGGAGCGATGGAAAAGATAAGAAGAGAACCAGGATAGTACAGAGCCCTTGAAAACAAGTGAGGACAAAGTATTGAGAAGGTTGTGGTCAACAGTGTTAAAAGCAGCAGAAAGGTCAAGAGGGATTGGGATCGAGTAAAGGCCCTTGGATTTAGCCAGTAACAGGCTGCTGGAGACTTTGGCAAGAGCCATTTCAGTAGAATGTAAAGGACAAAAGGCAGATTGTAATGCATCCAGGAGGGCCTGAGAGGAGAGAAGGTGGAGGCAATGGCGGTGAACCGCATGTTCAAGTAGTTTAGAAATAAAGGGGAGGAGGGAGATGGGTCGATAATTAGAAGGACAGGTAGGGTCTAGTGAGGGTCACCTTCTCCTCAACACATTCTTCTCACTTGGTTTTAGGGGTTGTGTCCTGTCCTGGTCCTCTTCTTATCTCTCCCATCACTCTTCCAGTGTTTGTTCTGGTACTTCCTCCTGTACTGCTATCCCACTTTCAGATGGTGTACCCCAAAGGTCCGTTCTAGGCCCTCTCCTTTTCTCTCTCTATACCAAGTCCCTTGGTGCTCTGATCTCCTCCCATGGCTTTCAGTATCATTTTTATGGTGATGACTCTCAGATCTATCTATTTACACTTGATATTTGTCTATCACTCCACGCCCGCATCTTTTCCTGCCTTTCTGACATCACTGCCTGGATGTCTCAGCACTGTTTGAAATTGAACATGGCCAAAACCAAGCTTCTTATTTTTCCCCTAAATCCTCCTCCCCACTTTCTCCTTTTTCTTTATAGATAACACTCTTCTTCTTCCTGTTTCCTCAGTCCGCAACCTTGGTGTCTTTAACTCCTCCCTCTCCTCCACACACATCAAACTGATAGCTAAAACCTGTTGTTTCTTTCTCAATAACATCAGCAAAATGTGCCCCTTCCTTTCTGAACATGCTACTCTTTAGTCACCTCCCATCTTGACTATTGCAACCTCCCCTTCTGAGTCACCCCTCTCCTCTTCAATCTGTTTAGAACTCTGCTGCGCAGCTAATCTTCCACCAGCTCCGTTATACTCATTTAACTCTTCTTCTCAAGTCACTTCATTGACTCCCCTTCCATTTCCATATCCAATTCAAGCTTCTCCTTCTGACCTATAAATGCATTCATCCTGCTGCTCCTCACTAACTTTCCTCTCTCCTCTCTCCCTACACCACTCCTCGTAAACTCCGCTCTTCTACTGGTCTGCTTAATAGCAGTAGTAGTAGTAGTTGCCCTCATATTTTCTTTGCGTGCTGATTCAGTTTGCTGTTTAAGGTTGTAATTGGCACTCCGTATAGTTTATCTCCAATGTGCTTCATTTTTTATCCTCTTGCCACTTGTCCTTCTTTCCCATATTTTGGTGCCTTGGGTAGTTCATGCCACAGCTCATTCACTTTGCTCCTCTTACAGTGTCTTAGGATCCTCGTGCCACCATTGTGATGCTTTTGCTTTTTCGTAGTGCTCTGGGATGTTCAGGCCACTGTTAGTGTCCCTTTGCCTCACTCTTGGAGCCCTAGGGTGCTGGTGCCTCTGCTGCTGGTGTCTTCCTCTAAGTTTCATAAAACGTGCATGGGAAATCCCAGTGTTAAGAGTCAAATTTAGAATGCATTGCCTCCCCCTTTAACTTTGTTATACTGACTTTTATGACATATGACATAATTTCTGAAATAAAATAAAATAAATGAAACAGCACAAAATGGCCTATGACATGAAAGAATATATTTCTCTGTGCATGGCAGATAACCTCTGCTAGATCCACAGCATTTTACTTCTTCCTTGCTTGCAACTACACAAGTCTAGATAATGGAGGTGCACATTCATCGGCTTGGGCACATATCTAGCTATGAATTCTTTCATATACAATCAATATGCATGTGCAAAAGAATTTCAGCATGCACAGAAGGTGAGTATTTAAAACAAATGTGTGCAAACGTGCAAAAAAAGAGAAACAACACATGAAAACTGTGAAAAAATTGGAAAAGGGGGAACACTAACTGAACTGTTTCTTGATCATGCATATTCTTGCTAAATAACGTGAATAATGCAGTGACAACCATAGTTTTATTGCGAGTTATCTGAACTTAAAGGGAGTACTGCAAGAGCATGGTGATACCAATGAATCCTCACTGTAGAGCAATGTGAGCGCACCAGTTTAATCAGCTGAAAAGCACAGTTACTTACCTGTAACAGGTGATCTCTGGGAACAGCAGGAATTAGTCCTCACATATGGGTACGTCGGTACCGACGGAGCCTGCGCGGGAATGCTCCCCAGCTTCCCAGAATGAAAGCTTTTGGGGCATCCCACAGCGCATGCACGCTGCCTTCCCGCCTTTCCTACCAACTCTCCTCAGTTCAAGTTTAAAGCTGAGACAATAGAGAGAGAGTAAAGAAAAGACAAAGAAAGAGAGATACAACTCCTAGGGGAGGTGGGTGGGTTGTGAGGACTAATTCCTGCTTTTCCTAGAGATCACCTGTTACAGGTAAGTAACTGTGCTATCTCCAGGAACAAGCAGGAATAAGTCCTCACATATGGGGACTCCCTAGCTAAGATGCCTGGGAGATCCCCAAGGGTATGAGACCCTGAAGGGTTCCTTGTCTTCCTATGGATCTCAGGCATCCATTCAGGGAAGGAGAGCAGGAGTTGTTCAAGAATGGAACAGGTGTCTGAGGACAGCCTGACCAAACAAGGCATCCCGGCGGGAGTCCTTGTCCAAACAATAATGGGCTGTGAAGGTATGAACCGAGGCCCAGGTGGCTGCTCGACAGATCTGGTCGATGGACACAGAATGAAGATGAGCCATAGAGGTGGCCATGGCCCTCACATTGTGAGCTGTGACATGGCCCTCCAGAGAAAGGTTCTTACTCTGGTAAGCAAAAGAAATGCACTGAGCAATCCAATTGGACAGTGTTCTTTTAGAAACTGGAAGTCCTAGATGAGAAGGATCAAAAGCAACAAAAAGCTGGGAAGACTTTCTATGTTGCTGTGTCCTGTGTAAGTAAAAAGCAAGAGCTCTTTTACAATCTAGAGTATGAAGGTTCCTCTCTGCAGTGGATGCATGAGGAGCTGGAAAAAAGACAGGTAAATATACCTCTTGATTAAGATGAAAAGGTGAGACCACTTTAGGCATAAAGTGAGGATTTGTCCTAAGGACTACCTTATCATGATGGAACCTTGTATAAGGTGGATTAGCCACTAAGGCCTGCAGTTCACTGATGCGGCGAGCAGAAATGATTGCAATAAGGAAAATAACCTTTCAGGAAAGAAATTTCAAGGAGGTAGTGGCTAAGGGTTCAAAAGGTGGCTTCATAAGCTGACCAAGAACCAAATTTAAATCCCATGCCACCGGAGGAGGTCGAATGGGAGGTTTAGTTAAGGTTAGGCCTCTCATGAATCTTGCAATAAGAGGATGAGAGGAAACAGGTTGTCCATTGATAGGCTTAAGGGATGCTGCAATAGCACTTAAATGGACCCTTACTGAATTAGTCTTAAGGCCTGCATTGGAAAGATGCAGGAGATATTCTAATAGAGAATTCAGAGGAAGTACCAGAGGGTCAAGACCCTTTTGAGCACACCAAATGGAAAATCTCTTCCATTTAAAAGCATAGGAACGCCTAGTGGAAGGTTTCCTGGAAGCACGAAGGATATCTTTCACTTGCTGCGAAAGATTGAAGTCTTGAAGGTCTAGGCCTTCAGTAACCAAGCTCTGAGGTGAAGGGACTTGGGGTTTGGATGCCACAAAGTCCCCTCCTCCTGAGACAGAAGGTCTGGAGCAGCTCCCAAGTTCAGGGAGGGGGCTTGGGAGAGATGCAGAAGTAGAGGGTACCACACTTGGCGTGGCCAGCGTGGAGCTATGAGGATCATAGATCCTTGATCCCTCTGAAGTTTGAACAGAGTCTTGGGGATCAAAGGAATGGGTGGAAAGGCATACAGGAAGTCCTGACCCCAATGAAGGAGGAAGGCATCCTTGGCCTGAACTCCCTGACACGGAATTCTGGAACAGAACCGGGGAAGTTTGGCATTCCACGGACTTGCAAATAGGTCTATGTCCAGGGTACCCCATTCCTGAAAGATTCTGATTACCTGATCCATGCGCAGGGACCATTCGTGTGGAAGCAGAACTCGACTGAGTCTGTCTGCCCAAGAGTTTTGAATTCCTGGGAGGTATACTGCCAGGAGATGGATTTGATGCTCTCTGGCGAAGGCCCATAATCTTAGAGCTTCGTTGCAAAGTGACAGAGAGCCCGTTCCTCCTTGCTTGTTTATGTAAAACATGGCTACCTGATTGTCTGTTTGAATGAGGACTGTCTGGTAGCTGAGGAGGGTATGAAAGACCTTGAGAGCTAGGTACACTGCTCGAAGTTCCAAGAGGTTGATATGAAGGGAGGTCTCCTGTGGGGACCAAGTGCCTTGGGTGGATAGGTCCTGAAGATGAGCTCCCCAACCTGTTTGGGAGGCATCTGTTGTGAGGATTGCTTGGGGCAACAAAGGCTGGAAGGGGGACCCCAGCAACAGATTTTGAGTGGATATCCACCATTGGAGAGACCAAAAGAGAAGTTTGGAGTTTGCAATTTGGTCTGAGAGAGCTCCTGAAGCTTGAGTCCACTGGGTGGACAAAGTCCATTGAGCTGCTCTCATGTGTAGACGAGCATAGGGCACCACATGTACTGTGGAAGCCATGTGGCCTAGTAGTTGTAGCATCTCCCGGGCAGTTAAGTGGTCCTTCGACTGAATCTGGGAGGCTAACTGTACTAGACGTTGGCAACGAGCCTGGGGAAGATAGGCTCTTGCAGTAGTGGTGTCCAACCAGGCCCCTATGAATTCTAGGGACTGAGTAGGGGTGAGCTGAGACTTTGGGAGGTTTACCACAAGTCCCAGATACTGCAGAATGCACCTGGTGGTGTTCAGGGAAACTTGGGCTTCTGACTGGGATGGAGCTCGGATGAGCCAGTCGTCCAGATATGGGAAGACAAAGATTCCCAGAGTGCGCAGAAATGCAGCAACTATTGCCATGCATTTGGTGAACACTCTTGGAGCAGAGGCCAGACCGAAAGGAAGGACTCTGTATTGGTAATGTTTTCCCTGGAACAGAAAACGTAGGAATTTTCTGTGGGATGGATGGATGATTATATGAGTGTACGCATCCTTGAGATCTAGAGAACAAAGCCAATCCTGACTCTGTAGGTATGGAAGGAGAGTGCCTAAAGAGAGCATCTTGAACTTCTCCTTGTATAGAAATTTGTTCAATTCTCGGAGATCTAGAATAGGTCTGTATCCCCATGTTTTCTTTGGAATGAGAAAGTAGGGGGAGTAAAAACCTGACCCCTGTTGAAGAAGAGGAACTTCTTCTATGGCCCTCTGGGCCAGAAGGGAGGTTGCCTCCTGATCCAGAAGGTCGAGGAGAGATGTGGGAGAATTGAAATGTCTCACCATGGTGTAGGGAGGAAGGTCTGAGAAATGAAGTTTGTAGCCCTCTCTGATAATGGAGAGGGTCCACTGCTCTGATGTGATTTGCTCCCATCTGGGAGCAAAATGAGCCAACCTTCCTGGAATGGTGAGAGGTTCTGGCTGTTGTAGAGCCAGAAAGGTTAAGTTCTCTAGTATCAAGTCAAAACCCCTGAGGGGCTTGGGACTGCTGGGTTGCAGCAGCCCCTGCCGGTTTAGGCCTGGCCTGTTTAGGTTGCTGACGCTTAGTAGCAAAGCGACCTGTAGAAGACTGTTGACCAGAAGTGGAAGGAAATCTGCCCTTTTTGTAAAAAGACTTTTAAAAGATTTTTTCTTGGCCGGAGTGGAGGTAGACTTAGAAAGTCTATCCAGAGCAGCATTTTCTGCATCCATTTGAGTGGCTTTAATTTGCCACTCTTTGCCAAATAGGTTTTCACCTGTACAGGGCAGATTTCCTAAACCATCTTGAACCCAGGGTTCTAGATCAGAAGCCTGGAGCCAAGCAATTCTACGAGCAGCTATAGCAATGCCTGAGGCTCTGCTGGCACCTTCAAAGGAATCAAAGGCTGCCCTGTTGGGAAACTTTGAAATGTCTTGAGTATGCTTGAGCCAAAGAAGGAATTCATCCCTTTTATCTTCTGGAATAAAAGGGAGAAAGTTGTGCAGCTTTTCTGCAACCTCCTTCAGAAACATACCCATATAAAGGCTGTATGAATTGATTCTGGCAATAAGCATGCTAGCTTGGAAGATCTTCCTACCAAAAGCATCCAAGGTCCTGCATTCTCTTCGTGGAGGAGTAGAAGAGTGTCTTTTGGTACTCTTTATTCTCTTCATAGCTGACTGCACCACAATAGAGTGGTGAGGAAGCTGAGTTTTTTGAAATCCAGGAGAAGGAGGGACACGGTACATAGTGTCCAATCTACGAGAATGAGGAGAAAGGGTGAGAGGAGTCTCCCACAAGTCAATCAAATGTTCTTGAAGAATTTCATGAATTGGCAAGGTGACTGCCTCTCTGGGAACCATAGAGTATCCCAAAATATCTAATTTTTTTGCTCTATGTTCTTTTTGAGAGGTTACTGAAATAGAGAGTCCTTTAGCTACTTCTACTATGAAGTCTTGAAAGGACAAATCCTCTGGAGGAGACATTCTCCTTTTTGGAGAAGAGGGCTCCTCAGGAAGGGTGATAGATACTTCAGGAGACTCATCCGATGACTCAGAATAATCAGAAGAATCGAAGTATCGTCTGCCCGATTCCAAAGATCGATAGGCGTAACGATCGGTACCGAAATCGGGTGTTCCCGGTACCGGGTCGGTACCGAGAAAGAGCTCAGGACAGGGAGCCAGAATCGGTATCCTGGCCGATGTTGATGCAGCTGGTACCGGTATCGAGGTTGGTACCGGTACCGGCGCCGGTACCGACAACATGGCTTGTTGTGGTACCGATGGCGTCGCAGCCTTGATGAAAGCCAGACGCCACGACTGCCTGGATGTCGGTACCGGGAGAATGTGCCGGTACCCCAGAGCAGTCTAACAGGTGATCGGTCGAGGCCGTGCCATCGATGTCAACCTGTAACCCCATAGGAGGAGCTTTGGAAGCCGGAGCTTCCCGCCGGGGTTGTTTGGCTGGGGCAGGATCCTCAAGGGCAAGGCCGGAGGCATCTCGATACTTAGAGGGAGATTTGCCCTTTGAGGACCTGCTAAAAGTATGTTTGGTTACCTGAGATCCATCAGGAGAGGAAGACCTCGAAGATGTCGATGCCACCGCCGGTGCATCCGTGGGAAACAGCAAATGGAGCTTGGCTGCTCGGTTCTGTAACCCTCGTTTAGACATTAGGGAACAGGACTGGCAATCCGGGATGGAGTGTTCAGGCCCCAAACATTTAAGACACCATTCATGGGTGTCTGTCACAGAAATTGTACCGCTACACTTAGTGCATTTTTTGAAGCCAGAGGCTGGTTTTTCCATGAGGGAAAATTTCTCGTGGGCCTGGAGGCCTAAGAAGGAAAATACACCAAGTGGGGAAAAGTATTAATATATATATTTTATTTTTTTAGAAGAAAAGAAAAGAAAAGACCGGCGGTACCGGTCCAGCGTCGGGGAAGGCAGACACGCGACCAAAGAAATAGATTAAAATAAAGAACTTCTTCAGCAGTGACAGGAACACGACCTGCTGGCTCCGCGGAAAAGAAGAACTGAGGAGAGTTTGTAGGAAAGGCGGGAAGGCAGCGCGCATGCGCTGTGGGATGCCCCAAAAGCTTTCATTCTGGGAAGCTGGGGAGCATTCCCGCGAAGGCTCCGTCGGTACCGACGTACCCATATGTGAGGACTTATTCCTGCTTGTTCCTGAAGATAGTAGAGTCCTACCATCGCATGCATGCCTCACAGAAACCTCTGAAAGGATACAAATTTGTAAAGCTTTTATTACTTTGGTGCTCTCAGAACATGCTACAATCCTTCTCTAATGGGTCGGCAATACATTCCATTCCAGTTCCGAGTGCCTTTGAGTAAATGCGGCCTGTACAGAGAGAGAATGCAAATGATTCTTGCTGAAAGCAAAGTTAAATGAGGGGGTACATCACTTTAGGTAGATTTTGTCAGGTTCATAAAAAAAGATACTTTTTTAACACTGTAAAAGGTCTCTGACAATTTGCTTTACACTGCATGATCTATTGTTCATTCTGTGCCATTTTTTTCTAAATCACTAGTTGTCTGGTTAGGGTCATGGAAGCATTGCATCTGATACTTACCACTATTAGTCTTATTTAAAGTGCAAGGACATTTATTATTCATACACACATGCATATATCTTCTTTAGCTGTCCCTGGTTTGGAAGCCTTTGCCTCGTTTATGTTTTGTTTTCAACTAATGTGGGTTGTGATGGAGGTGGAAACAGACGCAAGAAGCAAACTCATTTGTTTAAATTCATGTCATCAGTGGACCATGAACTGGCAACATATGACATTCTCAATATTGTGAAAATAATTGCTATCACACAAAAAATATCTCATTAGTTGCTCCGTATTGTGAGCATGAACTGGTAAAACTAATGACCAAGTGTAATCAGAAGCTAAACAAACAAAAAAAAAAAAAAAACCAAGCAAATGCAAAGAGAAAATATTTGGCATAACTTTATCGAGATTTTTACTTTTATGAATATTTTTGCTATTGAGTCATCAGTTCTGGAACATATAAAACAAGTGTTTTGAATGAAGAGATATCTTCCACTTGCCCTTTAAAACAACTGATGTTAAATAGATGCTTATGATCTGTTCTTTCTTACCTTTCCTACTGTAACTACCTGGAAGTTTCTGACCTTTCTTCTGAAGCATGGCAGAGAGTATATGACATTTGGACAGGTAATTAAAAGTTGAAGAATAGCAATGAGAGCTACCAAAGGGAGGGGAAGTGCATCCTCTTCTGCTTGAGGGTTTTCTTGTTCAACCAACCTATTCTGTTGTTGTTGCTTCAGTGCTCACCTACAGATCCACCTACTCTTGTTGATGTCATCAAGGACAGACCACAAGTAGAGCCCTGCTGCAGGTGTGAGGAGACAGTCAAATAGGACACAACTGCTGGAGATGGTAGCCAGTTTGTCTGAGTTCTCCTCTTGTTTGAGCAGCCTTGCTATTGGTCCTGGTGCTATTTCATTGGTACTTGCAAATATTTATTTATTTATTTATTTATTTAAAGTCTCTTTTATACCGCGCTATTCAGCATCAGTGCGGTTTACAATAAACAACGAACATACACATTTCCAATAGTACTTTGTGTTTACATATGAACAGGAGAATCAACTTGGCTAACAGGGTTTCCGGGTAATGTAGGAGCCCCGCCTTTTCTCACTGATGTCATCTGGACTGGCCATATGGACAGCCCTGCCACAGTTGTTGCCAGTAAGACATTGCCAAAGGGATGAACCAAAGGGGAACACCAGTTTGGGTGCAACCAAGCTGCAGGGTATCGGTAATGCTATTTTACTTGGTCTCTTGTTGGGACTTATTGCAATTTTTTTTTGTTCTGTTAGATTTAGACCAGCTCTTAAAATCTTAAAAGAAAGCAGGGAAATGGGAGCTTGCTTTAGAGGCTTTAAATTAACTTCTGTTAGATTTAGGTAGGCCCTTATAGTGTTAAAAGAAAATAGATAGGTTTTCCCACCCACCCACGCGACATGCCTTATTAGAACATAAGAACTATCATATTAGTCAGACCAAATGTTCATCAAGCCTAGTGTGCTGTTTCCGACTGTGGCCAATCTTGGTTATCTTTATACAGTCCTTCTTAGAAGCATGGGTATAACAGAACACCTGATAGTTCTCTTGTACAACCTTTAAATTGATCAAGAAGCAAACATTTTGTACAGAACAAGGAGAAACAGAATGGTTTAAAATCAGCAAAGGTGTATGACAAGGCTGCATACTTTCCCCCTACCTGTTTAATTAAATTTGATAAAGAGTAGTAAATCACCTAGACTAGATGGTATGGTATTCCAGAGTGTTGAAAGAACTCAAAAATGAAATTGCATACCTACTATTAGTTATTTGTAAACTTTCATTAAAATCTATAGTACAGTACCTAAAGATTAGAGAGTGGCCAATGTAACACCAATTTTTAAAAAGGGTTCCAGGTGTTGACCAGGAAACTACTGTACAGATTGATGAGCTTGACATCAATGCTGTGCAGAACGGTAGAAACCATTATAAAAAGCAAAATTACCAAACATGTCGATATAGTCATATTTTGGGGAACATGAATTTAGGAAAGATTTGCCTCAGCAATATTTCACATCATTTTAAAGATGTAAATAGATAGATAAAGGTGAACGTGTGGATATAGTACATTTGGATTTTCAGAAGGCCTTTGACAAGGGCCCTCATGAGAGGCTCCTGAGGACATTGAAAAACCAGGAGATAGGAGATAGTGTCCTGTTGTGGACTGGGAACTGGTTAAAGATAGAAAACAGAGAGTAGGACTAAATAGACAAATTTCTCAATAGAGAAAAGCAGATGGAGTATCCCAAGGATCTGTGCTGGACCCACTACTTTTTAACATAGCTATAAATGATCTGGAAATGAGAACCATCGAGGTGATCAGATTTACAATATGATACAAAATTACTCAAAGTTGTTATATTACAAGAGGATTGCCAAAAACTGCAAAAAAGACCTTTCACAATTAGAAAACTGGGCATCCAAATGGCAGATGAAATTTAATGTGGACAGGTGCAAAGTTATGAACTTAGGGAACAACCACCCAACTATAGCTACATGATGCACAGTTCCACATTAGGAACCATCACTTAGGAAGAGGCTCTAGATTTCTTTTTATTCTCTTATATACCACACTATTCTACATCACTGTGGTTTACATTGAACAAACTGAAATTACATTGAACAGGGCATTATAACTTGGAGATGACTATTTTACAGGGAACATGGGCTATGGAGGGTTAAGTGGTTTGCCCAAGACCACAAGGAGCACCTGTGGGACTAGAAACCCCAGTCCTTCCGGCCCAAGGTTGCTGTCCTCTAGTGGGATTTGAACCCCCAACCTTCTGGCCAGAGGTACCCTGCCCCAACCACTAGGCCACTCCTCCTTTCTTTGTGGATAATATGTTGAAATCCTCTGCTCAGCCTGCAGCAGCAGCCAAGAAAGCTAATAGACTTCTAGGAATTGCAAGGAAAGGAATGGAGAATAAAATAATGGAAGGCTACCCTTTATGAGGAAAAGCCTAAAAGGATAGAGGAGTGAAACAAGTAAGTGTGGATCTGTTGTTTACTCCTTCAAAAAGTATTAAGACTAGGGGACATGCAATGAAGCCACAAAGTAGTTCATTTAAGACTAATTGAAGAAAACATATTTTTGGCCAATGCGTAATTAAGTTATAGAATTCATTGCAAGAGGATGTAGTCAGGGCCAGCCCCAGAGTTGGTTCAAGGTATTGGCACCCTAGGCAAGCCTTAAGCCTTACACTCCCCCCGGTGGTCAGAATCCATTGTTTATCTTTGAATGCCCTTCTCGTTGCTGGCCCCCAGAAACTGCCACTCTGGTGGCCACCTAATCTGCCTAACGTTTGGGCTGGCCCTTGATGTAGTAAAAGCTGTTGTTGTAGCTTGGTTTAAGAAAGGCGTGAACAAGTTCCTGGAAGAAAAGTCCATAAACATTATTAAAGATGAACAGGGGGAAAACACTTCTTATCCCTGGGATAAGCAGCATGGAATTTTTCTAACTTTTTGGGATCTTGTCAGATACTTGTGACTTGGATTGGCCACTGCTAGAAACAGGATATTGGACTTGGTCTGACACAGTATGGCAAATCTTATGGGCTTTTGTTAATGTTGTTCAACTTTTCAATTTTATCTTTAAAAGAATTAAGAAAAGAAAAGCTTTGTGTATATTATAACGGCCCTTGGTCATATTTTGATGACTTTCAATAGGATGAAATCCAGGACTTCGGCCAGCTTTCATATTGCATTTCATGAAAGCTATGTTGTCTCCAGATGGCAAAATGAATCACAGCATACATGAAATGTGTGCCTTTGAGTCAATGCTGACCCAGAAGCTCCTGGGTTTTCTTGGCAGTATGACCAGAAGTAGATTACCATACCTTTCCTTCCAAGGCAATGGAGAGCTGAGTGACTTGCCCAAAACCATGAGAAGTGCTAGTGGGAATTGAACCCTGTTTGCTTGGTTACTAAGCTGGTGTTCTAACAACCAGGCTACTCCTCCACTCTGAATCACCACATAAGCACTTTTCAAATGTGTTCAAAAGTGCTTAAATCTGGGTTGGAAATGCCTTTAAATTATTTACATTACTAAAATGCTATGGGGGTCAATATTCAAAAGGGTTTATGTGGATGGCAGGACTGGCAAACTGCCTAAACCCCGGCAGTCCTCCATATTCAGTGGCACTAACCATGTAGTGTTGCTGAATTTCCGTACAGAATTCCCTGGAAACATCTGGTTATTTTCAAGGTGGTCTATAGGTGGAGCTGGGGTGGTCCTAACAGCTATCCATTCAGCAGAGAGATTCATATGCTAACTGGATAGCAATAGGAGAGGTCAATGTCTATACAAACTTTATGCAATTTTACTATCCAGCTACCTTGAAAAGCTGTTATTTGTGCTTTCTGTCTGACCGCAAGCCTCCCATAGTGTATTCCTTTCACACACTGAAACAGATTTATTAAGATGTTGAGAAAGTAATTTCCTTCCCCTTCCGTTCCGTATCACTCACATAAAACTGAAATAATCATTCAACAGAAATGGCAAAAGAGAAACTGAGCAAATTCTAGTCAATATCAGCATTGCAAATGAGGGTTTAATGCAAACTGGAAGCTGTGTTGGAGGGGGGTTTCTACCACCCTCTCCAGCCTTCCCCCACATGCCGAGCCATGCCACTGATTCCATCCGTGGGGATGAGGTGGAACAGCTCAGCTCAGTGTGGCGGTGGTGCGGCAGGCCATGTGTGCCGAAGCCCATGGCCTGCTGCGGGCGCCATGTTGTTCCACTCACTGAGGTCTGCCATCCTAGGCAGCCACCTATCCCATCTAATGGACAGGCCAGCCCTGGGCAGAAACAGTAATATAAGCAAAGAATCCATGATGCAACGCCGAAGTGTGTTTTAAAAGTGCTGCATTGTTGTTTTGAAGTCATTGCTTCCACTGCAGGCCCTGGAGAGAGACGGCAATGGGGCAGGTGGGGGGGGGGGAAGGATGGAGGGTCTGCCTAGGGCACCTCCAATCCTTGCACAATCCCTGGCTTGTACGCTTTTGGGGCCTTCATGCATCCCGTACAGCATCAAAAGCCTATTCAAATCCAATCCTCAATCTCCAAAAAAGGTCTGACTTCAGGATATCCAAAATGATTATTTTTGACATTTTTTTTTCTTAAAATATTTATTTATCTAACAAGTTTCTTATACTGCTTTGTCTTTTCAGTCAAAGATGTTGATACTGTAACTTAAACTTGGTAATGTACATTACATAGGGACATTGATAGCTTGGACTTTTCTGAGGTAATGGAGTGTTAAGTGATTTGCCCACTGCTACTAGGAGTGCTAGTGGGAATCAAACCCTATTTTCTTGGTACCCAAGCCAGTGCTCTAACCACTTGTCTACTCCTCCACTCTGGCTAGGTGGAATATATCGAGTCTACTTACTTTGGGATTCTTTTGGGGATCTCAAGCATATGAGTTGGGGATACATGGTCTTTGAAACCATCATGTCATCTGTAATGCTATATAGGCTTACATGTATGCATCCTGGTTACTCTGAAGTCCTAAGACACAAATGGGGTTATTTTAGAAGCATTCCCACATACATAAAACAGTGTTGAGATGTGTAAATTGGAAAGCACGTTTCAATACCATTGCAGAATCTGCATTTATAGATGTGGGAATGCTCACCATGTCTACCAAGCCAGGGGGAATGGTGGGGGTGGAAAATGGGAGTAGTGTGGGCAGGGCCGAACATGCAGACATGGATTCCTGATTTTAGAAAGGGAATTTATGTCAGGAAAACAAAATGTGGACGTTGGCATTTACACCAACCCCCAGGCACGAATAAGTGTCTGCTAACTGTAACAGATGTAAATTCTGATGTTGGAAATCCCCATGGCTTCTCCTAAACAGATATGCCCTCCTGCCCCATGTCATCAACCCAATCCCTTCTCCAAGCCTCCTTGCAGCAACACATCGAGGTTCTTCCTTCCCCCAAAGGCCCATCAGAACTGTCTGGGCATCCACTCCCATCTCCACCCTCCGATGCACAACCCCAGGCTTACTGAGACATTAGTGGTTAGTGGGAGCAGGAGCAAGTGGGCTTTGCTCCTGCTCTGCATAAGGTTCCCCTTTAAAATGGCACCGATGACACCTAACAGTAAACTCATGGTAGTACCACAAGATTACCTCTAGGGGTCTTCAACACCATTTTGAAGAGGGGCCTCACACAAAGCAGTAGGGTGTGTGCCTGTGTCCTGCTCCTGTTGTCTACCAAAGCACCAGTAAGTCTGGGGATGTTCATTAGAGGGTGGAGACCCAGACAGTTTGGATGAGTTTCAAATGGGGGGATTGACTTTTTATATAGAAACATAAAAACATGACAGCATAAAAAGACCACATGACCTATCTAGTCTGCCCTTCCATATCAACCACTACAACAGTATCCTTTTTTTCTTTAGAGATCCTCTGTGTTTGACCCATACTTTTTTGAATTCAGATACTGTCTTCACCTCTACCACCTCCACTGGGAGACTATTCCACGCATCTACCACTCTTTCCATAAATAAATATTTCCGCATATTACTCCTGAGTCTATCCCCTTTCATCCTCATCCTACAGTATGTCCCCTCATAGCAGAGCTAGCTTTCAATCGAAAGAGGCTCTCCTCCTGTGTATTTATGCCATGGAGGTATTTAATTAAACATCTCAATCATATCACCTCTATCATGCCTTTCCTCTAAAGTATACATATTAAGATCCTCAAGTCTCTCCTCATATGCTTTATAACGAAGACCACTAACCATTTTAGTAGCCACCTGCTGTACCATCTGCATCCTGTTTATATCCTTTTGAAGGTGTGGTCTCCAGAATTGCACACAATACTCCAAATGAGGTCACACCAGAGGCACTATCACCTCCTTTCTTTTGCTGGCCATTCCTCTCCCTATGCACCAAAGCATCCTTCTAGCTTAGGTGCATAGGGCGCATATGTTGGTTGAGGGGGCCTTCTGGGGAGGGGGGCCTCAATGTGCTAAATTGGGAGAGCTTGGAGGGGGCCTCAATGTACTGCTACAAGGGGGCTTGGAGGGGTGATTGGGTTGATGACATATCTGGTCGGGGGGTAACTGGGAGGGCTCGGGTGAGGGAATGGACCTGCACCAGTATGCCTCTGTGCCTCTACAGCAATTTTAGGAGGCTGCTCCCATGTCAAAATGGGGGAGGGGGGAATTTCCATTACTCTTTTCCATATGCAGCCTCCTAAAATCACTGCTCCTGCCAGACGTGCAGGAACATGCCCGTGCTATTTTACAAGGAGCTCTAAGTTTAGCAGCACCTCTTGTAAAATATCGGTCCAATTTTCCATGTCCTGAAATGGACGTGGGAATTCCCCTCTCCATATCCTTTCTAAAATTCTCCTTAGCTCTTTCCAGGCCAAGCCCAAAACTCTCGGGATCCAAAATTCTGAGTAAATATTCCTATCAAATGGTATATAATGCATGACCATAGCAGAAGGAAAATCACTATTAGAACATATTGAATTAGACGGGTACAATTTTCCTGAAATATGCAAAAATTAACCCGGCTGCAGAATGTGGATTAAAATTTTAAAGTAGGCCTTCAAAGGGTTAAAGTGTTCTTTTCCATAGTGGGGGCAAACTCAGCTTTAGTATACTGGTTGGAGACACTATAATCTTGTTCTCTTCTGCAAAACAAAGCAGATCAAACACAGTTTCTTTACTTCCAAAGTAGACCCCAATAATTGCATTAGCCATCACACCAATAATGTGCATGCGTGCTTCTGAGGATGTATTTTGGTCATCTGCTTACAAAATTCGTATATGTCTCTTTAAGTGCTAGTTTGGAGTGCTTGCTATAGGAATGTTCGGTGCCAGTTTCAGTGAACGCAGAGTCCCCTTGAGTATGCAAGTGAGTTGCTAACAATTAAAGGGGTATTTTTTCTGCTGTTTAGAATATTTGAGATTCTGTTTACAAGTTAAATATCTCGAAAATTAAAAATGTTGATAGAACAATGCATTTGTGCAATAAATCATGAGGATCAACTGTCAGCAGCAGGGATCGCTTAGAGACTTGCCGAAATGGTAATACAAGTAATTTCCAGATATTTAGGAACTGATATGAGATCCACTAGAGGTGAAAATTAGGAAAAAAAAAAACACTTGAAAAGAGAGTGCATGGATTTTCAGGTTAAATTTATTTCTGTTTGGTCTCCATCAGATGATTGTGTCCCGTCCATTTCAATGATTTCACAACAAATTAATATCTGCAATTTAAATAGCCGTTTAAATTGGTTTTTTTTATAAATAAAAACATGAATTAAATAGGATTGCAATATTACATTTTTAGAACTTTTTGAGTTACAGTAGGACTTTATATTTCCTTCTACGTCTTCCAGTTTATAAATGAGAAACTTTTTTCAGTTTAAAAGATTTTAATGCCAGCTACATTTGACCTGCTTCAGAAGTTGGAAAGCTAGCCCTGAGGTCCATTTTCAAAAGTTTTATGTGACTAGCTTGGGAGTTAGCTAGACGGTTAGCTTTACAGTTAAAATTCCCCATTTGCACAGGCAAAAATTTCGCCAGATAAAAAGAGATGGTGTTGGGACAATTCTGGGACGCAGCTTAATGATGGCCAGTCAGCACTAACACTGGCTAGGCAAAGTTTTCTGGTTCAGTTGGGTGGGCAGGAGGCTGGCCTGAAGTTCACTGTACAACTTTATCTGCACAGTGCTGGGCTAGTACCTATAAAAGGCAGTCCCTGCTCAAAAGAGCTTACAATCTATCGAAGACAAATACATACAACAAACCAACTAGGGTAGAACAAAGAGGAAATGGCTACAGCACAAAGGGATGGTAA
Source organism: Ichthyophis bannanicus (assembly GCA_033557465.1). Lineage (NCBI taxonomy): Eukaryota > Metazoa > Chordata > Amphibia > Gymnophiona > Ichthyophiidae > Ichthyophis > Ichthyophis bannanicus. The sequence goes on from CM066033.1 coordinate 1,376,208,554, forward strand.
ACAGAATAATAAGGGGGTCAGGATCCAAAAGCATCCTCAAAGTTGTGGGTTTTTAGCCTGGATTTCATCAGAGATGGAGATGGAGCCTAACGTAGAGTCTCATGTAGTCTGTTCCATGTATAGGGTGCGGAAAGATAGAACGAGCAAAGTCTGGAATTGACAGTGCATCAAAGTGATTTGCCTGAGTTGAGTTCCACAGGAGGGGTGTAGGGAGAGATAAGAGAGGAGAGGTAATGAGAAGCCACAGAATGAATGCATGTATAGGTCAGTAGGAGAGGTTTGAACTGGATGTGGAAATGGGTAGTGTCACAGGGTAGATGCAGCAGAGCCCATGGAAACAAGCGAAAATGCAGGCAGTGAGACAGAGTATGACAGTTCAGAGGAACACAGGTTAGGATGTTGCCATAGGCAACCTAAACAAAACAGCTCACGTGCAAAGGAAACACGCCCAAGCAGCAGAAAGGCTAAGAAATTAGGAACTAATGAAAGCCAGCTGGGAGTGGGTGGAGCTGACACGCACATAGAAAAGCTCAGTGCACATGGAGTTAGAAAGAGCCAGTGTGAGGAGGAGAGCCAGCGTGTGCAAAGGAGCCTGTTTGAGAGACAGAGCCAGTTTGAGAATCCAAGCAAGAGATGGAGTGAGCGTGGGAGCAGGAGTGAAAGTGAGAGTGAGAGTGAAGGTGAGAGAGAGAAGACACACGCAGGACACAGCAGGAATGGAATAGAACCAGGTTGGAGCACGGGAGCAAGCAGCTGTGAGGCTGAAAGCCAAAGATATAATCGGAGAAACTCTAATTGGAAGGGAGCTGAGGGCAGAGCTCTGAAAGCGTCAAAGCCCAGCAGAAGCTATCAGAAAGGTAACCAAACATATAATTGTGAAGTTAGCTGGAGGAAGCCTGAAGAAAGTTTTTATACAACAATTGGCATAAAAAGAGTAAAGCTTTTATACCTGAGCATAAGCCTGTGTCTAGAAGAAGATTCAAAGACAGGAGCCAGGAGAAGTTTTTACTGGATTTTACTCCGGCGTCTGTAGCAGCTGAGCACAGCCTGAGTCAAAGACTGTTTAAAGCTAGCCCTACTGTTTCTAGTAGAGGGAAAAGTGAAACTAAGAATTTCCTCTATCTCCCACCGCATTTGAGAAGCTCCCAGGGTAGACACTCCAAGGAATACGGTAGCAGCTTAGCCAGCATTCTCACCCAGAAGGAAAGAGACTTCCTGAATAGTAGGGGGAGACTGTTCAGTAACGTACCATATGCTGCAAGGGATGAGTCCTTAACGGAAGAACCCGAAGAGATGCAATGTGAGGTGCAGGGGGATAATGTAAATAGTGATTACATGGACTGCACGCTCACGGTCAATGATAATATATTGTCTCTGAGATAAACGAGTTGAATTGCCAAGCTTGAAAGCCACAAAGGAAATGATCTTTGTATGCTGGAAAGAACTGTTTTGAATACTTTTTCCTTTACCTGTTTAAAGCTGAAAATAAGCAATTTCTGTTCTCATTTTTACTTTGTTTTTGCCCAAGTGGGGCTGTATATGCTTTTGTTTTGCTCACCCAAAAGTAACCTCTTGGAAGGGGAATAAAACCTTTAAAGCCTTACCTCGGTGCCACAACTGATTCTTTGACTACCTATCCCAGAGGGCCAAGCAAGGCTCTGGGCTGGGCCTAGGCTTGATGACATAATGAGAGTATGACAGTAGTAATCAAGTGAAGTTTCTAGAGAAGAGGGATTATGTGAGCATAGAAACACTAGTGGAAGATTAGTCATGATGCTGAATTCTGAACGGATTGAAGGCAAGAGAGACCAGCGAGGAGCAAGTTGGAGGAGCCTAGACAATGGATAAGAGTCTTGTTAATACGTTCAGAAATAAAGAGACACATTTTGCTGATGTTATTGAAGAAGAAGCAACATGTTTTAACTATCTGTTGGTTGTGTGCAAAGAGAGAATCAGCCTGACTAGGATTTACGGTATAATCAGCCTCACTAGGATCTACGGTATAATCCTCTATCACATCTCACCTCGGCCTTCTTTTCCCCAAACTGAAGAGACTAAGCATCTTAGCCTTTCCTCATTGGGCCATCAATCTATCCCCTTTATCCTTCTGGTTGCCCTTCTCTGTACCTTTTCTGATCCTGCTATATCTTTTTTGAGATGCAGTGAACAGAATTGCACACACTAATCAAGGAGCGATAAAGAGGCATTTTGATATTCTCTGTTTTATTGCATATATGTGGTATGTTTCTCTGTCCTTGTGCGTGATAGTAGATCCTGTTAACTGTTATAAGTGTGGGTCAAGGGAGTCACTGTATGTGAGTGGAGGAATACACTAATGTGAGTGAAGAGAGTCTCAGGGTGTGTGTGGTAGGAGGCAGGATCCATGAGTGCCCCAAACAGATGATTTGCGCAGGTCATGCTGCATGATGCCCACAAGAAGCATAGGTGGGCCAAGTATATAGGCCTAGGATCCAGTTCCTAGACCTCACAGATGACCAATGCCTCATCAGGTTCCTGTTTGACTAGGCAACCATCTACTATCTCTGTCAAGAGCTAGACTCTTTCCTCCATCCAACCACACAAAAGAGGCAGTCCACGCCCATACATCTCAAGATCACTATGGTGTTTGCCGTCTTCATCACTGGTAGTTTCCTGTCTATGTTCGCTGTCTCAGTGAGCCTCAGCCAGTCTGCTATCTCACAGTGCATCTCAAAGCCTCTGACGGCTTTTCTCACTCACAATTCTATGTGACCTTCCCTCAGACCATGCAGCAGAGGCAGCTATTACCCATTGCTATAAAGTGTCCAGATTCCCATCTGTACTGGAGCTTTTTGATTGCACACATGCAGCCATCAGGCTTCTATAACAGAGAGAGTTACAAACTGCAACAGAAAGGCATTGCACTCTGCAATATTCAGGGTAAAGGAACTGATATTGTCCAGAGATTCCCAGTTTCTTGCCATGACTCCTGCATCCTTACCCACTGTGGCATCTGCGAGAAATTTGAGAGCAGGCAGATCACCGGCAGAAAGCAACTAGGTAAGCCCTGTACCAGGTCACTCTGCCATCTAGGCATGCACATGCTAGGTGGTCATATAATTGCAGTGCCTTTCCGCCAAAGCTAAAAGCCTAGCTCTTTAATGGATTAACTCTCTCTCTCTCTGTCGCCCCACATAGGAGATAGAGGCTGCACTCTAAGGAGGTAGTTCCTAAATCCCTTAGCAGCACCCCAGACAGATGCAGAGGGGCAATACAATAAGGCCCACCAATCCACTCAGGTCATCAAAGAGAGGACCTCTGGGCTGTTGAAGAGCCACTTCTGGTACCTGTACTAATCAGTGGAGAACTCTTCTATAGGCCCATCAAAATGTGTTAAATATTCATGGTCTGATGTTTGCTGCATAATCTGGCATAGAAAACGTCTGCCAAAGGGAGTGGAGGTGGAAGACCCTGACACTGAATCTCTGAGGCAAAAGGAGATATCCCATTCCCACCAGCTTGGCTTAGCTGCAAGAAATAGGCTGATTCATAGCATTTTCTGTGAATTCTCTGGGGCAGTATAATAGTTGGTTTCCACAGATGTTATGTCTATGGTGGGCTAAGTATATGTTGTTTAACCATTTACTTCTACAGAGCCCAGGTGTTCAAAAATACCCAGATCCCCCTGGAATACCTTTGGCAGGAACACGGTCGGGATGTAAAAACTATGGGCCTGATATTGTATTGGGCAGACTATGCTCCATTATGACACATAGCCCTGCCTGCTGACTCTTAACACAGGATAGTCTATGCTGTATCACTGCACATGCCCCGGAGCACCTCACCACAAGCAGTCAATCAGGGCTGGCTAGATATGTGTGTTGACCACTGAATTTGGCAGTGTAAAAAGTGTTGTTATAGAAGAGGATCATGGTTTTACGGAAAGAGTGGTAGATGTGTGGAATAATCTGCCAGTGGAGGTGGTGGAGATAAGGACAATATTTGAATTCAAAAAAGCATGGGACAAACACAGAGGATCTCTAAAGGTAAAAAGGGGACGATTGTAGTTGATATGGAAGGACAGACTAGGTAGGCCTTGTGGTTATTTTCTGCCATCACGTTTCTCTAATGTGCTTAGTGCAGAGCACAGGCCCCAAGGACCAGGTAAGTGGTAACTAAGTTTGTACCAGAGGCAAAAGAGTGTTAAGTGACTTGCCCAAGATCACAAGGATCAGCAAATTCAACATGTTGCTGCAAAAGTGGTCAATGGCAGCATGAAGTTACCCTTTTGATCATTACATTATGCTGTTTGCCAGTGTCAGTTGGGATTCTTTTCAAAATGTTATGTCTTGCCTTTAAGGCTAGTCTCTGAGGCTGTAATACACTGAATATCAGAAGGGCAAGTTCAAACACCGCCTTACTACTACAGATTGCAGTATTCCATACAATCAGGTTCCTAGTTATCCATGCCTAGGTGATGATGTGATGTGTGGGCTTCCAAGATCTAGTGGCCTTTGATTTTCTGACAGCTGGGGTACTCTGCGTTGGGATGATGGGGGGAGGGGGGTATGGGTTGCAGTAACTGTCAGGGCACAGGGGTATGTGTCCTATATGGTGAGCCATGGGGGTGCTTCTGGACATTATGGGCCCCATGTGGTCGAGGTGCCAGTTGGCAGAGTGCCCAGACCATATATTTTCTCCTTTCCCCTCCCCCTCAGGGAGTGGAGGAGGTCTAGTCTAGTGGTTAGGGTAGCAACCTGGGATCAGAATGACCACAATTCAAATCCCACTGATTCTCCTTGTGGTCTTGAACATGTCACTTAACCCTCTACTGCCTCAGGTATAACTTTAGATTGTAAGCCCTCTGGGGCCAGGGGAATACCTAGAGTATCTGATTAACTTACTGGAAAGATACGAGTCAATATATCTGTGTGCTCATTGTGTTTGGGCTTCAGATCTACTGGCTTTAGCATCCCCTACATGGGGGACACACTCCACAATGGCTAGGGTGCTGTCCAAGCTATATAAAAGAAGGCCTTGTTCTGTGTTCATTGCAACCTGGCTTTAAGCTTATATCTCAAAGCAGTGTCATAGCTGTAGTCCTTGATTCTACCCACCGAAATCAGTGCCGCAGGTGTCACAATTCATCAGAATGAGGTTGTCAGAAATCCAGAACTGGCCAAAAATCTCCATCCTGAAACTAGACAACTTGGCAGTTCTGTCTTCTCTAAGGAAGCCCCACTGCCAAACGATAACACCGTCCTCTCCCACTATGCATCCCCCGTACGGGAACTTGGCTTCCTCACACTTACTCTCATGCGCACTTTGAGAATGCGGTAAAGGTATATGCTATTGAAAATGTCCCAAAAGTGCTAAAATAAAAGCAGACGATATGCAATAATGTTAAGAAAAGTAAAATAAAAATATTCAGTGCTATTAGCACTGTCAGCAGATCTGCTAGCTCTGTTAATCATGGTCCCTGGGATATTCAACAGCACTAATGAGGGTAGTGCCACTGATTATCCCCAGCTACCATCTGGGCATTCTATGGGCAGAGCACATAAGGCTCTCAGTGATGACCATTCAGTGGTGATCTTGAGCCGCTGCCCGCTTAGTGCTAAACGGTAAAAGTTCGGCACCTGAAAGGGTGGTGGAACTTTCACCATAGAAGCTAACCAGGCAGCGGCTGAATATCATCACTTCCTGCTTCTCAAGCTAACCTGGATATTCAGTGCCGATGCCCCAACATTGAATATATATCCGGGGGCTAGCTTCAGCGGTGCCAGCTAGCCGCTGTAATTGGGCTAGCTGCCACCACTGAAAATCCATCCCCAAGGGGTACAAAAAGGACAATAGCAATGACAATTTCTCGTTCCTGGTGCTGTTCTGTATAATCTCGAGGTCAGATTCATTTCTGACCTGATGATAGGATACACAAGCGCTTAGTGACAATGCAGTGGTGACTCCAAGCCACAGATGCACGCCAATTACCTTCTTACTCCCAGGGTGCATCTCCCCTGCTTTCCTCCTGTCACTGCTTCTCCGTAACCCTCATTCAGCTATTCTTCTGCCTATCACACACTCCTAAGCGGGTACAGTACAGCCACTCATCCTCTCTCCTCCATGTCATGCATGTACAGAGGACCATACCAAGCCAGGAATGCACCTTGTGTGACTAAGAAATCTAGCTCAGCCCCTCTCTCAACCATGTGCAGTTACTCACTCTTTTTGAGCTTCCTGGCTCTGCATGTGTATTTCATTCCCTCAAAGTGCATAAGGATGCAGACATATAGATAGAAGGACACTCACAACAAATGCAAATGCTCATTCACTTGATTTGCGGAATATGCCTTCTTTTTGGATTGGATCGTTTTGGAGTTCATAATGGAAAAAGCCATGCTGTTAAGTTTTACTCGCAGGGTTTTCTGTATAATTAAAGCAAAATTTGTACCTACTTTTCTTATGGACTGGCACTAGAGTATTCAAAACTTCACACATGTATTCCTCCCCTAACCTAACCCCACCCCAGGATCACTGCTTAACCCTGTGGATAGAAGTGCATACAGTAGACTGTAGAACAATGTACACACTTTTACCTGACAACAGGGTAGGTAGACCATAGTCAAAAAATGTCATTAATGTGAGTAAAGCAACATTTTAATCTGAGAAATGGCTTTGATTTTGGCCCTTTCTGTAAAAATGTTGATTTCCCAGACGAACAGGAGACACCAAAACTTCAAAACATTAGAAAAACAGATAAATGCAGGGATCTTAAAATCTTCCCTGACTCCAGCACTAAAGCTAAATTTGTAAATACATTTTCAAAGTGATCTCTCCACGCCCCATCTTCACCAGAGCCCATTTTATCAGTTCGAGGTTTCATTTATTTCAGGAGTAGGATTGCCTGCTGCCTTCAGATTTTCGGGAAACGCTGAGTCAGTCCTGGTTTTATCCTACTGCATACAGCCAGGACTGTACCAAGGGCTTTGTGAGTGGCATGGCCGCAGAGGGCATAAGTACAGAAGGAACACTGATGTCATCACTGGGCTTCCAGGAAGCCTGACTAGAGCTTATCCAGCATGTGCCTAGGTGGCCCTCGACTGCTTTCTAAGCCACATTTCCAGTTCGGTACTATTCTTTATACAGGAACTTGTTCTTTAGTTGCACTTAGGGGATGCAATACGGAAATATGAACTACAAGTACCTGCATGCAATGGGATAAAACCAGAGGTGGATGAATCTGTCCTGAAAATGTGCACCTCATTTGCAAACCCAGAGTTCAATTAGGTCTTATTTGGAAAAAGTTGATTATGCCCTTGTTATCAGTCGTATTGATAACTGCAGTTCTTTGTACTATGGTTTAACTCAGTCCTCCCTCAATCGATTACAGATAATTCAGAATATGGCAATCAAAATGGATGACAGATTGCAGCATATGACGGCAGATAAAGACCAACGTAATCCATCTATTCTGTCCAGCTAGGTGGCAAGAGTAGGTACAGCTCCCACTCCGTGCAGGTCACCCCTCCCCATGCCTTTGTTTAGGAGTGTACCCACCGCTCTGTGCAGGTCACTATTTGTTTTGATAGGAGAGACAGTTAAGGTTATTTTGATTGTATCCTGTTGCTATAAAGGGATCCACTGTGTCTGTCCCATGCCATTTTGTATTCTGTCACTGTATTTGTACCCACCACTTCCATCAGGAGGGCATTCCAAGCATCCACCACCCTTTCAGTGAAAAAGTATTTCCTGACATTGCCTTTCAGTTTATCCCCTTGCAGCTTCATGTCATGCCCTCTAGTTTGACAGCTTCCCCGTCTTTGAAAAAAGTTTGTTTGTTCGTTAATACTCTTTAAGTATTTAAAGGTCTGTATCACATCTCCCCTGTCCCTCCTCTCCTCTAGCATATACATATTCAAGTCTCTTTTCATACGTCTTCTGGCACCAACTCCAAATCATTTTGGTTGCCTTCCTCTGAACCGTTTCCAGTCTTTTTATATCCTTTGTGAGATGCGGTCTCCAAAACTGAACACAATATTCCAAGTGAGGCCTCACCAGCAACTTGTCTAGTGACATTAGTACCTCTTCCTTTCTGTTGGTAATTCTTCTCCATATGCAACCAGCATCCTTCTGGCTTTGACCACCATCTGGTCACGCAGCTTTACCATCTTGAGATCCTCAGAAACAATCACTCAAAGGTCTTTCTCCTGGTTCGTGCACACCAACCTCTCGCCCCCTATCACATACAATTCCCTTGGACTTCTGCATCCCAAGTGCATGACACAGCACTTCTTCATATTAAATCTTAACTGCCATGCATTAGACCATTCTTCCAGCTTTTGTAGATCTTTCCTCATATTATCCATTCCCTCAGGGGAGTCCACTCTGTTACAAATTTTTCTGTCATTTGCAAAAAGACAGACTTTTCCCTTCAGTCCTTCAGCAAAATCACTCACAAATACATTGAACAGTACCGATCTAGGAGTGATCCCTGGAGAATGCCACTAATCATCTTCCTTTCATCCAAGCGAGTTCTGTTTACCATCTCCTTCTGTCGTCTGTCAGCCAACCAATTTCTGATTCAGTTCACCACTTTGGAAACCATCCCCAGGCTGTTCAGTTTATTGATAAGCTTCCTATGAGGAACAGTATTAAAGGCTTTGCTGAAATCTAGGTAGATCACGTCCATCGCATGCCCTTAATCTAGATCTCCAGACACCCAGTCAAAGAACTCAATCAGATTTGTTTGGCATGATTGTCCTTTGGTAAAACCATATTGCCTTGGATCATGCAACCTATTGGTTTCAAGAAAATCCACTATTCGCTCTTTCAGGAGCGCCTCCATTATTTTTTCTGCCAATGAGGTAAGGCTTACCAGCCTATAGTTTCTCACTTTTTCCCTATTACCACTTTTGTGAAGAGATACCACATCAGCCCTAATTCAGTCCTATGGTACTTCTCCTGTCTCCAAGGATTTATTTAAAAATCCTTTAAAGACCTTGCAGGAACATTTCTGATCGCTTTCAATATCGTTGGATATATCCCATCTGGTCCCTTGGCCTTGTCCGCTATCAGTTTTTCAAGCTGTTCAAACACATCATCTTCTGTGAACGGTGTAACATAGTATATGTACAGTAGTATCTCTCTAATCCCATTTGTATATTTGTCAATCATAGGTGGTCCTTCTCCAGGATTTTCTTTAATAAAAACAGAACAGAAATATTTGTTTAGCATTTTCAAAACAAATTCTTCTGTTTTTACTTCATGTCAATTTGATAGTATCACCCCACTTCTAAAAGAGCTGCATTGGATCCCTGTTTCTTATTGAGTCAAATTCAAGACACTAATATTAACTCATAAAATGATTTATACTGGGTTACCATTGTACCTACCTAATTTATTAATTCCTTACACACTCGCACAAATGCTGCATTCTTTAGCATAGAATTGTGTCGTTTTTCCATCACACTATAGAGCTCACGCTGATTTGACATGCCAGTAACCATTTTATTTTCTAGCCAGAGCACATTAGAATTCTCTGCCCCAATATATTAAATCAGAGATGTTATACTCTAAATTTGAAATGGCCTTGAAAACATTTAACTGTGGTGTATGGCAAGTCTTAGGGTCCCTTTTACTAACACTTAGCTCAAGCTATCTGCTGCATGGCCCATTTTATACCTGTGTTGCAGATAGCTCGATCTAAGTTTTAGTAAAAGGGGCCTTGAGATTGTTGGCTTTGGAACAGCCAGAATAGGGCAGATGACTGCTTTTGCTATACTCCTTTTTATTCTATGTTATCAAAATTTATGATTTTTTAATTATTCTGATTTATGTGCATTTGTATTTTTGTGTATTATGTTTATTTTTATTTTGCCTTTGTATTGTGATTTTTTAATGTCAATAATTTTAGATTGTTTTGATGTTCTCGGAAAGCATATATGTTACATGGGCATCCTGCTAGTACAAGTTGTTGTGAGAAGCTGTCTTATTTACCATTTTCTTACTGAGAATTTCTATTACCTGATGGGTAAATGGAAAGGAAGTGTCCAAGTCTTTCCTTCAGACTCTGGGCAGACCATTCCGAGTGTCCAAGTGACATGATGGCTTTCTCTGATGTGTTACAGTGGATAGCTCAAGACTAGGCATTGGTGCTCATCCCACACCTGCCGGACTGAGCGTGGAAGTTTTGCTGAGCCCTGAAGAGCCCAGGCTGATGGTGTAGCTAGGAGGTGAAATAACCACAAGGGGTAGCTCGTACTATAATGAAAGTCTCAAGAACCGAACACATAACCCCGATCCTGTACCGACTACATTGGTTACCAGTGTCTTAAAGAATCAAAATCGAAGCTATACTGACCACTTTTAAGACAATAAACAACATTACACCAACATACCTGACTTCACTAATTCAAGCACAACAAGAAAGAAAAAGTAGGAGAGAAAATATGAAGAATCTACAAGCCACCCTGATGGTTTCAAGAAGTGCAAACCACTCATTCACAAACAGGGCCTTCTCATTATACGCACCAACTCAAAGGAACTCTTTACCCAACAACCTACGAGAAATAAAGGACGTAACCATATTCAGAAAAAAACTCAAAACTGCCCTATTCTCCGAATCCTACTTGTCTATAATGGATAAGCAAACATCTTCAATATAGAAAATGACTATTCCACCTTGACGTAGAGAAAACCTTCAATAACTCACTCTCCGTAAAGTAACTCCCTAAATGTACATAGTTGGCCTTTTATATTATCCTATAGGCCAGAGTATGTTGTAACCAATTTAATTATAATATTATTGTTCTTGTTCAATAGGTTCCTTGTTCACTGTAAACTGCCTAGTGCAGTGTGAGTTATGTTCTCTGTAAACCGCCTTGATGATGTGATAAAGCAGTATATAAAAGCAATAAACAAATAAATACAATTTTGGACATACATGGCTATTAGGTTTCTTGGATAAGTGAATTAATGCTATATTAGTATGGCTTTGCTGCCCTGAATGAGCCTGATATTGGATGATCTCAAAAGCTAAACAAAGTTGGGTTGGTTAGTACGTGGATGAAGGACCACCTTAGAATACCAGGTGCTGTAGATTTACTGTGTGGAAGAAAATCTGGCAATCTACTTCCGTTTACCCCTTGTCAATAAAACCCAGGGGCTGGGTTGCCAGGAGTCAGCATTGACTTGACAGCACACACAATATTGTGTTAATTTTGTTTTGTATTTCTTGGCAAGTGTCTTGATTTCATATGTCAAGTATTCTTGGAATTTATTTTTGAAAATTCAATGAAGAGAAAATATAAATAAATACATATCTAAGCCTCTGTATTGACACTTTACTTCTGTTATCAACTCATTTCGAGAGCTTGCTCTGTTTTCCAACTATAAGAATCATCTTTTATGACATCTCCCATCCGCTTGCCTCAGTAAAATCAAAATCCATTAATTTTATTTTCTTCCAGCTACTCATACTGCATCCTCTTGAAAGATGTGCTATCTGACTTTTTTTTCTCAAAGATAATAAGCAAACTGAATATGAAAATCCTGACCTACACACAAGACCTCGCATATCCCCATGTTTGCTAGACTTCTGCTCTGCAATATATTATATCATTATTTATAAGTGCCTGCTGAAGATGGTTTCAAAACATCGCTAACGACCTTTTCAATTCAAGCATAAACCTTACAGTTTTCATTTTTTAAAAATGAAGTTTTCCACAGCAAATCACAATAGCTCACAAGGAAAGAATCCCATTCACTTATTCCCATATGAAAAACTCTACAGAAATGGAGTGGCACTAAGAGCTCTTAGGAGTTATAGAGCTTTCACAGGCAGGATAAACCCATAACACTCACTCTCTAGCTGTGAGACCTCGTAATGGTATATTCATCTTGCCAGCACAGTCATTAGGTTCCCTATGAATTTTTTGCAAACATCAGTTATTGATAGTGGAAGGTTTTACCAGCTGTGATAACTCTACAGTTTTTTTCCCATTTTTTAGCCAGTTAGTTAAGTAACTAACAAACATTTGCTAAATACAGGATGCATTGCACATAGGGCTCCATTTTCAAATGTGAACAAAATGAACATTCAAAAGTGTCATGTTGTAAACTGGGAAGGCATTTTTGAAAGCTATTTACTTGACTAAATTGACCTAACTGAACATTTACTTAAAGTATATGCAGATTTCACAATATGTATGTTGTTGTTAAGTGCTGTTGAGTCTGTGTCGACTCATGGCAACTCTCTGGATAGTTGTCCTAAATTGTGTTCAATCTTCAGTCAGGCGGTTCATTGTTGACAGACTGGCACCTGTAGCTGCTGTTATTGTATCGATCCATCTCATTGCTGGCCTTCATCTTTTGAGTTGACCTTCTACCATGCTAAGCATGATGTCTTTCTCTAATGATCCCTCTCTTTACATGATGTATCCAAAGTATGAAAGTCAAAGTCTTGTCATCTGAGCTTTTAAAGAAAGATTAGGTTTGATCTCCTCTAGTATTGACTGGTTTGTTCTTCGGGCAGTCCATGGTATACACAGCATGCGTCGCCAGCACCATAATTCAAAGGCATCATTTTTCTTCCTATTTTTATCACTATCCAATTTTCGCACCTTAAAAAGGGGCTCTTCCTCTCATCATGCTGACATTGGGGAAGGAACATAAAGTGCATAGATGACATTTCAATAGCGCGCACACTGTTTTCCCTCTTTTGGTCACCTACACAGCAAAGCAAGCATACAGTAAGCATGGGGTTTCCTTTTGAAAATTTGAGGAGTCTGTGCCTATTAAAACCGCCTGCATCGTTTGGAACTCTGTTGGCTGTTTGATAATTGCCTGCTTTTTCACCCAGATGAGCACTTAAGACCCGATTCCATCCCAGATAGTAGAAGCCCTCTGTACATCCAGTCTGAACTGGCCGTACAGAGGGTATCGCGATCCTGATCCCAAGGGGGCACGTCTAGCCCCACAGAATCAGAATCACAAACGTCCTGTACATGCAGGCCGAGACTGTGATTCAGCCTGGCCTGCACATACAGGACATGCCCGACTAACTCAGTCAGAACTTTACAATACAGCCGCAGAGCCTTGGCATCCAGTTGCCATGGCACAATGGCTCCATTGTAAAGCCATGATCCCGGTCGCTGGCTCCTTCAAAGCATTCCCTGCAGCCCGACCCCCGATCCGTCCACCTATGGCCAGGATCGGACTGCAGTGAATATCCTCGGTCCCCTCCTGCCCCATCCGCACCCCGGGCCCGCCGACCCATGACATCTGGGGAAGTTATTCCACCTCAAAGGTGGAATAACTTCCCTATACAAGTCATTGGTCCTGGACGTACAGGACCAATATTAGAATTGGCCCTGTACATCCAGTGCCGACAACCACCCACCGTCCGCCCTAACTCCATGCCCAATCCGACCCCTCCCCGCCCCCATCTAACTTCTCTGTACAATCAGTGGGGATGGCCACGAATAGCAGGGATAGATGTGCCATTTGGATGTCCATCCCCACTATTCGTGGGACAGAATAACCCCCTTATTGTTTGGAAACATGGGCATTTTCAAATTTAAGCAAGCCACACATGCCAATAAATCTGCAGGTTTAGCAAGACTTTGGTCAGTTGCTTACAGTATGTATATGCTTTACTCATATTCTCAGACTGAAGCCACATGGTTTATGAAATACAAACAGTGCACACGGTGTGCTGTCGAGTCAGTGCTGACTCCTGGTGACCCAGCAGCCTCTGGGTTTTCTGGGTAAGGTATGACCAGAAGAAGATTGCCAGCCATTCTTCTGATGCAATGGGGTGTAAACTGACTTGCCCAAGGCCACAAGGAGTGCTAGTGGGAATCGAATCCTGGTTGATTCCTCAAGGGTAAAAGTCTTCACGGTTTAAAGCAAAATACAAAACATCCCAGATGTCTTAGTGCCACTATTAAAGAGATTATGTTACAGTCTACATGGAAATGTATAAGGCTACAGGAACACAAGAGCGCAAACAATTCAATCTGAAATTGTAACTATAAGGGGCCAATTTACTAAACCACGTTAGTTGCTAATGTGGCAGATAGCGCACACTATCTGGATGGGAAAGTAACAAGGGGCAACTGCAGATAATGCAGTGATTTTCTGTGCTATTTGCAGAAAGTGCATTATCTGCAAGAGTGGGTGGGATTAGGGTGGAGAGTGGGCATGTCTACAGCATGCAGTTACCACAGCTTCAACAGCACACAGTAACTGTAGGATTGGCAGACAGTGAGGGTGCAGCTAATGCCACCTCAATGGGTGGAGTTAGCTGCAGCCACAATGCTGCCCGACCATGTTTTCTGCACTTTCAGTGAGTTATCTGCCCCCTAGCACAGCGCTCTCTGCACTTTTTTGCCACATTAGCTACAAAAGCCTAATGTCATTCAGTAAACCGGCCCCTAAGCAGATTGAGCATCCAAGAAAAATGCCTACAATGGAAATCGTTAATTCTGAAGTGTAGGACATGAATAAAAAGATTACAGTATGTGAGATCAAGTGCTGTGCTTATCCGCCTATTTTAGAAAGTAATTCTAGGACAGGTTAATCAGAGGCTGAATACAGATCATATATTTCTAAAGCCCTATTTCTGCTATGCAGTATTATATATTAAGGACCTCTCACTGCCTTTGAAAGACTAGAAGCTTTCTTCGACAAGAAATGCCTTCTCTCTGGGACCTATGAAGTCAAGAGTAATAGCCTACCTTTAATGTTCATTAATATATTTAGACAGTGTTTTGTGCGTGTCAATTTTCTAAAGTCAAGTACATGCATATTTTATAAAATAGGGCATAAATGGGGGGCTAGGCATGACAAATCTAGGTGCAGGTGCACTACCCTAGAGTTGGCATAAAGGCCGATCCATGTGCATAAGGCATTGAAAATACACAGTGCGTAACTTTACATGCTCCTTATAAAATTACATCCTTGAGGCTTAACAGTCGTTAATGTGCAACCACATAGATGGTGCCTAATTCTCATATACAATACATGTTATCTACATACACTTAAACAGGTAAGTAAAATATTAAACACCTCTGGGTAAAAGGGGCAACATGTGGAAAGAGGTGTGCATAAATGCCCATAGCATGGGAAATAAGATCCCAGATGTTGAGACTTTAATGGAAGAAGCTCACTTGGATTTAGTGGCAGTTACGGAGACATGGTTCACAGACAACCATGACTGGGATGTAATTATACCGGGCTATACTTTATTTAGGAAGGACAGGGTAGGAAGAATGGGGGGGAGGAGTGGCACTATATATAAAAAAGTAATATTAAAGCTATAGAATTACAGGGCTTAAAAATGAGCTAGGAGGCACTGTGGCTTAAAATAGAAAGAAGGAATGGGCAATCTATTTGCAGCGGTGTGATATACAGATCTCCTTCACAGGGAGAAGTAGTGGACGGGGATTTAATAAAAGACATAGGCAGTATAGCCATGAAAGGAGAAGTGCTACTGATAGGTCATTTCAATATGCCGGATGTTCATTTCCACATCCCTGCTGTGGCGTCATCTAGAAGTAAGGAGATCCTGGATTCTCTACAGGCAGAACTATTCCAGCAACTGGTAACAGAATCCACATGTGAAGGGGCCATACTGGACTTGGTGCTTACCAATGGGGAAAGTGTTTCTGATGTTAAAGTGGGAGAACAACTCGCATCCAGTGATCACAGATGGTGTGGTTCAGTATAAGGACTAGGGCTGATAAAGTTCATTCAAAAACAAGGGTCAGACTTTAGGAAAACTAACTTTGCCCTGTACCTACTTGGGTGTCCCTGTACTGGAGATGTATGTGAATGTCATTTGTAGAATGGCTAAGGAGACGTGTCTGTGATTTTGACATCCATCAGATGTCAAAATCATGGCTAGACATTTTAAAATGACCCTCTTGGTGTTAAGGAATAATGGGATGCTGGCTGGTAAGTACAAAACCCCTCTGCGTCTATAAGAAAATATTTACTATGGAACTTCATTAGCAAAGCACCTCATAGTGCAACACATTCACACGTTCATAGTGATGACTACATTTACACTCTCCTACACATCCCGTCTTGCAGAATGTAACATACTGAGGTTTTATTTTATTAGAAATGAAATGTGATGTTATATTGTGAGTATTATTTTTGATAGTTTGTATTTGGAGTTTAAATTAAATTACTCACCTTTCTTCATCTGAACTCATGGAAAGTAACAATCAGACATGGTAGTTACTGTATTTCCCTGCCCAAGAGATCCTATGTTCTAAGGGATTTTTTAGCTAGGCTGTGTTATGGAAACAACACACATTATTTGCTTATTAAAGTGGAAACGTAGCCTAGTGGTTAGAGCAGCCAGCTGAGAACCAGGGATAACATAATTCATATCTCATTAATGCTCCTTGAGGCCTTGGACAAGTCACTTAACTCTCCATTGCCTCAGGTACAACCTTAGATTGTAAGCCCTCCAGTGACAGGGGGACACTTGTTGGACCTCAATGTAACTTGCCTTGAGCTTCTACTGGGAAGGTGTGAACTAAATCCAAATCCAAATACATTTGACAGTAATGCAGTTTGCACAATTTTATGAGCATTAACATCTGCAAAGCAGCTCATTTTAATGCAAAAAGATTATTGTAGCTTGCATTAAACTGAGAGATTGCTATAAAAATTAAAAAGTAGTTCAGGCGCCTTTACGTAAAAAGCAGGCAGAGATGAAAGATCCCAAATTACCCCTGTCAACTGATAAGCAAGCTGTCAATATGAACAAAAAGCATACTTTGAAATTGCTCTATACAATTGCTAGAAATGTATAAAGTAGGATGGGAAAGTTGGTTTATATTACACTGAATGAAGAGGTAGATATAACTGACAACTCAGAGATTACGTAGAAGTAGGATAACCAATGGGACACTGTGAGACCAGGGTACAAGTTATTTCACAATGGCAGAATTGACCAAATTGTTGGACGGATGGCACTATGTTAAAGAGGGCATTTTGTCAAATAACATAAAAGCTTTACAGGAGAATCTTTGTGGATAGAAATTCCATATGATAAAGGGAAAGGGAATAGCAGTGTGGGTGTATGACCGTCTGCCTGGCCAGAATGGACAGACGATGAAATGTTAGCAGATGTTAGGGAAGCTCACAGAATTGGCCAAACAGTAAAATGGGTGTTTCCAATTCTCCCAATATTGACTGGGTGAATGTTGCATCAGGACATGCTAGGGAGATAAAGGGGCCATTTTAAAAGAGACAGATAAGGGTTATACATCGGACATTTGCAATGTGAGCGTCTAAATGGCAGGGGCACAAAAGGATGACTACAGAAAGAGGTAAATCTGGATGTCTTTGTGGATGCAACATCCAAGTCTAGACATCCCAACATGGGCTTGTCTGGGATATTCCGGGGCACAGCCAGGGTGGATCAAGGGTGCAGACGCTCAATGAGTATTTTGTATAGCGTTTATGATGCGCCAGGCATGTCAGCCAGATATCCTAGCCCAGACCTGCTGTAAAGCACAGACGGGTATGTGACTTTGCTGTCCACGCTAGGGAGCATGAAGTTGAGAGAGAAGAACCTGCCTGCCATCTCTGTCTTCTGCAGACCATGCTGTGCGATCCCGTGTGTCTCAACCACACTTCCCCTGCAAGCATCACTGTGGCCCCATCCCCAATAAGCCCCCCCCCCAACAAACCCCATCCCCCAATCTAGCCACAGGCTCTCTGCCATCTCCCTCCGTCACCCAGCATCACATCCCTTGGACACCCCTCTCCCCCATATCCCTCCACTCACCCCTGTCTGCGTCCAGCTGTGGCAGCGGGAGTACATTTGTGTCTGTGTGTGCATGAGTGAGGAGCTGAGGAGGGTGTGTGAGCATCGGTATAGATGTAGCTATCAGTGTCTGTCTAGCTGTGCATGTATATCCATATCCAACTGTTTCTACATCTCACACAGCACAGAGCACTGCATGTTGATGGAGGTAGCACTAGGTTGGTGGGTGAGGGGGATACCCATGAGTATCGGTGAAGGGTAGCCACAGTGCAGAGCATGATCTGGTGTTTTGTAGGTGTCATAGAGGGGGGGCAGGACAGGGAGCACAGGAGGGTGTGGAGAGGACATCCCTATCAGAGGGTGTACTGGGTGAGAGTCCAATACTTGCTGCTCACAGATGACCAGTACCTGATGTGGTTCAGGTTTGACAAAGCTGCTATATACCAGCTGTATCAACACTGGAGCAAGATGTCAGTACCATCACACAGAGAGGCAATCCCATCCCTCTGCACATCAGTATTGAGACTGCCTTGCATTCCTGGCCACCGGCAGCTTTCAGACCATGCTCATTGCCATGGCAGGGCCACTATGTCAAGCGCATTTCTTGGCAGTGTTCCTTCCCAGGATCATGCATAGTCCAATTCCATCAGGTAGCAGGCTTTCCCACATGCTGGGTGTCATAAACTGCACACATGTGGCCCTGCGGCATCCAAGGACATGGGAAGACATACAGTAATAGAAAGACCGATCACTCAATGAACATGCAGGTGGTCTGCAATGCTAAAGGGGAAATAACGGATGTTTCTCTTCGCTTCCCAGGGTCAGATCACGATGCCTACATCTTGGCACAATCCAGCATACATGAACGATTCAGCAGTGGGAAAATGACAGGTGGCTGGCTCCTCACTAAGTGTACACCTCCTCTATGTCCCAATGTTTCCTGGCAAATGTAATGCAACAGCAGCCAGAGATTGGTGACTGCATGAAGCAGCACATGCTGGAAACAAATCAGGCTGATACACCAAGGTTCAGAGTGCAAATCCTACCCTCAGCGCTACTAAGGAAGCAAGGAAGATGTCAGCAGTCGCTGGAAGTGTGCTAAAGTTCATTGAGAGAAAGACAGAGGTATAGGATTGGATGTGAGCTATCAGTGACAACGACAGCACAGTATGTGACACAGGCTACTCAATATAACAGGCTACTCAAGATAACATCGCAGCTCAATCGGACCCCAGTTCCTGCTCAGAGAGAGGTCAGAGCACGCTTGCCCCTCCCGCAGCTCCCACAGCCCAATCAGGGCCTTGCAGAACTGAAGAAAACCAGCTGCACGCTCCAGGCGTGCCCGCACCTGCGTGCCCGCGCCTGAGAGCCTCGCCAGAGGGCCCTTTGGCGTGGCCCTTAGACGGGGCGTGAAAGGCCGTTATCCAGGGAGATCTCCTGAATCAACCTGATGAGTTCTACCGCTGCCCAAACCCAGCATCTCTCAGCACTCTGAATGAGGTACTCTCAGTAACTTTGTTTCCTCTGTTGTGTTTTCTCCTGAGCTCCTCCTTCAGTAATACCGCCACAAAGTAATTACCCTTTGGCTACAAAGTATTATTCCACTGTGCTACTGTCTTACTACTCCTGTTTGTTTTACACCCATGCTACAACGGGAATGCATCCAACCACCATGTAAAGTCTCTCATTGTGTTGCTATTTCTTATATTGTTTCCACTCCACACTTTATCTAAGTGTTTACACTATTTTACGCACACTTTTTAACTTAATCATGCTCAACTTAGTCACCACACCTACACCTTAGAACTGACTCAACACCCACCAAGCCACCATGGCCCTCCCACTACTTACCCTCTCCTTTCTATACTTCTTAGCAGCCACCATACAAAACTCCATTGCCCTCTCAAACGGATATAGCCATATCTCTACCCTACCCCACCTGGGCAAGAAAAATCATGGTAACCCCTACCACTCTGCCACCGGACTCCCACACCATTCTCGACACTCACACCTACTATATGTAACCCGAAGGGTTAAAAAATGAATTTTGTTAAAAAAATATATTAATCACTCTCCTGAGATGTGCTGGGGATCTTTTAATAGGTGGAAGTGGAGAGAGCTTTCTGATTGGCTGGAAGGGTTGCAGAGGGAAGCAGGGGCCTAAATTAAAGCTCTGCTGGAAAGAGTTCCAGGAGTTTAGGTGATAAGTTACCCGAAAAGATGTGAACCCCAGGGAGATCTGGAGGTCCTGTGAACTTAGGAAAAGAGTCTAGTTTGTGTAAAGGGGATATGGGAAAATCAAATTTGGAATTAGAATTAGGAAATTTTAATGTTTAAGGGTTTAATTTTACAGGGTTGGATATTTAAGGGGTTAAAATCATTAGAGGGACATAAATTTGAGTTCAAATAAAATTGAGAGTTGTAAACAAAATAAGTAAGTAGGTTCTAAATTTTAAAAAAGTACATTTTGTACATAATTTTGGGGTGAATGAACTTTATGTCCTGGGAAGCTACCAAAATTGACTACTGGGTTATATTCGATGTGGGGGGTACCTGAAAGAATAATTTAATTTTTGAAATAGATTGGGGTAAGTTTGGAAATTTACTTTGTTTAATATTAGAGAGAAATAAACAGCACACTTGTCCTTGGCGCAATTTAAATTTTAAAACCACTGTGAGAAAGCTGCTGGGATCCTGATTAAAGGGGTGTTAATGTTATTGTGTTAATGAGACATATTAATATAGTTTAGGGTAAAAAAGGAAATTCACAAAGAAAGTAATATGAAAAAATAGTTTAAAATGGAGATTAGATGAACATTCCAATAGTAAACAACCCTTAGAATTTCTAGTACGCAGCGTGTGATAGGTTAGTGTCAGTCACGTGGACTGAGTGGAATTCCTGTCTCCTAGGAAACTATAAGTTTTCTGTTAAACAGACAAAGAAAAAAAGAAAGAAAGCCCTACCTGGAGGAAGGTGTCTTGTGTTTGTTGTACAGAAAAAGTCAGCCAGAGAGCAAAGCTGAGAGCAGAGATAAGTGAAATAACTTAGCAGTGTCTCTATCATTATCTCATGGGAAGAATTGATTAGGTTATAGGTGTAAGCCAGTTTTGGTTTGTGTGCAGAGAGATATTGAGCTTGGCTAGTTGTTTTAAAGAAAAGCTTGCTCTGCAGTTTCTCTGAAGATACATTTGCTGATGAAAAAGAGAAAACTTACCATGGCCAGAGGAATATTATTTTAAAAAATTAAGATATCTTCAATTGGTTCTGTTTTAGTTAAACAGCAGTGCAGTGGAGAGAATTCTGTTTCTGTTGTTCTGTTCTAAATGTTACTGCTTCTTGGGAAAAGATGTATTACTATGGTAGCTTATAAAGTGTTGATAAACTCATTGTATGCCAAGTTGCAGAGTTAGCAAAAGAAAAGGAGAGATGCATAACATTACTGTAACACTGTTCTTTTGAGAAAGAGAATTTATACTGGCCCTGATGTTGGTCTGAAATAAGGTGCCTAGTTGTTAAAGGTGTGAAAACAGCACTGCCGCTTAAAAGGAAATATTGAATTACAAAAATATGTGTATAAGTGTAAACTAGTGGCGCTGTTATTGTTCTAATACACAAGCTGAATCAGAGTGTAATAGTTTCTCTGGGATGAGTATGACTTGAGAAAACTAATTATTGAAACAGAGGATATCAAAGAAGTAACAGAGAGAGAATAAAGCTTTGTATGGTACAAGTTGTTCAGGACAACCAAAAGGCACAACCTCCTATAGAGTGCAATAAACGCAAAGAGGAAAAGACTGAGAAGAAATTAGCAGGGAATTTTAATTATCTTTTTGTTTTCACCCGTAGATAGCGCCCCGTAAGTACACTGAAGTTTTCCCAGATAAGTTACTTTTGAAGATACTCAGGGAGAGTCAGGGTTTTTCTCCTTTTAATTTCGTAAAGATAGGTGAGGGAGAACTTCGGATCTACTCTTCAAGGGCCCCAACACTCCTACCACCGAGAAAGAAGTACAGCGCTGATTACACCAACTCCTACCATCTTGGAAGAGGAAGCTAAGTATAGACTGCTGCAGTGGACTTTGTGCTAGAATATAGAATAAAATTTGAGGGAGAGGGAAATTATTTTGTGGATATCCTTAATGTTATTGAATAAAATGTATTTTCTCTTCATTTGAAAACTGCTTGAGTACATTAAGTTAAAAACAAAGTGCTTGCTAAAGTAACACTCCGTAGGAATCGTAAAACCCCTAATTTTTATGCGCCCTGCTGTGAGAACTGGGGGAATGTGTGGTCCGGCTCTTGGGGAATAACAACTGGCCTGCTACCGTGATCAGTAGCCTACACCCCTGTCGGCTGCTGCGATCAGAGCCTGGGCCAGCGCTGAACCCCGAGGGGGTTACATATACATGGCCCTCAATCATCCTGATAACACCAAAACAGTTCCTCCAAAACCACAACACTTCCTGAAATGCGCAAGAAATGGCCTATCATCTCTGACCTTATAGGTGTCTATGACCTAGATCTCCTCATGGTGACAGAATCATGGCTCACTGATTCTGACACAGCCCTCGTAAACCAACTTATCCCTCCCAACTTCTCCATCCACACCTGCCATAGAACCAACCGTAAAGGTGGAGGAGTCTTTATCCTTGCAAAAACAGAACTAAAATTTCAACTGCTCTCCTCCAAGAGCATCACGCACACAGACACTGTCACCATTGCCAACAAATACAACACAATAAACCTCATATATAGAGCTCCCTCCTCCCCACCAGAGGACATCTCTTCTTTCATCGACTTAGCCTGCAACCCAGCTAATCCACACAACCTCAACTGGCTGCTTGTTGATTTCAATTTATCCTCCCTACAGGCCAACCAAGCAGATGCCTTCCTGGAAGCAATGCAAGCACTTGGATTCGAACAACTTGTGAGGGCCCCCACCCATCTCAAAGGAAACCTGCTAGACCTAATCTTCACCCCTCACTCTGCCGCTAGCCACAAATCCAACCTTAACATCAATATCACCCCTGTCCCTTGGTCTGACCATAAGCTAATCACGTTCCAGATACCCTCTCTTCAAGCTCAACGTTCACCCAACGATGCCACAACAGAATCCACAAAAACTCCCCATTTCAGACCTCTTGATATAAAAGAGTTCACTACACATGCTCTTCCTGCCCTCAAACTAATGCCACCTAACCTGGATGAGGCAATTTCCAATTGGAATATCACACTGAAGATATTCGCCCAACTA
Organism: Ichthyophis bannanicus; assembly: GCA_033557465.1. Lineage (NCBI taxonomy): Eukaryota > Metazoa > Chordata > Amphibia > Gymnophiona > Ichthyophiidae > Ichthyophis > Ichthyophis bannanicus. Next base: position 1,376,231,575 of record CM066033.1, read on the forward strand.
CCAGTCATGGACAATCAAGCAACCCCCAAAAAATGTAAAAGTAAAAGACATCCAGCTCCATGGTTCACAGCAGATCTTCAGAAATCTCTCCTCTCCCTCAGGAAGCATGAAAGGAAATGGAGACGCTCCCACTCCCAAGCCGACAAGTCAACATATCTGGAACACCTGAAGTCCCACCGTGAAACAATATACCTCAGAATGAGTGAATACCATGCCAAGCTCCTACTCCGATTGCTCAACAAACCTAGAGATCTTTTCAGCCTAGCAAAATCACTAATTAAGGAACCCTCTCCTACCCAACATGCTCCGATACCCCCCCAATCATATGCTGACTATCTCCAATCCAAAACCCTCATGACTGATAAAGCTTCAGTATCCGCACCAGGCCATTCTTCCACCGTACAACCACCAATCACAAAGTTTACTCCACCAACCGAGAAAAACATCCAAGACCTCATCACCAGCATCAATACTTCTACTGCTCCAAATGACCCCTGCCCTGCATACTGGCTTAGAACCCTGCGTGTCGAGCTCAGCCCAATCCTAATGAACATCATTGATCTATCCTTTGCAACAGGCGCATTTCCCTCTCTCCTCAAACAAATATCAATAAGACCACTCCTGAAGAATAACAGACTTGACCCACTGAAGTCTGACTCCTACCGCCCAATCTCGAGCATACGTCTGTTAGCCAAAATAATCTAGAAGGTTGTCCAAAGACAGATCCAAGAACACATTGATGTAGTGGCCCCTCTTGATCCCTGCCAACACGGGTTCAGAGAATCTCATGGAGTAGAAACTCTGCTCACCACTCTAACCAACACCTTGAATAGAGGAATAGACAATGTCGAAAATGGCTTTGCTCTTATTTTCCTGGATATCACTGCTTCCTTCGACTCCGTCAATCACAATCAACTTCTCACCAGGCTCCAGGAGAAAGGTATACATAGCCTCGCCTGGGAATGGTGTATATCTTACCTAACTGATTGTTGGAAACATGTACAGGTTGGCTCAATCACATCTGCACCTTTCCACCAACAACAAGGTGCTCCACAAGGCTCCTCTCTATCTGTGCTGCTATTTAATATCTATATGCAGCCTGTCAGACGGCTGCCTGGGTGAGAATCTTCACACTCTTGGCAAGTGCATATTTCTATATGATTTGCAAGGTATTGTGGGCAATGTAGTTCATTCACACCAGACACAGCTGCTGACAATAATTTAGTTGTGCTCTTGGGTAAAGCCAATAAGATATTTATTTATGGGGTTATTTCTCCCAACACAGATATGCTTGGTAGCACATAAATTAGGTTACTTGCTTTCAGTGTTAACTTGGAAAAACAAAGTCAAAATCAGGAAAACAACAAATGAAAAGCTACAAAGCAAGAAACAAACTGTTCTTTTCAGGTTAATTTCTGATTACTTCCCACATAAATTCAGAAATGATTCTCTCCTAGCTCACAAGCAATTAGGTAAGGCTTAATTGCTAGCAGTCACCAGCTGAAACCCCTTAGCTGGCTTGCCTTCCACTGTGTGGGTTAAATCCTGCTTCAGGAGCTTTTCTGAGTAGATTAAAGAACAAATTTGTATTTCTTTGTGATGGTTGCTGTACTTTATAACAGAAAGTTACCAACGGAGTTTAGATAGAGAGCAGTCCATATAAACAGGATCCTCATCTGCTATTATTCCCCCTTGTTCAACAAGCATGGGTTCAATATCATGGACTGGCACAGATGAATCTCTCAATGGAGCATTTTCAGGAGAATACTGATTTCCCTGCTGTCTTTCAAGGTTATAGCTAGGGCATAGATCAGTGTTCATACCTGAGCTTCCATTGCTGCTAGAGTTCCTCTCTATATAGCCTGGCCAGTATGTAGTCCAGTTCTTATGTCCAGCCTTCCAATCCAGATCCCTGGACACTGGATCTCTCTTCACATACCTTCAGGCACAGGTCTTAGAGTCCCTTCCACGTGCAGCCGTCTCCCTCACAGGTAGCCTCTGGTGATTCCTAGCTCTGCAGCACCATTCCTCTGGCTTTCCCCAGTCCAATGGTGTATGCTGGCCCTTGGAATACCTCCCAGTATACGTACTGCTTTGGACTCTTCTAGACCTCTCAAAGGCTTTTCTCTTCCTTCTTCCAAAGGGTCTCTTTCCCTCTCTGTCCGTCCGGTTTGGCTTCTGCTTCTGATGATCCTTCAGATGAAACTGATGATCCTTCTCTGAATATCCAAGGTGATCATGAAGATGGTCATCTGTAGAATAAACTCTACTCTTATTCTGCCTGGATGAGTGCTCCTCCCTAACACAGTGCAGCTGTGCTGAATCAGGCCCTGCCCTTTGAGATGAGTGCTTAGGGATTACCTCATAGCCCTTTTGATTGAACACACGTTTTCTCACTTCAGCTCCTCTCATGGCTGTTGGAAACCTGGTGCATTCTGGGACTGGTAGTCTTTTATGGCAAAATTCTGTTTTCTCATTTCTACCAGCACTGACAGGTTGCTTGTTCAGAGTCACTTCACCTTTTCTATAGCTCCTTCCTGAGCTATGATAAGCTTCCTTATCACATACCCCCCTGCTTAAGTTATTACGGACTGGTGTAACTGGTGAAACTTCTTCTCTACAGTCCGTAATCCGGGAAAGGGCATCCGCATTCTTGTGTAACTTCCCAGCACGATGTTCAACTTGAAAATCAAATGCCTGTAAGGCCATGTACCAGCGTGTCAACCTGGCATTGTGGTTCTTCATTTGCTGCAACCACTTAAGTGGGGCATGGTCTGTGACCAACTGGAACTTTCTCCCTGTAAGGTAAAACCTTAACGCCTCCACTGACCACTTGATAGCTAAACATTCTTTTTCTATTGTGGAATACTTTTGTTCAGCCGGTGACAACTTCCTGCTCAGGTACATCACAGGATGCTCCTCCCCATCATGACACTGGGATAGAACCGCTCCTAGCCCTACATCCGATGCATCGGTTTGAACCAAAAAGGGTTTCTTGAAGTCCACCCCTTTCAGTACCGGTCCTGTACACAATTTTCCTTTTAAGACTGAAAATGCTTTTTCAGCTTCAGGTGTCCACTTTAGCTGGTTTGGACAATTCTTCTGCAGCATATCCGTGAAAATTGCACTTTTCTCTGCGAATTGCGGTATAAACCTGCGGTAGTATCCAATAAGTCCTAAGAAACTTCTTAGTTGTTTCTTTGTTGTTGGAGGAGGAAAATTCCTGATGCTATCTACTTTACTCATTAGAGGTTTAATTTTTCCTCTTCCCACTAGGTGGCCCAGGTATTTTACCTCCCTATTTGCAAAGGCACACTTCTTCGGGTTTAAAGTGATTCCCGCTTGCTTCATGGAGCACAAGACTGCCCTGATCCTCTTTAGATGCTCCGCCCAGGTGTTACTATGGATTATGACATCATCCATATATGCAAAAGCATAATTTTGGTGGGGTCGAAGTACCTGATCCACTAACCTTTGGCAGGTAGCCGCTGCTCCATGCAGTCCGAAAGGCATCCTCTTGAACTGGAAAAGGCCAACGGGGGTGCTGAACGCAGTCCTCGGCTTCGACTCCCTGGTGAGAGGGATTTGCCAATATCCTTTTGTCATATCAAGGGTGGTTAAGTATTGAGCCTGTCCCAGCTGGTCCAACAGCTCTTCAATTCTTGGCATTAAGAACATAAGAACATAAGAAATGCCATACTGGGTCAGACCGAGGTCCATCAAGCCCAGTATCCTGTTTCCAACAGTGGCCAATCTAGGTCATACGTACCTAGCAGTTTCCCCAAAAGACACAGGTTCTGCAGTGCTTGTACTAGGTCAAGCATTGATATCCTGGGTCCCTTTTTAATAGTGGTTTATGGACCTTTCCTCCAGGAACTTGTCCAAACCTTTTTTAAACCCAGCTATACTAACAGCCCTTACTACATCCTCCGGTAACAGATTCCAGAGTTTGATTACACGTTGAGTGAAGAAATATTTTCTCTTATTTGTCTTAAATAGTTTACCCTGTAGCTTCATTACATGTCCCCTAGTCCTTCTATATTCTGATAGCGTAAACAATTGATCCACGTTTATCCGTTCCACTCCATTCATTAATTTATAGACCTCTATTATAGATGGATATGCATCAAAAACTGATATGGCGTTTACCTGCCGGAAGTCAATACAAAATCTTAAAGATCCATCAGGCTTCGGCACCAGGACTATGGGGCTATTCCAGGGACTCTTTGACTCCTCTATTACTCCCATGTCCAACATCTCCTGGACTTGTGCCACTACTTCCTGTCTTTTGGCTTCAGGCAAGCTGTATGGCCTTTGACGAACTAATTTCCCAGGTGGAGTTATTATTTCATGGGCAACCAAATGTGTCTCCCCAGGTATGGGTGTCAACACATCTGGAAACTCTTTGAGCAATTTCCCAATTTCTTCCTGTTGTACCACTGTCAGGTCCTCACCTATTTGGGGTTCTGATTTTTCTTTACAGTCAGATACCTGGGGTCCCAAATCTTCCTCTTCATTCACCTCCCTCTCTCGGGCACAGGTGGCAGCTAGGCTTTTAACCCCTTTGACATCAGTAGAACCAAAGCCTTTGGTTCCACGTTCAGAATTCTCCAGGGATGTGACCTCCTCCACAGGTGGAAAACCCAGCCTCTCACAGATCAATTGGGCAATTCTGTCTCCTGTCTTCACGTGATAATCATTCTGTCCAAAATTAAACAACAGAACTTTAATATTGCCCCTGTAATCGGGATCAATTACTCCCGCACCCACATCGATGAAATATTTAAGGGCTAATCCGGACCTTGGGGCTACTCTCCCATAGCATCCAATAGGTATTTCCACTTGGAGACCAGTGTCCACCAGGGCTCTCCCTTGGCTAGGTACAGTCACATTTTCTATGCTGCACAGGTCAAACCCAGCAGCTTGAGGGGTTGCCCGCTTAGGAGCTTGGGCCTTCTCTGTGACCCTATGGTACTTTAGGACGAATGTCTGCTTTGGAGTAGCTTGGTCTTCTGGACGCTTAACCATCTTTTTAGCTGGGGTCTGAGGACTTCCAAATAAAGGCCCGGGAGCTATTACCATTAAACCTTCTCCCTCCTTCTTTCCTAGTCCTTCCACTAGACACTGCTTAAATCTTGGCCAGTCTCTTCCTAGAACCAAATCAAAGGGTAGCCTAGGCACCACTGCTAACAGGACTTCCTCTTGTCCCCCCAGGCACTTAACCTTTAGCCTATAGGTGGGATATGATGTTGCAGCACCATGAATGCATCTGATGTGAACTTGGCTTTCAGGGGTTCTAGGCACAAATCCTTCTTGGGCCTCTATCCTCTTCCAAAGCCTTTTTGACATCATACTGTGGTCTGCCCCAGAGTCTAACAAAGCATTTGTGGTAATTCCTTGCACATCAACCATCAAAAGAAATCCTTCCTTGGGCTGTTTTAAATCCACACCCACTAAGCTAGTGTGTGTCTGGCATCTCTCTTCTAAATGTCCCCATTTTCCACACTTGAAACATTTCTTTCTATTCCACTGTGTCATCTGGTTTGATACAGTACATTCATTTTCAGAAACATTTTTAATTATTTTCTTTTCTGATACAGCACATCTAGCCTCAGCACCAATCTTCAGAGGGCCACCCATTCTATGGCAAGCCTGCGTGGCTTCCAAGAATCTCTCTGCTAGCATGGTTGCCTCTCCAAGATTTTGGAAATTTTGCTGTATAAGGAAAGTGTGCAAATCTTTAGACACCCCAGACATAAATTTTTCAAGCATTATAATATCTAATAACATTTCTACCGTCTTTTGCTCAGGCTCCAACCATTTTACAGCTAAACCTCTGATTCTCTGACTCAGAGCCCTGGGTGTTTCACCCACTTTCAATGTAGTAGCTCTAAACATTCGCCTATACTCTGAAATAGACAACCCTAGGCGATCCCTAATAGCAGCCTTTACATCCTTATAAATCAAAGCCTGGGCTGCTGGCATTGCTCTATACGCTGCAAGCGCCTCTCCAGTTAATGAGGCTGCCAGCCTTACTGCCCACTGGGTCTCTGGCCATGCTAATGCCTGAGCCACTCTTTCAAAAGACTCTAGAAAATCATCAACATTATCATCTGGAGTTAGCTTCCCAAAACTAAATGCCCCAATCCCTTGATTGAGTCCCACACTGTCCACATGTGGTGTACCAGTATTTACTGCTGGTCTTGCATCTGTTCCACTTTGGCTCTGCAGTTCAACTAGGGCTTGCACCAGATCAAGCACTGGCTTCTGCTGGTCCATTAAGGCTCTCATAGCAGTGTCCTGAGCCTGCTGTGCTAGTTCCTGCTACCTGCTGAACTGGGCTGCCATCCACTGAGCTAGTTCCTTTGGATCCATCTTGAACCCTGTAAGAAAATACAAAGAAAAAAAACACAGTGCACCACCTTCCAAACAGGTGTGTTTTTTCCTACTTTTTTTTTTTTTCAATTACCCTGTGCTTACTCCCATCCACCACTAGACATGCCCAGGTACTTATTACCTTGTCTCAGTGATGAATCCAGCTCTGCACAGGGTCTTTTCCTCCTGGGACATCCACTTCTCCTCCAAAGTGCAGTTGAGGGAAAATCTATTTTTTTTCCAGCTTTAAACTTGAACTGTAGTTGTAATCCTCAGCAAGTAAATCCCTTTTGTGCAAAAGCAATCCGAAAAACTACGCCATTTGTCAGACGGCTGCCTGGGTGAGAATCTTCACACTCTTGGCAAGTGCATATTTCTATATGATTTGCAAGGTATTGTGGGCAATGTAGTTCATTCACACCAGACACAGCTGCTGACAATAATTTAGTTGTGCTCTTGGGTAAAGCCAATAAGATATTTATTTATGGGGTTATTTCTCCCAACACAGATATGCTTGGTAGCACATAAATTAGGTTACTTGCTTTCAGTGTTAACTTGGAAAAACAAAGTCAAAATCAGGAAAACAACAAATGAAAAGCTACAAAGCAAGAAACAAACTGTTCTTTTCAGGTTAATTTCTGATTACTTCCCACATAAATTCAGAAATGATTCTCTCCTAGCTCACAAGCAATTAGGTAAGGCTTAATTGCTAGCAGTCACCAGCTGAAACCCCTTAGCTGGCTTGCCTTCCACTGTGTGGGTTAAATCCTGCTTCAGGAGCTTTTCTGAGTAGATTAAAGAACAAATTTGTATTTCTTTGTGATGGTTGCTGTACTTTATAACAGAAAGTTACCAACGGAGTTTAGATAGAGAGCAGTCCATATAAACAGGATCCTCATCTGCTATTATTCCCCCTTGTTCAACAAGCATGGGTTCAATATCATGGACTGGCACAGATGAATCTCTCAATGGAGCATTTTCAGGAGAATACTGGTTTCCCTGCTGTCTTTCAAGGTTATAGCTAGGGCATAGATCAGTGTTCATACCTGAGCTTCCATTGCTGCTAGAGTTCCTCTCTATATAGCCTGGCCAGTATGTAGTCCAGTTCTTATGTCCAGCCTTCCAATCCAGATCCCTGGACACTGGATCTCTCTTCACATACCTTCTGGCACAGGTCTTAGAGTCCCTTCCACGTGCAGCCGTCTCCCTCACAGGTAGCCTCTGGTGATTCCTAGCTCTGCAGCACCATTCCTCTGGCTTTCCCCAGTCCAATGGTGTATGCTGACCCTTGGAATACCTCCCAGTATACGTACTGCTTTGGACTCTTCTAGACCTCTCAAAGGCTTTTCTCTTCCTTCTTCCAAAGGGTCTCTTTCCCTCTCTGTCCGTCCAGTTTGGCTTCTGCTTCTGATGATCCTTCAGATGAAACTGATGATCCTTCTCTGAATATCCAAGGTGATCATGAAGATGGTCATCTGTAGAATAAACTCTACTCTTATTCTGCCTGGATGAGTGCTCCTCCCTAACACAGTGCAGCTGTGCTGAATCAGGCCCTGCCCTTTGAGATGAGTGCTTAGGGATTACCTCATAGCCCTTTTGATTGAACATACGTTTTCTCACTTCAGCTCCTCTCATGGCTGTTGGAAACCTGGTGCATTCTGGGACTGGTAGTCTTTTATGGCAAAATTCTGTTTTCTCATTTCTACCAGCACTGACAGGTTGCTTGTTCAGAGTCACTTCACCTTTTCTATAGCTCCTTCCTGAGCTATGATAAGCTTCCTTATCACAAGCCGATATGCGACATCATCCACTCCTACAATATCTCTACCCTAATTTATGCAGATGACGTCCTGCTGTTTACCCCATTCAAAGTCAAACACCCAGACTTCACCAACCTTATCAGCTGCTTCAACGCAATCACTGACTGGCTATTAACCCAAAATCTCCGCATAAACTTCAAGAAAACCGAAGTCCTGTTCATCTCAAGGAACAAAACATTCTCCCCTCCACCCTCCCTAAAGGTAAGAGATGCAGAGCTTCCAAGTAAACTCACCATACGCTACCTGGGGATTACACTGGACCAGCACTTTGACTTTAAGGAGCACATACGAAACACAACCAGAACTATATACAATAAAATCAGAATACTTAGACACCTTAGACCCATGCTTCCTCCTAACGATTTCCGAACCATCTTCCAGGCCCTCATTCTATCACATTTTGATTATGCAAATGTAATCCTGTATGGTCTCCCTAAGAACACTTTCAACCCACTACAACTCGCAATGAACGCTGCGGCTCGTGTCCTCTGTGGTCTCGCCAGAACAGATCATATCACTCCGATACTTAAGGATCTCCACTGGTTACCATTATACTGCAGGTTAACATACAAAATCCTTCTCATTATATTCAAGATAATTAATAATCTAGCCCCCACGACACTCAATGACCTCATCACTCCTACCCCGAAATACAGAACGAGGAGGACAATAACGGACAACACCTTGATCATCCCTAAAGACTCCATTAAGTGCTCTCAAACAACTAGAAGAAGAGCATTTGCCTTCTACGCCCCTAAATGCTGGAACGAACTCCCACCTGAAATAAGATCGATCAAAGACCTCATTCAATTCCGGAAGGCAATCAAACACCACATTTTCCTCCTACACTTCACACAAGCATCCACCCCACCACCGATCAATCACCCACCAACCCCAACTAACTCCCCATACACTACATAGAGAGAGGGGCCTAGAGTAATAGCTCCCCTGTCTATAGATTTGTATCATTACTGACCAATTCATAATTAATTTAATTTAATTTAATTTTAATTAGCGAGTTTTTATATACCGCACTATCATTACCGCACATAGAGTATAACCCTATGCTCTATGTCAATAAGTTTACAGTTGCCTTATGTTAATATGTATATAGTTACCCTGTTTTGTTCCAAGTTTTATCTCCTGTTACAATGTAAGCTCAAAATCAGTTTCGATTGAATTGTGCAACCTTTGTTGAATGTAAAACGCACTGATAATAGCGTGGTAAATAAAAGATGTTAAATAAATAAATAAATAAAATATAGTCTCCCACTCTTCCCCCCAACCTTACTGTTCTGCACGAAACAGAGGATACCCACTGAGGAGCTGGATCATACTACTATTACTAACCATTTGTATAGTGCTACAAGACATACACAGTGCTGTACAGAGACATGCAAGAGACAATCCCTGCTCCCCAGAGCTTATAATCTAGTCAAGACAGACAACACAATTGGGGACTAGGATATGTCTAGGGGAATGGTATGGAAACATATAATTGGAGATCAGGAAACTAAGCAGATTAAGATCCAAAAGGAGCCTTGAAGACGTTGAGTTTTTAGCCTGGATTTGAAAAGGGCCAGAGATGGAGTGTGACATACTCATACTGACTCAGGTAGTGTGTACCAGGCATGAGGAACAGCAAGGTGGAAAAATCAAAGTCTGGAGTTGGCAGTGGAAGAGAAAGACATAGGGGCATGTTTACTAAACTGCGTTAGTGCGATTCGTGTTAGGAGCCGTGGTAGAGACAGAAACCCCAAATAAGGACATGGGTGGTACATCATTTCCAAGAACGCGCCGAGAACACGCGTTATAAGGCGCCATAAATGAACGAGCGCTACAGGGCACGTTACCGTGCGTTAATCTTAAGAAGGCGCACAGGCATACAAGCACAGCAACAGAGCTGTAGCACAATGATTACAACACTGATTGATAGTACAGGGGTCATGGGTTCAATTCCCCAGTGGGCCTAATGTATAAGGCTGGCTGAGGCAGCACCCTTTACATTTAAGTAGCGATTGTTGAGGCATTTGAAGTGTATTTTAATTAGTGCTGCCAGCAAACACACCCTCACGGTGGCATAACCTAAGGTGCCGCATAAGGCACCCCATAACGCACTCCATAGGGCACGTTATAAAGTGTACTGTCTTCCAAGGCACCCTATAATGTCCCCTATAGGACACCTTATAAGGATGTGAACAAAGCCCTGGCTGGCTGCAGGACTGCACGTCACCACACAAACTGTCTGCTGTGGTTACCAGGACAGGGGTAACCCATCCGTACCCATGATGCACTGCACATGCAAATCAGCAGTCGAGAGATGGGCACAAGATCGGGTATGCACCCCCACAGCACCTTGGCCTTGTAGGGGGAACAGACCGTGTGTGTCACTGCCACAGAGTAGCCACAGATAGTCACATTGTGCGGGTACAGTGCCCACCCTGAGGTTGAGGTGGGGCTCCCAGTACCAGGTCCACAGCACCTTTCATGACTGAAATACGCCATGCTGTAGGTCCCCCTCAGTGTGTGATGGGTGGTTCCGTTAGACACACCTAGGATACATCTGTGTCCTGCTGTATGTCTCGGTCATGTCTAGTCCCTATGGGCGATGCTGCACCCAGAATAGTGCATATCCTGTGTTGGTGCCATCGTTACCTGCTGTGGGGGAAGGGGGGGGAGGTGTATGGACCCATAGGCAGATTATGTACCACCACACAACCCCCCCTCAGGGGCTCAGGGTGGGAAACAGGATCACCCACCAATAGATCCACAGTCTACCTGCCTGCAATGGCAGCAGTAGAGGGGACCAGCAACCCCAGTCCTGCTGGGGAACAAACAGAGCAGTACACATCCATAATGCAATAGCAGACAGATGGCAGGCCTGGAAATGATCAGCTGCCCCCCACCATTATCTGACATTCTCCAGCAGCAAGCCTCCAGCCGCTGCACCCTGCAAGGTGTTCCAGCAAGACACATACTAGCTGCAGACAGTCTGTTAGCTAGTCCATAGTGCATGGTCCTGGAAGAGATGCATGTTTATTTATTTATTTATTTATTTATTACAGGCTCTTATATACCGCTCTATTCAGCATCAGCGCGGTTCACAATATAACAACATACCATAATGAACAAACTGTTTGGTTTTACAGAGAACAAGGTCAGAGAACTTGGATAAAACATGGGAAGTCATTACTGCAACTATTTACAAGAGTATTTACAAGTATACATGACAGGATTTGTTCTTAGTTTGGGTAGTGATCAAGATTGGTTAGTTGGTTAAGTAATATTGGGGGAAGAGGTGGGATTTGAGTGCCTTTCTGAAAAGGGATACCCAGAACGGGGATGTCAGCATACACACCAAGCAGATAAGTCAGTGATTGCACCCCAAAAAGAAACCCATAAATATCACATGAGAGAAATGCTATGTAACACTATGGGGGAACCTAGCCATGCCATGGTCACTGCTCAGTCAGGGTGAGAGTGACCTCCCAGCAGGACATGCTATGGCCACCCTGTCCGTGCAGGTGGTGGCCAGGCACTACAATGTCCGAGCCATTGCCCTATGCCCTGTGCAGATGCATCCAGGCCAGGCCACCCTATCCAGGCTATTCCCACAGTACCTTGCTCCTCATTATGCACATTGGCAGGCCAATACTGGCAACAGTGCTAGCAGTGTGGGCTGTGGAGGGTGTTGGCAGCCACCACACACTGGATAGACAGACACACACTCCCCACACCTATGCCAGCATTGTGCAACTATAGAGGTATTGGGCAGCCCAGGCCACCACACCAGTCCTGGGCACAGTGCAGGCATGGCTATGGTACGCAATACTGTAGGAGTCACTCCCCAGGTTGGTAAACACTGTCAGACACAAGACCTGTAGCACACTCCACAGACATCAGAAAGGTTGCTATGATGCAGCTCACTCAGAAAAGTGTACTTAACCTAGGAATTGCTATCTGCCAGTACTCATAGCAACCTTTTGATAGATGTGTACCATATTCCCCTTTTTAGGGTGGCATTACTGAGGTATGCAAGTGCTAGTATTGGGAGATGCACACAGAGCCCAAAGTCTTGCCTCTCCAGGAGGCTTTGGATAATGGGGCTTGTGGGTGTGGGTGTGGGTGTGTCTGCCCCTGTTGGCTGCAGCTTTACGGCAGAGGTTCCCAACTCTAGTCCTGTGGTACCTAACACTGTTCGGATTTTCATGCTGTCCCTCATGAATATGCATGAGATACATCTGCATACCATGGGGGTGGCACACAGAAATGCAGCACATGCATCTTTATCAGAGGCAGCATTGAACCGGAATGGTGTTTGGCCCTTCAGGACTGCATTTGGGAGGCTCTGCTCTAGGTAATGTGCATGTTTATGGTGTCTGTGCTCTGTAGGCAATGGCAGTGGGGATGTACTATCGAGAGCCTGGCCAGAATGACCAAATGGATGATGAAATGCTCAAAGAAATCAAGGAAGCTAACAAAAGTTACAGCACAGTAATAATAATGGATGATTTCAACTACCCCGGTATCGACTGGGTCAGTGTCACGTCAGGACATGCTAGGGAGATAAAGTTCCTAGATGAAATAAATGACTGCTTCTTGGAGCAGCTGGTTCATGAACCGACCAGAGGGGAAGCCATATTAGACCTAATCCTTAGTGGAACACCAGATCTAGTGCAAGAGATAAGGTTGTTGGGGTCACTTGGCAATAGTGATCATATCACGTTTGCCTTTGATTTAATTAGTGGAGGAGGGATAGTAAGGAAATCCACAGTACTACCTTTTAACTTTTGAAAGGGAGACTATGATAAAATGAGGAAAACAGTTAAGAAAAAACTAAAAGGAGCAGTTGCAAAGGTTAAAGACGTACATCAGGCTTGGCTGTTGTTGAAAAATACTATCTTGGAAGCCCAGAACAGCTGTATTCCACGCTTTAAGAAAAGTGGAAGGAAGTCCAAAAAAATGCCAGCATGGTTTAAAGGTGAGGTCAGAGAGGCTGTTGTTGCCAAAAAAGCATCTTTCAGGAAATGGAAAAAAGAGCCAAACGACGAAATCTGGAAACAGCACAAGCACTGGCAAGTCAAATGCAAGGCATTGATAAGGCAGGCAAAGGGAGAATTTGAGAAGAAGCTTGCTGCGGAAGCAAAAATGTGAAGTAAAGACCTTTTCAAGTACATTCGTAGCAAAAAGCCTGTGAGAGAGTCAGTTGGTCCATTAGATGATAAAGGGGTTAAAGGAGCACTAAGAGGCGACAAGGCGATAGCGGAGAGAATGAATGAATTCTTTGCTTCAGTCTTTACTGAGGAAGATGTAGGGATGTTACCCATGACTGAAGTGGTATTTAAAGGTGCGGAAGAATTGAAGGAAATATTGATACATCGGGAAGATGTATTACAACTATTAGATAAGCTGAAGAGTAGCAAATCACCTGGGCCGGATGGTATACATCCAAGGGTGTTGAAAGAACTGAAATACGAGATTGCAGACCTGCTATTAGTAATCTGTGAACTATCATTAAAATCATCTCTAATACCTGAAGATTGGAGGATCGCCAATGTAACACCAATTTTTAAAAAGGGTTCCAGGGTGATCCGGGAAACTACAGACCGGTGAGCCTGACATCAGTACCTGGAAAAATGGTAAAAACCATCATAAAGAATAAAATTACTCAGCATGTAGATAGTCATGACCTAATGGGAGACAGCCAACATGGCTTTAGACAAGGAAGATCTTGTCTTACTAATCTGTTATGTTTTTTTGAAGGAGTGAATAATCTGGTGGACAAAGGTGAGTCGGTTGATATTGTGTATCTGGACTTTCAGAAAGCCTTTGACAAGGTCCCTCATGAGAGACTTTTGGCAAAACTAAAGAGTTATGGGATAGGAGGCAGTGTACTATTGTGGAACAGGAACTGATTAAAAGATAGAAAGCAGAGGGTAGGGCTAAATGGCCAATTTTCCCAATGGAGAAAGGTGAATAGTGGTGTACCCCAGGGATCTGTGCTGGGTCCGCTGCTTTTTGACATATTCATAAATGATCTGGAAAGTTGAATATCGAGTGAGGTTATCAAATTTGCAGATGACACAAAACTATTTAAAGTTGTTAAAACCCAAGAGGATTGTGGAAAATTGCAAGAGGATCTTGATAAATTGGAAGACTGGGCATCAAAATGGCAGATGAAATTTAATGTGGACAAGTGCAAGGTTATGCACCTAGGGAAGAACAACCCAAACCATGGTTACATGATGCAAGGTTCCACATTAGGAACCACCACCCAGGAAAAAGATTTAGGCGTCATTGTGGATACCATGTTAAAACCCTCAGCCCAGTGTGCCGCGGCGGCCAAGAGAGCAAATAGAATGCTAGGTATGATAAGGAAAGGAATGGAAAATAAAACAAAAAATATTATAATGCCTCTATATCATTCCATGGTGAGACCGCACCTTGAATATTGTGTGCAGTTCTGGTCGCCGTATCTTAAAAAGGATATAGAGATTTTATGAAGAAAGGCTAAAAAGGTTAGGGCTCTTTAACCTGGAAAAGAGACGGCTGAGGGGAGATATGATAGAAGTCTATAAATTAATGAACGGAGTGGAACAGGTAAACGTAGATCGATTGTTTACCTTATCAGAATATAGAAAGACTAGGGGACATGCAATGAAGCTACAGGGTAAACTATTTAAGACTAATAAAAAAATATTTTTTTTCACTCAACGTGTAATCAAACTCTGGAATTTGTTACCGGAGGATGTAGTAAAGGCGGTTAGTGTAGCTGGTTTTAAAAAAGGTTTGGACAAGTTCCTGGAGGAAAGGTCCTTAAACCATTATTAAGAAGGGACCCAGGATATCAATGCTTGAACCAATACAAGCATTGTGGAACCTGCGTCCCTTGGGGAAACTGCTAGGTACATATGACCTAGATTGGCCACTGTTGGAAACAGAATACAGGGCTTGATGGACCTTGTTCTGACCCAGTATGGCATATCTTATGTTCTTATGTTCTTATGTAGGGTAAAATGTAGGTGTCTTGGGCATGTTTACGTCATCTGCAATAAAGGTACTGTCTGTATTAGCACGTTGTAGTAGTGGGTAAAATATGGGGACTGGGTTGGCAGGAACCACAGCTGGGACTTGAACCTGTGACCCTCTGCTTCTGAATACACTGGTTTTGTGCACTGCACCAACTTGTTTTTACAGAGTCAGTGCATTCCTTGGTGATACCATGACTGTTCATCAGACAGGGCCCGCCTGTTGCAGTACACGGCACCCACCTACACAGGGCTAGGCCACGGTCAATGTTCCCTCTAATTTTCTGTAGGCTGTGTGCGCATAAAATATCAGCTGTGCAGCTTTTGAAGGAAGGCTAAATCTTTGTGCGCCACATAACGACACTTGGAGTTATATACTTTAAAATTTGACTACACGTCAGAATACAGTATGTACACCACATTGATAGCACTAGAAAATATTGTAGAACTTGTGAAAACCGTAAATACACAACAACTTTTAAATTTTAAGACGTCTGTGTTGTTTTCTATCAGAATCAGAACTGTAATTTTTGTGCGCTCTGTTATAAAGTATGTGCGCTCACTCGGCGAGGTGTGTGCGCGCGCACACGCGCACAGCTTAGAGGGAACAGTGGCCACGGTCTGCTCTGGGCAGCTGCCACTGCCCCCTCCACCACCAGTATCCCTCAGCCACCATGCTGACATGCCCTTCTGCTGGTGGTGCTGATGGTGCGCAGTCTCAGGCCATCCAGTGTGCAGGTAGGCGGCTGCCTATGGTGCAGGTTCTGGGGTAGGGGTGCCTGCATAGGTGTCCACGCTTCCCCCCAGCACTGTCTGCCAATGTTCCGTGCCCTTGGGGGTAGCTGCTGGGTACTATCCCCTGTGACACTGTGGGAAACACAGTCGTGCCCATGTTGGGCCTTCAGCAGTTGCTGTCTGGCTGCTCTGCTGCTTCAGCATTCGTATGGGCCACCTAGGCATCGCCCTAGTCCGCACTGTGGCCCAGCAGCACCACAGCATGTGCCGCCTGCGGCCCTCTGTATCCCCTTCTCTGGCATCTGTCCAGTTGCCATTCCGACATGCCTGCCCTGATGTTGCGGGACATGTGCACGCCATAGGAACCCTGTCCAATGGTGGGGAAAACCCTGAGCAGCTCTATTTCACTGTGGGCTCATTCACCTTGTATGGGGACGGAGTATAGACCCTTCCACGATTTATATCTGTTCTATGGAGCTTACTCGGGGGGGGGGAGGGGTTGATGCTTCTCATTGATACCAATATTGGCCAGCTTGGTTATGGTTTTTTTCCAGTTTGTTGGGGTCATTTTCAGTGTTTATGTGCCCTTTTGTTCTGTGCACATGTATCACACTTATCACTTGTTTTAGGTTTCCCTGCCTGGGCTGTACATTGCTGACACTGAAATTGTTTCTCTCCCCTGTAATGTGCATTTAACGGCAGGTTTTCATTCGCGTTGGAATTGAGCTCTTCAGATCAGCGCGTTAGTGTGAAGGGAACCTCTCCCCGCCTACTCTCCGCCCATTGACCCCTTCTCTCTGCCCTCTCTCCACCTTCTGCGGTGTTTTACCGTGCCGCGGGAGTTTACGATCGTTAACTACGGTTAACGCGCGTTATGTACGTTTACCGCAGTTTAGTAAACATACCCCATAGATAGAAGCTATCTCCCAGAAATGTGGAGTTCCCGAGGAGGGGTGTAGGGAGAGTTAAGAGAGGAAAGGTAGTGAGACACAGCAGAATGGATACACTTATAGGTCAATAGGAGAAGTTTGAACTGGATGGGAAGCCAATGAAGTGACTTGAGAAGAGGGGTAATAGGAATATAGCAAGACTGGTGGAAGATTAGTCTTGCAGCTGAATTTTGAATAGATTGAAGGGGAGAGAGATGATTCAAAGGGAAACCAGCAAAGAAGGTTACAATAGTTTTGATGGGAAGGTGACTAAAGAGTGGATAAGAATCTTAGTACTAAGTTCATATAGGAAGGGACACATTTTGTTGATGTTATAAAGAAATGACAGGTTTTTGCTATCAGTTGGAAATGTGTGGAAAAGGAGAGGTTATGTGCTTCAGCACACATGATCTGCCGCTTCTGACTCCCCTCTGACACAACTTCAGGGGGTCATAGGTGACAGGCCATGTGTGCTGAAGCACATGGCCTGCAGCTGAGACTAGCCATCCCTGATGCTGAAACCAGTGGCAGTGGAGAGGATGCGGCTCGGCTCAGCACAGGGAGGAGGGAGGAACGGTTTGGTATGCAGGGGACAGCAGGCCATGTGTGCTGAAGCACATGACCTGCTACACTGCTCACTGAGATCTGCCACTCTAAGCAGCTGCCTAGTCTATGAGCCAACCCTGAGCTGAGTGGCCCATTTGTCCACTCCCCCCGATGCATCCTGTAGCACCTCTTCACTAGGTGAGTCACTGGCAATGTTGGGTGCTGGTGGCAGCGCTACAAGCATATCCTGGTGGTCAAACAACATCTCCTTTCTGGTCCTCTCTTCTTGGCCCCGCAGTTTTATCATTTCATTCCTCTGCTTTTTCCATGTAAACCTCCATGACTGGTAGATACGGCGGTATAAAAGTGTTGTTAAATAAATAAATAAAATCTTCTGACCTGACATCAGTGTTGTCATGCTCTTCTTCCCTCTGGCTAGTCTCCATGTCTGCCACCAATGAGCCATGAACTGGCTCAGAACTGTCCCTTTCATCACTCTGGTAACTTTCATCTATGAAGGCTTGAAGACCCTCACTGCCAGTACCAGTACCTGCAGGTGAGGAAATAATGCCAAGCTTGCTGTTCATATGTTGCTGACACAGGTGTCATTTTGTTTGTTAACCTGGTGCTGCATGTGCATGCAGTGGGCAACAGAGTGGAGCACATAAAGGTAGGACCTAACACCAAGGTTTAGGGGCTAGATGTACACAGGAAGGTGAGCAATGTAGGATGCATGGGGACATAGTGGGGTGAAGGGAAAGGGGAATGATTGGGATGCACCTATGTAGCCCTGCCACCCATCCTGTGCCATTCAAAGGCCCCTGGAGGTCCACTTTTATTGCCCCTTCCAAACCTGTATGGTGCAGGTGTGTCCATGATACTAATACCTGCACTTTCCACTCCATAGGTATGATGTGGCTGTGTGAAGGCTGTAGAAACTCCTGCACTGCCAAGGTAGCTTGCCACACTAATCTTGGAGCACTAGCCCAGCACCATACATATTGATGAGTGGTGGGGGGGGGGGGAAGACCCACTGATGTAGCCACTGAGATGTGCAGTGACTGCCAGGTACCCCTAGGGGTTGGGATGGGATGGACATTTATGCACTACACAGACTGATATCATAGATGGTGATGGGTATGTGTTGAATGACCACAGCTGCCAGTGCAAATGTTCTTGCTACTCACAACACATTTTCTATATTTCAGAACACTACTGACCTGGTTGCTGGGAGAATCGTGAACTATCTGGACTGCTGACCCCTGTCAATGCCTCCTTGTCCATGGATCCTAGAATGCATTTTTCGAATTCACTGAACAGGGTAATCTCCCATCTGGACCATGAAAGTTTACTTTAGCCTTTGCCCTGTACTTCATTGCCTTCCACCATGTTGTGGTTACAGTGGTAGATGGCATTGAGTTTGATGCATATGGCACACCAGAGACACTCCTTCTGATGCACATTTAGTTAATGCCAGTATTGACAAGGAGAATGTGGTATTGTGTGAGGTCCTCTTTGGGTTCCATGTGGACTGAACAGTGGCATTTCCTACTGGATTGCTTTTCAAAATCAACCATTTTCACATATGACAGTGCTTTTGTCTACATCCAGCTAGGCTGCATCTGCATGTCTCAGTAATGATGTCTCAATGTCCAAAATAGGCCATTCGTGTAGATGTGCATAGCAAATGAATGTCCACATGCTTTCTTCCGGAATCAGTTATCTGAGTACCTGCAGATACAGCTGTAGTAACACAGTGGATATTGCGCTATGGTGTTGGTCTAGAGTATTGGCCCCCAGTATTGGTTCCCAGGGATGAGGCGATGGAAAATTTCATTAATCTATAAACTCTTGAATAAACCGAGGGAGGGGGAAATCTGCTTACAGTTGCAATGGGAGGAGGATATAGGCCAGACATGGGATGAGGGCCAATGGGAGGTGGCATTTAAGCAAATGGGTAAAGGGTTGGTCTATACCCAACATATTGAAAATAGCTATAAGGTACTTTATAGGTGGTACCTGACCCCTGAACGCCTTAGCAAAATGGTCTTGGGTCATCCAAAGAACTGTTGGCGGGGCAGTGACCTACTGGTCATGTATCACCATAAGTGGTGGGATTATCCTCGTTTATGGGCTTATTGGACTATAATCCAGAAGGAAGTACAGGGGTTAATAGGGAGTAACGTAAACTGGGGAGTTGAAAATGTTTTGCTTGGAGTGGGAGATGAGGGGTGGGTTGGGAAGAAAGGTAAATTCGTGCAGGCCTGCACAATTGCAGAGCAGAGTGAAATGGCCATGTATTGGAAGGTGATGATCCTTCCAACAGCTATCTCTTGGAAAGTACGTATGCAAAAAAATGCATACAATGGAACGATTGACGGCATTGTGGTGCAATAATATGGGGAAATTTGAGAAGATTTGGGCACCCTTTATACACAAGTATGTGCGGTAATGGAGGGGGAAGGAGGAGGTTACGGTTGCAATGATTTCATTGGAAAATGTAATAGTTGGTTTCGTAAAAACAATAAAAATAAAGTATTAAAAAGACCCTTTGAAGTGGATTATCTCAATGCATGCTGGATGACAGGCCCTTCTGGGCTCCCATTTCACCCATCTGTTGAGTGCCTACAGGTCTATAGGATGTGTGCAGTACAGTACATGCCTTTACATTGCACTTGGATCCTGCATGGAAGGGAAGGTTTCCTCAAGGTGCAAGTATCCATGTGGAGAATCATGGTTGCTGGCAAACTCCGTGGGTTTTGGGGAATGGCTATAGTGTAGGATATGTCTGTGGATATACACCATGCTCCTGCTGTGGATGCATGGGATACACCAGCATCAGAGCAGATTTTGACCCTCAGTGTATCGTTATTTGGGGCTGCACTATCAGTGCTTCTTTGTGATGGAGACTATTGTCACATATCACTATTGTTGTTTCAGTCTCTTTATGTCACAGTGTACTGCAGGAACTAGGGAACTTTTAACCAGCCAAGATCAAAGGGATCATGTCCTGCTGCTGTTTGCGTATATAGACCTAGATGGTATCTTATGATCCTACATATCTTTTGCCTTGATTCCGGACCATGCAGCTATATTGGAGGAGCTATAGTGGAGGAGTAGCCTAGTGGTTGGGGCAAGGTACTTCAGGCCGGAAGGTTGGGGGTTCAAATCCCACTAGAGGACAGCAACCTTGGGCCGGAAGGACTGGGGTTTCTAGTCCCACAGGTGCTCCTTGTGGTCTTGGGCAAGCCACTTAACCCTCCATAGCCCATGTTCCCTGTAAAATAGTTATCTCCAAGTTATAATGCCCTGTTCAATGTAATTTCAGTTTGTTCAATGTAAACTGCACTGATGCAGAATAGCGCGGTATATAAGAGAATTAAATAAATAAATAAATAAATATTGAATGTTCCCTACCCTAAGGTACTGATGGGCATATGCTTTTAGGATGCTGTTTACATCATATATGGACCCCTATGGTTGTTATCTGTGTATTTTTGTGAAGGTTTGGGTTTGTATGTATTAACAATGAAGAGTGGCAGCTCTTTGATGGCAGTGGGACCTACGGGGGAAGGGGAACATTACTACATGACCCACCTCATTATCTCCTTATGCTGGGGGTATCCAAGGGGTTCTGGAGATGTGTGGTCAGGCGCAGCAGTGGCTCCATGCACATACAGTACCCTATGGTTCTTAAAGATGCCCATGTGGTATTTTGGCTTGTTCAGAAACTAGCAGCACCCCCCCCCCCCCCAGCTCCTGCAGAGGGCATGGTCATAATATTTCTCTCATAGCATCCTGGTCTATGCATGCATGTAGAAAGCAGGCTTATGGCACTGTTGCAATGGTTCAAAGGGTATTCATGCAGCCATTCACTCTTAATAAGCTACACTCATACTTGCAACTTTTGCTATGTAGGTCTGTTGTTTTTTGGGCACGTCATTGTGGATGCTTGTTGGGTGACTGGGCACATATGGCCCATAGGTGGAGCTTCACTTGCGCCACTTGCTACAGGGACAGAGGGCAAATAGCTTCAGGAGGGGAAGATGGAAGATACAAACACAGTGGTTGTTCCATTTATTAACACTCATTTATTAAACAAACACATAGAACAACGTACTACATCCACAATCCCTCCCCACCTATCTAGACCCTTCCGCCACCTGGGAGTGGGTGGAATTAGAGCAGAGATATAGTCCTGCAGATACAAAACAGCCTATGTCAAGGCATGCATCTCTGCCTTAAGGCCTTCCAGATAGCCCACCATGAGGTTTTGGGCACAGGTGATAGCTCCAAAGCCCTTACAAGCCTCATACCTGAGGGCCTGCAAGTGCAGAAGGCTTTCAGGCTCACCAGGATCCAGGACAGCCTCATGATGGGGCATCTGGGGCTAGCCACAGGAATACATTGCTGTGCCATGGTCCTGGGCAGCTGTGTCACAGCAGTGCTGCCAGTGACTGGACAACCCACAACCCTCAACTCTCCTACCTTTATTTCCCCCTCTCTTTCCCCCAGCCACCTGACTCCTCCTCCCCCTGTATCACTGCCCCCTTCCTCTCATGCAGCCAATAGCTGCATCCACAAATGCAGCCAGTCCATAATTGTTGGTCAGACCCCCAACATATCAGAGGCAGATGAGCAATATACTGGCAGTGGCCTCAGATGCCTCTTCATCCTCCTCCTCCCAGGAGGTGTCTATGATCAGACATCCAGTGCTGCTGCTGCTTCTGCTGACAATGTTGCCAGCCGCTACTTTGTCAGTGGGAGGTGCTTCATCAAGAGCATTGTCCATGGGATCCTGCTCCTCCTTAAGCAATTCCTCCTCCACTTTTTCCCTGGACCCTTCAGCAGCTTGCCTTAGGATTGTGTTCTGCCCTTCAACCTCTGCCGCCCGGCACAATATCAGCAGCTGCAAGTTAAATAGGGGGTACACATTCTTGCCCTTTCCAGCTATGCTATCTGCCCATCTGGTTGGCATGGCTGGTCTCTGTCTCCCTGGCACCCACCCTGTGTCACTGTCATGCCATGCCATGCCATGGACGGCCACAAGCCAGGAGCTCAGGCGTAAATATCCACTACTAATGCTGCTACATGCTCTGATGTTAACTACTTAACATTGGGGCATGATGTGGGTGTTCAAGGGCATATCATGGGCAACGATAGTCGCTAATCAGGTAGCAGTGATATTGCACCACTACCCAATTAGTGACACATGGGTAAAGCTAGGCACGGCAAAATCTGGCCTAGCTTTACCCATAGAAGCTAACTGGGCAGCGGCTCAATATCGCCGCTACCTAGTTAGCTTTTGCTGCTGTAGAGGCTGTGCGGCAACCCTGGATATTTTGACCCTGGCATTGAATATACAGATTCATATATATATATATCTATATATATACACATAAACACACACACACACACTCACGATTAGCCACCGGTGCTGAATATTGGGCCCCTTGTCCTTACCTTGGTGTTCTGCCAGCTCCCACCAGGTGCCTTGTACATGCATCGCTGTCCCATCTACTTTCTGTTCCATGCTGGCATGATAGTTGACATGCATGCCTATTGCCCTTAGTCCTTTTTCTCCCTTTCTATGCCCTCCCACATCATTGTCAGTGTACCACGCACTATGGTTTTGGGAAAAGGTGTTCCCATTCTTTGCAAGCTGCTTGTGCCATCTCGCTCCCCCTTCCTCATGTATGGCCCACCCCCTATCTGTGTTCCCTGCTCATTTGCCACCCCAATTCTTTGGCTGCTTTGGCACTCCTACACCTGCTGCTAGCACCCTCTCTATGCCCTCCGTCACACTTACTAACTGAGCATCTGGCGGATCATTCACAAGATCGCCTGCACCTCCTGCTGGCTTGCTCAGCACTCATGATAAGGTTAGGGGCACTCCTTGTTCTGCAGCACCAGGCAACAGAGACTCTCAGTCTCCACATGGGAGAAGTTGGGCATCCTTGTTGCCCATCATACCAGCTTCTCACTGTTTTCTCATGCTCTGCCCATGTGCCTGTACATGCTTGGGCCCATGCCTGGATATCCATGGGTCTGTGTTTGTGAATGGCACCTTAGCCATCTCCCTTGCTGTGTTCTGCAACGGATGGACATGTTACTGTCATATCCAGCCTACGCGTCCATTCTCCCTCACGTTCAGATTGCTATTTTGTACCTGTACTGCCTGTCCATGGGCTTGGTTCTGCAATTGCCTATATTAGTAACTGGTAAAATATCATTAATATCTTTTATAGTACCTGAAGATTGGAGAGCGCCCAACATAATGCTAATTTTCAAAAAAGGTTCCAGGGATGATCCAGGAAACTACAGACTGATGAGCCTAACATCAGTGCAGGGCAAAATAGTAGAAACCATTATATAAAGAACAAAATTGCTGAACATGTGAAGCCCGATTACGAAAGGGGCACATCCGGGCCATTCGGATGTCCCTGTGCAGGATTGGCCTATTAGGACCCAATTCTGGACTGCGGGAACAAAACATTCCCACGGCACACGGAATTGGGCCTGAGGATGGGCCCGAGGCCTACCTGCTTGCAGGGACATCTTCCCCACAGGCTCCCTTGGCTATCACAGTTTGGCCCGCGTCCTCCCCACCACCTGACCCACCAGTGGCCAGCCGGGACCTGGATCGGGTGGCAGGGAACCCCCTGTACCCGCCCAAGCCCTAGGGGAGGATTACCGGGTCGGTGCTGCTTATTTCACCTGTGAGGTGGAATAAGCAGCATGTCCCCTTTGACTCAATAGAATGTACAGGGCCATGACCTGAATTGGCCACGTACATCCTGCTGGGCTGGCCCACCCCCTCCTGCCACCTCCCCCCCCCCATACATCTCGCTGGCTCTCCCCATTCTGATGCTCTGGATGTGTGGGGAGAGCTGGAGAGGGAATCCGGACAGAACAGCGACTCTGCATCGGGCCGTTACTCACAATTAAATGAGATAAAGCCAACATGGATTTAGCAAAGGGAAGTTATGCCTCACCAATCTGCTACATATTTTTTGAGGTGTGAATAAACTTGTAGATAAAGGTGTAGCAGTGGATATTAAGTTGTATTTTAGAAGGGACATCTAAGGAGAATCTGGAAATGTCCAGAGCAAAATATCCAAAAATCCAGGAAGGTGGCAGCAGTGAAAGGAGGTATGTATAAGTGCCATCTGAAATTACTCCTTTCCCACTGTGAAAGATGGTCATCCCAGAAGCCAGGTCTGGTGTCAAGCTGTGCTGCTAGCAAGACCAGGTATGTGCATGGCTGTAGATCATTTTAGAAATGTGGATCTCCCTGAATTGGACAGCTGCAAAAATAGCTTCTTGAATGTCCCAGGTAGCATATTTCAGAAGGGGGATGAACATATTTGGTGACTTGCATGTCTCATTCGTCCATTTCAGACACTGACATGTGGCGTTGGCCCATTAATATGTTTGGAGTATGTATTTACATGACAATTTCATTGGCCAGAAGATATTAACTGTAGCGGTGAAAATACATATTGCTTTACACCCCTAGAAACCTTTTAACCATAAGCAGGTACTTGTTTGCACCCTAGTCTTAGTCAGAAGCAGGTATAGGCATAGATACCTAAATACCCAAGGCCAGATGTGCTTGTACCATTCCAAAATCACACTTTAATGTCATCTTCATTGATCCATCCAGGCCACTCCTCTGACATGCCCCCATTCTACTTGGTCATCCTCTTGCCAGGGCATCTGGAGATGTTCTTGTGATTTGGATTTGTAAGTGCCCATTTTCAGATGTCCAAAGCACGACTAGGGCATCTAAAATAACCCCCATAGCCTATCGAGATTTTCAGAAAGCTTTTGACAAGGTCTCTGTTGAGACACTCTTGATGAAATTAAAAAGTGATAGGATACGAGGCAGTGTTCTTTTGCATACAATATTGGGAACTGGTTAAAAGATAAATCATTGATTTTCTCCATAGAGAAAGGTGAATAGTACAGTGACCCAGGGATCTATACTGGACCACTGCTTTTCAATATATTTATGAATGACCTGGAAATGGGACGAAAGAGAGGCAAATTCCACCACAGGGAACCAAATAAAGTTAATAGACATGGCAGTCCATAATCCAACAGATCGTCAACAATGTTTACTATAGCTATTAATGTTAGAAACCAGACACACACACTATAAATCAATTCAACATGAAATATTTATGAAAGACCTAACATGTTTCGATGTTAGTCTCCCTCAGGGGTTCATTTTCAACAATTATAAAAACATAACATAAACATACATGCAACAATGTATGTTATGTCATGTTTGAAGAACTAATACAGCTTGTCAAAGGTAGCACATATGAAGAGAAACCTGTGGAGGTATAGGCAGAATAGAAATGCGCATATATGAATAAAGATAAGAACTAAAATGATAAAAACAAACTTTCTAGGTAAAAGCTATAACTAATAAAACAAAAGTTGCAGAAGAATACCAAACAAGAACAATGAATAATAACTGTAAATATATCTAAACCAAAAATGCAGGAGAATACAGAATAAAAATGATACACCACATAATTAAAAAGTAGAATACCAAATAAGAGCTACAAATAAACCAAA
Source organism: Ichthyophis bannanicus (assembly GCA_033557465.1). Taxonomy (NCBI): domain Eukaryota; kingdom Metazoa; phylum Chordata; class Amphibia; order Gymnophiona; family Ichthyophiidae; genus Ichthyophis; species Ichthyophis bannanicus. Next base: position 1,376,257,597 of record CM066033.1, read on the forward strand.
AAGCATAATAAATAATAATTATAAAAATATAATAAAAACAATAATCCAACTAAAATGACATAACTTAAAAACATTCCTACCACTCTCAACAGAAGAGAACAATCATACACTTACCCTAAGCTCCAAAATAAAATTACAATTGATGATAAAATTACAATTGTTAAAAACAAATTTATTCACAACCTAAATTAAGCTGATTATCAGTCTCATCTACTTACTACGTCAGCTATGACCCTCCCATATGACCTAGGTCAAACGCCCTTCCAAGCCTAGGTGCTCTTCAATAGGCTATGACAAGCTCCCGGATTCGTTAAGGATTCTAAATAAACAGCAAGTCTTATTAGTCCCAGTAGCAGAAATTCCCTAAAGTGACCTATAACATTTGTCAGTTTTTCTCAGAAAACAGAGGACCACAATGTGTTAAAATAAAATGAAAGAGCTGTCAGCAGAAAATAACATAGGGAAATTTATTCTGAAGGCATGCTGAAAGGGTTTGTAACGGAGTGATTAGGACAGCTTTGCTTGCCAGCATGTTAACTCCCCAAACTATCTGTACACAACTGGGCGCTTAAAGAATGTCTAAGAGGCAAGCGTTCTGGCAAAAAAGAATGTGAGTTATCTTTAAAAACATCAAAGTGGTGATAACTGGATCAAAATTAAAATTATAGAAAATTTGCTAGACAACCTTACTTTAATCAGCTATGAATCTGCATCAAAATCACCACCAAAAAAGCACAAAATGCTTCAAAATGAGTCTCCAAATGTAAATAAAGCCCCACGGAGCCTCGGGCTGCCTTTTAATGGTACTCCTTCGCCATTGAGTTTGAGTGACAGCTCAACCCCACTACAAATAAAACTTAGCTCGAAGTTGCACTTTGGGGCAAATGCAGAAAACGTTAGCACAACATGTTACTGGGGCTTTCCCTGCGCTAGGCTTGCTCTCCTATGCAGCAAGCAAGCTAGAGCTGCAAAAACAGCAGAAAAACTATTGTGCTAAATCGCAGGCATCAGGGTAAGCCCACAATTCCATCAGCATAATGTTGGTGGGCCAGTGCCCATCACCCCCCCCCCCCCCCCGCCCAGACACTAATCCCAAACAGAAATAAACCTTGTGGCCTAGTGGGCACGCATCCTCCATCCCACCCCTTAAAACTCATCCCACCCGATCCCTTCACCTCGGAAACAGAAAAGGGCCTGGTGATCCAGAGGACCTTAACGTCCTGCCCCCTCCAAACCCTTCCCTATACCTTAACAGTTGTGGGGCAGGAGCGTTGCCCGCACGGTCCTGCCCCTGCATTGCCATCTTGCAAAATGGTGGCACCTAGCCCCTTGTGGTGTGTCCTGGGATGCACTAGGTGTGGTCGGATTGACGTATAAGGCAAAAAATGGAGTGGAGGAGTAGCCTAATGGTTGGAGTGGGGAGTGGAGGAGTAGCCTAATGGTTAAGAAAACTGGCTTGGGAATCCAGAGACCAGGATTTGATTCCCACTAGCATTCATTGTGGCCTTGGGCAAGTCACTTAACCCTCCATTGCCTCAGAAAAATCCAAGTTATCAATGTCCCTGTTTAATATGCATTACCAAGTTTCAATGTAAATTGCTTTGATTGAAATGATATAGCGGTATATAAAACCTGTTAAATAAAATAAAATGTCTTTATATGGCACAGTGACTCTCATGGCGCATTCTGGGGCATCTGACCCCAACATCTTTCAGAGTTTTACAGAAAGCTGCAGCATTTTCTCTCCTTGTCAAGACGTCTCTTTTTTATTAAGGCAGTCTCTGGTTTTGCTCTGGTGCAAAGTGAGAGGCAAGCAATGGGTGTGGAGGCTTTGGTCAGTCTGCCATTTTAGAAGTTAGTCAGCCTGTGGATATTCTAGAATTTTGATTGGAAAAGTCTAAAGATATCATACTGGAATCAATTTGGATGCCAATAGACAACTGGGTATGGCCCTTTCAGGGCATTTTATACTTTTGTTGAAGTTGCTAATCTTTCTGCGGCAGCCTCTTCATAAGCTGCTGAGATCGTCCATTGCAAATCCAAATTGAAAATATTGAATCATAGGTAGAAAAGTTGATTCAAGAAGAAACCTTTTTGGTTAAAGACAATATAACTATTCATAGGAAGATGAAGAACATGGAAAAATGATCAGTCAGCATTGATATATGCAAAGGAAATGCTTGAAAAATATGACTGGAGCAAGAGGGTACCTGACCTGGTCCTGGAGCATAGGTGTGGGCAGTCAACTGGGAAGTCTGATTGGGTCCACTACTGGGGGACAACAGAGGGAATGAGAGAGAGCCTGGGCCTGCCAAGTGGTGAGCCACATCTTCTTCAGATGTCATCAATGGAGTGTCTGCATTCACCATACAAACCATCTGGTTTCCCTAGACAGTCAAAAGAGAAGGTACCTGACTTGATCCCAGAGCCTAGGTGTGGGTACTCCAGCAAGTAGCCTAAATGGGGAAAGTATCGGAGGCCAATGGAGGAAGTCAGAGAGAGTCCAGACCTGCCGAGTGGAGGGTCACTCCCCTTTGGGCATCTTCAGCGGAATGCCTACATTCGCCATAAAAAACATCTGGTCTCCCCAAGGGGTGGCTGAGGATGTGTGGCCAAGGTCACATGCATGAAGGGACATGACCAAAGGAGACTGACACGGCTTTGGTGCCCCTTTGATGCAATGAAGGGGCTTCTAAGGATTGTTGGATATTTGGCTGCTTAGGGTTATTTGGAACATATGCCGGGAGGAAGAGGTAAGGAGGCTGCTTTTTGGATCCTGATCCACTTAGTCTCCTATGTGTTTCCTTACCATATACCAGATGTATCCTTGTCTTCAGCTGTTGTGTTGTGTTGTCTGTCTAAGTTCTGATGAGCATGGCCCATCGCTTATATGTGCCTGTACAGCACTGTATATGCCTTATAGCATTATACAAATGATCAGTTGTAGTAATAGTAGTAGAAGAAGAAAAATATAAGTGCTGCATTGTCTACTAATAAACTAGGTCCTATGGACAAGTATGCAGAGCATTAACTTTTCATCTGGATGGTATGTTTGGTCAAGATTTAGAATTTTCTTCTTCTCTCTTTGGGGCCTCTTTGAATCCCATAATTAGGATGCCTCTGAAACTACCTGGAAATATAGAGGGATCATCCCAGAAGGGGGTAAGGATTGCTGATCTCCCCTAAATTCTGTTAATGTGATTCCTGATTTTAGTGCTACTTTGCAGTTAGCAAATGTGCTGTCATCGTCAAAAATGACGACTTTCCCTGGGAGTCTGGATTTTACAAAGCAGGTGTATTCCCGATGTGGAAGCTATTTTTATTTCTAAACCCTACCATTTCCCATTACCACGTTATTAAAAGCTAATGGTGAGGAGGGGGAGGATCTAGTGGTGAGTAGAGATGAGTTGGATTTAACATCTTTTTGAGAACCATGTAATGAGATTCCCACAAGATTGATCCTTCCTTTTAATGCTTGTAAAGGAGGAGGATACACTGAAAATATTGAAACTATTATTACAAATAAAAGTTCCATTTTGTGAACAAAAGCTTACCTTATTCCCTGATGTGGTGAGGTAACTCAGGTTCAGAGGCAGCCATTTTTTTAAACTGAATTCCAAGGTTTTAGCAACTATAGCGTCTGTTTTTCTTTAGGTTTCCTTGCAAATGCCTGATTGCCCACCAGGGAGTGGGAGATATTTTCTTTGATCCACTGCAATTAGAACATTTTGTAAAGGATACATTGATTTTACCATTGGTTATGTGGAAATTGTTGTTAATAATATTGGCTGTAATAAGTTATATTGAATAACATGATGTGTTTCTCTCTCTGTAAAGAGGACTAGAATAAATATTTTTTTCTTTATTAATATTTTAAATATTGCTTTTCTATTTCTTTGTTTTAACGGAAATATTGCAGAAAAATAAGTAAAAAGAAAAATATATAACTGAGATTTTGAAGATTCCATCTGTGTCATTACTAACGATTGCTCATGCATTTTCTGGTAGGATTTTAAGGACTTTAAGATAGTACTTTAGGTTAGAAGCATAAGTATAAATAGGTCAGCCAGAGCTCTTTGATTCTCAGTCTTGAAGGACTACCAAAAGGGACTGCTACAGCTGGAAAAAGATCTGCACTTGTAAATGTTTATCTTATGGAATATACTCTAAATCTAAATCTTGGGGAAAAGGGAATTCTTTTGGTTAAAACTGATAAATCTGTATATTTTAGAATTTAGTGTTTTTGCTGAGTCAGTCAGGTCTTAGTACCACCAGAGAGCTTTTCATTTAAATCAAATCAGAGTACAGTCAAACCTCGGTTTTCATGATTAATCCGTTCCAAAAAGTCTGACTAAAACCGAAACGGACTAAAACCGAAGCAAGATTTCCCATAGGAAATAATGTAAATTCAATTAATCCGTTCCAGACACCCAAAAATATTGACAAAAAGTACATTTTATAGAGAATAACTATATTTTTACATACAGAAAACAATGAGAAATACATATAAATGACTAATGAAATGGATAAATGAACATTTAACATCACATTTAACTTTATTGAAGACTCTTGTTGAGGGGAGAGGGAGGAGGAGAGGTTATTGTTTGGAAGGGGAATCCCCCTCCATAAGGACCTCAGGTATCAAGGCCCTATCCGGGGTTACTTCCCTTCTTTGTCTTTTACTGGCACTAGGACCAGCTTGAGAGTCACTGGACCCCTGTCGCACAAAAAATCTGTCCAGAGAGGTCTGTTTCTGGCGTCTCTTTAAGATTTGCCTAAAATGGAACAAGGCATTGTCATTGAATATGTTGCAGACACGGCTTGCAACAGCTTTGTTAGGGTGAAATTTCTCCACAAAACTTTGCAATTCACTCCACTTTGCACACATGTCCTTAATCACTGAAGAAGGCACCTTCTCTTCTCTCTCTTCTTCCTCCTCCTCTGAAGCAATTTCCTCAGCTACCATCTGTTGCTGTTCCACTTGAAGGTCTTGCAGCTCTTCAGTGGTTAGCTCTTCCCTGTGGTCCTCCACCAACTCTTCCACATCCTGGCCACTCACATCCAACCCCATGGACTGCGCCAAAGACACAATAGATTGCACAACAGGCGTAGGGTCATCAGGGTGAGCCTCAAACCCTTCTTCAAAATTCTTCTCGAGGACACATTCTGGCCACAATTTTCTCCAAGCACAGTTCAACGTCCTGGAAGTTACCCCCTGCCAAGCCTTATCTATAAGGCTTATGCAATTGAGGATATTGAAGTGATCCCTCCAGAACTCTCTTAGGGTCAATTCAGTGTCCGAGGTCACTTCAAAGCACCTTTGAAACAGTGCTTTGGTGTAGAGTTTTTTGAAGTTTGAAATGACCTGCTGATCCATGGGCTGGATGAGAGGAGTGGTATTAGGGGGCAGGAACTTCACTGTGATGAAACTAAACTCCTCCAACAATTGGTCTTCCAAGCCTGGAGGATGAGCAGGAGCATTGTCCATTAGCAGGAGGCACTTGAGTGGCAATTGATTTTCCAGGAGGTATTTCTTCACACTCGGGCCAAACACTTCATTGACCCACTCAATGAAAATTAGCCTCGTGACCCATGCCTTACTGTTAGCCCTCCACATGACACACAATTTACTCTTGATAACATTGTTTCTCTTGAACACTCGGGGATTTTCAGAGTGATACATCAGTAAAGGCTTCACTTTGAAATCCCCACTAGCATTACCACACAACAAAAGAGTTAGCCTATCCTTCATAGGCTTGTGTCCTGGCAGTGCCTTTTCCTCCTGCATGATGTAGGTCCTCTTTGGCATTTTCTTCCAAAAGAGGCCTGTTTCATCACAATTGAAGACTTGTTGGGGGAGGAATCCTTCAGCCTCTACGTACTCCTTGAATTCATCAACAAATTCTGCGGCCCCAAGTTTGTCCGAACTTGCAGCCTCGCCATGCCTTACCACACTGTGTATGCCAGTTCGCTTCTTAAATTTCTCAAACCAGCCTCTGCTGGCCATAAATTCAGTAACATCAGCACTCGTTCCAGGCATTTTCTTTGCAAGATCTGCATGCAACAGCCTTGCCTTTTCACAAATTATCGCCTCTGAAACACTATCTCCCGCTAACTGTTTTTCGTTGATCCACACCAACAACAACTTCTCAACATCTTCGATTGTTTGCGATCTCTGTTTCGTTAGCGCATTCACTCCTTTCGCAACATCAGCTTCCTTAATTTCGTTTTTCTTCAGCAGCATGGAACTGATCGTTGATGCAGACTTCCTGTACATCCTGGCGAGATCGGCCACGCGTACGCCACTTTCATACTTTGCTATGACTTCTTTCTTGAATTCTATCGTGTTTCTCACCTTCTTTATCAAAGGGTTGGCATTCGGAACTTTCTTTGGCCCCATGGTGGCTTATTTAGCAGTCACACTCAATGAATGCGGGGTGATGCTCACTCAACGAGAAACAAAGGCAGACTGAATCACAAACGCACTTTGTATGGGCGCTGGATTCCGGGAAATGAGTGGCCGAGTCACGCAAGCAGGCGGACGAGTTTGATACAGACCATTTTCAGATCACTGCTCCCCTCAAAGTCTGTGTCAAGGCACAATGAGAACTTTTAGCAATTTGCAATCAGGAAGAGAGTCAATCCCACTTCTGGCCACAAGATGGTGCTGCAGAGGTATTTTTGGCAGACAAAATCTTTAAACTCCTGTGAAGGGAGAAAGGTTAACAGCACAGTCAAGATTCTTCAGCAAAAAAACATCCTCACATTTTTAAAGAAAACAGAAAAAAAAAAGAAGGATCAACAAAAAAAAAAGGCACCAGCCACAGCCACCGGAAACACCACTCTCCCGCTCAGCATGCGTTCCAGAGCCATGTGGCAATGGCTGCAGCAGCACGAGCTCCCGAAGTCTGAGCCAGCAGTAGAACAGCTCCTGTCACTTCTCTCAGCAAACACACAGATACAATACCTTAGGACACCAATGTGATCGCTGACTCCGTCTCAACAGCATACCCCGCAAGAGAAAGAACTGCCTGCCACATTCATTCAACATCTCCTGCTACCTCCGAGCCTGAGGGGGCGCTCCAGAGAACAGGCAGGCGGTGGAGAGATTGGGGCCTTCCTCTCTGCAATCCTTCCATTGTACCACACCATGTCTGGCTCGAGGATGTTGCTCACCTGGGCAGGCACACGCAACAGCTGGGTTTGAAGTCTGCCCCTCCAGATCTTCACGCACACGCGATCGGTGAGTCCGGGGGGGGGGGTAATGCTGCCGGGACTGGGCAGGCAGTGTACAGTACTCTGTTTGCAGGCACACGCGATCGGTGAATCGGGGGGGGGGGGGGAGGCTGTACGAAAACCGAGGCTATCGACGAAAACCGAGACAACATCTGAGTGGGGAAAAGACGTCGAAAACCGAAACCGACGAAAACCGGGGCAACCGATAACCGAGGTTTGACTGTATAGCTTATCACAGCGTTTTTCAACCACTGTGCCGCGGCACACTAGTGTGCCGTGAGATATTGTCTGGTGTGCCGTGGGAAAAATTCCAATTTCATCCGTAACATGTGGCCTCGGCTCACAAATTAGGGTTGCCAACCGGCCGGTTTTCAGCCGGCCTGGCCGGTTTTTCCATGGCCAGGCCGGCTGCCAGCACAGTTGTAAAACCGGCCATTGAAAAGCCGGTTTTTTGCTCTGGCCGCAAGATCGGGAGCGGCCAGAGCAAAAAAACGGCTTTTGTGCCGAAGTCCGCAGCGCGAACGCGATCGCGATTCCCTATAGCAGTGCAGCCGCTGGTTCTGCTTTGTACAGAGCAGCGGCTGCACTACACTTACATTGAAAAGTAAAGAGAAACTGTGTCAGGAGCCCTCCGATCATGCAGAGCCCGAGGAAGTGATGTCATGGGGGCGGGCTCCTCACAGGCTGTTTTTCCTTTTCAAATTAACTTTAGCTGCAATAAAGTTAATTTGAAAAGGAAAGACAGCCTGTGAGGAGCCCACCCCATGAAATCACTTCCTCGGGCTCTGCGATGACCGGAGGGCTCCTGACACAGTTTCTCTTTACTTTTCAATGTAAGTGTAGTGCAGCCGCTGCTCTGTACAAAGCAGAAGCAGCGGCTTGGGCAGAGGGGGTGTGTGTGTGTGTGAGTGAACCAGCAAGGGGGGGGCGAGTGTGAGTGAACCAGCAAGGGGGGGAGTGTGAGTGAACCAGCAGTGGAGGGGGGGGGGGGTGGTGTGAGTGAACCAGCAAGGGGGGGGGCGATGGTGTGAGTTGACCAGCAGGGGAGGGGGGGTAAGTGAGTGAGTGACCCAGCAGGAGGGGTGAGTAAGTGACAGGGAGGTGGGTGAGTGAACCAGCAGTGGAGGGGGGGGGTGTGAGTGAACCAGCAGGGGAGGGGGGTTGGTGTGAACCAGCAGGGGAGGGGGGTAGGTGTGAGTGTTTGATTCCTATTCAAGAGAATTACTTTATATATAGTCAATATAGGCACAGAGGTACATTTTTTAAACATTTTCTAATGGTGGTGTGCCTCGTGATTTTTTTCATGAAAAAAGTGTGCCTTTGCACAAAAAAGGTTGAAAAACACTGGCTTATCATACAAGTAGAATAGTCTGAGTAGAATTTTGTTTTTTTTTTACAAAGAGGCCTTCCAGTTAGGAGGCAAAAGATCTGTGAAGTTGTCTTAAATAGGTGTTAAAGGTGTTCTGCAACTTGAGGCAATTTGAAAGGCCCCTTCTATCAAACCAAGAGCTGTGTAAATCACACAGGAAATTGGTAGGACTTTACTTTAGAAGCACAGGTCATGGCACTGTATAGCAAGTCAAGATTATTCCACCCACTCCAGGGATAATCTTAGATTTACAGGATCTTAAGCCTATTAAAAGGAAGAAGGTGTCCATATTGATTTTCAGGAGCAGCTGGTTATCCTCATCAGGAATAGATTAATTAAGAACCTGAGATTAATTAAACTTGAGGTGAATAAAGTCCATTAAACATTTTGGTGGTTATTCTATGACACAAATGGGCTTCGTGAGACAGTATTTCATTGGTTCTACTCTTTTCTCTTGGTACATGTGGCTGATGCCTCTTCCAATCCTGTCCCACTCTGTTGCGGTGTCCCTCAGGGCTCCATCTTCACCCCTCTCCTATTTAATGTGTTCTTAGCATCACACACCTTCTTATTCAACAGTTTGGCATATCCACATACTACTATACTGATGACATTGTCTTACTTTACACACTAACCCACAGCAGCCCAACCTCTCTGTTCTCAATGACTGTTTAGCACAAATTTCCAGTTGGTTCACAACTAATTGCCTACATCTCAACCTCTTTAAAACACTTGTAATCTGGATTATATTTGTCAGTCCTTGCTAATCGATTGCTCCAGTTATCACCAATGTTACAATCCCTCTAGCTTCCATGATCCATTATCTTGGCGTCACATTGGATACTGCACTTTCTTTTCAGGAACATCTCTCTTCTCTCCCATAGATAAGAACATAAGAACATAAGACATGCCATACTGGGTCAGATCAATGTCCATCAAGCCCAATATCCTGTTTCCAACAGTGGTCAATCTAGGTCATACGTACCTAGCAGTATCCCCAAGAGACACAGGTTCCACAATGCTTGTCTTGGGTCAAGCATAGATATCCTGGGTCCCTTTTTAATAATGGTTTATGGACCTTTCCTCCAGGAACTTGTCCAAACCTTTTTTAAACCCAGCTACACTAACAGCTCTTACTACATCCTCCGGTAACAAATTCCAGAGTTTGATTACACGTTGAGTGAAAAAATATCTTCTCTTATTTGTCTTAGTTTACCCTGTAGCTTCATTACATGTACCCTAGTCTTTCTATATTCTGATAGCATAAACAATCGATCTATGTTTACCCGTTCCACTCCATTCATTAATTTATAGACCTCTATCATATCTCCCCTCAGCCGTCTCTTTTCCAGGTTGAAGAGCCCTAAGCTTTGTAGCCTCTCTTCATAGGAGTAGCCTTCCATCCTCTTTACCATTTTGGTGGCTCTTCTCTGTACCTTTTCTAATAACACTATATCCTTTTTAAGATATGGTGACCAGAATTTCACACAATATTCAAGGTGCGGTCGTACCATGGAACGATACAAAGGCATTATAATATCCTTTGTTTTATTTTCTATTCCTTTCCTTATGATACCTAGCATTCTATTTGCTTTCTTGGCCACCACTGCACACTGGGCGGAGGGTTTTAACATGTTATCCATGATGACTCCTAAAACCTTTTCCTGGGTGGTTGTTCCCAATGTGGAACCTTGCATTGTGTAACCATAGCGTGGGTTGTTCTTTCATAGGTGCATAACTTTGCACTTGCCCACATTAAATTTCATCTGACATTTGGATGCCCAGTCTTCCAATTTATCCAAATCCTCCTGCAGTTTTCCACAGTCTTCTTGGGTTTTAACAACTTTAAACAGTTTTGTGTCGTCTTCAAATTTCATAACCTCACTAGTTATTCCCTTTTCCAGGTCATTTATGAATATGTCAAAAAGTAGCGGACCCAGTATAGATCCCTGGGGTACTCCACTATTCACCTTTTTCCATTGGGAAAATTGGCCATTTAGCCCTACCCTCTGCTTTCTATTTTTTAACCAGTTCCCGATCCACAATAGTACACTGCCTCCTATCCCATGGCTTTTTTAGTTTTGCCAAAAGTCTCTAATGAGGGGCCTTGTCAAAGGCTTTCTGAAAGTCCAGATACACTATATCAACCGACTCACCTTTGTCTACCTGTTTATTCACACCTTTATTCACAGATCTTTTATTTATTTATGTATTTATTTATTTGTTACATTTCTATACCGCCCCTTCCAGAGATCAGGGGTGGTTTACAAGAAATCAAAAACATGTTACATAGAACAGAAGTAACTTTTTACATAGAACAGAAATAAACTTTTACATAAACTTGGTTTTGGGGTAGGAATAGTAATTTGGGAATTTAGGGATGTGCTAGGTAGGGTTTAACTATATAGAGGAAGTCTTACGTATATGTGGACAGGTTTTTTTCCTTAGACAGCTCCTGTCCTGGTTGTGTTAGTTGATGGGGTGTCTTGGTGGTGTGTGTGTGTGTTCAGTTGTGGAGCGTTTGCTCCATAGTGCATGGTGAAAAGGTGGGTTTTGAGTTGCTTTCTAAATTATTTGAGGTCTTTGGTTGCACAGATGTGTAGTGGGAGGGAGTTCCAGATGCTGGGGGCAGAGAATGTGAACGCTCTGGAACTGGTGGTATGTTTTGTTCTGTGGATGGAGGGTAGGATATTTAAGGAGTGAAGAGCATTTTTCCTACGGGATCTGGTGCTTTCAGGGGCAAGGAGGAGGGTTGAGAGGAAGGATGGGGCGATCTTGTTGATGAGTTTGAAGGTTGTTACGAGGAGCTTATACCTTATCCGACTGTCTATTGGGAGCCAATGTAGGCCATATAGTAGGGGTGTGATATGGCCGTTTAGTTTGGCTTTGCAGGTGACTCTAGAGGTGATGTTTTGCATTTGTTGGAGTATGTGAAGGATCTTTGCTGGGAAACCCTGCAATAGGCTGTTGCAGTAGTCGAAGTGGGGGGGTAATGATGGATTGAATGACTGCTCTGAAGTCGTTATCTTCTAGGACGGGTCTTAAATGCTGTATGGACTTCAGTTTGAATAGGATTGTTCTGGCTGTTCGTTTCAAGTAGAGTATCATGCTGAGAGATGTATCCAAGATTATACCAAGGTATTTAACTTCTTGTTTGATGGGAATTGTGGAGTTGTTGAGGATGATGGTTTGGGATAGGTTTGTGTCTTGGCTCCTTGTGATGAGCAGTGCTTCGGTTTTTTGGTAGTTCAGGTTGAGGTTGTTGGATGTTAACCAGGAGTCAGTTTCATTAATGCAGTCAGTTAGGTTCTTGTAGGTGGGATTGTTTATATCTATTGGGAGTGACAACATGATGTCATCCTCGTTTATGTAGTATTGGATGTTGTGTTTTTTGAATTGGTGTGTGATGGTTTGGAAGTAGAGGTTAAATAGGAGGATGGAGAGAGCGGAACCTTGTGGTATGCCTTGTTCTTGTGGGAAGGTGTTTGGGGGTTCTTCTCCTATATGGAAGCTGAGCATGCGGCCTGTGATGTAGGATTTAAACCAGAGGAGAACTAAGCCGCCGAGTCCAAGGTATTCCAATCTTGCGATGAGGGTTTCATGGTTATGTTGTCAAATGATGATGCAACATCCAGGAAGACTAGGATGTATACACAGTTGGGGTTGTCTATGCTGTGGATCAGGTTTTCAGTTAGGGCTAGGAGCAATGTTTCAACTCCATGGTGTGGGTGGAATCCATATTGGTGGGTGTCTAGGGGGCGTTGGAGTCTAGGAAGTCCTGGAGTTGGTTAAGGATGTTTTTTTTCAATTATTTTTGCAACAAATGGTATGCTTGCTATCGGCCTGTATGAGTTAGGCTCATTTCTGTTCACATTCTTGTTTTTTAGTACAGGGCGAACAGAGGATGTTTTTAAGCCAATGGGCATTATTCCTTGGAGTAGAGATTGGTTGATTATTTGAAGGAGATATGGGACAAGCTCAGTTTTGGTGGTTTTGATCCATGCTACAGGGCATGGATCCAGGGGGGAGGTCGTTGTATTGATGCTGAATATTATCTTTAAGAGATGTTCTTGGTCCATCATGCTGAATGTGCTCCAGGCGTTAGGGTTCGTTGAGTGGTAGGATATGGGGGGAGTGAGATTGTGTTTTTTTCTTTTTAGTTTGTCGGCAAAATAGGTGGTGAGGGTACAGGGTTCTATGCTGGTTATGTCTGAGTTTTTTTTATTATTTTTGGTTAGGGACCGAACAATGGCAAACAGCTCTCTTGCTCGGTTTAGGGCGCGATTTATGATTTTAGTGTGGTGTTATTTTTTGGTTCTGTTGATTGTGTCTTTGTAGGTTGTGAGTAAGTTGAGGTAATGGAGTTTATTCTGTTGTGTTTGTGATGTCCGCCATTTCTTTTCAAATTTCCTCAGTTGTCTCTTGATTTTCATGAGTTCTGGGGTGTACCACTTTTCTGAGCACTTAGGTGCGTGGTTTGTATGGTTGGTGGGGGGGGGGGGGAATGCTGCCTTTTGTATGGTGCTATTCCAGGTGTTTAGAGAGGCGGTTAGGTCTATCCATATTGGTGGATCTGTCATAGCTGGGGGATGACATTGTAGAGAAAGTCATCCTTGTTAAATGGGGTGAAGCGTTTTCTGTCTCCACCAGATACGAGATATCTGTACTTTTCTATTCTCGCAGGCTTTGACCATCCTTCTTCTATCTCTAGTAATGTCATGGTTGGATTTCTGCAACATGGTCCCTGCTGGCATCACCAGGTCCAACTATATTGGCTACAACTATTACAGAATACAGCAGCCCAGATTATCACTCACACTACACGTCAGGAACACATCACGCCAATTCCTATTAAACTCCACTGGCTCTCTCTCACCCACCACATCCAATACAAAATTCTCACTATGACACATCATACTATATACAAAACTGCTCCACAATATCTGGTTAATTTATTCCAGTTCCATACCCCCACCTGCAGCCTCCGCTCAGTTCACATTAATTGTCTGGTCCTTCCATCTCTCTCCTGTGCTCACCTTCAGTCTACATGGTACTCTGCCTTTTTCTTCCTGGGCCCCTCCCTTTGGAACTCCCTCCCACCCACACTGTTCCAAGAACCCTCCTTTCCCAAATTTAAGACACTTTTAAAAACCCACCTTTTTCAATCTGCCTTTGACCTGCCTTTCATCATCGCCTGACCACCCATAGTTCCTGCCTCCACTATGATTCTCTAATAATTACTTTCTACCCTCTTGCCTCCTCCTGCTATTGTATCGCCTCCTTTCTCTCTATGATTGTACTACTACTGTCCTGTCACACAATGGAGTTCTTTTCCCTTTCCCCGGCCTATGACCATCATTCTTTATTTTTGTTTTGTAAACTGCCCTGGTGTTATGACAGAGCGGTATATCAAGAATTCTAATAAACATAAACATAAAAAAATCCTCTAAAATGCTTATATGCAAATATTAGAAGTCTAATAGTGGAGTGGAGGAGTGGCCTAGTGGTTGGGGCAAGGTACTTCAGGCCAGAAGGTCAGGGGTTCAAATCCCACTAGAGGATAGCAACCTTGGGCCGGACGTACTGGGGTTTCTAGTCCCACAGGTGCTCCTTGTGGTCTTGGGCAAGCCACTTAACCCTCCATAGCCCATGTTCCCTGTAAAATAGTTATCTCCAAGTTATAATCTCCTGTTCAATGTAATTTCAGTTTGTTCAATGTAAACCACACTGATGTAGAATAGCACAGTATATAAGAGAATATAAAAAAATAAGATGGGAGAGTTAGAATATATAGCACTAAATGAGAGGTTAGATATGATTGGTATCTCAGAGACCTGGTGGAAGGAGGACAACCAGTGGGACACTGTGATGCCTGGGTACAAATTATATCATAATGATAGAGTTGATCAAAGTGGTGGAGGGGTTGCACTCTTTGTTATAGAGGGCATTGAGTCTCACAGAATTCAAGTTTTGCAGAAAACAAAATACACTGTAGAAACTCTATGGATCGAAATTCCATGTAAAAAGGGGAAGATGATGGCAATGGGGGTGTACTACTGACCACCTGGCCAGAATGAACAAATGGATGATAAAATGTTCAAAGAAATCAGGGAAGCTAACAAAAGTAACAGCACAGTAATAATAATGGGTGATTTCAATTACCCCGATATCGACTGGTTCAGTGTCATGCCAGAACACGCCAGGGAGATAAAGTTTTGAGATAAAATAAATGACTTCTTGGAGCAGCTGGTTCATGACCTGACAAGAGGGGAAGCCATTTTGGACCTAGTCCTTAGTGGAACACAAGATCCGGTGCAAGAGATAAGGGTGTTGGAACCACTTGGCAATAGTGATCATAGCATGTTCATGTTTGATTTAATAAATGGAGTAAGGACAACAAGGAAAGCTACAGTATTACCTTTTAACTTTCAAAAGGGGGGTTGATAAAATGAGGAAAATAGTTAAAAAACACTAAAAGAAGCTGCTACAAATGTTAAAGAAGCCCGGACCAGCTCTATTCCAGACTTTAAGTGGAAAGAAGTCCAAAAACACTGCCAGCATAGTTTAAAGGTGAGGTCAGAAAGGCTATTGAAGCCAAAAAAGCACCTTTCAGGAAATAGAAAAAGGAGCCAAATCACAAAAACTGGAATCAACATAAGCACTAGCAAGTTAGATGCAAGACACTGATAAGGCAGGCAAACAGAGAATTTGAAAAAAAGCCTGCCATGGATACAAAAGATGTGTGACTCTTGTCAGTTGGGCCATTAGATGATAGAGGGATAAAAGGGGCACTAAAAGGGACAAGGCCTTAGCAGAGAAACAGAATGAATTCTACACCTGATCTCCTTTGGGTTTCCTTACTATTCCCCATAGATATATCCCTATCTACATCTGTCTTGGCTAGATTGTTTAGCTCTGATGAGCAGAGACTGTCTGTTACATATCTGTGCAGCGCTGCGAACATCTTGTAGTGCTACACAAATGCTCAGTAGTAGTAGTAGCAGTAGTAAGAACATATAGGGAAGTTACCCATGACTGTAACGGCATTTAAAGGTAATGCACAGGAAGAATTGAAAGAAATATTGATAAACTGGGAAGACGTATTAAAACTATTTGATAAACTAAAGAGTTGCAAATCACCTGGACTGGATGGTATACATCTGAGGGTCTTGAAAGAACTGAAATATGAGATTGCAGACCTACTATTAGTAATCTGTGAACTATCATTAAAATCATCTGCAGTACCTGAAGATTGATGAATGGCCAGTGTAATGTCAATTTTTAAAAAGGATTACAGGAGTAATTCGGGAAACTACAGACTGGTCAGTCTGATGTAAGTACTAGGCAAAATGGTAGAAACCATTATAAAAAACAATATTATTAAACATGTAGATAGTCATGGTTTAATGGCTTTGGCCAAGGAATGTCTTGTCTTACTAATCTGTTATATTTTTTTGAAAGTGTAAAAAAACTGGTAGACAAAGGTGAGCCGGTTGATAAAGTGTATCTGGATTTTCAGAAAGCCTTTGACAAGGTCCCTCATGAGACACTCTTGGTGAAATTAAAAAGATTTGGGATAGGAGGCAGTATACTATTGTGATCAGGAACTGGTTAAAAGAAAGAAAGCAGAGAGTAGGGCTAACTGGAGAATGGTGAATAGTGGAGTATCCCAGGGATGTGTGCTGGGCTGCTGCTTTTTAACATATTCATAAATGACCTGGAAATGGGAATAATGAGTGAAGTGATCAGATTTGCATGTAACACAAAATTACTCAAAGTTGTTAAAACACAAGAAGATTATGAAAAATTGCAAGAGGACCTTGAGAAATTTGGATACTGGGCATCCATATGGCAGATGAAATTGAATATGGACAAGTGCAAACTTATGCATTTAGGGAAGAACATCCCAAATCAAGGTTACACAATGCAAGGTTCCACCTTAGGAACCACCACCCAGGAAAAGGATTTAGGCATCATAGTGGATAATAATTTGAAACCCTCTGCACAGCGTGCAGCCACGGCTAAGAAGGCAAATAGAATGCTAGGAATTATAAGGAAAGGAATGGAAAATAAACCAAGGATATTATGATGCCTCTGTATCATTCCATGGTGCAACTGCACCTTGAATACTGTATGCAGTTCTGATCACCTTAAAAAGGATATAGAAGAATTTGAAATGGTACAGAGAAGGGCGACCAAAATGGTGAAGGGGATTGAAGGCTATCCCTATGAAGAAAGGCTTAAAAGGTTAGTGCTCTTCAACCTGGAAAAGAGACAGCTGAGGGGAGATATGATAGAGGATTATAAAATAAAGAATGGAGTGGAAGGGGTAAACGTAGATCTGCTCCTACTACTACTGAGCATTTGTATAGCGCTACAAGTCTTATGCAGTGCTGCACAAACATGTAAGAGAGAGTCCCTATTCATCAGAGCTTACAATCTAGATTGGTTGTTTAGTCCTTCAAAAAGTAGAAAGACTAGGGAATACACAATGAATCTACAATGTGGCACATTTAAGATTAATCGGAGTAAATATTTTTTTACTCAGCATATAATAAAACTCTGGAATTCATTACCGGAGGATATAGTAAAAGCTGTTAGTGTAGCCTGGTTCAAAAACGGTTTGGACGAGCTCCTGGAGGAAAAGTCCATAAACCATTATTAAATTGGACTGGGGAAATCCACTGCTTACCCCTGGGACATGCAACATGGAATCTCTCTACCTTTTGGGAACTTAACAGGTACTTGTGTCCAGGACTGACCACTGTTGGAAACAGGATACTGGACTTAATGGATCTTTGATCTGTTCCAGTATGGCATATCTTATTATAATGATTGAAGAAACTCTGAAAACTGCACAGAAACGCAGAGAAGCTAAACCAAAGGAGAAAGAGAGACAATCACAGAACTCAGATTTCCAACGAGCAGCAAGATGAGACAAGAAGAAATACTACAATGATGCATTCAAAGAAATAGAATCTGAAACGATTAGAAAAATAATAAGATTGGCTTTCCTAAAGCTATTTATTTTATTTATTTTTTTATTTTATTACAATTTCTTATATACCGCACTATTGTCAGCGCGGTTTACATACAACAAAATGACCATAACAAACTGTTTGGCTTCACATAGAACAGGAGTAACAACTTGGATAACATGAGGGTTAAAGCTATGAGGGTTAAAGAGAAAATTGCAGCCTTTGAATTGAAATGCTTCAAGATGTTGAATGTTGCTGAGAAGATCAAGAAAATGGGGAAAGAATATGCAGAGCCATTATAGCATAAAGATCAAGTGGACCAACAGCCATTTCAACCTGTTCCTTATCGCCAGGAGCCATTGGTGATGAAAGAAGAAGTCAAAGCAGCATTGAAAACATTATCAAAGAACAAAGCCCCATGCATAGATGGCATTCCCATAGAAGTATTACAACAATCAGATGCAACTGTTACCATACTTAGAAGACTCTGCCAGGAAATTTGGGAAACAGCATTGGACTGACTGGAAAAAACATTCTGTTTCTCCTTGTTCTGTTTCTCCTTGTTCTGTAAAGGTTGTGCAAGAGAACTATTAAGTGTTTGGGTATACCCATGATACTTAATGTGGTCCAGAGTTTCTCATGGTTTACAAAGTCAAAAGCCTTGCTGTAGTCAATAAAAAACTTATAGATATCCTTTTGGTATATTTTTGTCTTTTCAAGGATCCATCTCAAATCTGCAATGATGTCTCTTATTCCTCTCCCTTTTCTGAACCCTGCTAGCTCTGCAGGCAATTCTCATTCCAGGTATGGTTGTAGTCTCTTCTGAATGATCTTGCTGGCATGTGGGATCAGAGCGATTTTGCAATAATTTCCATAGTCAGTCAGATCACCTTTCTTCAGGTATAAACACAGATTTTACATCAGCAAAGGTGTACAAGTACAACAAGGCAAGGAGTGGCCTAGTGGTTAGGACAAGGTACTTCGGGCCAGGGGTTCAAGTCCCACCTGGGGACAGAAATCTCTAGGCCAGAGGGACTGGGGTTTCTAGTCCTATAGGCACGCCTTGGGCAAGCCACTTCCCTACTTTAAACAGAAACAGCTGACTCCAATCACATCAAGGAGCCCATTACTCAATCATGAGCATGGCATTCTCTGGTTGACCTGCCTGCTCCAATCAGGGCTGGGGGAGGAGTCTTCCTACCATTCATCAGCTGCCACCATCAAGCAGGCCTGCACCAGAGGGCCCTTTGGCATGGTCCTTAAGCAAGGGACACTTTAGCAGGAAAAATCATACAGCTATTTCAACATACAAACTACAAAAACAACAGAGTATTTGTGGAGCCTTTTTTGCTCAACTGCATCCACTGGCAGGGTCCACAGGCGGTCTTTCTGCTCTGGATCTGTGGCTCTCTGCACCTTGGCCTTCTCCTGCTGCATCGATGTCTGCTCCCTCTGCTATTGTCATCCTATCCTGTCTGCTCTCTTTGCCTCCTGATTGTTTGGTATTTCACTGCCTGTTGTACTTATTGTATCCTTTGATTCCTCTGATGTTTTATTAACCTACTCTCTTCTCCTACCCCTATTGCTTTCATTCTCTCCTCCTTTCTTGTCCTTACTTTGGCTCCACTTTAGGTCTCTCTTCCTCCTTCTGTGGCAGGTGCAGGCCTGTGACCCACAGTGTCTGAACATAAGCAGGCCAGCATGGCTAGCTTGACCTGTAAATGAGGCCTGTGGAGAGGCATATAGGATTGCACATCCCCCAATATGCTGCTATTGTAAGATAGAACTCAGTAGAAGTATAGAATTAGCTTAGGTAAGCAGAACTGCAGTATTGAAAGATGGAAAAATACAGAAAAGACATGTTTAAAAGTTACTGATAAGAAAAAGTACATCTGCAAAGAAATAATTGGGAGTGCTGACAGATGAGTTGCAGAGCCCAGCTCCTCTGCACGTACAAATTGGTTCTATAACCTTGAGAGTGTGAAAGTAACAAGTTGATGAACTGACCATTGTAATTGGGACTAGAAGGGGGGTATGCAGGTGTCATGCCCACTGGAGGGACATAATTGGATAAACTTATCAGTACCGGGACCAATAGAAGAGGTACGGGAGGTACGGGAGTTTACCGGGACCAATGAAATGTTTTTCTATACCTAGAATGGAACAGAAGTCTATAAAAGTTGTTGTAATGCTTGAAAACTTTGCTCAGCCATTTTGAAATTGATTGGTTCGAGACTTGTGCACAAATAAATGATTTGGACCTTTTGAACAGACTCCTGGTATCATTGGTTTGTCTGCGCTTTGCTGCTACATATTCCTTGGTGCGTTGGCCGGGAAGTTGTGGAATCAAAGTGTATATAGGGCAATATACCACGACTTTCCGCCTCTATAGGCTTGGTCCTGCCGGGATCGCGCCCTTCCGACGAGGGCTGCTCCCTGGCGCCACCGGTCCCTTGTATCGGAGGGAGCTGGTCGGACCTCGGCGGGTGACGAGCCCGGCTGGAGTCAACGCCTCGAACCCGAGTGAGGGGAGTCCGAGGTCCAACTCATGCGCCTGCTTGGGAAGTTTGAGGACCGGATCCGGTGAGTATAGTTTTGATTTTGGGTCTAGACAGAAATAGAAAGCGCAGTACTGCCATTGGAACTTGGAACTTTGGAATTTGTAATCTCGAGATATTGGGAATTGGTAAGAGAGCATGATCAACTCTCAAGGAAGGGCCGAGTAACCCCGCATGGGAATTCGCCGGGTGAAACCCCCATCCTTTTTGTAATTGGGAAATTGGAAAAGACTAGTCAGAACAGATAGAAACGAATGCATTCTGGGATACGTTGCTAGCATGATTGTGTGAACGAAGTGTGAATGAGAGGTCTGGCAGCACGGACCAAGTGAAGGCGGACCCCTGAGTAGCGCATTTCCTGACCGGGCGACCGCGTTCAGGTCGCGAAAAGGGGGAAGCGATTGTCGTCTTGTCTTGTTATTTGAACTCCTTATACGTTTCCAGGGCCGTGTGGACCCCTTACCCACGGTCCGCCCTCCTTTTCCCTTCTGTCTGTTGTTGCGCGCACACATCGAAATGGGAGGGGCGGGGTCTACTAGAAACACTCCATTAGAATGTATGATCGCACATTTTAAAGAGGGATATTCAGGAGATTATGGTATTAAAATGACAGCAGCCCGTTTGCAGATTTTGTGTACTAGGGAGTGGCCCGATCTAGACCCCATCTGGCCCCAAGAGGGAACGTTCAAAGTAGAGATTATTCAGTCAATACACCGTAGAGTGCGGATAGCGCACCCCGACCAGTACCCCTATATAGATTCCTGGTTAAGTATTTGTGAAGATCCGCCCCCCTGGGCGCAGCGCTGTTATGAGGAACAGTGCAGAATAATGTTAGCTAAAACAGATTCTAGACAGAAAACGGAACAGCCTAGAATGAAAGAGCAGGATAAGAAAGCCAGACAGAAGCCCATCCTGGCAGATCCTGATTCCCCAGAAATAACTCTCAGGCAGCCCCGAACCCCAGGTCCAGTAAGAGTAGCCCGGCGTCCTGCCCCAGAACCCCCGAGACGGCCAGAGCCGAGGCGGGACCCAACCCCTGATCCCCCTCCCGGAGGAGAGAAAGAGGAAGAATTAGCGGGAAAAGAAGAGGAGGACCTAAAAAGCGAGTCAGAAGTGGAGACAGAAGAAGGAGAAAGAGAGAATCCCCCAGATGAGGAGGAAAGTGTACAAATAATTAAGAAAGCCAGCGCTAGCACTAGTACGCCAGTGAGAGAGAAACCCAAAGCAAAACCTGTTGAGAAAAAGAAAGTGACTCCTGCAAAGGCAACAACGATAACCCTTAGATCCCAAAAGACACCCATGGCAGCCAAACTGTTTCCCTTACGGCAAGTCCCGGGAGTGCCCGTAAAGAATGATAATGATGAAGTGGTAGCGGGACCCCTAACTTATGTGTATATCCCTTTCTCTACAACTGATTTATTAAATTGGAGGTCGCATTACGCCTCCTATACTAGTAAGCCCCAGGAGCTGACAGAATTAGTAACTAGTATTATGGAAACTCACCAACCCACTTGGCCAGATTGCCGTCAGCTCCTGACCACCTTATTCACGACAGAAGAGCGAGCAAGAATTAGAAAAGCAGCTATTGAATGGATGGCAGAGAACCCTGTAGCTCCGGCACAGGGGCAGAACATAATAGACCGTCGAGAAGCAGCTCAGAGAGAATTCCCGAATGAAGACCCCCAATGGGATCCAAATACAGATGAAGGATCCACAGCCCTAGCCCGTTTTCGCCAAGGTTTTTTACAAGGCCTGAAAAGGGGGGGCCAGAAAGCTATGAACCTTTCCAAAGTTGCAGGAGTTATCCAAGGGATAGATGAGAGCCCAGCAGATTTTTATGAGAGATTAACTGAAGCTTACAGAATGTATACTCCCTATGATCCCGAGGCACCAGGAAGTTTATGTATGGTGAATTCTGCTTTTGTAAACCAGTCTCAACCAGACATTAGACGCAAATTACAGAAGTTAGAAGGGTTTGCGGGCATGAATGCAACACAGTTACTGGAAGTCGCTCATAAAGTGTATGTGAATCGTGATACTGAAAGACAGAGAGAATGTGATAGAAAGATGAAGAAGAAAGCTGATTTTTTGGCTGCGGCCATAGTGGAACAGAAAAGGGGAGGTGTCCCTAGTCGAAGGAGCAGAGGAAGAGGGCGGGGTCAAGGCGGAGGCCGGACCCAGAGACTAGGCGTGAACCAATGCGCCTATTGCAGAGAGGAAGGACATTGGAGAGATACGTGCCCGCAACTCGAAGACGCCCAGCATGATGACGACAGCAGCCATCAGTGGCGAGAAGAAAGACGAAGCTATCCCCGAAGCCGAGGAGGAGCCAATCGAGAACAATTCCAGCGAGAGAGAGGAGGAGCCATTCAAGCATTGGCCACACCAGCCCATGATGAGAATGACGTGGATTAGGACAGACCGGGCTCCAAGTTTGCTTTAGGTCTCCAGGAGCCTATGGTCGGAATACAAATAGGAGACCAAATTATGGACTTTATGGTTGATACTGGAGCACAACATTCAGTAATAGACAAAAAGATAGCCCCATTCACTACAAAAGCAGTCACCATCATAGGAGCAACTGGTGCCAAAGCCACAAAGTCTTTCCTTCAAAACCGAATATGCAGTCTGGGAGGACAGCAAGTAACTCATCAATTCCTTTACATGCCCGAATGTCCAGTGCCACAACTGGGACGAGATATGTTAGCCAAGCTTCAAGCACAAATATCTTTCTCTGAGCAAGGAGAAATGCAAATGACAGTAAATCCCCAAACCAAACCAGCAGGAGTGATGCTGCTGACAGTTCCCCGAGAAGAAGAATGGAGATACTACATTGATGATTCGATACAAGATACCTATTTTGAACAAACTTTGAAAAGTATTGATGCACCACCTGGAGTATGGGCAGAAGGCAGCCCCCCAGGCCTAGCCAAACATATAGCTCCAGTGATTGTAACCCTCAAGCCTAGTGCTACACCAGTGCACGTCAAACAGTACCCTCTCCCAAGAGCCGCAATTGAAGGCATTCATCGCCACCTACAAAGATTGCTTGAGTATGGCCTACTAAAAGTATGCCAATCCCCACGGAACACTCCACTTTTGCCAGTAAAGAAGCCTGGGACAGATGATTATCGCCCAGTGCAAGATTTGAGAAGAGTAAATGATGCAGCTGAGACCATACATCCAGTTGTACCCAATCCTTACACCCTCCTAGGACTGATACCTGCTGAAGCTACCCATTTCACTGTACTGGATTTGAAAGATGCATTCTTTTGCATAAGATTAGCCCCTGTAAGCCAAATATTGTTTGCATTCGAATGGCAGGACCCCATCTCTGGAAGAGGGGGCCAACTTACCTGGACAAGATTACCCCAAGGATTCAAGAATTTGCCTACCATCTTTAGTGCCGCACTGAATCAAGACCTTTCAAGCTATCCAGTAGCCCCGGGGAAGAGAGTGCTACTCCAATACGTGGATGATCTGTTGATAGCTGCCGTATCAGAAAGTGAATGTATACTAGCCACCAAAGATCTCTTGCAGTTACTAGAGGAAGCTGGATACAAAGTTTCCAGAGCCAAAGCACAGCTATGCCAAAAAGAAGTGAAATACTTGGGTTTTCGTATTACCCAAGGAAGCAGAAGATTAGGCAGAGAAAGAAAAGAAGCAGTATGTAGAATTCCAACTCCAACAATCAGAAAGCAAGTCAGAGCCTTTCTGGGAGCGGCAGGATATTGCCGAATTTGGATACCCAACTTTGCCCAAATTGCCAAACCACTGTATGAAGCCACAAAAGGAGAAGAAAAAGTCGCCACTGGAGTGGGGACTTGAGCAGGATACAGCCTTCCAAAAGTTAAAAGAAGAATTGATGTCATCACCAGCACTTGGACTACCAGATGTCCACAAACCTTTCCACTTGTTTGTACATGAAGCACAGGGAAATGCCTTAGGCATGTTGACTCAGAAATTGGGAAATTGGGAGCGACCTGTAGCCTACCTATCGAAACAATTGGACCCTGTGGCCAAAGGATGGCCACCTTGCTTGAGAGCAGTTGCAGCTACAGCGCTACTAGTGAGTGAAGCAGACAAACTCACACTAGGACAGAACATACGAGTCACTGTGCCACATGCAGTCCTTGCCCTTATGGAACAGAAAGCAAATTATTGGCTCACCAATTCCCGAATGTTGAAGTACCAGAGCATGTTATGTGAAAACCCACAGATACAACTTGAAGTGAGCCATGCCCTGAATCCAGCCACCTTGATACCCATCAGTGAAGAACTCCCAGAACATGACTGTATCGAAGTCATGGAGACTGTGTTCTCCAGCCGACCCGACTTGACAGATGTGCCCATAGACAATCCTGACCAAACCTATTATGTTGATGGGAGCAGTCTCATCCTTGATGGACGACGCTGTGCCGGATATGCAGTCGTCACTCAACACAAAGTAGTTGAATCATCAGCTCTAGCCTCAGGCACATCAGCCCAGAAAGCCGAATTGATAGCACTTACCAGAGCATTGTTGTTAGGAGAAAAACTTATACTGAATGTATATACAGATTCCAAATATGCCTTCACTACCCTGCATGCCCATGGAGCTCTCTATAAAGAAAGAGGACTCATCACATCCGGAGGAAAATCAGTCAAGTATGGTCCCGAGATATTGATGTTACTTGATGCAGTCTGGGCCCCAACACGTGTAGCTGTCATGCATTGCAGGGGACATCAAGCAGGAAAAGGAGAAGTTGCCCGAGGGAATAGATTTGCAGATGCCTCAGCACGACAAGCAGCTATGACAGGACAAATTGCCCCACAAGCTATGCCAATGCAAGCAGCATTGTTTCCAGTACCTTTGAATCTATGGACCCCACGATATACCACCAAAGAATTGGATTACTATTGTGACAGAGAAAATGGAGTACTGAAAGATGGATGGATTGAGCTGCCTCCAGAAGTGGGCAGTCAACCTCCTGGATGAATAGTAATCCCTGAACTGTTAGGACCATCCTTTGTCAAAGCTTTCCACGAAGCTACCCACTATGGGAAGAGTGCCATGGAAAAAGCACTCAGACCACATTTCTACATCCCTCTGATGACAACCATATCAGCTTCAGTAGCACGACAATGTCAAACTTGTGCCAAGAATAATGCCAAGCAAGGCCTTATTACAGCACCCCGAGTTCAGTCAAGAGGTGTGACCCCCATGCACAACCTCCAAGTTGATTTCACCAAAATGCCAAAAGCCAATGGGTACCATTACCTATTAGTATTAGTTTGTACTTTCTCTGGGTGGGTAGAAGCATTCCCAACCAGAACTGAGAAAGCCCGAGAAGTTACCAAAGTCTTAATGAGAGAGATTGTTCCCAGATTCGGAATTCCAGCAGTAATAGGGTCAGACAATGGACCCTCATTTGTCTCCCAAGTTACTCAGCAGTTAGCAAAAGCTTTGCAGATACAATGGAAACTCCACACTGCATACAGACCCCAGAGTTCAGGGAAAGTTGAGCGAATGAATCGTACCTTGAAAGCCCAAATGTCTAAGCTTTGTCAGGAGACACAATTGAAGTGGCCCCAAGTGCTCCCCATAGCTTTATTCAGAATACGCTCAGCTCCTGTAAAGTCAACAGGATTTTCCCCTTTTGAAGTTTTGTATGGTAAACCCCCACCAATAGTGCAGGGAATCAAAGGAAGTCTAGCCCAAATTGGTTCAGAAATAACCAGACAAGAACTTCTAGCTCATAGTTTTGTTCTGCAGACTCTCCATACGTGGATCCAAGACCAGTTGCCTATCAACTTGACGGAACCCTTGCATCCCTACCAGCCTGGTATTCTTCGGTGTGGATCAAAGATTGGAAGAAGACACCGTTGGAACCCCATTGGAAGGGACCGTACACCGTCATCCTGTCTACCCCAACTGCAGTAAAGGTAGCCGAGATCGACGCCTGGATCCACCACAGCAGAGTCAAGCCCGCCGCCGATCCTGAACCTGAGCAGTGGACGGCAGAACAGCATCTTGATGCACCCTTGCGAGTTACTTTGAGATGGCAACCAGCAGCTTAGACACTTCATCACAAGTGCTTTGCAGCAGCCAAGTCTTTCGAAGAGGATTGCTGTTTTCCATGCAGCAACAGCTTTGTTTCAACGAACCCAATTTGTGTGTGATTTGACACACTACTTTGAGACTACATTGACTAAGCCAGACTTCACAGGCCAACTGAAATTGCTAAAAAGTTGGTCAATGTGTACTGGACAACCTGAGGATCTTCAATCAACACTCAGCACCCGTTAAATTGCTTCATTAGTAAACGGGACGAAGAATAAAAGACCGTCGTGATCAAGATCAGCAAGCTGAGGATTCAGAAGAACTCCAATCAACATCGACATGTATCTTTACTTTTGCTTTGCTTTGGTTGCCTTCTTTGGAGGTTTTGAACAGACTCATGCTTTACCTCCATGCACTGCCTGCATTACTTCTACTAGAATTGGACTGAAAGTAACTCAGACTTTGCTTTATCATTCTTACTATACCTGCAAGGGGACAGTAACTCGGTGTATCTATAACACCACTGAACTAAATGTTTGCACTCATGGAAAAATTAAAACATGCTATAATCCGCATCAGAATCCATCCTATTACACGATGGAAATAAGATGGAAGGATGCAGATGGACCTATATTAGCTGCAACGCCACCACTCAAGGACATTACTAAACCTGCTGTTTTGAATTTTGATGCATGCAATGCTATTAATAGAGATAGTTATTCCACCTGTGGTACATGGGAGAAAGCGTATTGAAATGACCATAAGTACATGTGTCCAGAAGGTGCCACAGGATGGAGAGAAAGTGTACAGGTAAAAAGGAACCAGGCTATAGTACTGCCCCAGCAGCAGACTACTATTGCCCGTATTGGGGATGTGTTTTTTATGCTACCTGGAACACTGGTATAACTGATGAGAAAATAGATAAACGAATGGCTACTTTAACCAAGCCAACCACAAATGATAAATGTCAGAAAGATGCTTGTAACCCCTTACACTTACGTATACACAATCCCCATGCATGGAAACAAGGATATAAGTTTGGTTTACGTATTGCTGGAGGAGCAATAGATCCAGGGACCATTGTGTATATCAGATTGAATACCCAAGCCCACAAGTCATCTAAATATCATATTCATAATACTTTCTATGAAGCCATGCATGTAAATAAGTTTGAGATCCCTCACCCCTCACAGAATTTATTTCTAGAATTAGCCGGAGCAGTAGTATCTAGTCTTAAGATCACAGATTGTTATTTCTGTGGCGGAACCCAAATGGGAGATCAGTGGCCATGGGAAGCCCAAGAATTGAATTATTCCATGATTTACAATCAGACTGAATTACACAAGACTACCAGTGAATGGGTGTTAGCGCACTCAATCGTTGGACGTCTTTGCTATGCCAGAACTGGACCCCAGTTCACCCAAAAGGTAGGACAGCTGGTCTGTCTTAGCCAGAAGTACTATAATGCCACGACCAAGAAGATAGCATGGTGGTCAGGAATCGGACATCCTGAACCTCCTAACCCATTAGCCAGATTTCCTGAACTTGCAGGTCTATGGACTAACCTTGCCAAAGTCCAAGCCTGGCAAGCCCCACCTGGCCTATATTGGATCTGTGGAAACCGAGCATATGCACAACTCCCACCACACTGGGGAGGAGCATGTGTCTTAGGAACCATCAGACCTTCTTTCTTTCTTTTAAACACTGAACATGGAGAACAATTAGGATACCCAGTATACACTACCCACCGACACAAAAGAGCACTAAGACAGAAGAGAGAGGCCTTACAGATAGGCAAGTGGGAGAAATGGCAAGGTGATGATTGGCCACCAGAAAGAATCATTGAATATTATGGACCCGCCACTTGGAATGATGATGGTATGTAT
The DNA here is from genome assembly GCA_033557465.1 of Ichthyophis bannanicus. Classification (NCBI taxonomy): domain Eukaryota; kingdom Metazoa; phylum Chordata; class Amphibia; order Gymnophiona; family Ichthyophiidae; genus Ichthyophis; species Ichthyophis bannanicus. The sequence goes on from CM066033.1 coordinate 1,376,285,667, forward strand.
GGTTATCGTACCCCAATTTATATGATTAATCGTATTATTCGCTTACAAGCAGTAGTTGAAATAATAACTAACGAAACTAGTCATGCTCTTACGCTTTTAGCTAGACAAAGTACACAGATGCGCACTGCGATATATCAGAACCGCTTAGCACTTGATTATTTGTTAGCAGCTGAAGGAGGAGTATGTGGTAAACTGAACTTAACCAATTGCTGTTTGAAAATAGATGATAAAGGTCAAGTAGTTGAAGAAATTGCTAAAGATATGCAAAGACATGCTTATGTGCCAGTACAGACGTGGCACTCATTGAAATTTCCTAATTGGTTTGCTAACCTCTTTTCATGGGTGGGAGGATTTAAGACTTTCATCGTATTGGTACTAATCCTTGTTGCTGTTATCTTCTTATTACCATGTTTAATCCCATGTTGTATGCGTTCCATTCATAACACTATTGATAGTACAGTAGAGCGGAAGACCGCAACAAAAATCATGGCTTTATATACAGCCAGTCCTGGTAGAAATCCTTTAGCCAGGATGTGATTCTTCAGAAAGTGATTTAATTCTCACACCTTATTAAGTAATAGGGTGAGATTAATCAAAGGGGGGAATGTGGCAGGTGCAGGCCTGTGACCCACAGTGTCTGAACATAAGCAGGCCAGCATGGCTAGCTTGACCTGTAAATGAGGCCTGTGGAGAGGCATATAGGATTGCACATCCCCCAATATGCTGCTATTGTAAGATAGAACTCAGTAGAAGTATAGAATTAGCTTAGGTAAGCAGAACTGCAGTATTGAAAGATGGAAAAATACAGAAAAGACATGTTTAAAAGTTACTGATAAGAAAAAGTACATCTGCAAAGAAATAATTGGGAGTGCTGACAGATGAGTTGCAGAGCCCAGCTCCTCTGCACGTACAAATTGGTTCTATAACCTTGAGAGTGTGAAAGTAACAAGTTGATGAACTGACCATTGTAATTGGGACTAGAAGGGGGGTATGCAGGTGTCATGCCCACTGGAGGGACATAATTGGATAAACTTATCAGTACCGGGACCAATAGAAGAGGTACGGGAGGTACGGGAGGTTACCGGGACCAATGAAATGTTTTTCTATACCTAGAATGGAACAGAAGTCTATAAAAGTTGTTGTAATGCTTGAAAACTTTGCTCAGCCATTTTGAAATTGATTGGTTCGAGACTTGTGCACAAATAAATGATTTGGACCTTTTGAACAGACTCCTGGTATCATTGGTTTGTCTGCGCTTTGCTGCTACACTTCCCTTTTGCTGCTCCCTTGACGTCTGCCTTCCTTTGTGATGTGCAATCTGGCTAATCTCATCCATATCCCTCTAGCTTCTCCTTCTCCCTCTCCTCCACCTCCCTCTTCTGGTGATTTCACCCCTATTCCTTCCCCTCCTAGATGTTTGTCTCATTCTGTATTGAGTTCCTCTCACAACTTGTCCAATCTTATTCATATTCCCCTTCTTCTCTCACTTTCTCTTGTGCCCTTTGGAATGCACATTCTGTCTCTAATAAACTCTCTTTTACACATGATCTTTTCCTCTCCAATGCTTTTCATCTTCTTGCTTTAACTGAGACCTGGCTCCTCCCTGAGGATACCACCTCTGCTGCTGCCCTCTGCTTTGGTGGTCTCCAGTTCTCCCATACTCCTCATCCTACAGGACACAGTGGTGGGGTTGGCCTTCTTCTCTCCCCCTCCTGTCATTTCCAACCTCTTCCTCAGTCTCATTCCTTCCTCTCTTTTGAGGTCCACTCTATTTGCCTCACTTCCTCTCTGGATTGCTGTTGTCTATCATCCTCCTGACAAGGCTTTTTCTTCTTTTCTCTCTGACTTTGACTCTTGGCTTTCCCTCTTTCTTATCCCTACCTCCCCTACTCTTATTCTTGGTGATTTTAACATTTTTTTATTTATTTAACATTTCTTATATACTGCCTTTCATGATATCAGTGTGGTTTACATTGAACAAACTGAAATTACATTGAACAGGGCATTATACCTTGGAGATAACTATTTTACAGGGAACATGGGCTATGGAGGGTTAAGTGGCTTGCCCAAGACCACAAGGAGCACCTGTGGGACTAGAAACCCCAGTCCTTCCAGCCCAAGGTTGCTGTCCTCTAGTGGGATTTGAACCCCCAACCTTCTGGCCTGAAGTACCTTGCCCCAACCACTAGGCCACTCCTCCACTCCACTCCACTCCATCCATGTTGATAACCCCTCTGATCCTCTTACTCTGAAGCTCCTCTCTCTTACCTCCTCATTTGGCCTTCAACTTTGTTCCTCTGCACCCACTCACCTTCATGGCCATTGTCTGGATCTGGTTTTCTTTTCTTGCTCCTCTCCCTCTAACTTCAGTAATACTGTTCTTCCTTTATCTGATCATCACCTTCTCTCCTTTAATCTTCACCTCCCCCCCACCCCCCGCCTCGTCCTGTCTCCTCTATTCTTTTTAGGAACCTTCTTGCCATTGATCCCCTGGTTCTCTCCTCAACCATTTCTCCTTCTCTCTCCTCTGTTTTGTCCTCCAAGTCTGTTGATATGGCAGTGATGTCCTATAATGCTGCGCACTTCTCAGCTCTGGATGTTTTCACGCCTCTCATCCCTCATCCTCTTAGGCATTCCTTACCTCAGCCCTGGCTCTCTCCCACTATTCGCTATCTTCACTCCTGTACCCGCTCTGCTGAGTGTACCTGGATCAAATCCTGCTCCCCTGAAGATTTCCTTCATTTCAAATTCATGCTCTGCTCTTTCAAATCTGCTTTAGCTCTTGACAAACAAGATTACTTTGTTCGCCTGACTAATTTTTATGCCTCTGATCCTCGCTGTCTCTTCATTGCTCTCAATTCTCTCCCCAAAGTGCCTCCGCCTCTGATCCCTCCTTCCCTTTCTGCCCAGGCTCTGCCTGATTACTTCCATGATAAAATCCATAAGATCACTCTCCAGTTTCCCTCTAAATCCCTGATTTCTCTTTCCTGCTTTCATTCTCTCCCCCCTTCTCATCCTACCCTCTCATCCTTCCCCACGATTTCTATTGATGAAACTGCTCTTCTTCCCTCCTCCTCCAAGCTCACCACTTGCTCCTCTGATCCTATCTCCTCCCATCTCCTCTCCTCTATTTCCTCTACCATTGTCCCCTCCATTTCTCATATTCTCAACCTCTCGCTCTCCACTGCTACTGTCCCGGCTGACTTTAAACATGCTGTGGTCATGCCTCTCCTTAAGAAACCCTCACTTGATCCCTCTTGCCCTTCTAATTATCACTCCATCTCTCTCCTTCCTTTCATTTCTAAACTGCTGGAATGTGTGGTTTACCGCCGTTGTCTTGACTTCCTCTCTTCCTATGCTCTTCTCAATCCCTTACAATCCGTTTTTCGTCATTTGCACTCTACTGAAACTTCTCTTGTCAAAGTCTCCAGTGACTTGTTCCTGGCTAAATCTAAATCCTTTACTCTGTCCTTATCCTCCTTGACCTTTCTGCTGCCTTTGACACTGTTGACCATGATCTTCTCCTTGACACTTTGTCCTCGCTTGGCTTTAGGGACTCTGTTCTCTCCTGGTTCTCCTCATATCTCTCCCATCGCTCCTTTAGTGTATGTTCTGGTGGCTCCTGCTCCTCTGTTACCCCGCTTTCATTTGGTGTCCCCCTGGGTTCTGTCTTGGGTCCCCTTCTTTTTTTCTCTCTATACCCAATCCCTTGGTGCGCTTATTTCCTCTCATGGTTTTCAATACCATCTCTATGCTGATGATTCCCAAATCTATCTCTCTACTACTGATCTTTCTTCTGCTTTCCAGTCCCGGATCTCTTGCTGTCTCTCTGCCATTGCTGCCTGGATGGTCCATCGTCGCCTGAAATTGAACATGGCCAAGACTGAACTTCTCATTTTTTCTCTTAAAATTTCCCTTTCTCCATCTTCTTTTTCAGTCTCTGTTGATGGCTCTGTTCTCCAACCTGTTTCATCTGCTCGCAATTTGGGCGTTATTTTTGACTCTTCGCTCTCTTTCTCCTCTCATATCCAACTCATCGCTAAGACCTGTCACTTCTTTCTCTTCAACATTGGCAAAATCCGCCCCTTTCTCTCTGAGCTCACTACTAAAACCCTCATCCTTTCCATAATCACCTCCCACCTTGATTATTGTAACCTCCTTCTTGCTGGTCTCCCTCAGTCTCATCTCTTCTCTCTTCAGTCTATTCAGCACTCCGCTGCCCGTTTGATTTTCCATCAGCCTCGTTTTGCCCACATCACTCCTCTCCTCAGATCTCTTCACTGGCTCCCTATCCATTTCTGTATTCACTTTAAGCTTCTCCTTCTGACCTATAAGTGCATTCACTCTGCAGCTCCTCAGTACCTTTCTTCTCTCATTTCTCCCTATTTCCCCCCTCGTGTACTCCGTTCTTCTTCCCAGTTGCTTCTTGCTGTGCCCTTCTCCTCTATTGCCAACTCCAGATTCCGCTCTTTTCACCTTGCTGCTCCTTATGCTTGGAATAAACTTCCTTTGTCTATACGTCAGGCATCTTCTTTGCCCCTCTTCAAACTCAAGTTAAAAGCTCATCTTTTCACCTCTGCCTTTGGCTCTTGATTTTGCTGTTCTCCTTCCTTCCCCTCTTTTATTTCACCTTTCTTTCTTCCTCTTACACTTGTTCTTACCTCTTTCCTTTGTCCTATCTCTCCTGCTCGTGTCTCTTTACCCTTGTTCTTATCTTTTTCTACTCCTTTTCTTGCTTTGTCTTTTTAGATTGTAAACTCTTTTGAGCAGGGACTGTCTTTTTGTGTTTTCATTGTACAGCGCTGCGTGCGCCTGGTAGCACTTTATAAATGCTTAGTAATAGTAGTAAGTAGTAGTAGTAGTAGTAGTAGCAGCCGCTTAACTCTCCATTGCCTACTGCTTTGATTGGAAGGATAAGGCAGTATAGAAAACTGGTTAAATAAATACATAATTTTACCCTACCTATTTAATTTATTTGCAGAAGAAGTCATCAGAGAAGCAGGACTGTATGAAGACAACTGAGGTGTGAAGAGTGATGGAAGACTCATCAACAACCTTCATTATGCTGATGATACCACAATACTGGATGAAAGTGAAAATGATCTGAAACATTGCTTCTCAAGATAAAAAAAACATAGTCTCAGCCACGCAACTGGCATGACCGCCTCGGGTTCCCCTCCCTTTGCCCTCTCCCCTCCCCGCACCCTCCCCGCCCTCCCCCCCCGAGACCCTCCCCCCTAATAATTCACCACGTTACACCAAGGGTTTTCTTTCACCAACTAATTCTATTTATTTACACACAATGGTTATTAACAGCACCAAACTGTTGGCCACAGTATGCACGTAACAATCCACACAACACAGTATACAACTTCTTCCTTTTGCCCCCTCGAGAGACACAGCCAATATCCCACGTACTTTGTAAATGTCCGGCGGCGAAGTTATGCCGTAAAAGCATTATTCTCCGTCCCTCAGTCTTTCATGTCCTTCGTGCAAAAGCTGTTACGCCTGCCGTTCAAGCAGACTTGGCAACCTTTTCATCGTTACCCCCTAAGTTCATTGCTGATGGAGAAGAAATTGAAATAGCGGACAACTTTATCCTACTTGGATCAATAATTAAACAACAAACAGTCAAGAAATCCGATGATGCATTGCTCTCGGAAGAATGGCAATGAAGGACATAACAAGATTTTCAAGAGTAGAGATGTCTCTCTCCATACAAATATTTGACTTGTCCAAGCCATAGTATTTTAATAACATTACATGGATGCAAACATTGGAAAGTGAAAGAGATAAACAGGAAGAAAATTGATGCCTTTTAAGTATGGTGCAGGCAATTAATACTGTGTATACCATGGACTGCTCAAAGAAGAAACTAGACAGCACTAGAGGAGGAGTGGCCTAGTGGTTAGGACATAGTACCTCAGGCCAAAGGGCCAGCAGTTCAAGTCCCACCTGAGGAGAGCAATATCAGGCCAGGACTGGGGTTTCTAGCCCTATAGGCACTCCTTGTGGCCTTGGGCAAGCCACTTAACCCTCTGTTGCCTGAGGTACACATAGATTGTGACCCCTTTGGGGACAAGGGACTGTATCCATTTGAAGCAATTATATAATGTAAACTGCTTTGATTGAAAGATAAGGTGGTACAGAAAACTGGTTGAATAAAAACATAAATAGAGGTGATCAAACCAAAGCTTTCTTTGGAAGCTCAGATGGCAGGACTTCAAATTTCATACTTTGGACACATCATGGGAAGAGAGAGATCATTAGAGAAAGACATCATGCTTAGCAAGATCAAACATCAATGCAAAAGAGGAAGGTCAGCAATGAGAAAGATCAATACAATAACAGCAGCTATGGGTGCCACTCTATAGACAATGAGTAGCTTGACTGAAGGCCAAACATAGTTTAGGGCAACTATCCAGAGGGTCGCCATGAGTCGAAACTGGCTCAACTGCATTTAACAACAACAATGAACTAACTAATGCTAATGATGCACATCCCTGAAAAATACCCTCTTTTTTTCTGGCTAAGCACAGAATCAAATCCTTTTTCTGACTCAGATCAACAGTGTAGAATCCATATTAACAAAATGGGAAGGATTTGATGCTGGTTGTTCCTGCAAAGAATTTCTTTTTAAGTATTTTCTCTTGAAAAGCATCTATTTTAGAAACGTTTTCAACTGAAAGAATATAATTAAATTTTGTGCCTAAAATCTGAGACAACGAAGCAGTAATTCATTTTACAAGCATTGCAGCCCCTGTATTTTCAGTACCTGCTATGAAACCAAAAAGATCAACATTCCTAACTCTGCTCTTACTAATTAACATTTCATTTGGTGCTGCAACTGAACTCTCTCCTTAATCGAAGAAGCTGCTACAGCTGAGTTAATTTCACACATCTCGTTAAGTAACTGAAAGTATTCTTTGTAAAGTTTCCACTTCTTTGACTGTATTCAGACTAAAATGTGAGGTTTTCCTAATTTTATTCTCAATTAAGTCTAAGAAACAAACCAATTTAATTTCCAAAGCTTGTGTTGCTTCCAAGAAAGTTCCTAAATTCACCTCAGGAGAAGAAAATCAAGCAATGATGCTTTTCCACTGTAACTGAGCATAAACAAAAGTTAATTAATTTAAAAAAATGAGGTGGAAAAATGTATTTTAATGAGCTTAATGAACTTTTGAGGGCTATATTCCTCTCAAAATGAGTAGGCCAAAGCTAAAGGACTTTGCCTAAACATACAAGTGGATTGCAGATTGCATTAAAATGGTGCAATGAAGAGAAAAGGGGAAAGGGTGTGGCTTCTCAGACTTGTTTTTTTGACCCCCATGGCCTTTTAAAACCTTAGAATATCAACAATAAAAATGAGTGGGACAAATTAGCATAGGCTTTGTTTCAAATATCTCATGAACATTAAACTGCTAGGCGGATTCTTGCATGTGTCTTCTACTCAGGATCTTGCATAGGGCACACATTATCCTTTGGTCAGCTTTCTAAACTGACAAGTCCTCGGTATTCTTTCCAGCAAGCTCCTACCTTCCTTCAGAGGTCTGAGAACTAAACTCCATTGCTTTCTTCTTTGTTTTCCTCTTGAAATGTCTTGTAGCTCCATTTCCCTTTCCTTCCCTCTCAACTCTCAGAAAACATTCTGGAATTTTTTGTTTCCTTCACCAGTAGACTGGTTCCAGGTGCTCAATTGTCATTACCCGACGCTTTATCACAATATCTCCCAAGCTAATTGTCTCCAGTGTTAACAGATAACATTGCATATGTGCATGCTAGTCCTTACACCAGTTCCAGAGCAGGTGTAAATGTTAACTCACAGTTTCCACATGCAAGCGTGCAAATTATGGCATTTTATATTCTATGCACATAAGTATGGACTCTGTCTATGCATCATCCAAACTCTTCCCCTGTGCACGCCCACCATGAAAGCATGCACCATTCTAAGAAGGCACATACTTTTACACCAGTTCGCATTTTATAAGAGGTTATTTATACGCTTAAATGGCCGCTTATGTGCATAAATAACCAAAATACTGACATTTACAAGCATGCTTGGTTCCTAAATCTAGACAGCCCCTTATAAAATTTCCCCCTTTAAGAATGTAGATAGAGGGCTCTGTTGTTCAAATGTCCACAATGAATCATAAAACTGGGGGTCTGGTTAGATTCAAGATTGACTATAAGATCCCATATTTTATCAGTACTGCTTAGGTTTTCTGCAATACTATCCATACTATCAGAAAAGAAGTTGGAGTTAGTAACATTATTAAGCTGGTTAGAGTATTGCAACTCTGTTCACCTTGATCTTCTTCAGATCTATGCCATTTGCGGCTTGCAGAGAATAATGACAGCTAGGATAAGCGGGGTTTGAAGTATCACGATCAGGTGATCCCAATATTGCAATCTCTGCATTGGTTAATAGTGGTTTGATACAAATTTAAAGTGATTGTGTTAAGGAATTTAGATAGGAATGTGGATTTTGTGGTTGTTTTCCTGAACCTCAGTGGCTTTTGACACCTCAGATCATAATGTCCATTGGCCCTCAGTGTCAGGGATACAATGCTGAACTGGCTCATGTCCTTTTGTATTGGGAGGGTGCAACATGTAAGAGATTGGGATGGATAGTCTAAGCTGAGGACCTTGGTCTGTGGAGTTTTATAGGGATCATTTCTCTCCCCACTTCTGTTCAACCAATTAATATCCGCAATGCAAGGTCAACAGGAAATGAACATTACCATTTGACATTTATGCTGATGATATTCAGATTTGCTGTAGAAAATGTATTATGACTCCTTAACTGCCTGCCTGATGTAAGTATGGTTATATCAGAACAAATTAAAATTAAAGGCTGGAAGGACAGAGGTTCTTTGGGTTAGAGATCCAGCTAAACATGGTACTGTTCTGATTTTCCAATTGGGGGGAGAGCTTTCTTCAAGGACAATCAGATGTTAAAGTAATGGGGGTTACTGTGGACCAGAAATTGACATTATAGAAACATATTTCAGTTGTGAAATTATGTTTTACCAGCTTTGATTGATTCATAACACAGGTACACTAAAAAAAAATTTTTTAAACTGCCTCTAATGTTTCGATTGATTTTTACGTTTTTTGGTGCACTGAATCCAAATCTGGTAACCAATTTGCTCCATCACGTACAGATTTTTTGCTACATTGGGTTAGCAGTTTGAGGTGAACGTTTCAGATTGAGTGCGATCGAGATAAAAGTTTCTTGGATGAATTCTTTATACTAATTGTTTAGTAGTTATTCAAATAAGAATAAAGAAAATTGTAACAAGGCAGCACATAAGAATAGAGTAATGTCAACAAAACACACTGTGATGGTAGCAAAATTGTCTGCACTTAAAACAGCCACATACATGTGCACAAACATTGAGCATATAAGAGCGAGGTTAGACACAAAGCAAAGCAAAGAAATGTGCAAAAAATGTTGTACAGGTATGTATGTAAGAATAGAAAACGCAAACCGCACCATTGCAATACATGAAGACAAACACCCGATGGTGTGAAAATAAAATTCTAATAAATGGGATCCGACACTGTGGTAATAACTAGCAAATTTTTATTTCAAAGTTTAGTAAAAACACGATATTTGTCAACACAGTTTAGATTTTAAAGTCATTCTTGGGTCAATCAATCTCCTGATGGGCCCGTTTCTTCTTCCCCCGAATGCTTCTCTTGGTGCGCTGCTTGGCGTATTTTTCATCTGGGGTTTCCCGCAGCAGCAACCAGCAGAAATCAGCCATCATAGTGGTGTTCCATCTTCCTTGGTACCTTCTCTCTGCGTCCTTGATGTCCTGGTGAAACCTTTCACCTTGTTCTTCACTGTACGCCCCCAAGTTTTCGGGAAAGTAGTTCACATGGGAGTGCAAGAAATGGACTTTCAGGCTCATGTTACAGCCTTGTTCTTTGAAGGCATTGAGCATCCTGGCAACAATATCCTTATAGTTCTCATCCCGCCTGTTCCCCAAGAATTTGAGAACAACATCCTTGAAGGAATCCCAGGCTTCTTTTTCCTTTTCAGACATCGTTTCAGCGAATACTCCATCTGAAATGAGTTTCCCTATATCAGGGCCAACAAACACTCCTTCCTTTAGCTTTGCTTCAGGAAGTCGGGGGAACTTTGAGCAAAGGTACCGAAAGCACTCACCATCTTTTGGAAGGGACTTGATGAATTGCTTAATGAGACCCAACTTAATGTGGAGAGGTGGTAATAGAATTTTATCACGAGGTACCAAGCTCTCATGAAGAACATTTTTCTCACCGGGTCTCAAACACTCCCGAATTGGCCAGTCTTTTTTCCCCCAGTGTAGGTTGCGGGCCCAGCTATCCCACAAGCAAAGGAAGCAGGGATATTTGGTGAAACCGGATTGCTGCCCTAATAGCATGGATAGAATTTTAAAGTCTCCACAAATCATCCACTTATGCTCATCATAACGAATCTTCTGAAGAATCAGGGCCAAATTCTCGTATTTTTCTTGGAGAATAACAGAGTGAGCAAGAGGAACTGAAGCGAATGTGTTGCCATTATGAAGAAGAACACCTTTTATGCTGTCTTTTGACGAATCAATGAACAGCCGCCATTCAGCAGGATCATACTTGAGTTTAAACTTTTCCATCACTCCGTATATATCGTTGCAAGATACCAAATCTTCCTCTTTGCTGAAATACTTCAAAAATTGTGTCTCGCGGTTGCGGTACCAATAAAAAGTTGTTCCTGGTGACAATAGATTTTTCTGTTTAAGCCGAGAACCTAGCAGTTGGGCAGCATCTTTTGGGAGTCCTAAATCCCGGACTAAATCATTCAATTCAGCTTGAGAGAAAAGTTCAGGTTTCGGATCTGGTTCAGTTTCAAACTCGGAAGTACTGGACTCATCGGGAAAAGCCATCTGATGAGTCTCATCATGATCAGAACCGTCCACACAAATATGATCCAAAGATTTTGGTGGTTCAGGCACAGGTACTTCGTTGCTATGAGGCATAGGCCTAATTGCTGAGGGAAGGTTGGGGTAACTTATTACGTTCTTATTTTTTAAGTTGTATCCCTTCACAATGCAAGAGCAAAAATAGCAGTCACTGCTGTGGTCTCTTTGTTCACGCCACATCATAGGTATTCCGAAACGAAATGCTTGATTTTTACCTTTCATCCATAAGCGTAGATCTTCCTCACATCTCTTGCACACTTTGTGAGGAGCCCACGGTTTGTCTTGATCGCCTAACTTCAAACCGAAATAGGCGAAATATACTTTTTTAATAAATGCAGAAATGTTCCTCTGCCGCTTTTTCACGGTATATTCCCCACAAATAAAACAAAAAACTGTCCGGAGAGTTGACGCAACCTCTGGCTCTGTGAGCCATCACAAATACACAGCACTGCAAACTACAACTGTAGTGAACCACTTCGGAATAAAGCTGGATTACGACTGAGCAAACAAAAGGTAATAATGAACTTGCAAGAAACTGAAATTTGACAGGAACGTTCATGTCGCAACCACCGTGTTTGAGCGAGCGAACGAGGCGAGGCGAACAGGAAAGAACATGCGCCAGCGCGAGTACTGGATTTAGCCCCCTGCCTCCCAATTGTCCTGTTAATGTATAAAATGAATACAAAACACTCTAAAATATCATGAGGGAGTGTTTCTAGTTAGTTAACCATTACAACCTCTATTTTGGGCCAAGAAAATAAACTGCAGTCGGCTAAAAAGAAATTATGTGAACATTCCTTATATGGGTAAGAAATCTAATTTTGCAAGAAAACGTGACGTGATGGAACATTTTGGCTATTTTTCCTGGATTCAGCACCCCAAAATCTATAGGAATCAGTTGCAAAACTGGAGGCAGTTTTTTGGTAGTGTACCTGTGATAACCATTCATGAATTCTGGTGATCTACATATGGTGCTATAGTTCTGTCTATATTAAATTACTGTAATTCATTGTTGATCAGTCTTCCAAAATAGCGGTTAAATTACCCATAATTACTTCAAAATTCTGTGGCCAGAACCATTCAGAGTTTGGAACTCTGGAGCCACATTTCCAGGTACTGAAGAGCCTTCACTGGCTTCTGGTGAGCTTCATGGATGAGTTCTAGATTTTGAAAATAAATATTCCCGATCTCTAAAAGATTGTCTTTCTGTACTTATTACAACTTACTCCTTGCATTATTTGCAGGATTTGCTTTAATGGTTTCCCAATGTGCACTTGTGGGGGACATGAAAAGGGCACTCTTCTATATTAAAAATTGTGAATTCTTATCTGGGCTTTCATAAAGCGTGTTTTGGGGATGGGGGATTGGATCAGGCCTTTACCTTTTTCAGCAGTTGTTTTATTTGAAGGGTAACACCTTTGATTTATGTTTTAATATGTTTGCTTGTATAATGTTTTGCCCTATGATGTTCTTTGTCAATTATATTTTATGGTTTATGTAGCTGTAGTCGCCCTGAGCTGTTTAGATGGAGGGAGATAAATCAAAGGAAACAAATACTTAGTAAATTTCTCCTACTATTTTACTAAACTACGCATCTTGCAAAAAAACTAACAAGGTGAACAAAGACAATGAATGAAAGAAAATACTTAGTAAAAGAGGCCGTAAATCTTGGCATCAATTTCATCTTTAGGGATCTGGTCATCAGTTGATCCAATACACTGAGTCTCATCAAAGTCAAATGTATTTTCAATGCTTCTTGCACTGAAGATCAAAATATGGCATTTCATTCTAAGGACATTACTACAATTAATGAAATGGTCCATGGACCTCCAGGGAGGGAAGAAAGCAAGGGAGGAATCAGAATAAATGTATCACAGAGCTCGTAAGGGTTCATTTCTTTCTCTAAGCAAAACCATTGCTTGCATATGCTCCATTTGCAGATATGTGATTACAGTAGAAATTTTTTGACATGTTTATGTTTCTCATTTGTAACTCCAGTTATCAAAAAATTCAATTCTCTGCTCAACACTGTATCTGTGAAAAGCTAACCAGTATCAAACTGCCGAGCCTTCTCTTCTCCATCAGCTATGCTTTCTGTTAATGAAAAACAAAGTAGGGGAATGAGTACAGGCTGATCTGGTCCTGTGGTTCTTTTATAGAATGGAAGCCACTCAAGTTCATGATGCACAGAAATTGAGTACAATGTTCTATCATTACGTTACCTTGGTTATGAAACTCTGAACATTTGTCATGCATATTTCAATACAGTTCTTTCACATTCTCTTTGCAACAACATGATGAAGTCATGTATTGTAAAGTGTGTTTCTTACCAGAATGTGAGTTAAATTCTGATTCTAGTGCCTGGTCATCATTTTTAGAAATGGGGTAATAGGGGACTGGCACCAACAGATGTATGGATTCTTTCTGGAGCTGTTTGCTTTATCCTCAGATCGCTCTACTTATATCTGAGGTCCACAGTCTCCCTCTACAACATCCCTATGCTATTTATTTATTTATTTTATTTAGCTGTATTTATATCCCACTTTTCACCGGGTCAAAGCGGTCAATTGGGAGATACATTTAACACGAGGGGATATGAGACACATATGCTAATACTTACAGGGAACATGGGCAATGGAGGGTTAAGTGGCTTGCCCAAGACCACAAGGAGTGCCTATAGGACTAGAAATCCCAGTCCCTCCGGCCTGAGATTGCTGTCCCCAGGTGGGACTTGAACCCCCAGCCCTCCGGCCCGAAGTACCTTGTTCTAACCACTAGGCCACTCCTCCCACTATTTAATAATAGTCTAAACTTGACATCACATCTACATCATTTATCAAATTTATATACTGTCCATCTGAAATTTTGGATGGTTTACAACAACATGGACATCTAAATTCAATAGAAATATCTCACAACATAAATTAAAATATACAATTTAATATAAACATGCATTTTGAAAATAATGCTTTCAGTTTAAAATAACAGTCTTGATCAATTTGCAAAAATCCACGATGGTTATATGATGCAAGGTTCCACATTAGGAATCACCAACCAGCAAAAGAATCTAGGCATCATCGTAGATAATATACATTGAAGCTCTTTGCCCAGCATGCAATGGCAGCCCAGAAAACAAGTAGAATCCTAGGAATAGTAAGGAAAGGAATGGAGCAGAAAACCAGGATATTATAATGCCACCCAAGAGACCAGGGTTCGATTCCCACTAGTACTCCTTGTGGCCTTGGGCAAGTCACTTAATCCTCCATTGCCTCTGAAGAAAGGCCTGGCAATCTACTCCCGGTCACACTGCCATGAAAACCCAGGGGCTGCTGGGTCACCGGGGGACAGCACTGACTCGATGATACATTACATGCCTGCATATGCATAAATTCAAACCTCTCCTCAATTCAGCTTCAGGGAGGCCTCTGCTCAGGCTGCATATACAGGCTGTACACGTGTAACTTGCCCCATAAATCACAGGACAGTGTTAGAGCATACATGTTGAAATGTTAGATAAATCAAATGATAGCAAGCTTCAACTTCTAATTTCTTCTCTAGGGGGCACATTTCCACTTTCAACCACGTCCCAGTGTTTGTCTTGTGATCCTATTCACCACTCTATTCAGAAGTAGCCTTATGGCTAGAGAAGTGGGCTAGGCATCAGAGAAACCAGGGTTCAAATCCCACCTCACTCCTTTGACCTTGGGCAAGTCACTTAACTCTTCATTGCCTTGGAAGAAAGGCCGGGTAATCTACTTCTGGTCACACTGCCATGGAAACCCAGGGGCTGCTGGGTTGCCAGGAATCAGCACTGATTCGAAGGCACATTGCATGCATGCATTATAATGCCTCTGAATCCCCCCATGGTGCAACCACACTTTGAATATTGTATGCAGTTCTGGTCACTATAGCTTAAAAATGACATAGAAGAATTAGAAAAGTATAGTTCAACCTATAAGTGCCTTCATTTGGCTGCTCCTCACTACCTTTCCTCTCTTATCTTTTCCTACACCCCTCTTTGGGAACTTTGCTGTTCTGACAGATCCCTTCTATCTGTGTTCTTCTCGTTCACTGTCAGTGTCAACTCCAGACTTCGATCTCTCTTCCTTATGCCTGGAACAAACTACCTGAGTCAGTACGTCCGGCTCCATCTGTGACCCTCTTCAAATCCAGGCTAAAAACTTACTTTGAGACTGATTTTGGATCCTGGTCCCCCTAGTCTCCTGTTCACCTCCTAGGTGTTTCCTTACCATTGCCCTAGATATATCCCAGTTCCTATTTGTTGTGTTATCTGTCTTGACTTTTGTGCTGTCTGCCCTGACTAGACTGTAAGCTCTTATGAGCAGGAACTGTTCTTACATGTCTCTGAAAAGTGCTATAGAAATGTGATGTAGTAGTAGTAGTAATAGTACAGAGAAGAGCTACCAAAATGATAAATGGGATGGAAGGATACTCCTATGAGGAAAGGCTTAAAAGGTTATGGCTCTTTAACTTGGAAAATTAATGAATGGAGTGGAACAGGTAAATATAGATCAATTCTTAAATCCTTCCAAAAGTAAAAAGACTAGGAGAGACACACAATGAAGCTATAAAATAGCACATTTAAGACTAAAATCAAAGAAACATTTTTTCACTCAACATGTAATCAAATTCTGGAATTCGTTACTAGCTGTTAGTGTAGCTGGGTTTAAAAGAGGAGTGGAAAGTTCCTGGAACAAAGGTACATAAACCATCATTAAAG
This sequence comes from Ichthyophis bannanicus, assembly GCA_033557465.1. NCBI lineage: Eukaryota > Metazoa > Chordata > Amphibia > Gymnophiona > Ichthyophiidae > Ichthyophis > Ichthyophis bannanicus. Next base: position 1,376,301,357 of record CM066033.1, read on the forward strand.
AGGACCAGGGAAATACGCCCCTCGGACAAACAGCATGGAATCTATGTACCTTTTTGGGAACCTGACAAATACATTACTTGTGGCCTCGATTGGTCAGTATTGAAAACAGGATACTGGGCTTGATGGACCCTTGGTCTGACCCAGCATGGCATATCTTATAGTCTTATAAATCTGTCACTAAAATAAAGACCCTGAGGCAACTGGTTCCATGATTGCATCAGCAACATGTATCCACAGGACTGGCTCAAGGAAATGAGGTGTCCTAAGCGAACCTCATTCCTTGACCCCCTTCTATGGGAGGTACACAACAGCTATGGATACAAACAGCCCCGCAGCGCTTACTTTTAAACTTCAAAAACAAAAGAACTCCTATAATCTACCAAATATATTATCCAACCACAGGGTAGATCCCGCCCCCTTCAATTTAAATAAATAAGCATATTATCAATTAAGCAACACTTTGCCCCTTTTAGTGGGTCACAGAAGAGCAGTGAGATTTCATTGTGATGTAATCAAAAGTCCTTCAATGAAAAAGTATCTATTGTGGATTGGCATTTTAATGGGGATCCCTTCAGATGACAAGTCCTGAAAGACTCAGCCTCAGTCCTTGACTCACCTCCTGCAAGCCTCCTACCTCTTGGGGTTAACATGGAAGACATGATCATCAGGTTGATATGCCTGTTCCTACTTATTATAGCACTACCATCCAATATTTTGGCCCTCACCACCCCACAAAACCACATTCCTATTGTGATACATAGGGAGAGAAAATGGTCAGGAGACCCCTATCACAACTCACGTGGGGCCAACCTCACGCACCACAACCTCCTATTACAAGTCCCACTACAACACAACAAGAAGACCAGACAATCTAAAAAGTTCTACCCTAGTAGCATGAAGTGTGCACTTATAAATGCCCGCTCACTTCGAAACAAGTGGCCAGCGATCACAGACATAATAATATCCCATAAACTAGACATTCTCATGGTAACCGAAACATGGCTCTCAGCGGAAGACAATATCATCCTTAACCAGCTGCTCCCACCTAACTTTACAGCCTTCACCGGACACAGACAGAACAAAAAAGGCGGAGGAGTAATTATCATCGCCAAAGCCGACCTACAGTTTAAATTGGAGGAATCCAACAGCAACAACCATCTAGAAACAGTATCTATTTCAAACAACTTATGCTCTATAAACCTGGTCTATAGATCACCATCAGGAGATCCAGACGACCTAGCAACCATAATAAATCTGGCATCTCTCACCCAGGGCCCAAACAAACCCAATTGGATCTTAGGAGATATCAACCTACCATCATTACAGGACACCCAAGCAGCAGCATTCCTAGATGCCCTAGAGAGCCTCGGATACACGCAAATGGTGAGAGAACCTACTCACGAGAAAGGCAATATCCTCGACCTCATATTCGCACCACAGCTAATTTTGGACCAACCACAAAACGTAGTACTATCCATAACGGCAGTCCCATGGACCGATCACAAACTCATCACCTTCCAGATGCATACCACTAACCATTCACACAAGACAATAATGGATAAAAGCAAGCCCACTAACTCATCTACCAGAAGTTTCCAACCATTTAACAGAGAACGCATCCTCTCTGAGATTAGCACACTCTCTGATGACACCTCACTAAGCCTTGAAGAACTGATCTCCTCATGGAACAGAAAAATCAGCACTATTGCTATCCGCCCTCCAACAAACAAGAACCCAAAAAAGAGATCTACAGCCCCATGGTTCACAGCGGACTTAAAAGCCTCACTAACTATTCTAAGAAGGCTAGAAAAACGATGGAGAAAATCACGCACCAGTAGTGACCAAGCAGCTTACATCCAACACCTGGCAGAGCATCGTAGAACCATCACAGATAAAATCAGACAACACCACACAGACACCCTGAAACGGTCATTGAATAAACCTCATGACCTGTTTAACTTAGTTAAAACACTTGCCAAAGAACCAACCCCGGAGCACCACAGCATGATCCACCCACAGGACTATGCAATTTATATGCAATCTAAAATGTGCCAAACTAATAAAATATTAATACCGGAACCTCTTGATGAACAAGACTACCCAGCATCTCTGGCATACTTCTCCACTCCCTCAAAGAAAACCATTGAAGATACCATCCTAGCACTAAATACATCCACTGCGCACACAGACCCTTGCCCTGCACACTGGATAAAGGACCTGCGTTGTGACATATCATCAATTATAGCAAAAATTTTAAACCAGTCCTTCACCACCGGCTCATTTCCAACTACGCTCAAGCAGACCTCTGTAAGACCGCTGTTAAAGAACACTAAACTTGATCCTCAGAAGGTAGAATCTTATAGGCCCATATCTAGCATACCTATGCTAGCAAAAATCATTGAGAAAGTAGTGCACAGGCAACTACAGGATCATATAGACACCTCTGCTCCACTTGATCCGGCTCAACATGGTTTCAGAGAGTCACATGGAGTTGAAACACTACTTACAACACTCCTCAACAACATAATCTCAGGTATGGATAACATACGCCAAGGTTTCGCTCTTGTATTTCTCGATATAGCAGCGGCCTTTGACTCGGTATGCCATGAAATTCTCATCTGCCGGTTAAGGGAAAAAGGCATCTGCGGAACAGCACTTGAATGGTGCAAATCTTACCTGTCCGACAGATGGCAGCACATCCGAATTGACGGGGATACATCTGAACCATTCCAACAAAGTCAAGGTGTACCCCAAGGATCCTCCTTATCTGCATTGATGTTTAATATATATTCAACCCCTCTGCAACATCATCAAATCCTTTAATGTCAGTTACATGATATATGCAGACGATGTGCTACTATATATGCCAATATCATTGGATTGCCTGGACCTCACACCGCTGACTAACTGTTTTGACGCCGTAGCAGAGTGGCTCCTATCCCAAAACCTGAGAATACAACACAAAAAGACGGAAGTCCTTTTCGTCTCAAGGAACACCAACTTCACTCCTCCTAGTTGTATTAATGTAAAGGATGCCCAGCTCCAAGTGAAACCTGCAATACGTTACCTTGGAGTAACACTGGACCAAAACCTTGACATGAAGAGTCACATAGCCAACACAGTCAAGGCAATCTACTTTAAAATTAGATCCCTCAGACACCTACGCACACTACTTGAACCAGATGATTTCCGTACCATTTATCAAGCCCTTATACTTCCCCATTTCGACTTTGCAAACTCTATTCTACAGGGGCTCCCCCGGTCCACCCTGAACCCCCTGCAACTGGCCATGAATAGTGCAGCGAGGGTACTCCTCGGGGCATCTAGGAGAGACCACGTGACACCACTCCTAAAACAGCTACACTGGCTTCCCATTCAAGCAAGGATCAGTTTCAAGACTGTACTGCTAACATTTAAAGCGACCAAGGGGCTCACCTCTTCTTCTCTCTCCAACCTCATACTACCACTTGCACCAAACAGGCCAAGAAGAACAGCAGAAATGAACACACTAGCTATCCCAAACGACACCACAAGATGTGCCAGATCAACAGCCAACAGAGCATTCCGACTCTGTGCCCCCACTTTATGGAACACCTTACCAGCACAAATCAGATCAGTACCAAATTTGAGTCAGTTCAGAAAGTCACTGAAACATTTCCTCTTCCTTAAATATCTCAATGACAGCTCAGAACATAACCTCCAGGTGAATAGCAGGAGTGGCCAAACAGACAGACCATCGCAACAGGCCAACTACACAATGTAAATACAAACAGTTCCATATACTATTGCACCACCTTTGTATATAGTTAACTATGATATCTCTTGTCAGATAACACACCTTTGTATATAGTTTCCCCTATTTCCCAAGTTTATATCTCCTGTTAAATGTAATTGACCAGACATATGTAAATTGTCGGATGTTTTTGTTCAATGTAAACCGCGCTGATGTCTAATAGTGCGGTATATAAGAATTGTTAATAAAATAAATAAATAAAATATTACTTACTTATTTTAAGTATTTCTTAAATCAAGTCATCATGGAGTGGAGGACTAGCCTAGTGATTAAAGCAACTGCCTCGTACCCAGAAGATCAAGGCTTTGATTTCCACTGGCACTCCTTGTGACCCTGGGCAAGTTGTTTTACCCTCCAATGCCTTGGAAGAAAAGGATGGCAATCTACTTCTGGTGATACATTGCCAAGAAAACCGAGAGACAGCTGAGACATCACTGGCTTGACAGTACTAAAAAAAAAAAAAGGTTAACCAAGTAAAACTACTAAACTATTCTCACTAAGTGACCCGTTCAAAATCCCATATACACCACAGCCTTCAAGCAATGTAATATTTTTGTTGGACTATTGCAACAAAGGCTGCTATCAACAAGTTGCTCTTCTTAGCAGTCCTTTTTAATCTTTTTAAATAATATTGATCATGCAAAGTTACTTTTAAAACATCAATGTTCAAAACCAACATGACATCACATTTCAAACTTGCAATCAGCTAAGTTCTGCATCCGGGTAACATCGATACACTCATCTGCACCGGAGGTGTATTGTCTTCTGTCAGAATTTGTGCTGAAAAACTCGTTCAAACCAGAACTCAAGAAAATGCAGTGCTTCACGGCATACAGTAGCTGGAACCTGTTGGCTTCTGAACCAAAATGGCCAGAGCAGCTTTTAAACCCTTGAAGCTCCACCCCTAGGTGGACTCTTAAAGGAACAGCTGCAGTCAGATCAAAGTATGCCAGTATATCTGCTGATTTAAACCCGATGGGTGTGCAGTATTTAAGGTGTAAATCCAGAATTGTTCTTTATAATTCAAACATGCTTCTCTATGTAACATCCCCTCGGGGGCTTCTGGGTCCGGGACCGGCATGGCTGGAGTCCCCTCGAGGGCGGGGGTCTGTCGGTCCTTTTCAGTTTGGCGCCTGGTGTCTCCACAGGTGTTAGCGGAAAGGATTTCCCTCCTTTCACCCCAGGAAACCTCTCCAAAACACTGCTGTGAACAAGGCTGGCTTATATAGTATTTACAATTTATTTACAAAATATACACATCAAGTATTGTGATAAAACAATACAGTATGTACAACCCGTATTATGATAGGTAGTTCAAGCAGTTAAGGTGAAATAGCAATATAGGATATGAGATAAGGCAGTTCAAACAACCAATACATAGTGACTTAAGTTAACCTTTAAAGCTTATGAATTTACCCTTAGTAATCTGTCTCCTAACTCCCCTCCCTTTCGCTTTGCCTCCAGGTCTCACCCACTCCTGGAGCTCTGCAATGGTGGCTGCTTGTGAAAGAAGAGGTTTTGTAGATCTGTCCAATCGCTGAGGCTGCAGCCTTGGCTCCATCTCTTCCAATCCAGAGGGGGTTTTGCACACCTGTCCAATCAGAAACAACTGTTGCAGCTCTCCCTTGAGCTAATCTGTCACTGGACCTCCCTGGGTCTTGTGGCTTCTAGTCCAGAATGGACCCTTTTCCCCAGCAGCTCTCTCAAGATCTGATTCTGTCATTGTAGCTCCCTCGATCTGCCACCACAGCTCTCTCTTGAGCTGATCTGCTGCAGAGCTGATTCTGCCTCTGTAGCTCCCTCTGGAACTGATTCTTTGTCACTATAGCTCTCTCTTGAGCTGATCTACCACTGGACTCACAAGCCTGGATTAGGCTCTCCAGAATCTCTCAACTGCCATCTCCACTCCCTGGATTGGGAGAAGATCATCTGCCCCCAGTTCCACTCCTACCCCACACTGTGTCTACAGGAGACTCTCTGCTAGTACTTTCATTCTATCTAAATTCCTGGACATTTCCAGTGCTATCTTTAAGAGAGAAAGCTCTTTTAGTTTAAGATCAAAAGGAAAAAGTGGCAGGTTCCAAATAGAAAAAGAACAACTTCCTTGATAATGAAAAATTATTTTGTCGGACCTTAGACCCCCAGACAAAAGTAAAAGCAGGAAAACTTTGACCGGAGATCCGTGTCCTTTTTAATCAGAATTTGCAGTAAAACAATTGAGGCCATTCAACATTCTAAAGTCATTATTTATCAATCGTTACTTAACTGAAGGCTCGGTGCAGCAAGGTCCAAATAGAAGAGGTCAACAACAGAGTCCTGCATTTTGGGTCATAAAATTTAAGCACCCTACTTCAGGTTCTTGCTTTTCACCAGAGAAAAAAAGCCGCACCATACCCAAAAGAACAAGCCAAGGAAGTTACTTAAACCCGGCGTCTGACGTAATCAACTGATCACATGTTCACTGCTTAGCCAATCAGGGGCAGCGAGCAAAATATTCAAATACCACCCAGTTGGCTAGAAAACAAAATTGCAGCAAACTATGCCAGTCCATCTCCAGATTTAAACCTTTTGGCGCGACTGTGTCCAATCTAAAACTCCAACGTTGTTCAACATATTGTGGTCGAGACAGTCTATTTTGCCCAGTAGCAGATGGAGGCACCCAATCAATAATCCTCCACGAAAGTTGAGCAAATGTCTTTTGGGGAAACTGCTAGGTACTTGTGACCAAGATTGTGCACTGTTGGACACAGGATACTAGGCATGATGAACCTTGGTCTGACAGTTTATTTTGTAGTCTTATGTTCTTATGTTCCTAGGTAGCTGCCTGGTCACCCCTGTGTACCAGCAGCCCTCACTGCATGACCCATATGTCACCTCCTTTGCCCCCTTTTGTACCATCAACATGCTTGGGCACTATGCTGTCGCTGCTAATGGAGCACTACCACTGTTCCCTCTAAGCTGTGCGCGTGTGCGTGCGCACACACCTCGCCGAGTGAGCGCACATACTTTACAACAGAGCACACAAAAACTATGGCTCTGATTCCGATAGAAAACAACACAGACATCTTAAAATTTAAAAGTTATGATTGTAATTACTAGAAATTTCCCACTTCATTTAGTAATCGTCTATTTTCATTTAATTTGATTAAAATCAATGTGGTGTACATACTGTATTCTGACGTGTAGTCAAATTTTAAAGTATATAACTCCGAGTGTCATTATGAGGCACACAAAAATTTAACCTTCCTTCAAAAGCTGCACACAGCTGATATTTTATGCGCACACAGCCTACAGAAAGTTAGAGGGAACATTGAGCACTACTATCACTCTCTTGGGCTCCCTGTCTGTGCATCACATTGCAGACATCAAATAAGCCCTCTCGCTTAAAAAAACACCCTTTCCACCAGGTTTTGAATTGTGTTAGGTTTCCTGCCGTTAAGGTGCCTGCGTTAAGGGAGCTAGCCTTGTTCCCGCCCACTCCCCGCCCATTGACTCCCCCCCCACTCTCCATCCTGTGCACGCCTTCTCTCTACCCACAGCTACCGCTAGTGCGTGCTAAAGTGGCTGGTACTATTAGCACATGCTTAAATGGGTTTTTGCACGGGCTAAGTGTGCACATGTGCAGTTAGCGCCTGCTAATAGCACACTTGCTCCTTTACTGCGGTTTAGTAAATATACTCCTTAGTTATTACCAGCTACAATAGGGCGACCCAGGGGGTCTTCCAACTGTTTCTGTATCTTTGGAACTATATACAAAAAAGGAATTTGAGGAAATTTATTCAACAAAATTTGAAATTCTCTTCACTACATATTCTACTTGAACTTTTAAAGTCGCAGTTGGATCACAAGAGAGACGTTTATAATATTTACTGTCACTAAGCTGTTGCATAATCTCATTATCTTATTGTTGTTTAGTCTGAACCACAATTCCTCCCTCTTTTTCAGTCCTACGAATAACCAATTGAGTATTCATGGACATCTCTTTCAGATCCAAATAATGTTGTCAACTCCTATTCCAAACAATTGAAAAGGACTTATTCTCTATCTGCTCCACATCCTGCAACACTAATCTTGGATAAGTAGCAATCAAGGATCCAAAGAGACCGCAGGAATCCATTTAGAAGGATTACTGCTTGTATTATAGAATCATCTTGGTTCAATAAATGCTGTTCTGCATACAGCTTGATCACTATTTTGTGAAAAAAAAACATATAAAGTGATCCATAAATCAAAGGTCTTGTACGTTACCGTATGAACAAATGACATACCAAGGAAAGCTAAAGTATATGGTAGGTTATAATCCACAAAATAAGGTGTTCAAAGCACTGATAAGGCCTAATTAGGAGTATTGGATCTAATTCTCTATCTATCAGTGATTATAAACAATGTAAAGGCAGAGTAGAGAAAAACTGCAAAGATTTAAAATCATAATCTATATCAAAGGTATCACAGGGTCAATTAAACAACAACAAAAAAAGTTTAGTTCTTTACTTAATATTCTTGAGGGCAATGATCCACGCCCTTTCCATTAGTAAAACATTGCTTTACCCAGGGAGCTGAGCTATTCCACCCTATACAAGGATTAAAGTTTGAGCAGGTATCATCATGTTTACGTTCATCCTGGTACGTAATGAGACATTCCCAGGGTAGAGTTATCAACATAACCAGTTTGAAAAACTATGTATGTTGTTTGGCCTTAAAAAATTGTCCACACGAAAAGCAAGCGTACATTTGTGTGAAAACTATCATGGTGCTTTAAATCAATTAAAAAGTTCACACATACTTTTGCTTTAATTGTTGCAGCAAACCTCACTGATGAAAGTGACCAGTAGGGTTTGCATAAATGCAGGCAATTTGATTATTTGCTCCTAAGGTTTAGGAACGTAAATGTAAGCACATTTTCAACTTAATCTATGTATGTACACGTTCTGTTTAAATTCTTAAACTTGAGAACTTAAATTTAACATTTAATTTGATCTAGGAGCTTTTTTCCCATGGGGTCTTTTCTGGTCTGTTTATAAATTATGGGAAGTCCAAATGCAGATGTGCTACGTGTACTTAGGGTTGCAAATGTTGAGCAGCATTTCCTGTCTTGCCCTCCAATCAGTATGCCCAGTGAACGTGCATTTTCCATGGCTGGGGATATCGTGACGCCCCATCATTCATGGCTAGCCCCCAGCTTGGTGGAAAATGTACCGTTTCTGAAGTCAAATCTCTCCCTTTCTTGGTTTCCCATTGTCATACTTCCGGAAGGAGGGAGAGTAAAGCCATACTGAAGCACGATCTCTGTCTTCAGTGTATCTACTAGCTCTATTTTAGACAATTTGTACTACAGTCTCTCCAGAATGGTGCCCATTTTCAGTAGCTAACTTTCAGCCTCCCATGCTAATACTTAACATAAAAAAAACAAGAAAAAAAACAACAACTATTAATGTCTGAAAGATTCAGAGAGCAACATCCCTGGCAAACTGCAGTCAGAGGGTACTGGTAGCCCTTTTACATTCTGGAACTCTACTGGTCCTCAGGCCATATACTTTGTGGCCCCCTGGTATTTCAGGTGGCAAGCCATATTCTCCATGGACAAGCAGTCTGAGCCAGCTATGCGTAGGTGTGTCACCTTCTGGGACCAGAGTAGCTCTCCAGTAGCTCAGAGGAATTCAAATTCTTTATTTGTTTGTTTCATCCGCCATTCAGGACAGATGGGTACCAACGCTCTTCTTTTAAACAACAACAACAAAAAAATCTAATCTTTACCTGCATGGAAAGCAAGGTGGCTCAGACAAGGAAGTGCAGCAGCTGCAAATGAAGAATCAGCTCCAGCGCTACGCAAGATGGCTGCCCCAAGTGCCTGGAATCGCACGTGCTCAGATGGGAAAAGGAAAGAGAATCGGGCCACCGCCACCCCCGCAGACTCCCAGAGGAGTGAGCTGCCCAATCGCAGAGTCGGGGAACAGACAGAGCCCCCTGCGATCTAAGCCACACTGGCTCCCCCTCCTTACCGCCTTACTTGCATGCCTCCGATCCCTCCTCCAGCCTCAGAGCTTCCGTGGACACTCCCGGCTCTGTCTCTACAATCCAGGAAGCCTCAGAGACCCCCCTCCTTCCAAAATGCACCTGCACAACCTCCTCAGCCCTCCTCAGCAGAAGGCTGTTGCTAACTGACTACAGCACAACCTGACTTGCTGGCTTCCTCTGCAGCATTCTCATTGGCCAGATACTCTTCAAGAGGACAGAGGATTTAGGATAGTCTCTGTCTGTACTAGGGAAAGCTGCACCAGAGAAAAGCCCAGTATGGGATGTTGCTCTTCCCCTAAAGGGACAAATGTGTGTAACAGCTGCTTTGGTTTACTCTTTTGGGATCCTTGGCAAGAGGTGAGACCCAATGTTTCCTCATATTCTGCTCTTGAAATGTGACAATCCTTCTCGATGTCATTTCATCAGACCCCACACTCTACAGCAGAATCAAAAGAGGAGCTCTGCGGCAGGATGAGTGCCCTGGATGTTTCTTTCAATCCTGGGCCTTCCAAGTGAGTGCAGTTTAAATGGGACTGGTTAGAAGGCCAGTAGAGGTATAATGCACACCTTCACCTATTGCTGTTGACAGCGCTGTATCGCTGCTTGCTGTTCAGGTATGAGTACAACATGGCACACACCTGCGAATCCCTGCTGCTGCGGCAATTGAACTAGATCAAGCCCATACCCTGGCATTTTGCTGACCAGACGCAATCCACTTATTCCCAGATAGTCTCAGATAGAAGAAATCCCTGGGACTCCATCACTTCTCGCAAATACTGACAGAGGAGGCTGCCACAGCCTGAAACAAGATATGCTTTCATCCCACACTTTTAATGCCGAACATCTCCAGGATAATATACCACAGTACTGCCACTTGTTGCTTTTGCTGGATGCCTGTCCAGGGAACAGCTCTCTCATTGGCCCAGGCTTTTCTCCTCTTTGGATCAGGGTAGACGCCCCACCGCCATCAGAAATTGAACAGAGCTCCCTATCTATCCCCCTAAAGCCACCTCTCTCCTTTATCTTTGTGGATACTGTAACACTCTACGTCTCCCTGTTTCCTCAGCTCACAGCCTTGGGATCATCTTTGACTCTTCTTTCTCCTCCTCTGAATACATCCAACAGGTAGCTAAACCCTGCTGTTCCTTCCTCTATAACATCAGTAAAATTCATCCCTTTCTTCCTGAACACACCACTAAGACACTTATACTCACCTCTTTGCTGCTGCTTTTGGATCTTGACTCACCTGATCGCCTTGTTTCTTTACCCACCGCCCTTGTTTTATCCCTGTCTACACCTTCTGTGTTGTCTGTCTCGACTAGATTGTAAGCTCTGATGAGCAGGGACTGTCTCTTACATGTGTATGACTTGTACCGCTATACAAATGCTCAGTAGTAGTAGTAGTTATCCATTCTCTAGTCTTCTCCCATATAGACTTCTGCAATCTGCTGCTCTCTGGTCTTCCTCAGAATCATCTCTCTCGCTCCTTCAGTCTATTCAAAAGCGCTTATCATCTATCTGAGCAGGGGCTGACGGTTAGAGGTACAGCGCTGTGTATGCCTTGTAGAGTTATACAAATGCTAAATAGTAGTAGTATTCACCTTCCTCTGAACCATTTCAAGTCTTTTTCTATTCTTGAACCTTGAACCTCTGAGAAAGGTATGAGTTCAATCCATGTGTATTTTCATGGTGCTAATTTATTTTGTTTTGCTCATGCCTTTTAAATAGTAGCTCAGGGCAAGTTATATTCAGGTACTTCCCTGTCTCCACAGTTTGATGTCTAAATTTGTACCTGAGGCAATAGAGGGTTAAGTGACTTGTCCAAGGCCAAGAGGGGTGTCAGTGGGATTTGAACCCCAGCTTCTGTGAGGCTACCTTCCTTTCTTAACCACTAAGCTTACCCTGCACTTATAACATGCTGATGTCATATGCAAATCTGAGTGAGCATATCTAAAAGTCTATGGGACCCTGCTATTAAAGTGAGCTAAGCAGCTAATGTACGTTTTGCCATTAAAGTGGGCCTGCATTAACGGTTACCACACGGTAAAAGCACCCAGTGTGGTAAAATTTCTATGTTAAACGTACAAAGGGGCAGGTAATGGGCAGAAAGTGGGTGAGGACAGCGCACTGCATTTAATGCACAGTGATAGCCATGCAGTAACTCTCAGTTCTGCAGTTAGCATGGGTGCACTTATTGTCACCTCCAGAGGGGGAGCTCACCCCCACTAATTGCAAATGAACTTAACACGCAGTAAGAACATTGCCTTGTAGTAAATGCAGAGGGAATGCTGGACACGCCCCTGACCGTTTCCACATGGCGTTTGCACTTCTTGCATGTTGGGTGTGAGCACTTTATCACAGATATATAAAATCTTTGGGAGTCATTTTTTAAGGAACCTTTTTTCAGTGATTATATATGTCTGAAGGAACCTTCACACACATCATTTAGCCAGTTGCTGTTCTATAAGTATGCGTGTCAGGCCGATGACGCATAAATTCGCACTGCGGGGGCGGAGCATAGGCATAGCGCAAATCTGCATGCACAAGCGATAAAACACTATAACTTATGTATGCTACCTCGAAATCTCGGTGTAGGCATTTACACCAAATAGGATGCATTTTATTTCTGCTTGCTGAAGTCAACGAATACTTTTCTCCTGTAATCCCTGAATTTAGGTGAATCGAATCCTTAACCTTTCAGTCACAACAGGAACTGTCACAAAGTTCCTGTTGCATGCAAACACATTCTTTGCCTCTCTTCTGCGGCTTGTTTGATGGCGGGCTATAGCAACGACCTACTGTCTTCACAATAACTTAGCAGGAATGGGGCTGCTCTGTGGTTTCTGGAGCTGGGTACCGACAACAGCTCCTATAGTCTACCAAATACCACACAGTATAGCTCTACCAGCACTTCAATGGGCCTCTAGTTTTCCATAACAATAGGAAACCCAGGCACTGTAACTGCTATTTAAAATATGGCAAGAATCATTGGAATCTGCACAGACAATGTGGAACCGCCAGGCTTATTCACAAGGTGATGTCTGCTGTGCTGTAAGTAGCCATCTGCAGATTACAAATAAAAAAGGTGAAAATAGCTAGGAAATACATTCCCCTGATTAGAGAGCATGAAACAAAGTTTGATTAGAAAAATAAATTTGACTGTAAGATAGATTTTTCTTCCTCAGTGCGACTGAACCCACCTGTGATAATTGCATTGCTGATAATAGCGGAGCAGTGGGACCTTTCGATTGTAAATCTTTCTCCTTGGCAGCATTTGAATATCTTAGATGCAGAAAAGGATACAAAGAAATAACTCTGGTATCCGGAAGAACTTATCAGCCTGTATTGTTAACAAAAGCAATCGGCGTTAGGAGAAGAAAGATGGCAATCTAATGTTTCCCTGCTTATTCGCGGCTCAGATCTCTTCTCATTGCAATTACTGGAGGACATTGCATCAAATGTGCAGTGATTTGCTTGCATTGCTATTCTGGTATTTTCACCGCCCATTAAAATTCATTCCTTTAGCTCATTTGCTTTTTCTTGCCTTGTATTTTTATCTCTGTATGGAAGGTTTTGAAAGTCAGCTTATTGCTTTCCTAGCTTGAGGAAATGGGCATTTCATTACTGGGTTTGATACAGGGATATTTTTTTCCACAATGTATAAGGATGTTTTCCAATTAGGAAAGTGTGCTCCAAATAACCAGTCTGCCTGCACTGCGGTACGTTCACGTGTTCACCAGAGGTTATGTGTTCTCCATATTGCTTTTAATTGTATCTAAACATAGAAACTTGTCTGCAGAAAAAAAACAACACAACATATGGCTTATCTAGTCTGCCCTTCCATAATCAACTGCTATAGTCCCTTTTTTTTCCTTTAGAGACCTTCTGTGCTGGTCCTATGCTTTCTTGAATTCAGATACTGTCCTCGTCTCTACTACCTCCACTGGGAGACTATTACATGCATCTACTACTCTTTCCAAAAAGAAATATTCCCGCATATTACTCCCGAGTCTACCCCCTTTCACCCTCATCCTATGTCCCCTCATAGCAGACCTTGCTTTCAATCAAAAGAGGCTCTCCTCCTGTGCATTTATGCCACAGAGGTATTTAAATGTCTTTATACAAAGTAGTAACAAAATATTTTGGCAGTGAGTGCTTGGGAGCCATGACTTTAGCGTCCTTAAATTATGCATGCAGTGAGCAATATGTTGATCATGTACAGCTCATTGGTCTTGAACTGCAAAGTTGATGCTATCTGCTAATATCCAAACTGAAATTTAAATTTGTGAATGGTCAGTCCAGTGGTTCAGCGACAGTGTTGCACACTACCATGTAGAAGACCTTGATTGAGACCCAAATCAAGTCTTCTTATATAATACCTATACAAAACAATTTTCAAAGGATGTAGGCTCCTAAATTGGCCTTTTTGAAAAATTAACAGGGCCTAGTGCCTAAATTTGAGCTCAAAATTGTATTAAACTTCTAGGTTTAGGAGTCTAAAAAGCGAGTGGTAACAGGTGCAGATTTAGGATAGGGAAAAAATCTGTGGCCCAGTATTCCTAAGGGCTGAGCACAACCCGCTGGCTGGATAAACTCTGATAAGCCTAGTGGTCAGTGGCCTTATCCAAGTGGTTTCACTGAATATCTCTTCTAACTATCGTGCCAGAGCGGTCCATGGACAGAGCTGGCTAGGGGATTTTCAGGGCCGCTATTTAGATACACTTAACAGGATAGGAAAAAACCCTATCCTAAGTGTATGTATGCAAATTGTCTATCTGGAGAACAACTGAAAATCACTGCTGAATATCTGGAATTTCTTTGCCCTCGGCAGACAGAATTAAAAAAAAAAAAACCCACTGATAGCTGTGCTCAGTCTTGACCCACAGTCCTTTAGCACCGATTGTTAGCACTAGGTACCTAAATTAGGGTTGTAAATCTAGGCAAATGAATGGAAGGCCTACATTTAGGAGTGTAACTTTTAAACTGCTAACTTCAGGTGAATTTTCAGCTAAAAACTTAGTCTCCTGGATTTGGCTGAAATTAGGGGACAGGTTTAGATACCTAACTGAGGAGCCTGGCCTCATCATTTTTATGGACTACTAGACATACAGTGATGATAAGTATTCAGGTACAGTATATTCCTTCCCAGAAGAGCTTATGATCTAAGAGAGCAGCTGAGGTAATGGAAGATAAGGTAACTTGCGGCACCAGAAGCAGAAGCAAGATTTGAACCTTGCCTTCCCTGGTACTCCATCCATCCTTCTAACTGCAAGGTCACATTCTCCCTGTTCAAGAAAAGCACAGCTGGGGATTGTGATGCTGTTTATCACTGTGTTCGTCATCCCTGAGGAGAGATAGTCCTAATTATCATGCAATGGTGACATTTAGTGAAAGGTGAATGGGGGGGGGGGAGCATAAAGACAGGAGAAAAATCCCCAACTAGCTAGGAATGAAAGCTCATGGTCCTAGTTCTGATTCAGCTGAGCAAATACTGTAAGCATGTTAGAAAATATGTAAATGAAGTAGTGGGTGACTGGCATGTTTTATTTCTTATTCTGTTTTCTTTGGCATTAAAACCTGAGTATACTGGTCTGGCTTTTTGTTTTTTTGCTCTTTGTTTTTTCTTTTTTTATTAATCAGCATTTGAAATGTCTACAATGCTGTAAACAAATAAATTGTGTTACATAACAACAGGGCCAATGCAAGGAGATGAGGCACCCTAAGTGAACCTCCTCCCTATCCCCCCCAGCCCCCATTGCCACTGTTGGAAGTCAATATCGGGCCTCGGCAGGGGCAGGATTCAAAAAGCCTCACAGTGCCAAAGGCTGAAGGTAAGCACTGCAGGGCTGTTTAACATCATTGTAGCCGCTGCAGGTCTCAGACAGGGGCAGCAGCGGTGAAAATGGGCTGCCTCGGACCATTGGCACACTAGGCAGCTGCCTAGTTTGCCTGATGATTGTGCTGGCCCTGCATAAGAATATTGGAAAGACCATACTGGGTCATATCAAAGGTCTATAAAGCTCAATATCCTGCCTCTGACAGCAGCCAATCCAGGTCACAAGTGCTCAGTAGGGTCACAAAGAATGAGTCTATTCCTTATTGCTTATAGCAAGAGAAAAGCAGTGGCTTTTTGAGTCTACATGGTTAATAATGTTTTATGGACTTCTCCTTGAACCTGTCTAAATCCTTTTTAATAGGGATATGCATACCAAATAGGTTCATGTTGGTTAGTGTTTGCCCCCAAACACTGTTCACTTTGAGGGTCATTCCAAACCGTGTTTAGTGGGGATGGACATCTGGTTTGCACATCCATCCCTGCTAATGCTTGGGATCATATTCCCTGCCCAAAGCTCCCCTCACATGCAGGAGAGATGCGCAGGGAGCTCTGGACGGGGGCAGGAGGGGGTGGGCCATAGGAGAAGGGAGGGCAGGGAGTGGGCGGGACCCTAACCCCAGACATACAGGGTCGATTCCGGTGTCGACCCTATACTTCTGGGGTTGGCAATATAGACCGGGGATTTATTCCATCTTGGAGGTGGAATAAGTCCCCCTAGATGATGGGACATGAATGCTCCAGGGCCAGAAAATGAGGTAAGGGGATAGAGGGGGTACCCCACAGCTGACCCTGGCCATAACAGGCCCAAACGGGGGTTGGGCAGTGGGGAAGGACATTTGCAGGGTGTGCCGGGGATCGGGGCTCCTTCATGGAGCTGTGGTGCCATGGCAGCGGGATGCTACAGCACTGTTGCTCCTTGCAGGAGCCTGGCTGGACTAGCCAGGTAAGGGTCGGTATGTCCAGGGTGCCTGAATTGGGGCACATCCTGGATGTCTAGATGGAGCTGTCTATCCCTGCGGGAGCAGAATTGAGTGCATCCCCGGGCTGTCTGGACGTCTGGACATCCGGACGGCCCGGGGAAACACATCTCTGAACTGGCCTCCATGTCTTTATATGTTGAATCATTCATATATTGGTCTCATTTGTCACCATTGAAGTCTTATGAGGAAGCAATTTTGTAATGAATCAGTGGGGCTTTCTATCCATTTTCAATGACCCTGCTTGTAACTTGCTGACAGGCATCTGTAGCAGAGGCAACAGCACTATAAGCCATCAAGAGTGTCACAGATACCCAACAACACCAGAGGAGGAGCAGAGGGCACTAACATTGGAAGGGCAAGACATTAGAAAGAATGAAGTAAATACCCCAAGTTAATCAAAGAAGGTAAAGCAGCATCAAGAACACCAAGCACTTTCAGAGGAGTAAACAACATCAACATTGGTAAGAACACTGAAAGGCATTGGCAGAACAATAAAACATTACTGAACTATCCAGACATCTCTAAGGCAGTGTGAGTGTGTTAAAAGAACAATAACATTGGCTGATAGGCACAGGAATACCAGAAAAGAGCCATTTCAGCACCCAGATTGACTGGAAGGCCCTAAAACATCTGAAAAGTGTAAGCACAACACCAAGACAGGTTGGAAGGCCATAACTCAACAGAGGATAGCCAATACAGCACTAAGATCAATTGAGTGAGGTCAGGCAGTGGGAGTGGACTGCAGTAAGATGAACTAAGCTGTATGACTCCAAGCTTCTATAAGATCCTGAAGTACATAAGATCCTCCAGGCTGGGGAAATGACTGGAATGACATCCTGAGTGATTAAGATAAAGAGCAAAGGATGCACTCTGATGAATGTTCCAAAACAGTGGAAGTGTGTTGAAAAGATAGCAACACTTATTGTGAAAGCAAAGTAAATCCAAGGTCTACCAACCCAAGCCGACCAAGGGTGGACCAACAGAAGGTCTATCAACCCAAAATCTACAAATACAGTACGCAAAAATGTATGGTTAAGCCCAGGCAGCAGGAATGGTGATAAGATCAGCCAAGCTGTGTGCCTCAAAATTAGAATCACAACATAGATACCTGAAGTAAAGAACATGATCCACCTGAGCTAGAGGTAGGAATTAGTAGATTGATAGGAAAGAGATTTTGTGGTATATAGATAAGGAGCAGAGAATGTACTGTGATGAAGGTCCCAAAACAGAGGGAGTGGGTTGATAGGACAGCAGCACTGGATGCAAAAACTTATTCTAGTTTTCAAGTTTCAATTTTATTTGAAATACCTCATAACAAAGTGAATTTCTAGGCAGCTTATAAAAAACCAATATGTAAAAAGTAAACATAGAAACATATAAATATGACGACAGAAAAAGACCACATGGCCTATCTAGTCTGTCCTTCCATATCAACAACTTCAACAGTCCCCTTTTTACCTTTATAGATCCTCTGTGTTTGTCCCATGCTTTTTTGAATTCAGTTACTGTCCTCATCTCTACCACCTCCACTGGGAAACTATTCCACAGATCCACTACTCTTTCCGTAAAGAAATATTTCCGCATATCACTCCTGAATCTATCTCCCTTCACCCTCATCCCATGTCCCCTCGTAGCAGAACTTGCTTTCAATTGAAAGAGGCTCTCCCTGAACATTTATGCCATGGAGGTATTTAAACATCTCAATCATATCACCTCTATCCTGCCTTTCCTCTAAGGTGTACATATTATGATCCTTAAGTCTGTCCTCATATGCTTTATACTAAAGACCACTAATCATGTTAGTAGCTACACTCTGCACCGACTCCAACCTGTTCACATTCTTTTGAAGGTGCGGTTTACAGAATTGCACACTATACTCCAAATGAGGTCGCACCAAAGACTTATACAGAGGCATTATCACCTCCTTTTTTCTGCTAGCTATTCCTCTCCGTATGCACCCAAGCATCCCTCTAGCTTTTGCCGTCGCCTTTTCTACCTGTTTAGCTACTTTAAGATCATCAGACACAACCATGCCTAGGTCCCGCTCTTCTTTAGTGGACAAAAGTACTTCACCCCCTATATTATATTGCTCCCTTGGATTGCTGCAGCCCATATGCATGACCTTACATTTTTTAACATTAAATCCCAGCTGCCAAATTCTATACCATTCTTCAAGCTTAGCTAGATCCCTCCTCATGTTATCTACACCTTCCTGGGTGTCTACTCAATTTCAGATTTTGGTATCATCCACAAAGAGGCAAACTTTACCCGACAGCCCTTCCGCTATATCACTAACAAAGATGTTAAAAAGAATCGAACCAAGGACAGGTCCCTGGGGCACACTACTGGTAACATTCTTCTCCTCAGAGTGAGTTCCATTTACCTGTACTCTTTGTCGCCTCCCACCCAACCAATTTCTAACCGAAGCAGTAACTTTAGGGTCCATCCCTAGGGTGCTCAGTTTGTTTATAAGTCGCCTGTGAGGAACAGTGTCAAAGGCTTTACTGAAATCTAAATACACCACATCTAGGGCTCTCCCTTGGTCCAACTCCCTGGTCACCCAGTCAAAGAAATCAATCAGATTTGTCTGACAAGAACTGCCTCTGGTGAATACATGCTGCCTCGGATCCTGTAATCCGCTGGACTCCAGAAACCTCACTATTTTAACTTTCAGCAGCGTTTCCAATAATGTACTCACCACCGAAGTTAAACTAACCGGCCTGTAGTTTTCAACCACATCCTTACTGACACTTTTGTGTAAAGGCACCACATGAGCCTCTCTCCAGTCCTTTGCACCACTCCTGACTCCGAGGCATTGAAAAGGTCAGTCAGTGGAACTGCTAGAACGTCCCCAAGTTCCCTCAGTATTCTAGGGTGTAGCCCATCTGGTCCCATCTCTTTGTCTACTTTAAGTTGAGCTAGTTTCTCATGAACACAGTTTTCTGAAAATTGTTCAACATGTCCCTTGCTTCTGTTCCTGTTTGTGGGTGTTTTCTGAGGTCCTTCTCTTGGTTCTTCATCTGTGAACACAGAACAGAAATATTTGTTAAGCAATTCCACTTTATCCTTATCAGCTTCTATATATTCCTCCCCTGCACCCTTGAGTCTGACAAGACCACCATTTCCCTTCCTCTTCTCACTAACATATCTGAAAAATGTCTTATCCCACCATTTTATTGCTTTAGCTATTTCCTCCTCCTTTTGAATCTTTGCCTTCCTGACTACTTTGCTAGCTTCTATAAGTTTTTCCAAATATAGATGCCTGTCTTCCTCTCTCTGTAATCTCTTGTATTTTACGAAGGCCCCCCTCTTTTTCTTCACTTTTTCAGCTACTTCTTTCGAAAGCCATGTTAAGTGCCGTCGAGTCAGAGTCGACTCATGGCGACCCTCTGGATAGCTATCCTAAATTGTGTTCGGTCTTCAGTCAGACGGCTCATTGTTGACAGACTGGTACCCGTAGCTGCTTATTGTATCGATCCATCTCATTGCTGGCCTTCCTCTTTTGCGTTGACCTTCTATCTTGCCAAGCATAATGTCTTTCTCTAATGATCTCTCTCTTCGCATGATGTGTCCAAAGTATGAAAGTCGAAGTCTTGTCATCTGAGCTTCTAAAGAAAGCTTAGGTTTGATCTCCTCTAGTACCGACTGGTTTGTTCTTCGGGCAGTCCATGGTATACACAGTATTCGCCGCCAGCACCATAATTCAAAGGCATCAATTTTCTTCCTGTCTATCTTTTTCACTGTCCAGCTTTCACATCCATATGATGTTATTGAAAATACCATGGCTTGAACAAGTCAAATCTTTGTATGGAGAGAGACATCTCTGCTCTTGAGAATCTTATCTAGGTCTTTCATAGCCATTCTGCCAAGAGCAATGCGTCGTCTGATTTCTGGACTGCTTGTTGCTTCTTTATTGATAGTTGATCCAAGTAGGTTAAAGTTGTTCACAATTTCAATTTCTTCTCCTTCAATGATGAACCTGTTGATTATGCCAGTTGTCATGATCTTTGTCTTCTTTACATTAAGGTGCAGGCCCATTTTGAGACTATGTTCTTTGATTGTGAGAAGCAAATGTTTCAGATCATCTTCACTTTCAGCCAGTAATGTGATATCATCAGCATAGCGAAGGTTGTTGATGAGTCTTCCACTAATCTTCACACCTCTGTTGTCTTCATACAATCCTGCTTCTCTGATGATTTGTTCTGCATATAAATTAAACAGGTAGGGGGAAAGTATGCAGCCTGGTCTTACACCTTTGCTTATTTTAAACCATTCTGTTTCTCCTTGTTCCGTTCGAATTGTTGCTTCTTGATCAATGTACAGATTGCGCAAGAGAACGATCAGGTGTTCTGGTATACCCAATGCTTCTTAATGTGGCCCAGAGTTTCTCATGGTTTACACAGTCAAAAGCCTTGCTATAGTCGATAAAGCACAAATAGATATCCTTTTGGTATTCTTTAGTCTTTTCAAGGATCCATCTCACATCCGCAATGATGTCTCTCTTTCCTCGCCCTTTCCTGAACCCTGCTTGCACTTCAGGTAGTTCTTGTTCCAGGTATGGTTGTAGTCTCTTTTGAATAATCTTCAGTAGAATCTTGCTGGCATGTGGGATCAGAGCGATTGTGCGATAATTTTCACAGTCAGTTGGATCACCTTTCTTTAGTATTGGTATAAACACAGATCTTTTCCAGTCAGTTGGCCATGATGTTGTCCTCCATATTTCTTGGTATAGCCTTGTGAGTACGGTAACAGCTGCATCAGATTGCTGCAATACTTCTATGGGAATGCTATCAATGCCTGGTGCTTTGTTTTTTGATAAGGCTTTCAATGCTGCTTCAACTTCTTCTTTCATCACCAATGGTTCCCGATCATAAGGTACAGGTTGAAACGGCTGTTGGTCCACTTGATCTTTATCATATAAAAACTCTGTATATTCCTTCCATCTTTTCTTGATCTTCTCAGCATCATTCAACATAGAACTTTGAGCATCTTGTAACATTCCAATTCGAGGCTGGAACTTTTTCTTTAACTCTCGTAGCTTTAGGAAAGCCGATCTTGTTCTTCCTCTAATAGTTTCTGCTTCTATTTCCTTGCAAGTGTCATTGTAGTACTTTTCCTTGTCCTGTCTTGCTGCACGTCGGAAATCTCTGTTGAGTTCTGTGATTGTCTTTCTTTCTCCTCTGGCTTTAGCTTCTCTGCATTTCTGGGCAATTTTCAGAGTTTCTTCCGTCATCCATTTTGGCCGTTTTTGCTTTTTCACCTTTTGTAGAGGCTTCTCGCTTTCTTCCAACACAACCTTCTTGATGTCATTCCATAACTATTCGGAGCTCTGTCATTTGTATCTAAAGCAGCAAATCAATTTTGCAGGCAGTCTTTAAATTCCAGTGGTATATTCTCAAGGTCATATTTTGCTGCATTCATGAGTGGTTTGCTCTTTTTCAACTTTAGCTTGAGTTTGCATACTAGTAGTTGATGATCTGTACCACAGTCAGCTCCAGGTTTTGTCTTTGTTGATGTTACAGAGCTTTTCCATCGTTGACTTCCACATATGTAGTCAATTTGATTTTTATATAATCCATTCGGTGAAGTCCATGTGTACAGTCACCACTTGTGTTGCTGGAAGAAGGTGTTTGAGATGAATAGATCATTGGTCTTGCAGAATTCTATCAGTCTTTCTCCAGCTTCATTTCTGTTGCCAAGTCCATATTTTCCAACTACTTTGCCTTCTTCTTTGTTGCCAACTTTTGCGTTCCAGTCACCCATGACTATCAGGATATCCTGTTTGCAAGTTCTGTCAATTTCAGCTTGTACTTGTTCATAGAACTCTTCAATTTCATTCTCTTCTGCAGCTGTTGTTGGGGCATATACTTGGATTATAGTTGTGTTGATAGGCAATCCTCGTAGACGAATAGAGATTAAGCGTTCGCTGACTGCATTGTATTTCATTACAGTTCTTGCAAGTTTCTTCTTTATTATAAATGCAACACCATTTCTTCTTTGTCTTTCATTTCCAGCATAGTAGACCATGTGATCATCTGATGCAAAGTGCCCCATGCCAGTCCATTTCAGTTCGCTGACACCCATCAGATCAAGTTCTACACGTTCCATTTCATTCTTGACCACCTCCAACTTCCCTTGGTTCATGCTTCGTACGTTCCATGTTCCAATGTGTAAGACACCTTTACAGCTTCTGACTCTCATTTCATGCACAGCTACATCAGCAGTCAGACTTTCCAAGGGCTTTTATCCAACCACAACATAAATGCTGGCTTTACTCTGAAAAGTCTTCAGCTCTTCCCCAGTAGCTAGTTGAGTGCCTTCTGACCTGGGGGTCTCATCTTCCAGCACCATAGCACAATTTGTTTTGTTGTAACTATCCATTGGGTTTTCATGGCAAGATACAGAAGTAGATTGCCTGGCCTTTCTTCCGCGCAGTTTAAGTTTGGTGTTGTTGCCGTTGTCACAAAAATGTGATCCTCCGCCGTCAGCACTGTCCCATTCTGCTGCTGCTGCCCAGATGGGTGGTTTGTCTTGGTCTGGCATCTCAGATGAGACCTGTCCATCTTGGGAGACCCTGCCAGTAGTTAAACTACCGATAGTTTAGCTCTCAGCATCACTGATGCACGCAAGCCCTCACAGCACGACAAGTTGCAAAAAACCATACCGGTCTCCTTTTCCTTTTACCTTTATTTACCATTTTAACAAAAAGGTTGGTTGCCCTTTCAATTTTGCCCACTGTTTTTCTATATCCCCCAGCTGTTCCCATCCCACTAATGACTCCCTTAGGTATTGGCCCATCTTGGCAAAGTTAGTCTTCCTAAAGTGTAAGATCCTCACCTTTGAATGGATTGTAACATCCCTAGTCCTAATAATGAACCACACCATCTGGTGATCACTGGATGCAAAATGATCTCCCACTACAACATCAGAAACACTTTCACCATTGGTAAGCACCAAGTCCAGTATGGCCCCTTCACATGTGGGGTCTGTTACCAATTGCCTGTATAGTTCTCCCTGTAGAGAATCCAGGATCTCCACTTCTAGATTATACTGCAGCAGGAATGTTCCAATCAACATCTGGCATATTGAAATCTCCTATCAGTAGTACTTCCCCTTTCCTAGCAATGCTGCGTATGTCTTCAATTAACTCTCTGTCCACCTCTTCCTCTTGTGAGGGAGGTCTGTATATCACACCAATGCAAATAGATTTCTCTTTCTCTCTTTCTAGTTTAACCCACAATTCTTCCTTTCTCCCTTTTAAGCTCTGTAATTCCAAAGCTTTAATAGTAGTTTTTACATATAGTGCCACTCCTCCTCCCCTTCTTCCTACCCTGTCCTTTCTGAATAAAGTATAGCCAGATATAGTTACATCCCAGTCATGGTTTTCTGTGAACCATGTTTCTGTAACTGCCACTAAATCCAAGACAGCCACTCCCACCAAAGCTTCAACATCAGGGACCTTATTTCCCATGCTACGGGCAATTATACACACTGCTTTCCATATGTTACCCCTGTTACCCATTTCCATAAAGGTATTTAATGTATCACCTACCTGGGGGCTTTCACCTACCTGGGGGCTTTCTTCACCCATCCCCAATGAATCTAGTTTAAAGCCCTCTTCAGTAGATTAGCCAGTCTACTACCAAAGACGCGTTGACCTTTCTTGGACAGATGGATGCCATCTCTGCTCTGCAACCCTTGGAACAGCATCCCATGGTCTAGGAAACCAAAACGCTCTCGATGACACCATCTACACAGCCATGCATTCATCTCCAGGATGCGAGCCTCTCAGCCCTGTCCTTTACCCTCAACAGGAAGGATTGAAGAGAACACCACCTGTGCACCTAACTGCTTCACCCTCTGTCCCAGAGCCATGAAGTCACTTTTGATACGTTCCGAGGGATACCTGGCAGTATTATTTGTTCCAACATGGATTAGCAACATTGGGTAATAGTCAGTGGGCTTGATGATTCTCAGCAAACTCTCCTTAACATCTTCGATTTTGGCACCAGGAAGACAGCATAACTCTCTGGACATCAAGTCTGGTCGGCAGATGGATGCCTCAATACCCCTCAGAAGAGAGTCTCCAACCATAACTGCTCTTTGCTTCCTTGTGGTCACTGATTCTGCAACTTTGGGGTACTTGAGCTCTGGTTCTTCCCTTTCCAGGGATGTGTTCTCCTCTTCCTCTTCCAGGGCTGCATAATGGTTCTTCAATTCAAGGGCTGGAGAAGTTGGATTGGTGATTTTGCAGGCCCTGGTGACTTGTGTCCAACCATCGACATTCTGTTGGCACCCATCTTCTCCTCTGCTGGAGAGCTTGGTTGCTGCAAGAAGCATCTCATCAATGTAATTTTCACTGTCTTGAATGCTCCTCAGCCTTGCCACCTCCTCTCTGAGTTCCTGCACTTGTTTCCTCAGAGCTTCAGCATGCAGGCATCCTGCACATGGAACCGGTCCTTCAACTGGCATTAAGACCTCTGTCTGGACAGAGGCAGAAGCTGTAATGGGGGCAAGAGGTTTAGCGATACGATTTTTCCCAACCATTGTTCTGTTCGTGGAGCTTAGGTATCTGTTAAAGCAAAAGAGAGAGATCAAACAAGTACCAGCCAGATTCCCAGCTCTCCTTTCAGAGAAAAAGCAGTTAAATCTCTTTAATTATATTAAAAATGTGCTAGTCCAAGTCTCTGTGCTTTGTTAAATGGGGAGGTGCCCTATAAAGCAAGACTGCTCACTAGGGGTGGGTGGGAGTTGGGGTGGGAAGGGAGGGAACTAACACCTGATTAGGTATCAGCAGTTCCCAAAAGCTGAGGTTACTAGAGTTCAACAACCTACTCTGCTCAAGGAAATTTCTACTAAACCACCAATAAGAAAGTAACTTTGCTTTTAAAAATATACAAAAACCCTTTTAAGAGCTCCCAGTCAGAGAGCTAGCAATTTAATAAAAATAAACCCTCAAATCCTTACCGTTGTTTGACCTGTAGAGCCCCTGTTAAGAATGCCTCAACAGGGCAGGGCTCTGGAGCCTTTTATGCAGGCCTCAGCTGCTCTCAGGTAATCAGGCCCACTAACTCCTGATTAGGTGTCAGCAGTTCCCAAAGCTGAGGAGGTTACTAGAGTTCAACAACCTACTCTGCTCAAGGAAATTTCAACTAAAGTGCCAAAAAGAAAGTAACTTTGCTTTAAAAATATACAAA
Organism: Ichthyophis bannanicus; assembly: GCA_033557465.1. Taxonomy (NCBI): domain Eukaryota; kingdom Metazoa; phylum Chordata; class Amphibia; order Gymnophiona; family Ichthyophiidae; genus Ichthyophis; species Ichthyophis bannanicus. The sequence goes on from CM066033.1 coordinate 1,376,327,178, forward strand.
AACCCTCTTAAGAGTTCCCAGTCAGAGAGCTAGCAATTTAATAAAAATAAACCCTCAAATCTTTACCGTTGTTTGACCTGTAGAGCCCCTGTTAGTAATGCCTTAACATGGCAGGGCTCTGGAGCCTTTTATGCCGGCCTCAACTGCTCTCAGGTAATCATGCCCACTAACTCCTGATTAGGTGTCAGCTGTTCCCAAAACTGAGAAGGTTACTAGAGTTCAACAACCTACTCTGCTCAAGGACATTTCTACTAAAGCACCAAAAAGAAAGTAACTTTGCTTTAAAAATATACAAAATCCCTTTTAAGAGCTCCTAGTCAGAGAGCTAGCAATTTAATAAAAATAAACCCTCAAATCCTTACCGTTGTTTGACCTGTAGAGCCCCTGTTAGGAATGCAAATTAATTATGGGAGGCAAGGCGGAATTTCTCTGTCATGCTTCCAAGGTTAGCAGAGGCAGACAAACTTAAGTCTGAGACCCGGCGTGGATAAAATTTAAAAATTGTAATATAACAAAATCACATTAGTAAATTAAGTAAAATTGAGAACATACAGGTCAGAAGGCATATTATCTACTACTTTTGATATTTGTTGAGTGTAATTCAAATTGAAAAATGCTTCCAAGATTAGCAGAGGCAGACAAACACCTCAGCAAGATAGGTTGGAAGTCCCTAAAATGAAGGGCTAAATAGTACAGGAAATCAATAGTAAGCAAATACAGTAATAGAAATTTGAAAGGAACTTTAAAGAGACAGTTCAAGGTTTTTTGACAATATTAGATGAGGAATAAACCCCTCCCCCCCATTGCCAGGTTTATTTATTTACATTCTTCTTATATACCGTGCTATTCTGCATCAGTGCGGTTTACATTGAACAAACTGAAATTACATTGAACAGGGAATTATAACTTGGAGATAACTATTTTACAGGGAACATGGGCTATGGAGGGTTAGGTGGCTTGCCCAAGACCACAAGGAGCACCTGTGGGACTAGAAACCCCAGTCCTTCCGGCCCGAGGTTGCTGTCCTCTAGTGGGATTTGAATCCCCAACCTTCTGGCCTGAAGTACCTTGCCCCAACCACTAGGCCACTCCTCCTCTCCTGGTTCAATTTTTCTTGTCAGGCTGTTTGGAACATCAGCTCAAGGAGGTCGTAGAACACCCAAAGAAGACCAACACAGCACGTAGATAGGGCTATAAGGCCCAAAACACCTGAAGTGAACCAAAAACACCTGAAGAGATCTAACACATAAACAGGATAGCCCAGAAAGGCCTAAAACATCTAAAGAGAGCCAATACATCTAGAGAGGTTGCAAGGCCTTAAACTATCTGAAGAGAGTCAGCACATCACCATGATAGGCTGGAAGGCCCTGAAACACCTAAAAAGAACAAACACGGGAAAATACCCCAAAACACCTGAAGAGAGCCAACATAGGACCTAGACAGACTTGTCTAGGAGTAGAAGTTACTGGATTGTCTACAGAGAGGACTATCCTGACAACTGGTAACAGAACCAACATATGAAGGGGCCATACTGGACCTGGTGCTTACCAATTGGGAAAGTGTTTCTGATGTTATAGTGGGAGATCATCTGGCATCCAGTGATCACCACGTGGTGTGGTTCAGTATTAGAACTAAGGCTGACAAAGCCTATGTGAAAGTGAGGGTCTTAGACTTTAGGAAAACTAACTTTGCCAAGATGGGACAGTACACTTTCTCAAGGAGTTGTTAGTGGGATGGGGATAGCTGGGGGGTGTAGAAAAGCAAAGGGCAAAACTGAAAAGGGATATTTTAAGGGCAGCAAACTTGTTTGTTAGGAAAGTAAATAAATAAAAAAGGAAATGGAGGCCACTGTGGTTCTCAAATGAAGTAGCTGAAAAGGTGAAGAAAAAGAGAGTATCCTTCATAAAATACAAGAGAACACAGAAAGCATCAGTATTTGGAAAAACTTAGAGAAGCTAGGGAAGTAGTCAGGAAAGCAAAGATGCAAATAGAAGCAAAAATAGTCAATGCAGTAAAATGGAGGGGCAAGACATTTTTCAGATATGTTAGTGACAGGAGGAAGTGTGAAGTGGTATTGTCAGACTGAAAGGTCAAAGGGAGAAATTTATAGAAGATGATAAAGATAAAGCAGAATTGCTTAACACATATTTTTGTTCTGTGTTCACAGATGAAGGGTCAGGAGCAGGACCTCAGGAAACACCCACAAATAGGAACAAAAGTGAAAGGGATCTTGAACAATTTTTAGAAGACTATGAGGTATGTTTACTAAAGGGTGTTAAGTTAGCAGGCATTAGCGGCAATGAAAAAAGATTTTACATGCTTAAGGGGCGCTGGGTGGATAGGAGGCATTCTGGTGCTACCAGCACAATAGGCCATTTAATGTGCATTAACAGGACATCAGGCATTAAGGTATCAAGCATGCATCTTAATGTCCAAAAATGGCTGTTACCATAATGCTGGATAAGGGAGCACCAAGGAAAGTCAATGTAAAGGTGATGGATGGAAGGACAGTTGGGAGCCAATGGACCTGCCAGATCCGTGGGCATCCTACGTGGCAGCCAGTAATTTGGACGAGCATGTGGGAGGCAGCTGTGCTGATGCACTGGGGGGTACCAATTTAAAACGGTGCAATGTCAGTGTGTGACATAGGATGTGGAAGACGTGTCTCCCAGCGGAGTCAGAAGTGGCAGGATGTGTGCAGCGAAAGGAGGACAGAGAAGGAGTGGTGGCATGCAGATCAGACACAGGAGAGGAGTGCATGAAGAGCCAAAATGCAGGAAAGAGTACCTGTGTAGGCCGTGATATAGCAGCTTGCACGAGAAGACATGACTGCACACAGCTGAAAGAGGCGGATGGATGGGCTGAAGGAAGGATGGCAGCAGAGGAGAGGGTGGTATGGGTTGGCAGCACCGATATGCCATAGGTGCCATCCTCAACGTATTTGTACTGTGTAGGAAAATATATGTCAGTGCCATGTGGATATCAGACATATGGGTCTCACACCTGTCCTAGCCACACAGCCACCATACAACACCCCACACAAATGTGCAGATAACTACCGGACAGGTGTCATCCAAACTGGGCAAATGGGGCACATACGGATATTAGGTGATACCTGCAAGTGGCTATCCGAAGGGTAGGATGTGTCCACATGTACAGCAGAGATATGATGAAGCCAAAGATATGATGTCATATATGATTCAGATCTCACATGTTGGTTACAGCTGTATGCGTGTAACTGTCTGTTAGTATACCGCTGTATCAGAGCATGTCATTTCGGGGTTCATCTTACCAATGAATTGGTAATGTCAGATGATAAACAGGGACTGCAGTCGGCTGAGCCACTGGTGGGTTAAGTGACCTGCTCAAGATAACAAGGAGGTGTTGTCAGTTCATGAAGGTTGTGACAGACATAAAATGCGACACTAACACATTCCGAAATGTTACATAAGGAGTGCTAGTGGGACACAAACCCTGGTATGTTGGTCTCCCAGCCATTGCTATCTGACATCTGCAGAGTGAACATGTCTGATCTCCTGCAATGGGCTGCAGTAGAGGCAATAAAACCTGCTCTCAGAAGGGCATGATGGGGGAATTGCATGTTTGCTGATCCAAAGTGTGGCCAGAACACATAGCAAAGTAGAAAAATGTGGGTCCTAGACCGTTACAGGCAGGAAAATGACCTGAGTAGCACACAGACCCAAAATGAACAAGTAGGAATTGAACCCTTGTCTCCTGGCTATGGAGACATTGCACAAACCTGTATGCTACACCCTCACACCTCCCTATACAGCAATGTCTGGAATCAAACAGACTGCAGGTCACTGCCTAACTTTGCTGTGTGTGCCAGTATAGGTTAGCCCAGAGCTACTCAAATCCGGTCCTGGAGGTCCGCAACCCTGCAGGTTTTTGGGATATCCCTAATGAATATGCATGAGATATATATGCATTAGAGATATCCTGCCAACCTGACTGGTTTGTGGCCCTCCAGGGCTGGATTTGGAGACCCCTGCTTTACACCTCTGTCATTTAAGATTGTGAGTGGGCAAGGTACAGATGTCCTAGACATCAAAAGGGTAGATAGAATGTGTCACATTCCTCCTTGATTCTCACTACCACCAAAAAGTTGTCTAATAGACAATATTTTGGTGGTGGTGAGAATCGAGGAGGAATGTGACAAGGAGGTGTAAGGCAGGAGTCTCCAAATCCAGCCCTGGAGGGCCACAAACCAGTCAGGTTGGCAGGCTATCTCTAATGCATATATATCTCATGCAATATAGTATAGGGGGTGAAGTACTTTTGTCCACTAAAGAAGAGCGGGACCTAGGCGTGGTTGTGTCTCATGATCTTAAAGGAGCTAAACAGGTAGAAAAGGCGACGGCAAAAGCTAGAAGGATGCTTGGGTGCATACGGAGAGGAATGGCTAGCAGAAAAAAGGAGGTGATAATGCCTCTGTATAAGTCTTTGGTGCGGCCTCATTTGGAATATAGTGTGCAATTCTGGAGACCGCACCTTCAAAAGGATGTGAACAGGATGGAGTCGGTGCAGAGGGTGGCTACTAAAATGATTAGTGGTCTTCATTATAAAGCATATGAGGACAGACTGAAGGATATAAATATGTACACCTTAGAGGAAAGGCAGGATAGAGGTGATATGATTGAGATGTTTAAATACCTCCATGGCATAAATGTTCAGGGAGAGAGCCTCTTTCAATTGAAAGCAAGTTCTGCTGTGAGGGGACATGGGATGAGGGTGAAGGTAGATAGATTCAGGAGTGATATGCGGAAATATTTCTTTACAGAAAGAGTAGTGGATCCATGGAATAGTCTCCCAGTGGAGGTGGTAGAGATGAGGACAGTAACTGAATTCAAAAAAGCATGGGACAAACACAGAGGATCTCTAAAGGTAAAAAGGGGACTGTTGTAGTTGTTGATATGGAAGGACAGACTAGATTGGCCATGTGGTCTTTTTCTGTCATCATGTTTCTATGTTTCTATATTGCTTAACAAATATCTCTCATGCATATTCATTGGGCTATCCCAAAAACTTGCCAGGATTGCAGCCCTCCAGGACAGGGTTGGACACCCCTGTTGTAGGCTAACGTTTACCCACAGGGACATGATCCACAGCCAAGTCCTGGACCTGTGACCCTCTGCTCATATATGCACACTGGCTTTGTGTGTTGCACCACAGAGCTGCCATATGGTTTCAGCAGGTCCTGTGTGGAGCTGTGGTCACTGACAGGTGAATGCAGGCAGGAGTAACGGTATTCCTATGTCTGCTGTGATCTCTGCATGCCCTGTGCCATACCTGTCTGATCAGGTGTGTTTGGCGGGTGTTGGAGGGAGACATGTTGTCTGCTCTGTATGTTGCCATGGCCCTGTATGCTGCTTGCTGCAGATGCTGCACCCACCGCCAACACCCTCACACCATGCTGACAAAGCAGCATGCTGTCAGTGGGGGTGGGGTGCACTCCCATCCCATCCACTATGCGAATTAAGCATGCACCTAGGGTGCCAGTTCTGGATGGGGAGGCATAGGCAAACATGTGCAGCCATGCTGCCCCCCAAACAACTGCCGCCAGTGCAACCTCATCCCCACCAGCTGCAGATACATCTCGGGGGAGGCGGACAGCCACAGCAGTGGTATTTCCCTGGGTGGCTGCTTTTTGCAGCCCCCTGTAGAGCTAGAGCTGCTGACACCACTGGCCTCTTCCTCCAGAGCTGGTGTCAGCAGCAGCAGGGGGAGCAGCTGGTGTCTCTGCCTAAGGTGCCAGGAACCCTTGGACCGCTCTGTGTTGCGCATCACCTTTTCGCAGCAGCAGCATTTTTGTGTGCCGCCACTGTCACTGTGCCATCATAGCGAGCATCACAGATGTGCAACCTGGGCAGCTGCCTGGTCTGCTTTGTGCACCAGCAACCACCATTACATGACCCATTTGCCACCCCCTTTGCCCCATTTGCACTATCAACATAGTGCCCTTTCATACTTGGGCACTATGCTATTGCTGCTAATGGAGCACTACTATCACTATCTTGGGCTCATCTGTATGTGGATCACATTGCAGACCTTAAACAGGCTCTTTTCCCTCAAAATACCTCCTTTCCACAAGGTTTTATTTAGCCTTGAGGTTCCCATCGTTAAAGGGCGCAAACATAACAGGCGGTAAGGAAGCACTCTCCACCCTGTTAATGCCCACTCTCCACCTGTTGTTGTTGTTGTTAAGTTCTGTCGAGTCAGTGTCAACTCATGGTGACCCTCTGGATAGTTGTCCTAAATTGTATTCGGTCTTCAGTCAGGCGGCTCATTGTTGACAGACTGGCACCTGTAGCTGCTGTGATTGTATTGATCCATACTATTCCCTTAATGCTGTAGGAGCCTTTAATGCTCATTAATGCAGCTTTTTTGTAGCATTAAGGGTGCAAGGTGCCAATAACAGGCAATAATGGCACACTTGCTCCCTTAACACCCTTTAATAAACATACCCCTTTATTTTAAAATTATGAAAGATGGGATAAAGGAATAATGTTTTTGTGTGGGTATAAGGCAGATTGAAGGAGAGATACCATGGTAATAGTGGATGGAACAGGGGACTATTTATTTACATATGTCACTATTTACAATAAATAGTGGCATATATTCTGGTTGGAATAGAGTCCCAGGTAGATTACCACAAAGATCTGTGTTTTATCCTCTGTTTTAATATTGTATTAACAATCTTGATGATATAATGAAAAGTCACATTTCCTATAGAATTATTAGGGAATTAATTCATCAAAGAAATGGAATGTATCCCAAAAATGGAGAAACTGTAATGGCTTACCAATAAATTGCTTTGTTAGAAAAGTGGTCAAGTTTTTTGTAGGAGAAAGGGACCAAATTTGAGGTCAAAGAGACATCTTGTTTTCTCTCTGCTTAAGAAGTGACAACAGGTCTGCAGTGGATCATTCCCTGTAGATTACCATAAATCAGGACTTTCATAAACTCCAGCTATTAACTATGTGGTCTGGTCAATTTTTTTTTTTAACTACATAATGACCCATCTCTATTTCTCAGCAAGGATCAAATTTGGCATGAAAATAATTTCAGATATTGGATACAGAATATTGATCATGCAAGGTTAAGAAATAAAATGTTGCAACATTTTTTGCGACGCTGCAGCTACATATGAAAGTTACATTTAATTTTATCTAATCACTTGTATTCCACAGATTGGTTTATGTAGTCAGCAAAAAAATAAAACTTCATTTGCAGTGACTGCTAAATTTAACTAATTTGATTTTTATTGATAATTGTGTGGTTGGCACAAACATAATGGCTTTCATACAATTTTTAGCGGATCTTGAGAGATTATGTCCTAAAAAAATAAAAGGTTTCCTTTATCAATATGATTAGAAGTTTGTTTTACAAGAATCAGTTTTTATTGTTTATTGCTATAGAAATGATTTGTTGTAAAACTTTATCTGGAAAAAAGCAATGGAGTTTCTCAAGTATTACAACTTCTGTCAACTACATCTCCATAGGCAGAATAAATGGCATTGGCAAAATCAATAGGAAGTTATAGTTTGTGGTCATCACTTTTAGCGCTGCATAAATGATTAATAGTAGTAGTAGTAGTGTTGAAAGAAAAGATTTGGAGCCCTCAGCAGTTAACATGGAGCACTTTCCCCTAATACAGGCCACATTAGTGATGGTGCACTTGACTCCACCTATAGAAGTGGCATTAGATGAACCCACACTAATGCAGTTAGTGTGTGGTGTGAACCCAGTGCTAACCACACCCACTTTCCACCCCTAACCTGCCCAGACATGATCCTAGCCTGAGTTGCACAGTTAGCGTGGGAATTTTTCCGCGATAACAGTCATGGTCCCGAACACGCTGGCAACAGATGTCCCAGATTATGCTACAACACGTGCTGCCAGCTACTGTTCTTTAGTAAAAGTCCCCCCCTCCCCCTTGGTCTTTAGGGGTGGGAATTCATTAGCATGCATTCAATTCATAAAGGTGCCTTACACATTTTAGGCCCCACCACTACTCAAGAAAACTCCCTACAGAGCCACAAAACAGGACACATGCATCTTGGTAACACCTCCAAAATATTTAATATTTCAATAATTATAAATCTAATGCTTAAAGGGATATAATGGATCGGTACAGGGCACATTTCTCAGTGCAGATTCTGCCTCCAGATTTTCCAATCACTGGTCTCAACAGGCCAAAATGAATGACTCAATAAATACTTTCTAATTATTTTTAAATGTTCATAATGCTAAGTGCAACAAACTTCAAATAGTGTTGTAGAAGGTATGAAGGCCCTTATCTGGATAAAGGAGCCATATGGCTATATCTTCAACTCTATTACAAATACTGCACCACAATGGTCCCAACTCAAGTTTTCCCTATTGTCCTAGGTTGCTTCAGGAGATAAAATCAGTTGGGCTTAGCAGTCAAATTCCAAATCTCACCATGCTAAACCACTTAGCGTTTCTCGGCATTCACTTACAGATGGGTGTAGCCCTTCCACTTGACTGTGATTTGATGGCACTTAACAACACTAACACAGTATATAGGATTAGAACTCTATGCCACTGAGATTTCTTTCTGTGAACCATGATAACATAATATTGTAGTTTCTTCTACACGTTGGGGCTTATTCTGTAAAGGATGCACAGAGAGTTGTGTGTGTGAAATGCGCATGTCCTTATTCTGAAAGACTTGTGTTCATGAAAGAGCACTTACATGCACATTTGGGAGGTCCCTATCCACAAGCGTGGAGTGTGCATTTGCAAGAGCCTGGACAAAGCATGGATTTACACATAGAATACTATTAGTTATGCGTGTCACTGCATTGCACTACTTCTAGAGCAGGTATAACTGCCCATGCCTAGATTCATGAGCATCCATATGCCCCTTACTCTATAAAAGAAAACCCTGCACACTTTACTTTATAGCATAGGCTCCAAATACACTCAAGTATTATGGTGACAGGGATTCATCTTGGTGCTAATGGTGTTGAGTAATCCAGCAGCATTAGCACCAAGGTGAATCCCCTGTCATTGTTCTACTTAAAATGTAGAAGAAACTATAATGGCTTTTTGTTGAGTTCAATAGGAGGAATGTGAGAATGCTCTCTGTTCCATAACCAGATTTGAAATGGAACTGGCATCAATCAAACAGGTATTCAGTTGAATGCAAACTCTCTGTTCTGTAAGTTTCTCCAGAAATGGAATGCTTGACAATGACTGGTAGTTTTTTAGGATGTCCTGGTAAAGGGTGCTCCTTATCAAGAGGGAATGCATCAAAGTCCTTTATAAATCTGTTTGTTATGGCCCATCTGAGAGACATCAGTTGGCAATGTTTGTGACTCTTTTATGAGGCCCTTGCTTGTCAGCTTTATTAATTTAGAGGGGTAGGAATTAAGGGACGTAGGTTGTAAATGTCTTAAAATCTTTCCAAGACAATCCTTTATCACTGAATTAAATAAATGAGTCTGAGCTCTCTTGGTTAGATTGCAGAAGGCCAGGTGAGACCTTCCGAATGTCCGATGGCTTCATTTAATTTTGTTGGCAAAATAGGCAGGGAAATCATTATCACTCATTTGTAAGAGGGCTAGCTATTTCTTTCAGAGGCATCTCTAAATGGGTTAGCTGTGCACATACCCTGACAGTAATGAACATCACTCCTAAACCAGGGTGTGTGGAGTATGATCTCAGTTTTCCAGATTTACTGCTATTGATTAGTGTAGTAATTGCATCATACCAAAGACGGACTCTTTCTGGAGTTAATACGATTTAACATGTATAGGCAATTTATCAAGATATGCTTGAAAATTCCTTTTAATCTAGCCTGTAGCACCCAACATGATGAGAAAATATTTCTGCATTCTTCTGCCACATTTTTTAAATCTCAAACGGCATTGCTTGGTACTTGTTGATGTTCTCTTTCTCCTCTTGGTGCAGAAAATAATTGGTTGGCATTAAAACCTTTATTATCAACACTATTGTGTTTTTCTCTTTAACCACAATGTCTGAACTTCATGCCTAGAACTTTTTATCAGTTGGAATGGGAATGTACCTCTTCATTTTACATAATATCTACTCCTATACATACCTTTTTGTTCAGGTTCCTTGATATCACAGTCATCAGTTAGGGTAATGTTTTTAGCTTTGCTGAATTTGTTCAGGTTCCTTGATGTCACAGTCATCGGTTAGGTTTTTAGTTTTGCTGAATGTTTTTAGTTTTGCTGAATTTTCATCTAAGGAAGGTAGCCTTAGCACATTTGTCAAGGGCAAAAGTCATCTTGACATCATCTGAAAAGCTTTACACTATACAAAATTGATCCACTAACTGTTGTTCAAACAGTTAGTGTGATGTTTTTTCTGGATTGTTATCATCTATAATATGAAGGCTAAGAGGGTCATTTTAAAAGCCTAGGGGTATATTTACTAAAGGGTGTTAAGGGAGATAGTATGCCGTTAATGCACGTTATTGGCACCCTTGTGCCCTTTATGCAGCAAAAATGTTGCTTTAGCATGCATTAAAGGCTCCAGAAGCATAAAACACGTTGAAGGCAGAGAGTGGGTGCTAATGGGATGGAGAGTGGGCGTTAACAACAGGCGTTTCTTAACGCATGTTGTATAAAGGTGTCCTAAAGCGCCTTAATGCTGGAAATCCTAATGCAAAGTAAAACCATGCAGAAAGGGTGTATTTTGAGGAGAGAGAATCTATTTTAACATCTGCAATGTGATGCACAGACAGGGAAGCCCAAGAGAGTGATAGTAGTGCTCCATTAGCAGCAATAGCATAGTGCCCAAGTATGAAAGGATACTATCTTGATGGTGCAAATGAGGCAAAGGAGGTGGCACATGGGTCATGCAGTGGGGATTGCTGGTGCACAGGGTGGACCAGGCAACTGCCCAGGTGACACAAAAAAACATAAGATTACAAAATATGCCAGACTGTGTCAGACCAAGGTCCATCATGCCCAGTATCCTGTGTCCAACAGTGGCCAATCTAGGTCACAATTACCTAGCAGTTTCCCCAAAAGACACACAGGATCCACAATGCTTGTATTGGGGCAAGCATTGGATATCCTGGGTCCTCTCTTACAATGGTATTTGGACCTTTCCCCAGGAACCTGTCTAAACCTTTTTTAAACCCAGCTACACTAACAGCTGTTGCTACATCCTCCAGTAATGAATTCCAGAGTTTGATTATGCATTGAGTAAAAAAATAGTTTCTCCTATTAGTCTTAAATGGGTTGCACTGTAGCTTCATTTCATGTCCCCTAGTCTTTCTGCATTTTGATGGCATAAACAATCGATCTACGTTTACCTGTTCCACTCCAGTCAATAATTTATAGAGCTCTATCATATCTCCCCTCAGCTTTTTCTTCCCCAGATTGAAGAGCTCCAACCTTCTTAGTCTCACCACATAGGGTTACTCTGCCATCCACATTACCATCTGTGATGTCCATCATGATCCCACAGTGACAGTGGCAGCACACAAACATGTTACTGCTGCAGAAAGGACATGTGGCAAATGGGACAGTCCATGGGTCCTGGCACCCCAGGGAGAGAACCCTGCCAGCCCCCCTCCCCCCCCCCCCGCCCTGCTGCCACTGCACCCAGCTGTGGGGGAAGAGGTTGATAGTGCCAGCAGCTGCAGCCCTCCATGTAGCTACAACTTGCAGGTATCCAGGGGACTACCACAGCAGTGGCTGTCTTCCTTCCCCTGAGACACATTGTTAGCAGGCAGTGATGGGGTCCCTGCTGAGGCAGATGGTTAGGGGAGACTGTGTGGCCATCCATGTATGCCATTGGCCATCCCATCTGGGCCTTGCGCCCTAGGCACCCACCAACCTGAATATTGAATGGGCTGGGACTGTGCACCACCAACACTGACAGCACATGGGCATGCAGCATGGTATGGGGGTGCTGGCGGAGGGGGCAGCAGCACCTACCTGCAGCAGTCCAAAGCCATGTCCTGGTCCTGTGCACCATGCACATTGCAACCTGTGCCATGGTCTGTCTGCTGGGAAGCATATCAACCCCAGGGACTATTATAGCCAGATGGCAGCACTGTGGCTGAATGCAGACATTTGGTGTGCATATGACTGGAGGATCACAGGTTCAGGTCCCAGCTGTGAATCATGCATTGCATGTCCCTGTGGCTAAACTTTAGCTTACAGTGTAGGTACAACACCAGCATGTGCAACCTGCAATGAATCAGCCAGCAAGGTTACAAACACCCATCAGCCACACAGACAGGCTCCACGCTCCACAGCTGGATGGAGAGTCAGGCTGATAGCACCAGCACACTGAGCGGGCATTAACATCAGAGCGCACTACTAGCTCCTCCACAATGAGCATACATTAACAATGCTTGAACTGCTATGGAGACCAAAGTGGCAGGCAGGAATGCCAACCATCCCCAGTTTTACACAGCGCAGTGATATGAGTGAGCGTGTGTGTGTGTGTGTGTGTGTTTCCATTGTTTTGTGGCCTTCTACACCTCACTGAGCTTTGCATTGCCTAAGCTGTTTCCAGTGTTAGTCTGCAAATATGCATGATGAGGAGCAAAGTATTGTGGTTATGGCCTGAAACAGAGCGGATTGGCCAGAATGTGTCTGCATCAGAGGTAGGGTCAATGGCTGAGATGTCATAATGCCTGTCTGCCATGTGCATGGACTGGGTAGCCACAGCATGTCATGCTGGGAGGGCACGCTTACTCTGACATGGCACAACTATGTATCCACATAGTGTTATATAGTATCTGGTTTCAGTGATGTGGGTGCATTTCTTGTCCTGATCTCTGAACCAGTTGCTGGGTGTCCATGCTGTTTATGCCATGCTTTGGTGCACATGGTTGTTCTGTGTACATGCACTGTGTGCTGCCCAGTGGACTGTCTGCAGTTTACATGTACATGGTTGGAAACTCAGTGGTCTGACTGTGCTTGCTGTGGGTGATTGTTAGACCTAGGTGGTTGGGACAAGTGGTGTTCCCTGCCCAGGGGTGGCCCAAGTGGGGTGCAGGGCCATGTGCAGAGATTAATTGTGGGGCCTCATTTGCATAGGGAACATAAATATTTGCATTATGTTAACATGCATTTTTAGTAAAAATGCGTCTTAATGAGTGTCTGGATAAAGAAAGACTAACAGATTTCTACGTTACTATATTCCAGTGCCAACCGTCAGGCACATTAGGAAGTACTATAAACACTGACCATTTAGAACTCATAACAAATCCACCATATCATAACAACTCTGCCAGGACTCACAAAGCACCAAACCCTAACTATCAAAAGACAACACTGCAAATATTAAACCAATACATCTCAGAGAATACCAATGCATCTCCTACTGGGAAAAGAGAACAAGTGGCACGGTCAAATAGAAACTACATGAACAGAATACCTCAGCTCGGTTAAAATGCAGAATATAGACCGTCACCAAAGAACAAGGGATCGCAATTTAGAAATAGGAAGACAATAATTAAACTGGGAACCCCAAAAGCCAAACTTGGGATGTACAACAACACTGGACAAATAAAACTATAAATTAATTTCCTCTTGTAGTCAACAAAACACAAAAGACGTTAACGATACACATTCCCAGAGCTGATATATTCCAGTTAATAAATTCAAAATACAAAAGTATTTTTCTACCTTTTGTTGCTTGTGCATTTTCTTTTCAGTTGTAATTGCTCCAGTCACTTTCTTCTGGTTTCTTTGTGTCTTCTGTGAGCTATCCATTTTCCTTTCTTCTCTTTTAGATGTTTTTCAAATTTTTTCTCTATATCTGCTTTAACATACTGATCTTTCCCCTTTTGCTCTTTCCTCCTTTTCTTTCCTTATTCCTTTATCATCCACTCAAATTTCACCCTTCCATTCTCAATCCCCACTTACTCTTCCAATACCCGGCCCATCGTAGACTTTTCTTCCCTCCCACACAAAATATATTTTCCCCTCTCCATTCTCATTCCCTATCCCTTTCCAGTCCTCCACCAAAATCAGCTCCCTTATAGTTTTAGACCCATCCAGCATCTGCCCCCTCATAGTCCCAGTCTCCCAAGCTTCCACATCAGCCCATTTCCAGTCCTAGCCCCCCATATGCTGTTTTCTAGTTCCATTCCAGCCCCCATCAGCCCATTTTGACTCCAAGCTCCCTCATCAGTCAATTTCCAATCCTAGCCCCCTCATCAGCCCACTTCGTCCTATTCCAGCCCCCATCAGCCCATTTCCAGTCCTAATCCAGCTCTTCATCAGCCCATTTCCAGTGCACGTTTCCCCCCCCCACACACCATCACAGACCATTTTTCCGTTCCCCCCCACCATCACAGCCCATTTGCAGTCCTATCCCCCCCCCCCAATATCACAGCCCATTTGCAGTCCGTTCCCCCATCACAGCTCAATTGCAGTCTGTCCCCCCATCATAGCCCAATTGCAGTCCATTTTTACCCCCCCCATCACAGCCCATTTGCAGTCCGTTCCCCCCCCCCCCACCATCACAGCCCACTTTCAGTCCTCCACCCCATCACAGCCCAATTGCAGTCCATTCCCCCACCATCACAGCCCATTTCCAGTCCGTTCCCCCCCCCCTACCATCACAGCCACTTGCAGTCCTCCACCCCATCACAGCCCAATTGCAGTCCTTTCCCCCCCCCCCACATCACAGCCCATTTCCAGTCTGTTTCCCCCCCCCCCCCATCACAGCCCATTTCCAGTCGGTTCTCCCCCAACACAGCCCATCCAGTCCTAGCCAACCCCCTCCCCCCCTCCGAAGAGCTCCGCACCATCTAAGGGGCTGCAGAGGGAGCTGGGGAAGCCCGCGTGAGGCCCCGACTCCCTCTGCACAGCCCGCCAGCATGAAGAGCCTTTACCTTCATGCTGGCAGCTGTTTCAATGAAGCCGCGAATGCTGGGAAAGGTTAAAGGCAATGCCCTTTAACCTCTCCCGGCATTTGCAGCTTCATTGAAACAGCCGCCAGTGTGAAGGAAAAAGCTCTTCACGCTGGCGGGCTGTGTAGAGGGACCCAGGGCCTTGCGTGGGCTTGCCCGGCTCCTTCTGCAGCCGTCCATTGAATGAGAATGTGGTTCGCGCGGGGCCCCCTTAAGCGCAGGGCCCTGTGCGAACAACATTCTCGCTCAATGGACGGGACGGCCCTGTCCCTGCCTACTCACTCTGGTAATGGTAGGGCCAACAGGTTTCTAGTAACAGCCTCCTGCAAGCCTAGATGCCCCCATGATAGTGAGCATCCATGGCATCAGTAGTTTAACAATGAGTATTGACATGCACTGTTCTAGGTGGGTCTCTATCCAACAGGGGCAGGACACAGTGCCAGATATGACTGGTGCATACAGCAATTGTGCTGGAAACAAGATGACTAACATAACGCACTAGCAGTGATATGGAATTTCAGCAGAGATCATCTCTAACAGTGCAGGTTTTGGTGAACAAGTGCTGGGCGCCCATCTTCAACCCCAGAGTGACCGCAGAAACTGCTCAATAGCACATTTTTTAGCTGTTCTTTAGCACACACTGTCAGTGCATCTTATGGAGCTGAGGTGATGGATCAGTGCATTCTCCATTTGGTGGTCAGCTGCAGACTGCTCTTCTGCATGTGCACTGCATCATGGGTACTAGAGGGCACTGTTCCCTCTAAGCTGTGCGCATGTGCGCGCACACACACCTTGCCGAGCGAGCGCACATACTTTACAACAGAGCGCAAAAAAATTACGGTTCTGATTCTGATAGAAAACAACACAGACGTCTTAAAATTTAAAAGTTGTGATTGTAATTACTAGAAAATTTCTGCTTCATTTAGTAATCGTCTATTTTCATTTAATTTGATTTAAAATCAATGTGTTGTACATACTGTATTCTGACAAGTAGTCAAATTTTAAAGTATATAACTCCAAGTGTCATTATGTGGCGCACAAAAATTTAACCTTCCTTCAAAAGCTGCACAGCTGATATTTTATGCGCACACAGCCTACAGAAAATTAGAGGGAACATTGCTAGAGGGGCTAACCTATACCGGCACACACAGCAGTCGTTTTTTAGGCAGTGACCTGCAGTCTCTTTGTATCCAGCCACTGCTGTGCAGAGCAGTGTGGAGGTGTAGCCTATTGGGTAGTGCAATGTTTCTATAAGCAGGGGACAAGGGTTCTATTCCTATGTGTTTGTTTTGTGACTGTGCTACTCAGATCATTTCCATGCCTGTAACAGTCAGGGTTCTGCACATCGGTGCTGCCAGCCCATATCACCCTCTCCTCAGCCGCCATCCTTCCTTCAGCCCATCTATCTGCCTCTGTTGGCTGTGTACAGTCATGTCTTCTTGTGCAAGGTGCAATACCACGACCTACACTGGCACTCTTTTCCACATTTCGGCTCTTCACGCTTGCCTCTCCTGTGCCTGATCTGCACGCCACCGCTACTCTGTCCTCCTGTTGCTACAAACATCCTGCCATTTCTGACTCTGCTGGGGGACATGTCTTCCCCATCCTATGCCACACACTGACATTGTAGCACTTTACATTGACACCACCCTGTGCATCAGTTCAGCTGCCTCCCACATGCTTGTCCACTTTACTGGCAGGTCCATCGCTCCCATCTGTTCTTCTTTCCATCACCTTTACATTGACTTTCCTTGGTGCTCTTTCCAGCATTTGGGTTACAGCCATTTTCATGCTTTAAGGTGCATGCCTTCCACCTTAAAGCACGTTTGTCACCTTAACATGCCTTAAGCTGCATGCTTGTCATCTTAATATGCAATGTCTTGTTAAAGTGCTTTAAACAGCCCATAGGGCACTTTACGCTGGAGTGCCGCCTACCTGCCCAATGCCTATTAAGGATTAACACCCTTTATAACTGCCGTTAACGCCTATTACCATAATGCACTTTAGTAAACATACCCCTTAGTTATAATTTGGACATCCTAAAACATGTACATGGATGTCCAAATCATGAAGATCTTTCCAAAGCCATTTGATAAATAGCTTTAAAATATGTGTCTGTTGCGGGGACAACCAAGTAGACAGAGAGTGTGGCAGAAACATGTCTGGGGTGGTGCAATAGACTTATACATTCTGCTTGATTTCGGAAATGCCAGGGATGTCCGCAATCCTGCCCAAGTTTAGACCTCCTCCAGGCATAAATAGGCATCAGGAAACTATTTCTGTTGACCTTAAAACATCCAGAGAGTGTAGAGAAGATGGGGAGTTAAGTAACTCGCCCAAGATGACAAAGAGCAGCACTGGGATTGGGACCCTGATTTTTCCTGGCTCTAGCCCACTAGTCGAGCCATTAGGCTATTAAACATCCCTATTCTCAAATACTCTTCTGGGGACATCTATGTATTCTTCCCATAGATGGCCATATCAGGCACGTTCACGTCTGTGAAATCATGCCTGAACTTGGATATATCTGCTTTTCTTACAGACGTTCTGGCTTGGATGGTCCAGTTTGCACTTGGATGTCCTTTGTAACATGTGCCTTCACATCCATATCCCAAAAGGTTAATGAGAATACTCAGTGCATTAAGAGCCATACAAAACAACCCTGAAATATTCCTCACTGAATCTTGATATTTCATTTAATGTTGGGGGTAAAATAGGCAACAAAATCATTATTGCTCAGATGTAAATGGGCAGGATGATTCTACTGTGAGGGCTGAAGCCAATTGCTGTTTCAAATAACCATTTGATTGCGTTTCCAACAATACATTCAGTACACTGGGAAAATTCTACTTTTTTTACTGTTGCTATTAAATAGGGTGAGGGGAGGAGTAGCCTATGATGAATAAAGTTAGAGAGGATGTAAATGAGTTCCTTTTAAGTAACGTGTTGGTTCCACTGAATATCCTGGACAAGGGGATTTAAACATCAGGCCCACAGTCTATATACAAGAGAATTCAACAGAATTTTAGACAGCGATAGCTATGCATTGCCGACAAGCTCACTCTCTGCCCTAATCGCGCGCACACATGCAGATAACGTGCAATCAGCCAAGAGCACTGAAAATTGCCATTTTATCTGCATTTGTCCCATGTTAGCACAACGAATGAGTATTTATAAAACAATGCACATATTCTTGGCTGCATAATGGGAGCCCGGTCAATATTCAGTTAAGTCAATCTGGCCATGCTGATCATTCTTACTACGGCTAGAGGTCTTTGAAAAAAATCTTGTCCTCCCCATTCTTGATCCTTGTGGTTGACTGCTTAACCCCTCTGTGGGAACACTAGCTGGAAGATTTGACTAGACAAATACGCAACTCATACTGCAAAAACTGTGAAAGTCCCTTAAACCTCAACCATGATTGTGTTATGCATGGGGCATGGATTTTCTTTCTATAATAAGAGTGAAAAAAGAGGCGCGATAGCCTTTTAAACCCTCCTCATCAGCTTCCTACCCCCCCCCCATGAAATGACTGCACAGCTAAGTTCTAACTCAGAACTATATTTATTGTTATGACATATTATAAACCAGACTGAATATTGCTTTAATGTGGTTTCAGTGATTAAGCTTTGCTGACTGTCTGCCAGAGGAATTTAATCAAAATGTTGAAAAACGCTTAGTCAAACCAGGAGGTCAGGTCATCAAAAACAGTAATAAAAAAATCACTCAAAAGGTTAACATGAGGGAACAGCACAGGACTAATAATTAATGAAGTAAAAAACCACGAGTGTTAGTATTATCACTGCACTGAGTTTAAGCAGGACACTTATCTGCTTAAAAGTGGTAGATGATTGAGCCAAGTTACTCATTTCCTCGCTGGTAATCAGCAGGTCTGACATACTTGAAATCCTTCCTAGACGAGACTTAAGAGTTTTCATCAACGGATTCCTCTTGATGTTGATGATTTGCAAAACAATGAGGCTGGTCCTGATGTGAAGGTTTAAGGGACTTTCCTTGTTTCTGTTAGCCTGAACTCATCATTTGTCTAGTGGAATCTTCTTAAAACCATTGTTCCCACAGGGGTGATAAGCAGCCAACCACTGGGCCATGGAGGACTTCTTGTGTCAAGGATCACGAATCATTCTATTAGTGTCATTTTCTGACTAGTTCCCTGGTATTTACCATAGAGAAATATAACAATCAACCGAAGCAAGAAAACTAAGCTCAAACCAAATAGCTAGAAAAAATACACTAAACTAAATAAACATATTTGTTTCTAAAAAAAACCCCTTTTATATGTGCATTTTAAAACAAACATATAAAATAAAATTTTATGATAATAATAAGCTCATGACTCAAAGGCACTTAGCTTCAATGATCCAGTTTTCAGTAATGGAAAGATGTATTTATGAATAGTAATTATATACCTCTTAAAAATAACTGAAGAAAACTTCCATTGCAAAAAATATATATATTTTTTTAATAATATTATGGACCAATACAAAAACTAGGAAAATCACACAACTAAATACCACCTTTAATGATAGCAGAAAAAAACATTTTCAGTGTTCATATAAGCAATACATTCTCAGCATCAATATTTATTTTATATACTTCCTTGGAAAGAAATCTTTGTTGAAGTCACACGTTTGCTGTTTTTTCATAACTAATACCCTTTGAGACTCATTTACTAAAGTGTGCAAAGCAGTTACAGAGGGATCAGCATGTGCTAAACCCCCATGGGAACCGCTACTGCGCAGTGCGCGTAGACAGCACAGGGTAATATCTGTGTTGTCTGCACTTGAAGATGCTTATTCCTGGTTATTAGGTTCTGAAAAGGGTAGTCAGACAGTTCTTGTAGTGGACCAGGTCCAAAATATAATTTACATTCGGTAAGTAATGCTCTCCCTTCTCTGGCCAACAATCCCTCTTCTCACAGGCCATCTGGAGAAAATATAAACCCTTTTTAGGCGCCAAATGGTCACCTCTAATGAATTCAAACCTGGGTGAATAAAGTTTGGTTTTGGGGAATTCTCTTTTACCCAATGTTGGGTCTGAGCTATCTTTAGCAAAATCTAAGTTGGCACTAAAGACCTTTTTTTTTTTTTGCCCAGGTATTTTCAGCTTGAGTGTGACTGTTTCTCCGGTCTCTGTGGTTGGCTATGGTGGGTAAGGAAATGAACTCTGACTGTACCTATCAATTGCATGATGGCTTGTTCCTCATCTATGTGCTCAGCTTTGCACAGGCTCCCTTCTTGGGCCAGGAACTGTGGGTTGTCCCTAGCATCTCTTCCCCCTTGATATAAATATATTCTCTGTTCTCTTTTTACTTCTCTATTGCAATTGTAATTTTTTTGTATTGTACGCTGCTTTGCCATTAGCAATGCAAAAGGAAGTTTAAAATATTCCTAAATAAACAAATGAAACAAAGAGGGCATTTTACTAAAGGTGCCAACAGGAAGTGCGTGTTTTGGACATGCATTACGAGTTCGGGAGGGGCCATGACAGCATGGACCAGTTCCCGCACTAACTGTGCAACCTCGTAGGACTGCGAGTGGGCGGGTGAGGGGCAGACAGAGAGCATGGTGAGCTCAGCACTGTTAGCACCCGCACGAATGCGGAGCATATTAGGGGACAGCACTCCACTTTAACTACCTAACGCATCAGAATTTCAGTGCTTTTGGCATGTTAGGTGCAACCCCTTAGTGCCCTTTAGTAAAAGACCCTCTAAATTTCAATTCATATGCAAAAGGCCATGTGTACAAGTGCAGTTGTCAAGAGTCACACACAGGGCAGGTGTTCAAGATATCTCTAATAAATATGCATGATCTAAATCTGCATAAATAGTGCCTCTACTGTTTGCAAATTGGATTCCTATATATTAACAATATCCTGAAAACACGGCCTTTTTGTGGAACTGGAGAACTGAACTTGTGCCCCCCTGCCATAGGTGTCAATTAAATTACAAGAAAATATCCAAATTAATTTCTTAAAGAACAGCCAAAGTTACAGTCTCCACAGTGGCAAAAGAGCACTAGCAGCACATTAAAGCAATTCTTCATAACAATATTTATAGATACTCAACTTCCCAGTTAAACAGGATTGTAAAACCTCTAATAAAGTGAAGTCCTGAGATTCTAGTACCCATAATCCTCACAGTGTCATTTATTGTAGGATGCTGGCCTAGGAGTGTTATAAGTAGCTGTTCTCCATGAGGTGAGCTACACAAAAATTGCTATCTTATTGGTATTCACAGAAGATCTCTCTCAAGGGCAAATTTCAAGCAAAATCCTTTAATGAATCTTCTCTCATGACATATCTCAGCATATACACTCAAGGGTCCCCATGAGGGAGGAGTGACCTAGTAGTTGGGGCAGATTAGCTCAGGCAGGAGGACCAGGGATTTGAATCCTGCTAGAGGATAGCAAACTTGGACTGGAAGGACTGGGGTTTCTAGTCCCACAGGTGCTCCTTGTGGCCTCGGGAAAGTCACTTAACCCTCTGCTGCCTTAGATACAGAAACATAGATTGTGAGCCCTTGGGGGACAAGGGAAAAATATAAATACCGTACCTGATGGCTTCACAGTGTGCTTCTGCAATTAGTAGCCAAGGACTACATCTACAAACAGGATATATCACTGAGCTCATACAATGATGAAATTGGTTTATAAAAAGGGCTGATTCAAGGGTATTGGATGCCTTAGGTGAACCTTCATCCCTATGTGCCTGCCTGCCCACCCCCCCCCCCCCCCCCAAATAAAAAATTGTGATATTAAACTTTAAAGGCCTGATATGCAAAGGATTTATGCTCCTAACTTTTAAGAGTTATACTCATAAATTGTCCTCTTTGAAAATTTACTAGGGCTAAGTGCCTGAATATTTTCTTAAAATGTCACTAAATTCCTAAATTTAGGAGTGGGTGGAAATAGGGGTGGATTTAGGGCAAGAAAAAGAAGTTAGCAGCTTAGCATTGATTTTTAACATTAGGTAACTAAATTAGGCTCATAAATCTAGGCAAATGATTGGCTTTCCTAAATTTAGGAGCATAGGGGAATATTGAGTGGCACCGGCTAGCCCTTCTACAGCGGTTAGCCATCATCGCTGAAATTTAAGCCTGGATATTCAATGCTAGGACCATTTCCGACCACTGGCATTGAATACCTAGGTCGGCCAAATAGTGACAAAGCAAATCAGGCAATACTCAGCCACGTCCCTGTTTGATTCAACGATGAAAGTTAGGTGAGCCTTTCAGGTGCGTAACTCTCGCCGCTGGGGCTGAATATTGCCGCTAGTCAGTTATCCCCTGAGTGCCACCCCTGAACCGCCCCCGCAATGCTCCAACTCTAGCTGGCGAGCTTTGGGACGTTCAGTGGTGGCGCCCTGGGATTAGTGCCACTGAATATCTTGCTCGCTGTGATTAACATGGTGAGCATGTCCGCTAATCGTGTTAATCACCTTGAAAATGCCCCAGTAAATTTTAAGCGCATAAATTAGGAGGAATTTTTAGCTAAAAACTTAGGTTCCTAAGTGCGACTGAAAATAGTGAACAAATTTAGGTGGGTAACTTAGGAGTCTATATTTAGGAGCTCATCTTTTTTGGCCTATCAAGCTCTATAACAGTAATCATCCCAACCCACCCTTCCCACGATAATTCTAAAAAAAGCATGTATAATTGAGCATCATACTTTCAAATCTTAAACTTTGCTTTGTACTGTATGTATATGTGTGCGTGCATTCTCCCAGCATGTAAAATAATGCGCTGATAGCCCTTGAATGCCGCTATTCTTTGCTGCTTCTCAGAAATGGCCATCCTAGGTGACTATCTAATGCTTGAGTTGGACTCGTTTATAAACATACTTTATATGCTAATATAAAGTTGCTTCTTCTTGCTCTGGGAAAGGAATTCCACGAGAGAATTATCTGCCTGTTACTATTTTACAATAAGGCCTTCATTGTTAAATGCATTGTTCAAAAATTCTGGCATATACCAGTATGTGCACTACATACGATAAATGTGTCTAAAGTTTAGATTGGACCTAAGAGGATAAAGTAAGATGAATGGTCTAATACTTGGCAGTTAAGAAGTGCAGAGTGATGCATTTGAGATGTGGAAATCTAAAGGAGCAGTATGTGATAGTAAGTGAGAAGCTGGTGTGCATAGAACAGAAGAAGGATCTAAGAATATAAGATATGTCATACTGGGTCAGACCAAAGGCCCAATAGCCTGTTTATCTGATGTTACTGCCTGGATATCCCACCACTATCTGAAATTGAAGTTGGCCAAAACCGAGCTCCTTATCTTTCCCTCTAAATCCATCTCCCCATTTCCTCCTTTCGTTATCTCTGTGGATAACACTCTACTTCTCTCTGTTTCTTCAGCCCACAACCTTGGGTCATCTTTGACTTTTTCTCTCTCTTTCTCTGCACATAGCCAACAGATAGCTAAAGCGTGTTGCATCTTTCTTAATAACATCAGCAAAATTGGTCCCTTCCTTTCTGAATACACTACTAAGACCGGTATCCACTCTTTAGTCACCTCCTGTCTAGACTATTGCAACCTGCTACTTTCCTGTCTCCCTCATAATCATCTATCTCCCTTTCAGTCTCTTCAAAACTCAACCATGCGGCTAGTCTTCCACCAGTTTTGCTATGCTCACATAACCCCTCTTCTCAAGTCACTTCTCTGGCTTCATATCCATTTTCATATCCAGTTTGAACTTCCTCTACTAACATACAAGTGCATTCATTCTGTGGCTCCTCACTACCTTTCCTCTCTTATCTCACTCTACACCCCTCCTCTGACAGATCCCTTTTATCTGTGCCCTTCTCTGCCACTGTTAACTCCGGACTTCGTTCATTCCATCTTGCTGCTCTGGATGCATGGAACACATTACTCAAGTTAGTACGCCAGGCTCCATTTCTGACCCTACTCCAATCCAGGCTAAAAACCCACCTCTTCAATGCTGCTTTTGAATCCTCATCTCCTTATTCTGCTCGTCACCTATCTGTATCCTGCCATTCTCATTGATTTATCCTTGTCCCCAGTTGTAGCATTGTCTGTCTTTATTAGATTATAAGCTCTGATGAGCAGGGACAATCTCTTACTTGTACATGTACAGTGCTGCGCATGCCTTGTAGTGCAATACAAATGATAAGTAGTAGTATTAGCAGACGTTTCCAACAGTGGCCAATCCAGGTCACAAAAGGGTGATAGTGTCAGGTTCCCAAAAGGGTGATAGTGTCTGAGGATCTCAAGGTGACAAAATAATGATACGAGGAAGTAGTCAAAGCCAGAAGGATGCTAGGCTGCATACAGAGAGGCATAACCAGCAGAAGGACAAAGGCAATATCTCTTACAAAGACCTTGTGATCCATTCCCAGGCTACTCAATTTATTCATAAGTGTTCTAAAAGGAACAGTATCAAAGGCTTTGCTGAAATCTAAGTTGATCACATCCACTGCATATCCTTCATCCAGTCTTTGGTCACCCAGTCAAAGAAATCAATCAAATTCATTTGGCACAATTCTTCTTTGGTAAAACTATGATGCCCCGGGTCCCACAATCCATTAGATTCCAGAACACTCACTATCCTTTCTTTCAGCAGCAGCTCCATTACTTTTTCCTCCATTGAGGTAAGGCTTATAGGCCTGTAGTTTGACACCTGTTCTCTTTTGCCAGTTTTATGAAGAAAGACCACATCATCCTTTCTCCAATTCCATGGAATCTCCCCTGCCTCCAAAGATCTATTAAACACAGCCCTTAAAGATCACGCCAGAACCTTTCTGAGCTCTCTCTCTCATTATCCTGGGATATTTCTCATCTGGACACGTGGCCTTGTCCACATTCAGTTTTGCAAGTTATTCATAGACACTTTCTTCCATGAATGGTGTGGTATCTACTCTATTCTCATTAGCACCTTTGTCAATCACAAGTGATCCTTCTCCAGGATTTTCTTCCGTGAATATGAAACAGAAGCATTTGTTCAGCACTTCCCTTTTTCCTTTTTCCTTTCTACAACTCTGAGTCTTGCAATTCCACAACTGGCTGTCCTCCTCTCCACAGTACACCTAAAAAAGAGTGTATGTATAATGAACATGCTATTTTCAAGCATACTTTACACCAGCATTTTGAAATGGCTAAATTTATGTCTGTATATGTGTGTATATTTAGCTATATACAAGCAGATATTTAAATACAATTTATGAAGGTACCTTTCATTCAAACATTGGATTACCTTGTGTATGCTTAAGAGTATGCACACAATTGGGAAGTTTTTATGGAACTCTCTTCCACCTGATCTTAGGTCAGAGACATGATAAATTTCATTTGGCACTAAAAATTTCTCTTTACCTTGGCTTTCTCAGCTTGAGTGTTTCTTCATCCTCTGCAGAGAGAGAGGAAGTGGTCTAGTGGTGAGAGTGAGGGAAGCCAGAGTTCAGTTCCCACTGACACGCTTTGTAACCTTGGGCAAGTCATTTTATCTCCTATTATTTCAGTTACCCACTCAGACTCTAAGCTCTTTCAGGAAGGGACTGGAGATACAGAGGTAGATGGGATTCTGATCCCGCGGGGCATGTCTAGCCCCCGCGGGATCAGAATCTCATCTAGGCTTGTAGGTGCAGGCTGGGACCCAATTCCGGTCATCCTGCACGTACAGGCCTCTGCCTGGTTAACTCAGTCAAGGCTCCTGAATGGAGCTGCAGCACCATGGCATCTGGTTGCCATGGCACTGTGGCTCCATTCAGGCCCCTTGATTCCCGGCCACCGAAGACTTCATTCATTCCCTGCAGCCTGATCCCCAATCTGGCATCCCAAGGCCAGGGTCAGGCTGCAGGGAATCTCCTGTGCCCCCTCCACCTTTTGATGCACCCCAGGCCTGCCGTACTCATCTACTCTGCCAACCCGATACGTACAGGGCCAACATGAGAATCGGCCCTGTACATCCAGGGCCGCAAACCATCCACTGCCTGCCCTAACTCTGCCTCAGCTCCGTCCCCCTTCCCACCCCCGTCTAGCTTCCCCGTACTAACTCCTTGTTCATACGAAGTTTAATTGTGGACGGGAAAGGGAGACGAATAGCGGGAATGGACATCACACTGAACAGCCCTGTGTACATCCAGTACAACTATTAAACTAATAAGGATTGTTAGATGCACTGCTGAAAATGTTCCTCATAGTTTATGAGAACAACCACCTAATTTTACCTTTACTACAAAAGAAAGTATCAGAAATCATTTGGTGTCTTTAGCTTTAAGACCTCTCTGAAGGATGTGCACACAATATGATATATCGAAATTGCAGGATCATTAAAGATGCGTTAAATGTTCTATTTGTCAAAAAAGCAATGGCTATAAAGGAGTTTATATTCCCTGATGTTAAACCTAATACACATCTGGGGCATTTCACAAATCATGTTTTGGCATCTGTTGTTTATCCTATACTGTGTCCTTGCAATCTTTTGTATAATGAAGAAAGTAACTAAGCACTTAAGACATGTATGACTGACCATGGAAGTTACCTAAAGAACAAGAAAATGGACTCACTTAGTAGATCATTGACATTGGGATGTAGTTTTGAGACTCTGAGAATTTATAATATCGAGAAGGTTAACATTCAAAGTCAGAGTAATGATTGCAACAAAACATTAATGAGATTAAAGAAGAAATAGATTTATTATCGCAGTACCTTTCTCCACGTGAGGAGAATTTTGAAATGAATTGAAGAGCTATTATTTAAGTTTTCTTTAATTTCTTTTTCATTTCTATCTAAATGCACAAAATGAATAAGATTAACAATGCACTAGTATTACCATGATCATGTTAAAGACTGTACAACAGGGTAATTAATTCTGCATTAGCAAACTCAGTTTTCCCCACACTAACTAAACCAAAGTGAAAGGACGAGTTGTCATGGGGAACCCCACTTTCCATGAAAGACTTAAAGTATCTTCCAGCTCATGTTCCCCCATTCTGGGTTACAACATAGGGCCTCTAGGTTCCCTTATCCAGGGTCGGCCCCAGAGTTGGTTCAAGGTATTGGTGTTCTAGACAAACCTTAAGCTTTATCCCCCCCCCCCTTCCCAGCTGTCAAAATCTATTGTTTAGCTTTGAATGCCCTGCTCTTTTCTATGCCCCTCCAGTCCCAGAGGTTGCCTCCCTAGGCAATTGTCTTGTTTGCCTGATGGTTGGAGTAGCCCAGTCCCTATCCCCTCAGCCTTGAATCAGGTCTTTAGTATTCCACACAATTTTCCCTTTACACCATGAAATCCAAGAGCCTCTGGCCACTGAGAGGGTAATTTTAGAAAGGCACATCTGGTTAACATGTGTTTTTGTACACGTCTATCATGACTGTTTTATAAAGTGAAGTACATGGTAGCTTGATCCTAATGATAGAACTGCAAGACTACCACTAGGGGTCGTGGACACCATTTTGAACTTGGTGTTAGCCCGCACAGGAGTGGGTATGAATCATTCCTGTCCAGGTATCCACTAGACCATCACAGAGGATTAAAGGTAGGGTGAAGTTTGGGAGGGAAGCTCTGGATCAGAGCCCGGGGGCAGGGGGTTTTAAGGGGGTAACTGAATTTAGATTGGGAGTCAAGCCCAGTGTGGGCAGTGGGAGATCTTTGGGGTACACTGAGTGTTTACAGATGCTGGGGAGGGGGAGGGGATCCCAGGATCATGGATTCTTATAAAAAGAATGTGGCAGGGTGCATCGGGGCATGTGTGAGCAGCCCGATTCTGCTGGACAGGAAAATTAACGCCAGCTTTCAGCTAGTACTATTTTGCATCAAAATATTGCAGCCTGCGCTATTCAGTGCAAGATTTATTAACCTGTGGTACTAAGTTACCACAGATTGGTGACTCACTCGGTAAATTAAGCAGCACTAAAATGTGACTGCAGCTTAGTAGCTTGCTCCCTTAGGGACTCTTTTAATAAAGGGTGCTATGGTGTTGCGCCTAACTTGCCAATAGGACCAAAACCATGGTGCATTAGTTGCAATATGTCAGGGGCGTGGAAAGCATGTTCCCGACAGTTATCATGGAGCCCTGTGCCCCAATTCTGCATACAAATAGTGTGGGTGCACTTAATTCCACCTATTTCAAACAAAGGTAAGGGTGTGTGGCTTTTAATTACTAGCTCTCTGCCTGAGAGCTCTTAAAAGGGTTTTTGGTACATTTTTAAATCAGTTACATTCTTTTTGGTGCTTTAGTTCAAAAGGGGAAATATTTTCTTTAGTGGTGTAGGTTTAAAACTCTGATTTTAGTATTTTTCTCAGCTTTTGGAAGCTACTGACACCTTATTTGGTGTCAGTTCCCTTCCTATCCCTCCACAACTCCTACCTACCCCATGTGAGCAGTATTGCTTTACAGGGCAACTCCCCAATTAGCTATACACAGAGACTTGGAACAGCAAATTTAGAACACACTTAAAAGAGGTTAATTGCTTTATCTCTGAAAGGGCAGCTGGGAAACTGGCTGGAACTTTGGTAGGTCTCTCTCTCTTTTGCTTCAACAGGTACCTAAGCTCCACCAACTGAAAAATGGCTTTGAAAATTCATATCAAGAAAGCTGTTGCCCCTGTTACAGCTTCTGCCTCTGTCCAGACAGAGATCCCAATGCCAGTTGAAGGATCAGTTCCATGTGCAGAATGCCTGCAGGCTGAAGCTCTCAGGAAACAAGTGGAGAAGCTCAGAGAAGAAGCTGAAGAGCATTCAAGAAAGTGAGAAGTATATTGATGAGATGCTTCTTGAAACATTCAAGCTCTCCAGCAGAGGAGAAGACGGGAGCCTACAGAATGATGAAGTTTGGACATGATTCACCAGGGCCTGCAGCATCACCAATCCAACTCCTCCAGCCCTTGAATTGAAGAACCATTATGCAGGCCTGGAAGTGGATGAAGTGAAAGCATCTCAGGAAAGAGAAGAACCAGAGCTTGAGCACTCCAAAGTTGCAGAATCAGTGACCACAAGGAAGAGAAGGGTAGTGGTGGTTGGTGACTCTCTTCAGAGGGGTACTGAGGAGTCCATCTGCTGACCAGACTTGATGTCCAGAGAGGCGTGCTGTCTGCCAGGTGCCAAAATCCGAGATGTTACAGAGAGGTTGCCGAGATTTATCAAGCCCACTGACTATTACCCGATGTTGCTAATCCAAGTCGGCACAAATGATACTGCCAGGTATCCTTCTGAGTATATCAAAAGTGATTTCATGGCTCTGGGATAAAGGGTGAAGCAGATAGGGGCACCGGTGGTGTTCTCTTCAATCCTCCCTGTTCAGGATAAAGGCCAAGGCAGAGAAGCTTACATCCAGGAAATAAATGCATGGCTGTGTGGATGGTGTCATCGAGAATGTTTTGGTTTCCTGGACTATGGGATGCTGTTCCAAGGGTTGCAGAGCAGAAATGACTTCCACCTGTCCAAGAAGGGTTGACGTGTCTTCAGGAACAGGCTGACTAACTTACTGAAGAGGGCTTTAAACTAGATTTGTTGAGGATGGGTGAAGAAAGCACCCAGGTAAGTGAAACATTAAATACCTGTATGAAAATGGGTAAAAGGGGCAACATATGGAAAGCAGTGTGTATAAATGCCTGTATCATGGGAAATAAGATCCCTGATGTTGAGGCTTTAATGGGAGAAGCTGACTTGGATTTAGTGGCAGTAACAGAGACATGGTTCACAGACACCATGACTGGGATGTAACTATACCAGGCTATACTTTATTCAGAAAGGACAGGGTAGGAAGAAGGGTTGGAGGCGTGGTACTATATGTAAAAAATAATATTAAAGCTATGGAAATACAGGGCTTAAAAGGGAGAGAGAAATCCATTTGCATTGGCGTGATATACAGACCTCCCTCAAAGGGAGACGAGGTGGACGGAGAGTCAATAGAAGACATACACAGCAATGCCAGGATTTCAATATGCCAGATGTTGATTTGCACATCCCTGCTGCAGTATTATCTGGAAGAAAGGAGAACCTGGATTCTCTACAGGCAGAACTATTCAGGCAACTAGGTGAAGAAAGCCCCCAGGTAAGTGAAAGCCCCCAGGTAGGTGATACATTAAATACCTTTATGGAAATGGGTAACAGGGGTAACATATGGAAAGCAGTGTGTATAAATGCCCGTAGCATGGGAAATAAGATCCCTGATGTTGAAGCTTTGGTGGGAGTGGCTGACTTGGATTTAATGGCAGTTACAGAAACATGGTTCACAGAAAACCATGACTGGGATGTAACTATACCTGGCTATACTTTATTCAGAAAGGAAAGGGTAGGAAGAAGGGGAGGAGGAGTGGCACTATATGTAAAAACTACTATAAAAGCTTTGGAATTACAGAGCTTAAAAGGGAGAGAGGAGGCATTGTGGGTTAAACTAGAAAGAGGGAAAGAGAAATCTATTTGCATTGGTGTGATATACAGACCTCCCTCACAAGAGGAAGAGGTGGACAGAGAGTTAATTGAATACATACGCAGCATTGCTAGGAAAGGGGAAGTGCTACTGATTTCAATATGCCAGATGTTGATTGGCACATTCCTGCTGCAGTATCATCTAGAAGTAAGGAGATCCTGGATTCTCTACAGGGAGAACTATTCAGGCAATTGGTAACAGACCCCACACGTGAAGGGGCCATACTGGACTTGGTGCTTACCAATGGTGAAAGTGCTTCTGATGTTGTAGTGGGAGATCATTCTGCATCCAGTGATCACCAGATGGTGTGGTTCAGTATTAGGACTAGGGCTGTTAGAATCCATTCCAAGGTGAGGATCTTAGACTTTAGGAAGACTAACTTTGCAAAGATGGGCCAATACCTCAGGGAGTCGTTAGTGCGATGGGAACAGCTGGGGGATGTAGAAAAACAGTGGGCAAAGCTGAAAGGGGGTATTTTAAGGGCAACCAACCTTTTTGTTAAAATGGTAAATAAAGGCAAAAGGAAAAGGAGACCGCTATGGTTTTCGAAGGAAGTAGCTGAAAAAGTGAAGAAAAAGAGGGAGACCTTCATGAAATACAAGAGATCACAGAGAGAGGAAGACAGGCATCTGTATTTGGAAGAACTTAGAGAAGCTAGCAAAGTAGTCAAGAAGGCAAAGATTCAAAAGGAGGAGGAAATAGCCAATGCAATAAAATGGGGAGATAAGACATTTTTCAGATATATTAGTGAGAAGAGGAAGGGCAAATGTGGTATTGTCAGACTCAAGGGTGCAGGGGAGGAATATGTAGAAGCTGATAAGAATAAAACGGAATTGCTTAACAAATATTTTTGTTCTGTGTTCACAGATGAAGAACCAGGAGCAGGATCTCAGAAAAAACCCACAAATAGGAACAGAAGCGAGGGACATCTTGAACAATTTTCAGAAGACTGTTTTCGTGAGAAACTAGCTCAACTTAAAATAGACAAAGCGATGGGACCAGATGGGATACACCCTAGAATACTGAGGGAACTTGGGGACCTTCTAGCAACTCCATTGACGGACCTTTTCAATGCCTCGTTGGAGTCGGGAATGGTGCCAAAGGACTGGAGAGAGGCTCATGTGGTGCCTTTACACAAAAGCGGAAGTAAGGATGTGGTTGAAAACTACAGGCCGGTTAGTTTAACTTTGGTTTTGAGTAAATTATTAGAAATGCTGCTGAAAGAGAAAATTGTGAGGTTTCTGGAGTCCAGCGGATTACAGGATCCGAGGCAGCATGAATTCACCAGAGGCAGGTCTTGTCAGACAAATCTGATTGATTTCTTTGACTGGGTGACCAGGGAGTTGGACCGAGGGAGAGCTCTAGATGTGGTGTATTTAGATTTCAGTAAAGCCTTTGACACTGTTCCTCACAGGTGACTTATAAACAAACTGAGCACCCTAGGGATGGACCCTAAAGTTACTGCTTGGGTTAGAAATTGGTTTGGTGGGAGGCGACAAAGAGTACAAGTAAATGGAGTTCACTCTCAGGAGAAGGATGTTACCAGTGGTGTGCCCCAGGTATCTGTCCTTGGTCCGATTCTTTTTAACATCTTTGTTAGTGATATAGCGGAAGGGCTGTCGGGTATGGTTTGCCTCTTTGCAGATGATACCAAAATCTGCAATAGAGTAGACACCCAGGAAGGTGTAGATAACATGAGGAGGGATCTAGCTAAGCTTGAAGAATGGTCTAGAATTTGGCAGCTGGGATTTAATGTTAAAAAATGTAAGGTCATGCATTTGGGCTGCAGCAATCCAAGGGAGAAATACAGTATAGGAGGTGAAGTACTTTTGTCCACTAAAGAAGAGCGGGACCTAGGCGTGGTTGTGTCTGATGATCTTAAAGTAGCTAAACAGGTAGAAAAGGCGACGGCAAAAGCTAGAAGGATGCTTGGGTGCATACGGAGAGGAATGGCTAGCAGAAAAAAAGGAGGTGATAATGCCTCTGTATAAGTCTTTGGTGCGACCTCATTTGGAGTATAGTGTGCAATTCTGGAGACCGCACCTTCAAAAGGATGTGAACAGGATGGAGTCAGTGCAGAGGGTGACTACTAAAATTAGTGGGCTTCATTATAATGCATATGAGGACAGACTTAAGGATCTTAATATGTACACTTTAGAGGAAAGGCGGGATAGAGGTGATATGATTGAGATGTTTAAATACCTCCGTGGCATAAATGTTCAGGGAGAGAGCCTCTTTCAATTGAAAGCAAGTTCTGCTAAGAGGGCACATGGGATGAGGGTGAAGGGAGATAGATTCAGGAGTGATATGCGGAAATATTTATTTATGGAAAGAGTAGTGGATCCATGGAATAGTCTCCCAGTGGAGGTGGTAGAGATGAGGACAGTAACCGAATTCAAAAAAGCATGGGACCAACACAGAGGATCTCTAAAGGTAAAAAGTGGACTGTTGTAGTTGTTGATATGGAAGGACAGACTAGATAGGCCATGTGGTCTTTTTCTGTCCTCATGTTTCTATGTTTCTAACTGGTAACAGAATCTACATGTGAAGGGGCCATACTGGACTTGGTGCTCACCAATGGTGAAATTGTTTCTGATAATATAGTGGGAGATCATCTCACATTCAGATGGTGTTGTTCAGTATTAGGACTAGAGCTGACAAAATCCATTCAAAAGTGAAGGTCTTAGAATTTAGGAAAATTAACTTTGCCAAGATGGGCCAATACCTCAAGGAGATATTAGTGGGATGGGAACAGCTATGGGATGTAGAAAAACAGTGGACAAAACTGAAAGGGGATATTTTAAGGGCAATCAACCTTTTCATTAAAATGGTAAATAAAGGTAAAAGGAAAAGGAGACCGCTATGGTTTTCGAAAGAAGTAGCTGAAAAGGTGAAGAAAAAGAGGGAGGCATTCATGAAATACAAGAGATCACAGAGAGAGGAAGACAGGCAAATTTGGAAAAACTTAGAGGAGCTAGCAAAATAGTCAGGAAAGCACAGATTCAAAAAGAGGAGGAAATAGCCAAGGCAATAAAATGTGCAGATAAGACATTTTTCAAATATGTTAGTGAGAAGAGGAAGGGCAAAAGTGGTATTGTCAGACACAAGGGTGAAGGGGAGGAATATGTAGAAGCTAATGAGGATAAAGCGGAATTGCTTAACAAATATTTCTGTTCTGTGTTCACAGATGAAGAACCAGGAGCAGGACCTCAGAAAACATTCACAAACAGGAACAGAAGTGAGGGGCATCTCGATTGATTTTCAGAAGACTGTGTTCATGTGGAACTAGCTAAACTTAAAATGGACAAAGCTATGGGACCGTATGGGATACACCCGAGAATACTGATGGCACATCAGGGAATTCTAGCAGCTCCACTGACTGACCTTTTCATTGCCTCTTTGGAGTTGGGAGTGGTGCCACAGGACTGGAAAGAGGCACACGTGGACCCCTTACACAAAAGCGGATGTGGTTGAAAACTACAGGTCAGTTATTTTAACTTCGGTGGTGAGTAAATTATTGGAAGCGCTGCTGAAAGAGAAAATAGCAAGGTTTCATGAGTCCAACGGTTTACCGATCTGAGGCAGCATGGATTCAACAGAGTTGGACTGAGAGAGAGCTCTAGAGGTTGTGTATTTAGATTTCAGTAAAGCTTTTGACACCATTCTGCACAGGTGGCTTATAAACAAACTGAGCACCCTAGGCATGGACCCTAAAGTTACTGCTTGGGTTAGAAATTGTTTGCGTGGAAGGTGGTAAATGGAGCTCACTCTGATGAGAAGGTTACCAGTGGTGTCCTTGGTCCAATTCTTTTTAACATCTTTGTTAGTGATATTGCGGAAGGGCTTGCCTCTTTGCAGATGATACCAAAATCTGCAATAGAGTTGACACCCAGAAAGGTGTAGATAACATGAGGAGGGATCTAGCTAAACTTGAAGAATGGTTTCGAATTTGGCAGCTGAGACTTAATGTTAAAAAATGCAAGGTCATGCATTTGGGCTGCAGCAATCCAAGGGAGCGACATGGTATGGGAGTGAAGTAATTCTGTCCACAAAAGAAGAGCAGGACCTAGGTGCGATTATGTCTGATGATCTTAAAGTAGTTAAACAGGTAGAAAAGGCAATGGCAAAAGCTAGAAGGATACTTTGGTGCATAGGGAGAGGAATGGCCAGCAGATGAAAGGAAGTGACAGTGCCTCTATATAAGTTTTTGGTGCAACCTCATTTGGAGTATTGTGTGCAATTCTGGAGACCGCACCTTCAAAAGCATATAAATAGAGTGGAGCCGGTGCAGAGGGTGGCTACTAAAATGGTTAGTGATCTTCGTTATAAGGCATATGAGGACAGACTTAAGGATCTTAATATATAGGCTTTAGAGGAAAGGTGGGATAGAGGTGATTTGATTGAGCTGTTTAAATACCTCCATGGCATAAATTCTCAGGAGGAGAGCCTCTTTCGATTGAAAACAAGCTCTGCTTTGAGGGGACATGGGATGAGGGTGAAAGGGGATAGACTCAGGAGTAATATGTAGAAATATTTCTTTATGGAAAGAGTGGTAGAAGCGTGTAATAGTCTCCCAGTGGAAGTGGTAGAGATGAGGACAGTATGTGAATTCAAAGAAGCAGGGGACAAACACAGAGGATCTCTAAAGGAAAAAAGGGAAATGTTGTAGTGGTTGGTATGGAAGGACAGACTAGATAGGCCATGTGGTCTTCTTCTACCATCATGTTTCTATGTTTCTATTGAGGTGGCATTAGGTGATTGCAAGGGTTGCAGTTAGCATGGTGTCTACCTCTGCACTAACTATGCAGTGCTCAGGATGCCCACTCTGCTTCTCTAACCTGCCCCTTAGAATCCCACCGCGCGATTCATAGTTAGCATGGAACCCAGTCTATGCTAACTATCATGGCCCTGAGGTAGATGTCAAAGTGTGTCCCAGCACATCTTCAGGGCATGCTAGTAAAAGGCCCCCTTAAAATGCATGCAAATCCTTTGTATGTGCATCTACTTATAAATTAACGCATGCACATTTGATTTATGGGCTAAAATGAATTCTAGCATGCATAAAGGAAGTCTTTTTATTAAGTTATTTCTGTGCGTAAGTGGGCACATATGCATGTAAAGGGCCTTATAAAATTCCAACCATCTTAAAGTACGTGCTTTGATATGATGGCGTGTAATCTGCCGGTATGCGTGCACTGGGGCAGAGTTTGGGAAGAGCGTTCAAGCATGCATGCAGATTATAAAATACTATAATTTATACACATACTTAGACATTGTAGGCTTGGACATTTATACCAGCTGCGGGGTTGGTGTAAATGTCTGTGTCTGTAAAATAGGCATGAAATCTGCCACTTAAGCTAGCATTTTATAAAGACAAGTAGGCGCCTAAAATTGCAAGAATCTAGATGCCTAAAACCATTTTCAAACTAAGGGATATGTTTACTACACCATCCTAATGTTACCGGCGCTAGTTGCAGCGTTAATGTGAGGAATACCATATAAGAAAGTGGGCGTAACAGCGTTGAAGTGGCAGTGGCCGATTAACGTGCGATAGAGGGCGCCTTGGCTTGTTAATGCGCAGTAACCTTAAATTCATGCCAGCACTGTATATAGGGCACCTTATACAGCTCCATGGCAGACAGGGCACTTTATAATGTGCCCTATAGGTTACGGCACTGAGGTGAGGGTGATTTTGGCTGGCAACACAGATTGTAGACATGTGTCTGACTGTTACAGGAATTAAAAGGAAATGCCTCAGATAGACTTATTAAATAACATCACTGCAGGACTGAACTCATGAACTCTGCCTTGACAGTCATTGTATTAACCAGTGGGCTACACCTCTATAGCTTTTATCACAGCGCTGGCAAGCTACAGAAGGACTGCAGGTCACCGTACAAACCGTCTTCTGTGGTTACTGGGATAGGGTAAACCCACCAGTACCCATGATGCACTGCACATGCAGAACAGCAGTCTACATCTGATCACAGAATGGAATATGCGTCTCCACAGCACCTCAGCCAGGTGGTGGGAACTGACCGTTTGTGTTACTTGCACAGAGTAGCTGCAGACCGTGACATTGTGTGGGTCCTGTGCTCCCCCTGAGGGTGAGGTGGGTCGCCCAGCACCAGGTCCACAGTACCCGGGTAGGATGAGATAGCGTTTGCTGCAGGTTCCCATTAGTGCCAGTATATGGTAGGTATTTCTTGTAGACACACCTAGGATAATCCTGTGTCTATCTGCGTTCCCCAGTGCACCCAAAATAGTGCATATCCAGTGTAGTTGCCATGGTCATGTGTTGTAAGAGCAGAGTTGTATCTGGACTCACATGTGGATTATGTAGCACCATGCATGATACTCTCTGGGTCAAGGTGGTGGACAGGATCTGCCCCCCAACAGACCCACACTCTACATCTTTGCAATGGAGGTAGTAGAGGGACATGATGAAGGGCTGTGGGACCAGCAACCCCAGTCCAGTTGGTGAATGGACACCATCCATGGAAGGTGATGCAGAACAGTACTTATCACATAGGACACTGGCAGACAGGAGGAAGGCCTGGCACAGCTCAGGTGCCCCCACCGCAATCTGGCATTCACCAGCAGAGATCACAGTCAGCCTGCACCTGCAAGGTGCTCCACCCATACACATACTAACTGCAGACAGTCTGCTAGCCAGTATATGTTACCAGAGGAATTATGAGCACCAAGATGTGAGATGTAAGCACAAACACCAAGCAGGTATGTCAGTGAATGGGCCCCAGAAAAGAAAACTCACAGCTATCACTTGAGAGAAACACTGTATGTGGGAACCTAGCCATGCCGTGGTCACTGCTCAGTCAGGGTGAGAGTGACATCCCAGCATGACATGCTGTGGCCACCCTGTCCGTGCAGGTGGTGGTCGGGCACTACAGTGCCCCAGCCATTGCCCTATGCCTTGTGCAGATGCATCCTGCCCAGACCTCCGTGTCCAGGCCATACCCACAATACCTTGCTCCTTATTATGCACATTGGCAGGCTAACACTGGAACAGTGCAAGCATTGGGGGCTCAGTAAGGTGTAGGCAGCCACACAACACTAGATAGACATACACACACTCCCACACCTATTTCAGCATTGTGCAAAGATAGAGGTGGTTGGCAGCCCTGGCCGCCACACCAGTCCTGGGCATAGTGCAGGCATTGCTAAGGTATGCAGGTGCTAGTATTGGTAGCTGCTGCTCCGTGCAGGGCCCAACAGCGTGACTCTCCATGAGGCTTTGGATAGTGGAGCCTGTGGGTGTGGGTGTTTGTGCCCCTGTTGGCCGATGCTCTAGGGCAGAGGTTCCCAACTCCGCTCCTGGTGGGCCAAACACGATTCAGGTTTTCAGGCTGTCCTTAATGAATTTGCATGAGATACATTTGCATACAATAGGGGCACTGCATACCAATGCATCTCATGCATATTTATTAGGGACATGAAAAAAACAAACTAACTATTGCTCTACACTATAGGGAGATTTCTATTGAGCATGCACTGGCGTTTTTGATCAGCTGGAAGACAGTTTCACATTGCAGTTACATGGAGCGTTGAGACAGGGTGAAAAATTTGGTGTTGGCCTGAAACGCAGTGCTGTGTACCTGGTTTATAACTGCAAATTGTTTTGAAGGAGACTTTTGATGAAGCCCGATACATTATTGAAGTGGATCGTGCAGAAGAGTGTTACGGAACGTTTCAGATAAGTTTAACCCCGAGTTCTCTTGTGCTTCTGGATTGGGCTTCTGGGAATACCTTATTGGATTTTTAAATCACTACACATTAGTAGGTTTTATATTGGTGGCACTTATTTGTGGTGTTTCACCTTGAAATATAGCTCCTTTGGGGGCTCAATAATAAAAATTTGAGCAAAATGGAAGTTTAGCTTCAAGAGGTGGTCAAACCCTCAAGGCTGTTCTTCCGACATTATTACATACACGCCAGTTATTTGATTCATGCATATTTCTCTATTATTGGTTGGGGTATTTATTAGGGACAGCATAAAATCCTGAATGGTGTTTGGCCCTCCAGGACTGCAGATGGGAACCTCTGCTCTAGGGACTGCACATGTTTATGGTGTTTGTGTGCTGTAGGGTAAAATACAGGGACATGGTCTGCAGGAGCCACAGCTGGGACTTGAACTTGTGACCTTCTGCCCCTGAACACACTGGCTGTGTGGACTTCACCAAACTGTTGCCACAAAAGTGGGTCGTTCCCTGGGGATGCCATTACTGTTCATCAGACAGACCTTGTCTGTTGCACCGCACGCCACCCACATGAACAGGGCTTGGCCTTGGTGTTCTGTGGGCAGATGCCACTGCCTCCTCCACCACCAGTACCCCTCCTCCACCATGCTGACTTGCCCTTATGTCGGTGGTGCTGTTGGTGCGCAGTCCCAGTCCATCCAGTGTGACGGTGGGCAGCTGTCTATGGTGTAGGATCTGGGGTAGGGGTGCCTACATAGACATCCACGCTTCCCCCCCTCCCCCAGCAATGCCTGTCAATGTTATGTGCCCTTTGGGGTACCTGATGGGTACTGTCCCCTGGGACACTGTGAGACACACACTCGTGGACATGTTTGACCTTGGTCAGTTGCTGGCTTGCTGGTTTGCAGTTTCTATGTTTCTATGTGCCACCTAGGCATCTGCCTAGTCCACCCTGTGCCCCAGCTGCCCCACTGTATGTCCCACCTGCAGCCCCCTGTACACCATTTGCAGCCTCACCGTAGTGCCCTTTTCATACTTGGGCACTATGCTGTTGCCACACATGTATCACTACTATCACTTTTCTTGGTTTCCCTTCCTTTGCTGTACATTGCTGACTGAACTGGTTTCTCTCTCCTGCTAATGTGCCTCTAGCGCAAGGTTTTCACTGGCACTAATTTTCAGACCTTCATTTCACAGCGTTAGTGTGCATGGAGTCTCTCCCCGCCCACTCTCTGCCCATTGACCCCTTCTCTCCACCCTCTGGGGAGCCTTACTCCACACTCTGTGTGCTTTAATACTGCAGGAGACGTGTTCACGTGAAACCTCACGCTATCGCATGATAATGTTACTTTATCGCTGACTAACATTACGTATCGTGCGATGACGTTACGTACCGCGTGCAAATAGCGCCGCTGCAACGTTATCGCTGTTTAGTAAACATGCCCCTAGGACTCCTCTTACAAACTGACCCTGACAACGTTCACCTAAAGAATTAATATGTGAAATAAAATTAAAAGAAAACCTGAAAATCAGAAAAAAAACTCATTTTAAAAGAGCACAAACTATTTTTGTCCATGCTGTCTCAGAGACATGGTAGAAGTAGGATAACCAGTAGGGCACTGCGATACCTGGGTACAAACTATATTGTAATGATAGAGCTGATTAAACTGATGGAGGTGTTGAGCTGTATGTTAGAGAGGGCATTGAGTCACAAAGGATTAAAGTTTTACAGGAAACAAAATTTGCTGTAGAATCTCTATGGATTGAAATTCCATGTAAAAAGGGTAAGACGATGGCAGTGGGGGTGTACTATCAACCGCATGGCCAGAATGAACAAATGGATGATGAAATGCTCAAAGAAATCAGGGAAACTAAAAAAAGTTACAGCACAGTAATAATAATGGGTGATTTCAATTACCCTGGTATTGACTGGGTCAGTGTCATGGCAGGACATGCTAGGGAGATAAAGTTTCTAGATTAGTGATTCTCAACCTGTGGGTCGTGACCCCCACGGGGGTTGCCACAGGATTTAGCGGGGGTCGCCTCACTCCGCTGTTAAAAAAAAAAAAATGCACAAGTTGCTGCCGCTGCTGAGTCCGTTTCTTGGCAGCTGCAAACTCACTGCTTCCCTTCTAATGCAGCCATGGCTCCCTGCCTCTTAGGGAACCGCAGCTGTGCCTGCAAAACCATTGCAGAGCCATCCAGTCTCTCAACAGGTTCTGTGCAGCATTGTCCCGCCTCCAAAGGAAGTTATCACTTCCCTTGGAGGCGGGACAATGCTGCATGGAGCCCGTCGAGAGATGAGAAGGCTCCACAACAGTTTCATAGGCACAGCCGCGGTCCCCTAAGAGACAGGGAGCCGTGGC
Organism: Ichthyophis bannanicus; assembly: GCA_033557465.1. Taxonomy (NCBI): domain Eukaryota; kingdom Metazoa; phylum Chordata; class Amphibia; order Gymnophiona; family Ichthyophiidae; genus Ichthyophis; species Ichthyophis bannanicus. Next base: position 1,376,367,569 of record CM066033.1, read on the forward strand.
TGCAGAAGAACAGAACAGTAGCAGGCAGACAGGGAGACAAGGAGAGGGGAGGAGGGGGCAGGGAACCTGCAATGGGGCTGACATGAGGGAGGGAGGGAGGAGGGGGCTGACATGGAGGGAGGGGGCTGATGGACAGGGGGGCTGACATGGAGGGAGGGGGGCTGACATGGACAGAGGGGGGCTGACATGGAGGGAGGGAGGGCTGACATGGACAGAGTGGGGACTGACATGGAGGGATGGATGGATGGATGGAGGGAGGGAGGGGGCTGACATGGACAGGGGGGCTGACATGGAGAGAGGAGGGGCTGACATGGATGGAGGGAGGGAGGGAAGGGAGGGCTGACATGGAGAGATGGAGGGAGGGAGGGGTGGCTGACATTGACGGATGGATGGATGGATGGATGGATGGAGGGAGGGAGGGAGGGGGCTGACATGGACATAGGGGGGGCTGACATGGAGGGAGGGAGGGAGGGAGGGAGCTGACATGGACAGAGGGGGGCTGACATGGAGGGAGGGAGGGGGGGCTGACATGGACAAAGGGAAGAGACAGCGGGACATACTGGACAGACAGGGGATAAATGTTGGACAGAGGGGAGAGACAGTGTGGGTTAGGATTATAATGGGCAGATGGGGGGGGGGCTAGGACTGGTAATCGGTTGATTAGGGAAGGCTAGGACTTGGAATGGACTGATCAATGGGGGGTTGGGACTAGTAATTGGCTGATAGGGGGGTAGTAATGGACTGATTGGGGGCTGCATTGGAAATGAGCTGATCAGGGAGGTTAGGACTGGAAATGGGCTGATTAGAGGAGGCTAGGACTGGTAATGGGCTGATGGGGGGGTAGGACTGGTAATGGGCTGATGGGGGGATAGCATTGGAAATGAGCTGCAGGGAGGATAGGACTGGAAATGGGCTGATTAGAGGAGGCAAGGACTTGTAATGGGCTGATGGGGGGGAGGGTAGGACTGGTAATGGGCTGCTTAGGGGAGCCTAGCACTGGTAATGGGTTTGAGGAGGGACTAGTACTGGAAATGAGCTGATTAGGGGAGGCTAGCACTGGTAATGAGCTGATGGGGGGTAGGACTGGTATTGGGCTGATTAGGGGAGGCTAGCTCTGGTAATGGGGTTGAGGGGGAACTAGCACTGGAAGCGAGCTGATTGGGGGGGCTTTGACTGGGAATGGGCTTATTGTGGGGAGGGGAGGATAGAGCTGCGGGTCTTGGAAGAAAACTGGGGGCTAAAGCAACAAATGGGCTGATACGAGGGGATGGGAGAATGGAACTGGAAGGGAGTGGATCTGAGAGGGGCTGCCATGGTATTTGTACTAGAAGGTACTGGTCAGTGGGGAAGGAGGGGGACTGGAAGGGAATGGACACCAGTGGAAGTCATGGGAATGCAAGTTGACATTGGAAGGTACTGAGAGTGAGGACTGGAAAGGGGCTGATACTGGGGAGGGTTACTGGGACTGGAAATAGGCTGATGGAAAGAAGTGAAGAAAATGAAAGAAGAGATAAGAAATGGCAGATGGACCACAGACCACAGAAAGAGAGCTAAGAGAAAACAGGAAAGTAGAAGCCTCAGATCGGGACCAGCATGATCAGAGAATAAATTGGTCAGACAGCAAAGGTAGAAAAAATAATTTTATTTCATATTAGTGATTTGACTACAAAATCATCATAATTTTGAAATCAAATATTGTTACTTGTGATTAATTATTGTGGTTTAAATAAGTAAATTTTATAAATAAAAAATATTGCAAAGGCCTATAATATATTAATAATTTAACAAATGATTACAGTGACAATGCGTTAATGGTAAAGGAAGAGAGATGCATTTGATTTTATCAGTGGGGGTCACCACAAGTTGATCAATGGCAAAAGGGGTCACGGTACAAAAAAGGTTGAGAACCACTGTTCTAGATGAAATAAATGATTGCTTCTTGGAGCAGTTGGTTCATGAACCGACCAGAGGGGAAGTCATTTTGAACTTAGTCCTTAGTGGAACACCAGAACTGGTGCAAGAGATAATGGTGTTGGGGCCACCTGGCAATAGTCATCATAGCATGATCACGTTTGATTTAATTAATGGAGGAGGGATGGTAAGGAAATCCACAGTATTACCATTTAACATTTGAAAGAGAGACTATGATAAAATGAGGAAAATAGTTAAGAAAAAACTGAAAGGAGCAGTTGCAAAGGTTAAAGACTTACATCAAGCTTGGGTGTTGTTTAAAAATGCTATCTTAGAAGCCCAGACCAGCTGTACTCCACGCTTTAAGAAAAGTGGAAGGAAGTCCAAAAAAATGCAAGCATGGTTTAAAGGGGAGGTCAGAGAGGCTGTTGTTGCCAAAAAAGCATCTTTCAGGAAATGGAAAAAAGAGCCAAATGACGAAAACTGGAAACAGCACAGGCACTGGCAAGTTAGATGCAAGGCATTAATAAGGCAGGCAAAGAGAGAATTTGCGAAGAAGCTTGCCGTGGAAGCAAAAATGCATAATAAAGACTTTTTCAAGTACATTTGTAGCAAAAAAAACTGTGAGAGAGTTAGTTGGACCATTAGATGATAGAGGGGTAAAAGGAGCACTAAGAGGAGACAAGGCCACAGCGGAGAGACTGAATGAATTCTTTGCTTCGGTCTTTACTGAGCAAGATGTAGGGATGTTACCCATGACTGAAGTGGTATTTAAAGGGAATACTGCAGAAGAATTGAAAGAAATATCGATAAACCGGGAAGATGTATTACAACTATTTGATAAACTGAAGAGTAGCAAATCACCTGGAATGGATGGCATACATCCAAGGTTGTTGAAAGAACTGAAATATGAGATTGCAGACCTGCTATTAGTAATCTGTGAACTATCATTAAAATCATCTGTAATACCTGAAGATTGGAGGATGGCCAATGAAACACCAATTTTTAAAAAGGTTCCAGGGGTGATCCTGGAAACTACAGACCGGTGAGCCTGATGTCAGTACTGGGAAAAATAGTAGAAACTATCATAAAGAACAAAATTACTGAACATGTAGATAGTCATGGCTTAATGGGAGACAGTCAACATGACTCTAGACAAGGAAGATCTTGTCTTACTAATCTGTTATGTTTTTTTGAAGGTGTGAATAAACAGGTAGACAAAGGTGAATCAGTTGATATAGTGTATCTGGACTTTCAGAAAGCCTTTGACAAAGTCTCTCACCAGAGACATTTGGCAAAACTAAATAGTCATGGAATAGGAGGCAGTGTACTATTGTGGATCAGGAACTGGTTAAAAGATAGAGAGCAGAGGGTATGGCTAAATGGCCAATTTTCCCAGTGCAGAAAGGTGAATAGTGGAGTACCCCAGGGATATGTGCTGGGTCCTCTGCTTTTTAACATATTCATAAATGACCTGGAAATGAGAATAGCGAGTGAAGTTATAAAATTTGCAAATGACACAAAACTATTTAAAGTAGTTAAAACCCATGAGGATTGTGGAAAATTGCAATAGGAGCTTGATAAATTGGAAGACTGGGCATCCAAATGGCAGATGAAATTTAATGCGGACAAGTGCAAAGTTATGCACCTAGGAAAGAACAATCCAAACTATGGTTACACAATGCAAGGTTCAACATTAGGAACCGCCACCCAGGAAAAAGATTAGGCGTCATCATGGATAACATGTTAAAACCCTCCGCCCAGTGTGCAGCGGCAGCCAAGAGAGCAAATAGAATGCTAGGTATCATAAGGAAAGGAATGGAAAATAAAACAAAGGATATTATAATGCTTCTGTATCATTCCAGTGTGTGACTGCACCTTGAATATTGTATGCAATTTTGGTTGCAATATCTTAAAAAGGATATAGCGTTATTAGAACATGTACAGAGAAGAGCCACCTGTGGGGCCTGGTAGTCCACAAAAGTTCCCCAAATATTGCCAATCACCAACAAATCTCTCAGACAACAATTGCTTAGCTACAAAAGCACTTTTATTCGGTATACCAAAGCAAAATAAATTGCAAATGCAGATAGCAAATATATGTCTGAAAAGGTGGCAGGCAACCTACTCTCTGTACCGGAGTTAGAGAGCAGATTGCCCCCGAGCTAGAGAGCTGCCTCCTAATATACTTTTTCTCTCTGTCACATTTTCTAGAAAGTACTGCATAGCTTCTGATGTCATATGCAGGGTTTTTTTCTATGGAGTACGTGCAGCTTTCTGCAAAGTCTGCAAAATTTCTCCTTGGGACCCTCCCCATGATTATTTGGGCCAGCAACTGCTTTTCTTCAAGGTCTTCGCTTATCTGGTGCTGTCAGGCATGTCTTTCTCTGCCTTCCTGTGTCCGGCCTGTGTTCTTTTATTTCTTGGCACTAAACATAATCTTCAAGGCTGAAAGTATTTCTGCTAATTAGTTTTAGATTGGCCTGTATTTCTCTGGGCTCACATTCTGAACACTTCTGCACAAAACATGGCTTCCCAGACTGTAGCAGGCCTCATAACATATACTTTCTTATAGCCCACATGCTGTATTCTGTGCCATAAACAGGATGCTTGTGTACGTTGCAGGCCAGCAAGAGTGTAGACATAGAAGGCATATGAAGCAGAGCTGAGCAGAACTATCCCTAAGCCAAAATATCCCAACACACCAAAATTGTAAAGGGGATGTAAGGATACCCCTATGAAGAGAGGCTAAAAGTTTAGGGCTTTTCAACATGGAAAAGAGACAGCTGAGGGAAGATATGATAGAGGTCTATAAATTAATGAATGGAGTGGAACGGGTAAATGTAGATCAATTGTTTTCTCCATCAAAATATAGAAAGACTAGGGGGCATGCATTGAAGCTACAGGGTAACCTATTTAAGACTAATAAGAGAAAATATTTTTTCACTCAACATGTAATCAAACTCTGGAATTTGTTACCAGAGGATGTAGTAAAAGCTGTTATGGTAGCTGGAAAAGTCTGTAAACCATTTTTAAAAGGGACCCGGGATATCACTGCTTGACCCAACACAAGCATGGTGTATCTTATGTTCTTATGTTTTTATGTTCTTATGTTAAATGGTGCATCCACCAAGAATACCTCACAGTATATGTAGTTTAACCAAAGATAAAAGGCAGGGTCTCTAAAACCATGAGGCAAAACTGAAGGCAGTGAAAAGCAGCTGAAGTCAAAACCAAGCAAGAGGTCCTAAGAAGCCCACAAACTCACCATCAGCAGATACTTTTGCCTGCAGGGAGGGCGGGCAAAGTTCAAAAAGCCCATTTACCTGGACCAATGACATTTGAAAAATGCTCTCATTATACAAATACATCTACTTATGAAGCAAAATTGAAAAATAGTGGTGTCCTTTTACTAAAGCCGGGTAAAGCTCTCCACTTAACTTGTATTCGTAAGGCATGTTAATGGCAAAGCTTCAGCACTAACTGTCAGGGGCATCATCAGCATGTTTCCAGCAGCTAACATGCAACTGAGTACAATTAAAGTGGGTGCACCAAGCAATATCCATAGCAACAGAGGAGGAACATCAGAGTGCAATCCAGGAATCTAAGCCAGAACCTCTGGACAAAAGCAGGAATGTCCAGGTGCAGACATGATTTTACCAACATGGATGTGCCTGATATGGCATCTGCAGAGGCATCTCCCTCACTTGGCTTGCAGCTTGTCATGCTGTGAGGGCTTGTGTGCATCCGTGATGATGAGAGCTACGCTATCAGTAACCTAGCTACTGGCAAGGTCTCCCAAGATGGACAGGTCTCATCTGAGATGCCACACTAAAACAAATCACCCATTTGGGCTGCAGGAGAATGGGACAGTGTTGTAAGCAGAGGATCATATTTCTGTGACAAATGCAACAACACTGGAATTAACTGTGCGGAAGAAAGGCTTAGTAAATCTACTTCTGTATCTTGCCTTGAAAACCCAATGGATAGTCTCAAAACAAATCGCACTATAGCGTTGGAAGATGAGACCCTCAGGTTGGAAGTCACTCAAATGGCTGCTGGGGATGAGCTGAAAACTTCTCAAAGCCAGTATTTATGATGCGGTTGGATCTGCTGATGTAGCTGTGCATGAAAAGAGAGTCAAAAGTTGCAAAGATATCTTTCATGGAACGTACGAAGCATTAACCCAAGGGAAGTTGGAGGCAGTCAAGAATTAAATGGAACAATTACAACTCCATCTGTTGGGTTCAGTGAACTGAAATGGACTGTCTTTGGGCACTTTGCATCTAATGATCATATGATTTATTATGCTGGAAATGAAAGGCAAAGAAGAAATGGTGTGGCATTTATAATCAAGAAGAAACTTGCAAGAACTGTAATGAAATGCAATGCAGTCAGTGAATGCTTAATTTCTATTCATCTACGAGGAAAGCCCATCACCTATTCAGATTTATGCCCCAACAACAGCTGCAGAAGAGGAGGACGTTGATGAGCTCTATAAGCAAGTACAAGCTGAAATTGACAGAACATGCAAACAGGATATTCTGATAGTCATGGGTGACTAGAACGCAAAAGTTGGCAACAAAGAAGAAGGCAAAGTGGTTGGAAAATATGGACTTGGCAAAAGAAATGAAGCTGGAGAAAGACTGATAGAATTCTGCAAGACGAATGATCTATTCAGCTCAAACACCTTCTTCCAACAACACAAGCACCGACTATACACATGGACTTCACCCAATGGATTGTACAGAAATCAAATTGATTACATCTGTGAAAGACAACAATGGAAAACCTCAATAACATCAACAAAGACAAAACTTGGAGCTGACTATGGTACAGATCACCAACCCTAGTATTCAAACTTAAGCTAAAGTTGAAAAAGAGCAAGCCATTCATGAATGTAGCAAAATATGACCTTGAGAATATACCACTGGAATTTAAAGACTGCCTGAGAAATCAATTTGCTGCTTTAGATATAAATGACAGTTCCAGAAGAGTTATGGGATGACATCAATAAGGTTGTGTTGGAAGAAAGTGATAACTCTCTACATAAGGTACAAAAGCAAAAACAGCCAAAATTGATGACTGAAGAAACTCTGAAAACTGTCCAGAAACGCAGAGAAGTTAAAGCAGCAAGACGAGACAAGGAGAAATACTACAATGATGCATGCAAGGAAATAGAATCAGAAGCTATTAGAGGAAGAACAAGATCGGCTTTTCTAAAGCTATGAGAGTTAAAGAAAAAATTCCAGCCTCGAATTGGAATGCTACAAGATGCTCAAGGATCTATGTTGAATGATACTGAGAAGATCAAGAAAATGTGGAAATAATATACAGTCATTATACCATAAAGATCAAGTGGACCAACAGCCATTTCAACCTATACCTTATGATCAGGAACCATTGATGATGAAAGAAGAAGTTGAAGCAGCATTGAAAGCATTATATCAAAGCACCAGGCATTGATGGCATTCCCACTGAAGTATTACAGCAATTGAATGAAGCTGTTACCATACTTACAAGGCTTTGCTAGGAAATTTGGAAGACAAATTCATTGGCAACTGACTGTAAAAGATCTGTGTTTATACTAATACTGAAGAAAGGTGACCCAACTGACTGTGCAAATTATTGCACAATCATTCTGATCCCACATGCCAGCAAGATTCTACTCAAAATCATTCAGCAGAGACTACAACCATACCTGGAATGAGAACTGCCTGAAGTGCAAGCAGGGTTCAGGAAAGTATGCAGAATGAGAGACATTATCGCAGACAAAAGAATACCAAAAGGATATCCATATGTGTTTCATTGACTATAGCAAGGCTTTTGACTGTGATAAACCATGAGAAGCTCTGGGTATATCAGAACACCCGATCATTCTCTTGCACAACCTTTACATTGATCAAGAAGTAACAGTTCGAACGGAACTACCGTGTTTCCCCGAAAATAAGACCGGGTCTTATATTTATTTTTGCTCCAAAAGATGCACTAGGGCTTATTTTCAGGGTAGGGCTTATTTTTTTTACTGATACCGGTAGCACTTGCTGATTGGCTGACTGTCATGAGGTGGCAGTCAATCAGTGAAGTGTTACCACAGAGCGCACAGGGAAGCAGTGGATGTGGGCAGCGACAGCCCCTTGGAGAGAAGGAAGAGGCCCGCAGCGCAGAGACAGCACCGGCAGCTGATCGGCGTCGGTGTTTTTCTTTTCTCCGAGCATAAGGACAGAGCAGAGGCAGGCCCGAGGGAGATAAAGAGACGCCGAAGCGCCAGCTTGCCCTCTAACTTCGTCGCAAGTATTTTGCCTTCCCAGTCCACGCCGCGAGACTGCACGTTCTTCGTGATGGATACACCCCCTCTCGGCGCGTGTGTAACAATCTCCCGTGGACATGATGGATTTGAAAGGCACCCGCGAAGCACGTTGCAGAAACCCCGTGCCTTGGAAAGATAATTCGGACATGGAAATCGCCATACCGGTAGGTAGAAATATTATCTGCTTGCTCTCCTTCATGCTGTGCTGTTCATGTCCATTATGACTGAGTTCCCGTATCCCCAGTTTATTCACAGCTACGGTAGTGCAGAATCCACTCGGTGTTAAAAAATACCTTAATGTAAAGTGCAGTGAATTTAGGCTGAAGGGTTGAAATGAATGCATGGGGACCAAAAGGAACAATGCCTATTTATCTAAAAATGCATTCCCCTACCTCAAGAACACACACAGGCAGCCCTCCTCCATGATCTTCACTAGGTCTTATTTTCGGGGTAGGGCTTATATTATGGGAATCACAGAAAAACGTGCTAGGGCTTATTTTCAGGGTAGGTCTTATTTTCGGGGAAACACAGTAGGAGAAACAGAATGGTTTAAAATCAGCAAAGATGTATGACAAGGCTGTATACTTTCCCCCTACTTCTTTCATTTATATGCAGAACAAATCATCAGAGAAGCAGGACTATATGAAGACAACCAGTGTGTGAAGATTGGTGGAAGACACATCAACAAACTTCGCTATGTTGATGGTACGACATTACTGGCTGAAAGCGAAGACGATTGGAAACATTTGCTTCTCAAGATCAAGGAATATAGTCTTAAAATGGTTTTGCACCTTAACGTTAAGAAGACAAAGGTCCTGTCAACTGGTAAAATGAATAAGTTCATCATTGATGGAGAAGAAATTGAAATAGCGGACAACTTGAACCTACTTGGATCAATTATCAATAAAGAAAAAACAAACAGTCAAGAAATCCGATGATGCATTGCTCATGTCAAAATGGCTATGAAGGACCTAGGCAAGATTCTCAAGAGCAGAGTTGTCTCTCTCCATACAAAGATTTGACTTATTCAAGCCATGGCATTTTCAATAATGTCATATGGATTCAAAGGTTGGACAGTGAAAATGATAGGAAGAAAATTGATGCCTTTTTGAATTATGGTGCTAGCAACAAATACTGTGTATACCATGGACAGCCCGAAGAACAAACCAGTCAGTACCAGAGGAGATCAAACCTAAGCTTTTTTTAGAAGCTCAAATGAAAAGACTTTGATTTTCATACTTTGAACACATCATGTGAAGAGAGAGATCATTAAAGAAAGACATCTCCAAGTTGTAGACCCCTGTTCTATGTAAAGCTTGTTGCTGTAACTTTTCCATGTAAACCACTTTGAATGTATGATAAGGCAGTATAAAAGACCTGTTAAATAAATAAATAAATAAATAATCATGCTTGGCAAGGTAGAACGTCAACGCAAAAGACAAAGGCCAGTAATGAGATGGATCGATATAATAACAGCAGCTATGGTTGCCAGTCTATCAACAATGAGCCATATGACTGAAGACCGAACACAATTTAGGACATCTATCCAGAGGGTCACCATGAGTTGACACCAACTTGATGGCACTTAACAACAACAAAAACAACAGGGGCATCTACATACTATTTCATAACCAGCATGTCTTGGAATAGCTTAATGGTTTGAATAGTGGGCTAGGAAGAGGGAAGTCAGGGTTCAAATTCCTGTTGGTTGAAGATGGCTTTGTTTGGTTGGGCCCCTTGTTGAAGATGGCCAGAATCATTTTTCCCTGAAGCAGCGTTGGCGAAACGCAGGAGGAACGTTTCGGCGGGCGGCAGGTTTTGATGTGTTTGATTGCTCAAAACCAGGAGTCCTACAGGCTAAGATTCTGACTTTTGTGCATTATTGATGTTTGTGTTATATTATGATTGTTCTGAAAACATCATGTATTATGCGGATGTGTTTTTGAGAATCTTGTGAGTTTCAGTGTCTAATGGTGACTTCTGTGATTTTGATGAGTTTGGTGGATTAGCGAACCGTTGATGTACTTAACCTCACCGGCACACCTGAGCTCACTTTGTGTGAACGGTGGGGGGTGTCAGAGGGTTCTGAGGTTTGCTCTTCCATTTTTAATTTTAACGCATACTTTTATGCAGAAAAATCTATTGCCATTGAGGGTGAGTAGGTAGAGTTGTGTTTTCATTTCCATTTTCTGTCATTGAAGTCTATGCATAATAAAGCCGATGGGGGAAACAAAGAGGTATTTATTTATATTCTCTTATATACTGTGCTATTCTGCATCAGTGTGGTTTACATTGAACAAACTGAAACTACATTGAACAGGGCATTATAACTTGGAGATACTTATTTTACAGGGAACATGGGCTATGGAGGGTTAAGTGGATTGCCCAAGACCACAAGGAGCACCTGTGGGACTAGAAACCCCAGTCCTTCTGGCCCAAGGTTGCTGTCCTCTAGGGGGATTTGAACCCCTGATCTTCTGGCCTGAAGTACCTTGCCCCAACCACTAGGCTACTCCTCCACTCCACTAGGTATGTTTACTAAACACTGGTAATGTTACCCGCGTTAGGTTCCCCAGTAATGTTACGGATGCCCATATAAAGGAGTGGGCGGTGCATCGTTAAAGCAAGCCGTGTCAGGTAACACGCGTTACAAGGCACTAACGCGCAGTACATTGCATGGTACAGTATGCCATGGACCCACTGCGTGTGAACACCACAGCGGACAGAAAGCAGCAGCACGTCTGAAGGGGTTGCAATCTAAGGCGCGCTGACAGTAGAAGATGGGCTGAGGGATGTGCAGATATGGTGTCACATGAGAAAAGGAGCTTTAGGTGTAAAGCCATCGACCACAGGCAGCTGATAACGCAGTCTGGAGTGGGGACGTGAGCCACAAGTAGCACAGGCACACACACCATGAAATGGTGTGCAGTGAAACAGCATGCAGAAGAGTAAACAAATATAATAGAAAGGGCATCAGGGGCCGGTCTGAAGGGCCAGCTGCGTGGATGGTGTGTGTATAAGGGCAAAATGGGCAGGAAAGCCAAAAAGGAGTAAGAGTGAATTGAACCAGTAGATGGAAGAACCCAAACACAGCTCACTGACACAAATACCAAACCACTGAGCCACTGCAGTGTACAATGAAGAAAGGGAAGGGTGTGTGGATAGGGAACAAAGCTGGAGCCATTGTATGGTAAGGAGAGCAGAACAAATGAAAAGAAAGGAAGAGGAACCTGTGGGACCTAAAACCACAACCTATGTTGGTGCCATTCACGTCTGCAATCACTATCCCAAACAACCACAATGAGCACAATGCAAATATGTTCCACCAAATGGACATCGTGTCTGCTAGATTAACACACAGTAGTGTGTCCTATGTGTTCTGCGTTCTATGCGCATTGCGGAGAATGGGCAAAGCAGAGCATCAGACGTGCAGTGCACACAATAATGCGCTTGACCGTACAGAGCTTTCTATGTGCCTTATAAGATATGACTAGGCGCCTTAGCTTTTGTGGACAGATTATGGTGCATAACAATGCACATCCCAAACAGACATCATGTTTGCTACTGCGTGCATGCACTGTAACGCATGTAAGATGCAACATGCATACATTGCACTACTGTACACTACCTGTCCATTGACCCTTCCCTGTACCCTCACCAGTTCTAGGACTACAGCTGTACCCCCAGCCGTGGTATGGCATTCACCAGCAGCAGACACAGGCAGCCTGTACCTGCTGCACCACACCAGGTGTCCCGGCCATGCACAAACTAACCACAGGCACTCTGCTAGCCAGTCTATCCTGCATGTTCACAGTGGAACTGTGTGCACCTGAACTGGGTTGTATGGCACAGGCACCCAGCAGGTACCCCAGTGACTAGCCCCCAGAATTGGGGTGGGGGGGGCACACAAATATCACTTGGGACATGTACTATGTAGCACTATGTGGGAACATAGCCATGCCATGGTCACTGTTTGGTCAGTGTGAGAGTGCCCTAACAGCAAGACTTGCTGTGGCCACCTTGTCCATGAAGGTGGTGGCTGGGCACTACAATGTCCTAGCCATTGCCCTACACCCTCTGCAGATGCATCCTGCCCAGTCCACCCTGCCCGGGCCATACCCACAATACCTTGCTCCTCATTATGCACATTCGCAGGCTAACGCTAGTAATAGTGGGACATTGTGGGCCCAGAGAGGTGTAGGCAGCCACAAAACAATGGATAGACATACACACATACACACACACACACACCTACTGCAGCACTGTGGTCATGATCACAGTGCCGACATTGCCAAACTGTGCAGGGGGTAGTAATAGTGCTCTGGTGATAACTGTGGCTCCATGCTGGGGCCAACAGTCTGACTCTCCATGGAGCTTTGGATAATGGAGCCTGTGTGAGTGGGTGTTTGCACCCCTCTTGGCCGCTGCTTTGGGGATTGCACATGTTGCTGTTGTATCTGCTTTTTAGGGTAAAATATAGGGATGTGCTCTGCAGGATCCACAGCTGAGACCTGAACCTGTGACCCTCTGCTCTAGGACATGCTAGCTGTGTGTACTGCGCCACACTGTTGCCACAGAAGCATGGCAGTCCCTGGGGCTACCTCTATGACTCCTCAGCCAGACCTTTTCTGTTGTACTGCACACCACGTACTGGTACAGGGCATTGCCTGGGTGCACTGCAGGCAGGTGTCACTGCCCCCTCCAGCACCAGCACACGCCTCCCTGCCATGCTGTCTGGGCATATGCTATCAGTGCTAGTAGTGCGCAGTCCCAGGCCATCCATTGGGCAGGTAGGCGGTCGCCTAGGGAGCAGGGTCTGGGGTGGGGAGGCATACATGGACATCCTCACATCCCCCCCATCACCGCTTACCAATATTGTCCCTTCCACATGGGGGAGGGATGGCTGGGGGGATGTCAGGTCAGTGCCCTAGCAACTATTGGCTAGGGTGGACCAGGTAGATGTAGGTGGATTGTGTTTGGCCTTGCTCAGCTGCTGTCCTGCTGATTAAAAGTTTCTGTGTTCCTATGTGCCACCTAGATGACAGCCTAGTCTGCCCTGTGCCCCAGCTGCCTCCATTACATGTCCTGCCTTCAGCCCCCTATGCCCCATTTGCACCATCGCTATAGTGGCCATTCATACTTGGGCACTATGCTGTTGCTGCATATGGAGCACTACTATCTTGGCTCCCTGCCTATGCTTTACATTGCTGAAGCTGAAATAGTTTCACCCTCCTACATGTCTGCAGCTAACGACAGGTTTTCATTCCCGGTAATGTTCAGCCCTTCAGTAACCCGCATTAGTGCCGCGGTGATTCCCCCGTCCACTCCCCACCCATTCCCTGCCCATTGACCCCTTCTCTCCTCCCTCTCTCCGCCCTCTGCAGGATTTACCACGGACGGTGACGTTAACGTGCGTTAGGTACCCTAACGTTACCTAACGCACGTTAACATAGCCGCTGCTACGTTAACGTGCTTTAGTAAACAAACCCCAAAGGCACCGCACACAATAATTACTTTCGGCAAGCAGCCCAGAGTCAGGGAGGATAAGAAGAGAAGCAGGACCAATCTGTTGCAAGCAGATTTCCAAACAGCCAATCCCAGCTTGTCTCAATGATGACATTAAAGTCAGTCATCAGAGGAAAGACTTAAAAAATAATTCAGATGATTGTTTGCACTGTATCAATGCATTGCTGTGCTGCTACTTTTTATGCACTGAGCACTGTGTGCAAAGTTTCCAGAAGCTCTAATATTTGAGCCCTAAGCATCGCTTGCAACTTTGTTACTTTAAACTGGTACAGTATATTATCAGAGTAGCTGAAAGTAGACTCAGCACCTGTCAGACAGTTTAGGATGTTTCTTTAGGAAAGGTGCACTGAGAGAGATTATGGGGTATGTTTTGTCAGACGGCTGCCTGGGTGAGAATCTTCACAGTCTTGACAATGCATATATTTATATGATTTTTGCAAGGTATTGTGGGTAATGTAGTTCATTCACACCAGACACAGCTGCTGACAATAATTTAGTTGTGCACAAGTGTTAAAGCCAATAAGATACTTCTTTATTTATGGGGTTATTTCTCCCAGCACAGATATGCTTGGTAGCACATAAATTAGGTTACTTGCTTGCAGTGTTTAACTTGGTAAAACAAAGTCAAAAATCAAAATCAGGAAAACAACCTTCAAACTTGTCAGGCAATTAGCTAATGTTTTCTTAGCATATCTCTAACAAACGAAAAGCCACAAAGAAAGAAATAAACTGTTCTTGTAAGGTTAACTTCTGATTACTTTCCACACAGATCCAGAAGTAATTCTCTCCTAGCTCACAAGCAATTAGGTGCAGCTCAATTGCTATCAGTTATCCAGCTGAAACCCTTTAGCAGACTGGCTTTCTACTGTGTGAGTCAAATCCTGCTTCAGGAGCTTTTCTTAGTGGAATAAAGAACAAATTTATATTTTCTTTGTGATGGCTGCTGTGCTTTATCACAGAAAGTTACCAACGGAGTTTGGATAGAGAGCAGTCCATATAAACAATATCTTGATCTGCTATTATTTCCTCTTCATCAACAAGCATAAGGTCACTATCATGAATTGGCACAGATGAATCTTTCAATGGACCACTTTCAGGAGAACACTTATTTCCCTGCTGTCTTTCAAGGTTATAGCTAGGGCATAGATCAATGTTTATACCTGAGCTTCCATTGTTGCTATAGTTCCTCTCTATATAGCCTGGCCAGTATGTAGTCCAGTTCTTATGTCCAGCCTTCCAGTCCTGATCCCTGGACACTGGATCTCTCTTCACATACCTTCTGGCATAGGTCTTAGAGTCCCTTCCACGTGCAGCCGTCTCCCTCACAGGTAGCCTCTGGTGATTCCTTGTTTTGCAGCACCATTCCTCTGGCTTTCCCCAGTCCAATGGTCTATGCTGGCCCTTGGAATACCTCCCAGTATACGTACTGCCTTGGACTCTTCTAGACCTCTCAAAAGCTTTTCTCCTCTTCCTTCCAGAGGGTTTCTTTCCTTCTCTATCCGTCTGGTTTGGCTTCTGCTTCTGCTGATCCTTCAGATGAAACGGATGATCAAACTCAAGCTGATTCTCAGGATACTGAGGACAATTCTCTGGATATCCAAGGTGATCATGAAGCTGGTCATCTGTAGAATAAACTCTACTCTTATTCTGCCTTGATGAGTGCTCCTCCCTAACACAGCGCAGCTGTGCTGAATCAGGCCCTGCCCTTTGAGATGAGTGCTTAGGGATTACCTCATAGCCCTCCTGATTGAACACACGTTTCCTCACTTCAGCTCCTCTAATGGCTGTTGGAAACCTGGTGTATTCTGGGACTGGTAGTCTTTTATGGCAAAATTCTGTTTTCATATTTCTACCAGAACTGACAGGTTGCTTGTTCAGAGTCACTTCACCTTTTCTATAGCTCCTTCCTGAGCTATGATAAGCTTCCTTATCACAGTTTACTAAACCGTCTTAATGCTACCGGTGCTAGTTGCAACATTAATGTGAAGAATGCTATATAATGTAGTGGGTGTTCCGGCAGCAAGGTAGCAAGAATCTGTATCGCATGATAGTGGGTGCCGTGGCACGTTAACACACATTAACCCTAAGTTCATGCCAGTACAGTGTTAGAAGCTATAAAGATGTAACCCACTGGTTACTGCAATGACAGTGGAGGCAGAGGTTATGGATTTGTTCCTGTAGTGGTGTTATGTAAGAAGGCTGTCTGAAGCATTTCCTTTTTCTAAGTTAAATCAGTGCTACCAGCAAAAACACCCTCACAGTGCCTTAATCTAACGTGCCGCATAAGGCGCCCTATAAGGCACTCCATAGGGCACATTATAAAGTGCCCTGTCCGCCAAGGCACCTTATAATGTGTCCTATAGGGCGCCTTATGAGGCACCTTAGGCTACGGCACTGTGAGGGTGTTTCTGCTGGCAGCACTGACTTAAATTAAAAGGAAAAGCCTCAGACAGCTATATTAAATAACACCACTGTGGGATCAAACCCATGACTGCTGTCTTTGCAGTCATTGAAGTGTCTAACAAACTGCTGGCTGGCTACAGAAAGACTGCAGGTCACTACACAACCAGTCTGCTGTGGTACCAGGATAGGGTAAACCCACCCTTACCCATGATGCATTGCACATGCAGATCAGCAGTCTAAGTCTGATCACAAGATGGGGTATGCGCCTCTATAGTACCCCAGCCTGATAAGGGGAACTGATCGTGTGTGTTACTGGCACAGAGTAGCTACAGACCATAACACTGGGCGGTTCCTGGGCTCACCCAGAGGATGAGGTGGGGCGCCCAGCACCAGGTCTGCAGCACCTGGCTTGGCTGAGACAGGCTATGCTGTAGGTCCCCATCAGTGCCAGTGTGTGATAGGTAGTCCTTGCAGACAGACACTTAGGATACACCTGTGTCCATCTGTATTTCCCAGTCTCGTCTAGCCCTTGTGTACTATGATGCACCCAGAAGAATGTATATCCTGTGTGGTTGCCATGGTCACATGTTATAAGTGAAGGGTGGTGTTTGGACTCAAAAGTGGACTATGTAGCACCACCCAACCCGCCCTCTGTGGGTCAGGGTGGGGGACAGGATCTCCCACCAACAGCTCCACATTCTATATCTCTGCAATGGTGCCAGTAGAGGGGACCATCAACCCAAGGCCTGCTGGGGAATAGGCCCCTACAGGGCAGTCAATGCAGATCTGTAGGCATCACCTAGGGCACTGGCAGACAGGCAGTAGGCCTGGAAAAGCTCAGTTGCCCCACACCACTATCTGACATTCACCAGAAGTCAGCACAGTCAGTCTCCACCCACTGCACCCTCCAAGGTGCTCCAGCCATACACATGCTAACTGCAGACAGTCTGCAAGCAAGTAAATAGTGCATGTTCCTGGAGGAACCATGTGCACCCAAAAATGGGATGTGAGCACACACACACAACACAGGTACAGCAGTGATTAGGACCCAGAAAAAAAGAACTCATAGATATCACTTCAGAGCAATACTATAGAGCACTATGGGGGACCCTAGCCATGCCGTGGCCACTGCTCAGTCAGGGTGAGAGTGACCTCCCAGCATGACATGCTGTGGCCACCCTGTCCGTGCAGGTGGTGGTCAGGCAGTACAATGTCCCAGCCATTGCCCTATGCCCTGTGCAGATGCAGCCTGCCAGGCTGCCCTGTCCGGGCCATACCCACAGTACCTTGCTCCTCATTAAGCACAGTGGCAGGCTAACACTGGAAACAGTTCAAGCATTGAGGGCTCAGTAAGGTGTAGGCAGCCACACAACACTAGATAGACATACATACACTCCCACACCTATTTCATCATTGTGCAAATATAGAGGTGGTTGGCAGCCCTGGCCACCACACTAGTCCTGGGCACAGTGCAGGCATTGCTATGGTACTCAATACTGTTATGGTCACTCCCCGGGGTAGAAAACACTATCAGAAACAAGAACTGAAACACACTCCACAGATATCTGAAAGGTTGCTGTGATGATTCTCTGTCAACAAATTGTGTTTAACTTAGGATTTGTTATCTGACAATAATCATAGCAACCTTTTGATATATGTAGAACGTGTTTCCAAGTTTAAGACGGCATTGCTAAGGTATGCAGGTGCTAGTATTGGTAGATGCTGCTCCGCGCAGGGTCCAACAGCCTGACTCTCCATGAGCTGTTGGATAGTGGAGCCTGTGGGTGTGGGTGTTTGTGCCCCTGTTGGCCACTGCTCTAGGGCAGAGGTTCCCAACTCCGGTCCTGGTGGGCCCAACACAGTTCAGGTTTTCATGCTGTCCCTAATGAATATGCATGAGATACATTTTGATACAATGGGGCAGTGTATACAAATGCATCTCAAGCAAATTTCTTAGGGACAGCATGAAACCTGAATGGTGTTTGGCCCTCCAGTACTGCAGTTGGGAACCTCTGCTCTAGGGATTGCACATGTCTATGGTGTATGTGCTCTATAGGGTAAAATATAGGCTTTTATGGTGTGTTTACTTTATCTGCAATGAAGGTTCCATCTTTATTACCATGGTTTAGTACTGGGTAAAATATAGGGACATGGTCTGCAGGTGCCACAGCTGGGATTTGAACCTGTGACCTTTTGCCCCTAAATTCACTGGCTGTGTGTACTGTACAAACTGTTGTCACAGAGGCAGATCATTCTCTGGGGATACCATGACTGTTTGTCAGACAGACCTTGTCTGTTGCAGTGCATGGCACCCACCTAAACAGGGCTTGGCCTTGGTCTGCTGTGGGCATATGTCACTGCCCCCTCCACCACCAGCACCCCTCCGCCACCATGCTGACATACCCTTGTGCCGGTGGTGCTGGTGGTGCACAGTCCCAGGCCATCCAGTGTGCCAGTAGGCGGCTGCCTATGGTGCATGCATAGACATCCACACTTCCCCCCGGCACTGTCTGCCAATGTTCTGCGCCCTTTGGGGTACTTGCTGGGTACTATCCCCTGGGACACTCTGAGACACACACTCGTGGACATGTTTGCCCTTGGTCAGTTGCTGTCTTGCTGCTTTTCCATTTCTACATTCCTATGTGTCACCTAGGCATCTGCCTAGTCCACCCTGTGCCCCAGCTGCCCCACTGCATGTGCCGCCTGCAGCCCCCTGTACCCCATTTACACCATTACCATAGTGCCCTTTCCTACGTGGCCACTCTGCTGTTGCTGCACATGTGAAAGCCACATAAGCAAGCTGCCCAATATATACCACAGCAAACCTTCATCAACACTATCAATGTTGGAACATTCACTTTGTGGGGGGAATCAGAATTGACCCTTCCAAACGTGACATCTTCCTTTTTATTCTTTATGGGTAGTGTTGATTATCAATGTTGTTTCTATTGGCCAGCTTGGTGTTTTGTATTTCTATTTTGGTTCTGGTCATTATCTCTCTGGTTTTTGCATGTTTTGTTACTGCACATGTATCACTACTATCACTTATCTGGGTCTCCCTGCCTTTGCTGTACATTGCTGACTGAAGTGGTTTCTCTCTCCTGCAAATGTGCCTCTAACGCAAGGTTTTCAGTGGCGTTAATTTTCAGGCCCTGATTTCACAGCATTAGTATGCCTGGGGCCTCTCCCCGCCCACTCTCCGCCCATTGACTCCTTATCTCCACCCTCTGGGGAGCTTTACTCCACCCTCTGCGCACCTTAACGCTGCCGGAGATGTTATCACGTGATACTTGACGTTCTCACACAGTAATGCGCTATTATCACACGATAACGTCGCCGCTGCAATGTTAGCGCTGTTTAGTAAACATACCCTTATGTGTATTTTCCATATGCATCATGACGGGATATGATAGTGTATTATGCAGAACAGCCCAGCTGTAAAACATAGAGGAGTACTAGTACTCAGCAAATGGGCAAGCCACTTAACCCTCCGTTGCCTCAGGTACAAAAACAGATTGTGAGCCCTTCCTAGACAAGGGAAATAAATATATATATATATATATATATATATATATGTACAGCACCTGAATGTACACCTCTTTGACTGATAGAAAAGAGGTATATATGCCTAGTTAAATAAATAAAAAATAAGTGTACTACTGTTTGATGAAAATAATTACATGTGTATTAGGGGTGTGAAGGCAAAAACGTTTCATATTGTTTCATTTTTGAATGAAAGTCTGAAAACTTTCATCTCATTTTGTCTTCTCTGGCTTTTTTCATTATTGGGTGCCATACATTTTTCGGCTATCCAGATGACCTGGACGTGCCCCTCACTGAATCGGGCTTTTAGTATGGATTTTTGCAAAATGATGATATTCATTTTAGATTGTATGCTGATGATATTATGTTATTCCTCCTTTGGATAGGGGATGTTTCTATCAGTGTTCAGACTTTGATAAATGTGATATTTGATATTAAACGGTTCTTAGAATCTTTTGCATTAGAACTTAACATCAAGAAGACAGAATCATAAATTCATTCTCGCTTAGTCAGATTCTTTCCCTTCTCAGGTGGTTATCGATAATTGTGTGATTCCAGTCACTTCCAATGTCTGCGGTTTGGATGTTTTGATTGATTCTGCTCTTACATTTAAGCTGTTTATTCAGGATGTGACTAGGAAGGCCCTTATAAAACTTAATTTGTTATGGAAGTTGAAGACTTTTTTGGACTCCTATGATTTTAGGACTGTTTTGCAGTGTCAAGACCTATGGAGTATTTATTTATTTAGTGTACATTTGTATCCCGCTGCTTCCAGCGATCAGCAGCGGTTGCTATACATGGTAGGAGTGGCTGTACCGACCAAGAATTAAGAAAGATATACATTGCGATTAGGGAGGGAGAGGTAATACACAGCAAACATAGGGTCACAGATTACAGTTGATTGATGGTAAACACTTCACACAGGATACATTATATATATATTTACACATAAACTGAAAGATAATTGGTAGCGAGATGCAATGGTAGTGGGGTACAGAGCCTATGCTACATTGTAATGCGCTTGGAAGAGGTGCGTCTTAAGCTTTTTTCTGAAGTCTTTCAGGTCACAGTTTGCACGCAGTTCACATGGCAGCCGGTTCCAGAGTGCTGCGGCTATAAGTGAGAAAGCTCTGTTGCTAGTACATGCATTAACATTCCTGATGCACTTCGGGAGCCAGAGAGTGTTGAGGTTCACTGTTCTTCTCCTTCTGTTGTTGGGTAGCTTGGAGATTAAGCTGTTGAGGTGTGAGGGTGCTACATTATGGAAGAGTTTAAATGTAGTGACAATCATTTTGTATTGAACGCGGGCCACAATGGGGAGCCAATGTAGCTCAATTAGAACAGGTGTAATGTGGTCAGAGATGCCTTTTTGCATAATGATTCTGGCAGCAACGTTTTGTGCCATTTGTAGAATATTTATAGTTTTCTTTGGCAGGCCTTGTAGTATGGCATTGCAATAGTCTAGATGCGGAATGATGAGGGCTTGAGCGACAGACCTGAAGTCAGCATGATCAAGGATGCTACGTAGTGGCTGCAAGACTCTTAATTTGTGGAAGATGGCCCGATTGGTATTTCGAAGGTGTTTGACCATATTTAGGTTATTGTCAAGCATCACTCCTAGGTATTTTATCTCTGTCTTGATGTTGTAAATGTTATTGTTCATGGTGACCGTTGTTGGGGGCTCGAAGCCCGGTTTCCTGGAGATACATATTGCTTCAGTTTTCTTGTGATTAACAGACATGTTATTTTGTTGTAGCCAGGTTTGAAGCTCACTTAGGCATTTTTCAAGCTTGTTGAGGTTTGGGTTATTTACGTCGAGTTGAGTATATAGTATTAAGTCATCTGCGTATATATGGTAGTTGATCTTGTGGTCATGGAAAATCTTGCATACTGGTTGTATGTATAAGTTGAATAGGAGGGAGGAAAGGGCGGAGCCTTGTGGAATGCCTTGAGTTTGTGGGAAGGGGGCTGCTTTGACATTGTTGAATTGGACCTTCTGTATTCTGTTGGTTATGTATGAGGAGAACCATTTTAGTGGGTTCCTGAAATGCCTATGGACTCAAGTCGCTCCAGAAGTGTGGGGTGATGCACTGAGTCAAAGGCCGCAGATATATTTATGAATATAAGCATATACATCTTGCTCTTGTTTTCCAGACCTTTGAGTAAGTTGTCCATTAGGGCTAGCAGTAGGGTTTCTACACCGTGTTGTTGACGAAACCCGCATTGATGCACATCAAGGGCATTTGTGTCATCAATGTGGTCTTGCAGCTGCTGCTGAACTGCCTTTTCAATAATCTTGGCGAGGAATGATATCTTTGAAATTGGGCGGTAGGAGGTTGGGTCGTCCTTGTTGAGTGCTTTGTTTTTCAAAATGGGTTGAATGAGTGACTTTTTAAGAGGCGATGGCATGAGACCTTGCAGTAGTGAGAGGTTCACTATGTGAGAGATGTGCTGTACCATTTCTTGCTTGGTAGCCTTGATCCAGGCAGCTGGACAGGGGTCAAGAGGGGAGGTTGTGGTTTTTAGGTTGGTAATGATGTTTTTTATTTGCAGGTCGTCCACTCTCTGGAAGGTAGACCATTTATTACACTGGTCTGGTCTTCCCTGGGAGTTAATTTTTTGTAAGGAGTGAGCTGCATCCAACTTTGGAGCGAGGAGGGCAGGCGCTGCGGGACTAAGCTTGCTGGCATAATGATCTGCTAGCCAGTATTGTAATTCCTTATTTTATGGTTTGCCTGTCTCTTCTATGAGGCCATTGCAACATATTCAGAATTCAGCTGCTCATTTGTTGCTAAATGTCCCTTTACTTCATCATGTTGCTCCTTCGCTGTTGCAGCTTCATTGGTTTCTGGTAGTTTGGCGCATTAAATTCAAAGGGCTATGTTTACTAAACGGTGGTAAGGGAGCAAGTGTGCCATTTACATGTGGTAATGGCACACATGTCCCCTTAATGCTGCAAAAATGCTGAGTTTCTATGCATAAAAGGCTCCTACAGCATAAAGGGAACAGGAGGTGGAGAGCGGGCATAAATGGGTGGGAAGTGAGTGAAGGGGTGGTAACACTGTGGGTTACTTTAATGTCTCTTGCGTTAACACCCTTAAGAGCTCCTTAATGCCTGTAACCCTATCACTATATAAAACCTCACGGAAAGGATGTCTGCAGAGGGGAGAGAGCCTATTTAATAGTGAGCAGTGTGATTAAATGACAAGGGAGCCCACGTCAGTAATAGTAGTGCTCTATTAGTAGCAGCAGCAGCAGGGTGCACAAGCAGGGAAGGGTACCATGCTGATGCTGCCAATGGAGAAAAAGTGGGTGGCAAATTGGATATGCAGTGGTGGGTGCAGGTGGACATTGTGGACAGGGAGCTGCCCAGGTGGCACATAGTGGCATAAGAACAGAGGATCCACAGATATGCCATTCTGAGTAGATCATGGTCTGTCAAACCCCATATCCTCTGTCCCACAGTGGTCAATCACACTCACAAGTACCTAGCTGAGTTCTTAAGATGTACCCATGTTCAACGATACCTGTAGTGGGGCAAGCTGTGGATCCACAGTGCCCCTTGCATAATGGTGCAATGACCATTCTCCTGGAACCTAACCAAACCTTTGCTAAGCACAGTTACATGAGGAGCCTTTATGACATCTACATGATCAGAGTACCAGAGATTGCCTATGATGGCGCAAACAACCAATCAATGTTTACCTATTCCATGCCATTCAGTAATACATAGACCCCCAGCATATCTCCCCTTAGCTATCTGTCCTCCAGGTTGCAGGGGCCTAACAGTTGTAACCTCCGCACATAGGGGCATCCCCGCATCTGCACTATCTGTGATATCCATCATGATCACACAGTGATTTTGGCAAAACACAGGGATACAGCAGCTGTGGAAAGGAGATCTGCCACATGGGGTGGTCCAAGGGACTTGGAACCCTAGGCAGAGATCCTGGCGGGCTCCCTCCCCATGGTGCAGCTGAACCCAGCTGTGGAGGAAGAAGCCGATAGCACCTGCAGCTGTAGCCCTTCAGGTAGCTCGAAAATGCAGGTGCCCAGGGAAATACCACAGCAGTGGCTGCCATCCTCCCCGAGATGTATTGGTGGCAGGCGGTGATGGGGCCCCTGCATAGTCAGCTGGTGGGGGCTGCATGGCCATCCATGTGTGCCTCTGACCCCCCCCCCCCAATTCAGGCCTTGCACCAAGGCACCCCCTTAACCTGCATGTTTAACATGTTGGGATGCTGGGACTGTACACCACCACCACTGACAGCACATGGGCATGTCTGCATGGTGTGGTGGTGGTGGTTGCGTGGGCAGCAGCACCAGCCTGCAGCAGACAGAAGCCTCA
This sequence comes from Ichthyophis bannanicus, assembly GCA_033557465.1. NCBI lineage: Eukaryota > Metazoa > Chordata > Amphibia > Gymnophiona > Ichthyophiidae > Ichthyophis > Ichthyophis bannanicus. The sequence continues at coordinate 1,376,391,610 of CM066033.1, forward strand.
TTGTAGTCCTGTGCATCATGTGCATTGCAACATGTGCCAAAGGCCAGCCAAAGGGGAGCATGTCAGCAACAGAGGCTGTTGTCCCACTATAGTAGCACTATGGTGCAACACACATGGGCAGTGAGTATATGTGTGGAGAGTTGAAGGATCAGGGCCCTGCTGGGTTTTCTGAATTGCATGTTTCTGTGGAGAAGGTTGAGCCGACAGTGCAAGTACAGCTCCAGCATGTGCAACACCCAAGGAGGCAGCCAGCAAGGGTGGAAACACCCAACAGCAGCACTGAGAGTCTCCACTATCCACAGCTGGTTGGAGACTAACAGCACACTGACAGGGCAGTAACAACGTGCAGTGAGGCCACGGAATGCTAATTATGCCTGAAAACAGAGCACACATTATCAATCAGTGGCATAGGAGTAGCAAGCAGGAATACCAGTCATCCCCACTTTTGCAGAGTGCGCCAATTAGAGTGTGCGTGCGTGTATGTGTGGCTCCCCTCTGTCCTGTGGCTTTCTGCACTTCACTTTAGCTCACATTATCCGAGTTGTTCCCAGCCTTTGTTTGAAAATGTGAATAACGTGGGGCAGAGGATTGTGGGTATCGCCTGAAACAGCGCAGATTGGCTTGGATGTGTCTGCCGCAACAGTAGGGTCAATGGCTGAGACATTATTGTGCCTGTCTGCCATGTACATTGCCTGAGTGGCCACAGCATGTCATGCTGAGATGACACTCTCACTATGACCAAAAAGTGATTATGGCACTTCTATGTATCCACATAGAACCGCTGTAATGTCTGGTTCCAGTGATGTGGATGCAATCTTTATATGGGGATGCCAATGCTGAGTATCCCACGGCAGAATTCTTCTGGTTGATCTAAGCATATATTGTGTGTGTTGACTAGTGGACCAACTGCAGTTGATTTGTGCATGCTGAGAGAGCCCAGTGAAGGGCAGCAGTGGTAATTTTACTGAGCATGCTGTGGTTGAATATTGGTTTTCAATGGTTGGGGCAGAAGTGGTTTATGGCCTACACGCTGCAGTCATGTCAGAACAGTAGTAGTAGCCTCTGTGCCAGCCTAAATTCCCCATTGCAGTGGCTGTCCATAGCAGCAGCGTATTGAAATTGGGCATTAATCTGCATTGTTATTAGAGGGTTAGCTACCAAAATGGGCAGAACACAGGGCCGAGCTATTCCCTAGAGCATACTATAGGCATGCAGGAAACAAGGAGAAAAGCATAACACACTGCAGACAATACCTACCACACACTAATAGTGATGTGGACCTGGAACACAGCCAGCAGAGACCATCTCTAACAGTTCATGTTCAGAGGACCAAGTGCTGGGCTCCCATTCTCACCCTCAGAGTGACAGCTGTAACTGTTCTGCAGCACGGCTTGCAGTTGTTATATGCATGTAGCACACAAAGTCAGTGCATCTTACTGAGCTGATGTGCTGGATCAATGCATTCTCCATTGGTTCTTCAGCTGCAGACCATTGTTTTGCATGTGCAGTGCTTCATGGGTAGTGGAGGGTCCAAACTATACTAGCACACACAGCAAACAGTTTGATCAGAGACCTCCAGGCTCTATGTAACTGTGTGGAGGTGTAGCCTACTAATGGGTGCAACGTCTCCATAGGCAAAGATCCAGAGTTTGATTCCCACATGCTCATTTTGTGCCTGGGTGCTACTCAGGTCACTTACCTACCTCGTACAATCCTGGACTGCTGTGAACTGCATTATAGCCACACATTGGGTAGTCCAACATGGCATTCCCCATTATGGACATCTGAGAGCATGGTATTAAAGGCCCATGGGACAACTGGTATGAATGCATTTTCTATTGTGCCATCATTGTGACCTCCCAGCTTTTTGTAAAGAGGATATATCTCGTACATTCATGCACATAACATTCATTGCATAGCCATCCCCTGCACTGTTCTGCCATCATTACTTGCTCCACATAGGGCAAATGGGTTCAACTTGTCCCTTTCTATCATGCCACTCTGTTGGGTGTATTGTCTTGCAGTTGCATAGGCTGAGGCACCAGTCCCACCAACACCATGGTACTGCTACTTTTGGATCACACACACCAAATGCTTTTGGCCAGAAAGGTCCCATACGTCCACCCACCCACACATATTGCAAACTCTCTGCTTGGAAAATCCATGGCACAGCCATGAACCCACCATTTAGCTGTCATGGGGATTCTTGTATTTGTCAGTAAGCTGCCCCACCATGGCTCTCAAGGGTCATTTGAAGCAGTTAGCCATATCATACACACCTCTCCTGTGACCGCTCCACATGAGCACTCATGGACAATCCTTACTTTGCTGCCCACATCAGGAACATGCTGCCTCCATCCAGACACTGTCCTGGCCTATGGCATGCCACACACTGACAGTACATCTGGATACATGTCCACACCTCACAGACACTATTATAGAGCTTACGGAATGATTTATGCTTTCAGGAGCATCTAGGACTGCATGCCTGTCACAGCGCCCCCTGCTGCTGCAATCCCTCTGTTGACTCCGAAGCCACCACCAGCCATCCATGATACTACCAGCACCCACACTGACCAGCATTACTGGGCAGCCGCCCATCTCACCTAGTTAACAGCACAGGCCTGCTGTATGGTCAAACATGCTCATCACACATATTGCCACTTAGCCAGGCATCAGGTGAATCAACTCTATCAGTTACCTTCTCCAATGGCTTATCTGCCCATCTTTCAGCATTTCAGAGGCTTTCCTGCATTAAGGTAAATGCAAGACACCCTTTCCAAGTTGAAGAGCCCTAACCTTATAAGCCTTTCCTATAGGGGTATCCTTCTACCCCCTTTGCAATTTTTGTTGCTCTTCTCTGTACCTTTCCTAATTTTGCTATATCCTTTTTAAGATCTGGTGCAGAATTGCACACATTCAAGGTGTGGTTGCACCATGGAATGATACAGAGGCATTATAATATCCTTGGTTTTATTCTCCATTCCATTCTTTATGATTCCTAGTATTCTATTTGCTTTCTTGGCCTCAACTGCACACTGCGTAGAGGGTTTCAATGTATTATCCACAATGACGTCTAAATCTTTTTCCTAGGTGGTGGTTCCTAATGTGGAACCATGCATCGTGTAACCATAGTTTGGGTTGTTCTTTCCTAGATGCATAATTTTGCACTTGTCCACATTAGATTTCATCTGCCATTTGAACATCCAGTCTTCAATTTATTAAGGTCCTCTTGCAATTTTTCACGATCCTGTTAGGGGAGGGTAGCCAAAGAATTAGTAGTAGTAGTCCATTGCTAAGATCAATGGTGTTTTTTTAAATAAGGGAGAACCAGCAGTAGGCATGCAGTTTGGCTGAAAAGCAGGAAGAGTGATAGCAACTACCTGTCTCTACCTCCACTATTTTTATAGCATGATGGCACAGATTCAGGAGAAGGTACAATTAGTGGAGGATGTAAAAATCTGGGGGTGAGCAGGGAGGGGGGAGGGGAACAGGACATCAACTAAAGACAGGGCAGTACTCCCTCTTTCATTCTGAGCAATATGTACAGCAGAGCTGTCAAGAACTTATTGATTCAAATGCAGTGGGAAAAGTATGAGGATTTTGCATTAGTGTTAGCATATGCATCTAGCAAGGTGTTCCTTTCTTATGAATGAAATTATAACTTCAATACGATATGGCCCTTTTACACATGGGATAGATAATAATTTCTTTTTTTCACAGTATGTAAACACACTTCAGCTTGTATTCTTATAGTCACAACAACAATTCCGTTTTGCACATGCTAAAATCTATTACCTTATCTATCCCCCTGTGGTTCTCTCCCCTCTCTCTCTCAATGGAAACTTTCACCATGGCCAAGAGTGAGATCTACCCTGCATTGCCTCTCTGCTGTGGTCTTCACCTTGATGGTACATCCTTCTGGTCTCACTGCTGAGGCTGATTATATAGGACTTTGTGTCCATAAGCTCTGATGTTTTTTGCCTGTCATTGGCTATAGACAGGTACAATTCAATGCAATACCTTGACACTTCATGATTGACTCATCCCTTACAAAACAGAGTGGCCTGGACCTTATTATGGTCTCGACGTCTTCTGTTGTGCAAAGCCAGTATGTGTATGTGAAGAATGCAGTTTATCTTGAGCCTCCTCCTGGCACATGACATTAGAACCTATTGTCTACCCAAGCTCTATCATAACACAAAGAGATCATGTTTGGGACTTGAGCATTTAGAGGAAGGGGTTACTGAAAATCTGACAATCCAGAGGTTTGGAAAAGATGGAAAGTACTTATTTATTTACTAATTTATTTTTTTATTTTGATTGCCTCCTATAGAGTATAAATAAATAATGTGCAATTCATTAAAAGAACCAGGGTCCTCAAAACAGTTGAGCAATGATAGACAAATGACCTTGATGAATTTAAAACTTCTTTAAAAAGCTAGTTCTTATGGGTTTTATGAAACCTCAGATAATCTAAACAGGATATTTATCCTATTGTTCTTAAGTGCCACTGAGTTGGTGTCGACTAGAGTTGACCCTCTGGATAGCTGTCCTAAACTGTGTTCAGTCTCCAGTCATCCAGCTCATTATTGATAGAGTGGCACTCATAGCTGCTGTTGTTGTATCAATCCATTTCATTGCTGGCCTTCCTCTTTTGCATTGACCTTCTACCTTACCTAGCATGATGTCTTTCTCTAATGATCTCTCTCATTGCATGATGTGTCCAAAGTATGAAGTTGAAGTCCTGTTATCTTAACTTCTAAAAAAAAGCCTAGATTTGATCTCCTCTAGTACTGACTGGTTTGTCCTTCGAGCAGTCCATGGTATACACAGTATTCTTCGCCAGCACATAATTCAAAGACATTGATATTCTTCCTGTCTATCTTTTTCACTCTCCAACTTTCACATCCATATGACGTTATTGAAAATACCATGGCTTGGACAAGTCAAATGTTTGTATAGAGAGAGACAACTCTGCTGTTGAGAATTTTGTCTAGGTTCTTCATAGCCATTCTGCCAAGAGCAGTGCATCATCAGATTTCTTGATTGCTTGCTGTTTCTTTATTGATTGTTGATCCAAGTAGGTTAAAGTTATTCACTATTTCAATTTCTTCTCCATCAATGATAATCTTATTGATTTTGCCAGTTGTCAGGATCTTTGTCTTCCGTACATTAAGACTATGGTCCCGATTTTCAATTGTTCGGATTTTGGAAGGCCTATGCAACCAGCCCTCTTCACCAACTTCTAAACCAGATATTCAATGCCATGGTGATGGCATTGAATATCCGGTGATCACCACAGGGACAAGAAACATCTGAGGCTAACCGGGTAACAGCGATACTGGCTGCTGCCCAGGTAGCGATCAGTAACTCACCCTTTCCTGAACCTTACTTGCACTTCAGGCAGCTTTCGTTCCAGGTATAGTTGTAGTCTCTGCTGAATAATCTTCAGTAGAATCTTGCTGGCATGTGGGATCACAGCGATTGCACAATAATTTCCACAGTCAATTGGATCATCTTTCTTTAGTATTGGTATAAACACAGATCTTTTCGAGTCAGTTAGCCATGATGTTGTCTTCCAAATTTCCTGGCAGAGCCTTGTAAGTTCGGTAACAGCTGCATCCGATTGCTGTAATACTTCAATGGGAATGCCACAATGACAGGTACTTTGTTCTTTGATAAGGCTTTCAATGTTGGTTCAACTTCTTCTTTCATCACCAATGGTTCCTGATTATAAGGTACAGGTTGAAATGGCTGTTTGTCCACTTGATCTTTATGGTATAATGACCCTATATATTCTTTCCACCTTTTCTTGATCTTCTCAGCATCATTCAACACGAATCCTTGAGCATCTTGTAGCATTCCAATTCAAGGCTGGAATTTTTTCTTTAACTTTCGTAGCTTTAAGAAAGTTGATCTTGGAGAAAGTGCTACCTTTGCTGGAGTGTGGAACATTTGCCATGATGTTTTGCTGTTGGGGGAACCTGGTTCAGGAGTTTTGTTGGAGGAACATGCTGGAGTTGAGACTGCATCTTCTCTCAATGTCATCTGAGAGTGCCCCTGGTAACTGAATAAAACTAGCAGCACCTAGTGCAATGTTAGAGAAAGTGCTACCTTTGCTGGAGTGTGGAACAGTTGCCGTGGTGTTTTGCTGTTGGAGGAACCCGGTGCAGGAGTTGTGTAGGAGGAACACACCAGATTTGAGACCGCCCCCTCTCCCAATGTCATCTGGGAGTACCCTCAGTAAATGAATAAAACTAGTAGCACCTAGTGCAGCCATGGCCGCAGGCTCATAGGCGCATGTCATACCTAACCGAAAGACAGATACAGGTCAAGGTGGGACATAACACCTCCCGACCCATAAATGTCCGTCAAGGAGTACCTCAAGGATCCGCACTCTCAGCACTCCTATTTAACATCTACATCCAACCAATATGCAACATCATGAAAGAGAACAACATTCAATACACAATATATGCAGACGACATCATGATATACACCCCGATATCAATCGACAACCCGGACTTCTCTAAGATAACAGACTGCCTTACCCAAATGACAAGTTGGTGTCAAAACAACAACCTCACAATCAACTACAGCAAGACCGAAGCTTTAATCATCACTCGGAACCAAAGCTTCATACACCCACCAAATATAAAGATACAAAGCACTACTATACCGATAAGATCAGAAGTGAGATACCTCGGAGTTACTCTGGACAATAAACTCAATCTCAAGCCACACATAGACAAAACAATCCAAAAAGCCTACTACAAGATGCGAATCATCAGGAGACTGAAACCACTCCTCGCCCCTGAACACTTCCGTACCGTCTGTCAAGCACTGATAACCCCACTTCTGGACTTCTGCAATCCGATATACCTTGGACTACTGAAACAAGCCCTCAAGCCACTCCAACTGGCACAAAACACTGCAGCACGAATAATATCTGGAACTGCAAGACAGGAGCACATCACACCTATCTTGAAGGACTTACACTGGCTCCCAATCAGTGCACGCATCAGATACAAAACTATCATAAACCTATTTAAGATAAATCAGCACACATCAGCCAACAGCCTGCACACCCTCATACAACCAGACACCAGCACACGTCCTAGAAGAAAACAAACACAAAACCGAGTCAGCATCCCAAGTGAATACAAACACACACGCAAGGACACAACAGACAGAGCACTCTCCATGGCTGCTCCAACAATATGGAACAAACTACCAGACGATTTGAAGGCAACTACAGACCTCAAAGACTTTAGAAAACAGCTGAAGACCATGCTGTTCATAGAACACTATGGACACATCACATAACCTCAGAGAATGTATAACAGCACATGATACCTCCTAACACTGTATGTATAGAAAATGTTTTATAGCCCCACTGTATATAGCTCACATTGTACATAGCTCAAACTAATCTTGCACACAATACAACATACACCCAACTAAGTTTCACCCTCACTGCATGTATAACACACTCACTTTACCCGATTGTTTGCTGTGATACCACCTTGATTAATAAGATAAGGCGGTTTAGAAATACTGTTAAATAAATAAATGTCCAAAGGGGCCCCTCTGGTGCTGCTTTGGTGCTAACTTTGTGCTGTATGGACGAGGCTTGTGATTTTGATATGTGGCATTGTTTTGGATAAATCTTGTCTGCATTGGGAGTGGGTATGCCAAAGAGAGTGGGTAAATGTAAGAATAAGGGTAAGAGCTCAAAGGCAGTGGAGCCTATTAAGGTTCTGGTCCCAATGGATATGCTTGTCTGCACCACACAGGTTCAGCTGCCCCCCATTGAAGGTTTGGGGTTGTTATTGCTGTCTGGAGCTTCTTTAAGCTCCCCTTCTAGGTCCCCACTGCCTCATCCTAGTGCGCAGTCCACACCTATGTTAGAGTCCGCTCTGAACTCTCCTAAAGGGGTTAGTGAAGGCAGAGTGGTTTCTTCGGGTATGGCTAGTTTTATTAGCATCCCGATGATTATGCCTAAGCCTATTCAGTTTGATTCCCCGGCAGAGTTGGGTACAGTCTCTGCAAAGGAAGTTACTCTAGCTGACATATGGAACGTGGTTACACATAATAATGTATTATTAAGGGGTGCAAGGGAACAGTTATCTGTGCCTTCACAGGGCACTGTTAATGCGCTTACTGTGCATGACATGGGTCTTTTGAATCTATAGAAGAAAACAGACACATTGTCCTTGCTAGTCTACAGTGTGTTTCTGCTTCTCATTTAAAGGACTCTGGGTTTGTACACCATTAACTAGAGGCTTTGGAAAATAGCACATGTTCTAGGAACTTGTGCTTATTAAATTTTCCAAAGACCTATTATCTGTCCCCTGTGATCCTCTTACATAAGTACTTTAAAATGATTCTTGGTATTACTAATTTGAAGCAAATATTGCTTTCTAATTGTTATTATGTGGTGTCTCGATGAAAGGGTGAAGTTGTGCCAGAGTCAAGCCTGGTGGTTGAGGAAGCATCCATTCCTTTAAATTTATCTGAGTTTTTGGAGTCTTCTAATGGCTCTATCCAAACCTGGGCCACTCTGGTAATTGCTTTATCCAATGTCATACATATGTCCATGATCTTAAGATTGTATTTTAAAACAAAGAATGATTTGTTGTACTACCAAATTTATGACATTCCTGGATGTTGCTAGACGTCTATGTTAACGTTAGGTCATGTACTAACAGTGGGCTAATTCCCATGTTAGCTACTTAATATACTTTAATAGCAGACCTATATCGCATGGAAATGAAAATCTTTGGGAATACATTGATATGAAAGATGCTGTAAAGATAAAGATTGCTTTCTTTGCATTGTACATTTACACATCACTGTTCTTTTTTCTTACAGCTCACTGTTGTCCTTGCTCTGCCACTCATAAGTTTAATTAATGTTTTAGTTACTCATGGATAAGAAATACATTTGCAGACTCCCACCTGTGTTATTCACTGTCAGCTGTACATAAAAAGAACAGAACACATCAGGCAGTCGTTCCATGCTAGCTCCCTTTAGCAGTAATTGCATTAAAATGAGCTGTTTTCCTTTATTCTGTTTTATTTTTGGGAGGGGACTGGGGAGTTCCACATGGATGTGTGGGGAGGAGTGGCATTATCTTACCTACTCTATGCAGCTAAGGGCACATGAATTCATGCTAGTTAATTAATTGTCATTTAAATACTTGAATGCACATTCTTAATTACATTTATTTGAGTAGTTCTTTTTTTATTTCTATTTTTATGACTTTTCATAACTATCCCCATTATTGAAAGCAGTGATGTAGCTCTCTATAAACTGAAAACAAATCAGAATAAATCTGATTAGTCTACTGAAACATAGAAATACTGAAAATAATGGCAAAAAGACCGTATGACCTATACAGTATACCCCTCTAAACCAATAGTCCAGTCTCTATCACCCCTTATTCTCCCTCAGTAATCGTTGGTGCTTTTCAGATGTTTTCTTGAATGTTGTACTGTTCTTATCAGCACCATTTCCTCTGAATGGCTGTTCCATGCATCCACCACCCTTTCTGCAAAGAAATCCTTGCATAGATTACTCCTACGTCTGCTTCCTTTCACTCTCATTCTATGACCCCTAGACCCAGGGTCTCCTTTTCACTGAAAAAGGCCTGACTTTCATTTATTTACATCTCAGAATTATTTAAATGTCTCTATCATATTGCCTCTTTCCTGCCTCTCTTACAAGGTATGTTGTTGTTGTTAAGTGCCATTGAGTTGGTGTCGGCTTATGGCGGCCTTCTGGATAGTTGTCCTAAACCGTGTTCGGTCTTCAGTCAGGCAGCTCATTGTTGACAGACATAGCTACTGTTATTGTATCGATCCATCTCATGGCTGGCCTTCCTCTTTTGTGTTGACCTTCTACCTTACCAAGCATGATGTCTTGCTCTAATGATCTCTCTCTTCGCATGATATGTCCAAAGTATGAAAGTCAAAGTCTTGTTATCTGAGCTTCTAAAGAAAGCTTAGGTTTGATGTCCTCTAATACTGACTAGTTTGTTCTTCAGGTAGTCCATAATATACATAGTATTCATCACCAGCACCATAATTCAAAGGCATGAATTTTCTTCCTGTCTATCTTTTTCACTGTCCAACTTTCACATCCATATGACGTTATTGAAAATACCATTGCTTGAACAAGTCAAATCTTTGTATGGAGAGAGACATCTCTGCTCTTGAGAATCTTGTCTAGGTCCTTCACAGCCATTCTGCCAAAAGCAATGTGTCATATGATTTCTTGACTGCTTGTTGCTTCTTTTTTGATAGTTGATCCAAGTAGGTTAAAGCTGTCCACTATTTCAATTTCTTCTCCATTAACAATGAACTTATTGATTTTGCCAGTTGTCAGGATCTTTCTCTTCTTTATATTAAGGTACAGGCCCATTTTAAGACTATGGGGTATGTTTACTAAACCTCGCACAATTGCGCGTCACAGTAACGGGCCCACGCACAATTTCGGAGTTTAGTAAACATACCCCTATGTTCCTTGATCTTGAGAAGCAAATGTTTCAGATCATGTTCACTTTCAGCCAATAATGTGGTATTATCAGCATAGCAAAGGATGTTGATGAGTCTCCCACCAATCTTACCACCTCTGTTGTCTTCATACAGTCCTGCTTCTCTGCATATAAATTAAACAGGCTTGTTCTGCATATAAATTAAACAGGTAGGGGGAAAGTATGCAGCCTGGATGTACATCTTTGCTGATTTTAAGTCATTCTGTTTCTCCTTGTTACTTTTGAAGTGTTGTTTCTTGATCAAAGTAGAGGTTGTGCAAGTATACATGTTTAGATTTTCACATCTGTCACTCTATAGTTTATGAAGCAGACCACTGCTAAGGATGTGCATTTCTTAACCCGTTTTGGACCAGCGTATGTTTTACAGACATAAAGTTTCCATACTTACTACTCAACTTTTACTAATTAATGGTTATAAATTCAATGGAACTATGTTTAGCTATTATTGTTATGTCAAAAAGTGTTATATACAGATTTTTTGTTTGAGATTTATTTAGTTTAATAGGTATTCGAAGTTTGTTGATTTTGACGGTACTGGCGGCTCAACATAAAAAGTTCACAAAAAATAGTAAGTAGCTTATAATAGCTACTATTTTGGAAATAAAAGTAATTGTAGACTTTAGAAAATAGGTTTAGATAACTGTAAGTTACTTAGGGGTATGTGTACTAAACCGTCTTAATGTTACCTGCGCTAGTTGGGATATCGTAGCTTTATAGGTACTTGCACATCTTAAAGGAAAGGAGGTGCTCTCAGGTGAAGCTTGTTATCCAAATCAGTCATACACTAAGGACCTGAGATTAATTAAACTTCAGGTGAACAAGGTATATTAAACGTATTAGGTTCAGTTTTATTAGTATAAATATCCATAGCAACTCTTAGTAAGTAAAGAACTTAAAGATCTAAACACAAGCTTAAAACTAAGATGCAGAAAGCAGTCCAGCAGCGAGATGGGTGCTTTCCAGTCTTTTGCACTGAGTGTCACATGTATGATTTTCTCCCAGTTGGTGAGAGGTCTTACGTGTGCACTAGGTGAAGGACATCTTTGCTCTCAGGGAAAAAGTCTGTTCTCTAGAGGCTAGAGTAGCAGACTTGAAAAACATAAGAAAGACAGAGAGGTACATAGACGAGACCTACAGGGATATAGTCCTGAAGTCCCACCTCCAGTCTGGCAGCATCCCTGTTGCCATGGAAGAGAGAGGTCACATGACAGGAGAGCATTACCCTGGTGTGGCAGAAAGTGATCCAGTAACTAGGACCTGTCCTCCAGGTGATGTAAAACCCTCTCGCACCGAGGAAGTTTCTCCAGGGCTATGTGCCCATGAGGGAAGGGTTAGGACAGCCGTTATAGTTGGTGATTCGATCATTAGGCATGTAGATAGCTGGGTGGCTGGTGGACGTGAGGATCACCTGGTAACATGTGAAGGTAGCGGACCTCACGCACCAACTAGATAAGGTCTTAGAAAGTGCTGGGGAGGAGTCTGCTGTCTTGCTACATGTCGGTACCAATGACATAGGAAAATGTGGTAGGGAGGTTCTGGAGGCTAAATTTAGGCTTCCACGCGCAGGACCCAAAAGGCAGGCAGAGCTCCGTAATCTCAATGCATGGATGAGACAATGGTGCAGAGATGAGGGGTTTGGATTTGTTAGGAACTGGGGAACATTCTGGGGAAAAGAGGGGTTCTTCTGAAGGGATGGGCTTCACCTTAACTGAAATGGAACCAGGCTGCTGGCATTAACCTTTAAAAAAGAGATAGAGCAGCTTTTAAACTAGATAATAGGGGAAAGCCGACAGTCGCCCAAGAGCGGATGGTTCGGAAGAATGTATCCTTGAAGGATACTACCAAAAGCAGAGAGGTTCCAAAAAAAGAGTAAAGTAGCCCAAATGCCCTCGAGTATGGAACAGACACAGCTTAAAGATCCCAAATTACCCATGTCTACCAATAGCCAAATTAATATGAATAAAATACAGTCTATAAAATGCTTGTATGCAAATGCTAGAAGTCTAAAAAAGAAGATGGGAGAGTTAGAATATATAGCACTAAATGAGAGGTTAGCTATGATTGGAATATCAGAGACATGGTGGAAGGAGGACAACTAGTGGGACACTGTGATTCCTGGGTACAAACTATATCGTAATGATAGAGCTGATCAAATTGGTGGAGGGGTTGCGCTCTATGTTAGAGATGGCATTGAGTCAGAAAGGATTAAAGATTTGCAGGAAACAAAATTTGCTGTAGAATCTCTATGGATTGAAATTCCACGTAAAAAGGGGAAGGCGATGGCAGTGGGGGTGTACTATCAACCGCCTGGCCAGAATGAACAAATGGATGATAAAATGCTCAAAGAAATCAAGGAAGCTAACAAAAGTTACAGTGCAGTATTAATAATGAGTGATTTCAATTACCCTGTTATCGACTGGGTCAGTGTCACAGCAGGACATGCTAGGGAGATAAAGTTCCTAGATGAAATAAATGACTGTTTCTTGGAGCAGCTGGTTCATGAACTGACCAGAGGGGAAGCCATATTAGACCTAGTCCTTAGTGGAACACCAGATCCAGTACAAGAGATAAGGGTGTTGGGGCCACTTGTCAATAGAGATCATAGCATGATTGCCTTTGATTTAATTAGTGGAGGAGGGATAGTAAGGATATCCACAGTACTACCTTTTAACTTTCGAAAGGGAGACTATGATAAAATGAGGAAAATAGTTAAGAAAAAACTAAAAGGAGTAGTTGCAAAGGTTGAAGACTTACATCAAGCTTGGGTGTTGTTGAAAAGTGTTATCGTTGAAGCCCAGACCAGCTGTATTCCACGCTTTAAGAAAAGTGGAAGGCAGTCCAAAAAACTGCCAGCATGGTTTAAATGTGAGGTCAGAGAGACTGTTGTTGCCAAAAAAGCATCTTTCAGGAAATGGAAAAAAGAGCCAAACGACGAAACCTGGAAACAGCACAGGCACTGGCAAGTCAAATGCAAGGCATTGATAAGGCAGGTAAAGGGAGAATTTGAGAAGAAGCTTGCTGCGGAAGCAAAAATGCAAAATAAAGACTTTTTCAAGTACATTCGTAGCAAAAAAACTGTGAGAGAGTCAGATGGTCCATTAGATGATAGAGGGGTTAAAGGGGCACTAAGAGGCGACAAGGTGATATCGTAGAAACTGAATGAATTCTTTGCTTCGGTCTTTACTGAGGAAGTTGTAGGGAGGTTCCCCATGACTAAAGTGGTATTTAAAGGTGCAGAAGAATTGAAGGAAATATCGATACATCGGGAAGATGTATTACAACTATTAGATAAACTGAAGAGTAGCAAATCACCTGGGCCAGATGGTATACATCCAAGGGTGTTGAAAGAACTGAAATATGAGATTGCAGACCTGCTATTAGTAATCTGTGAGTTTTCATTAAAATCATCTGTAATACCTGAAGATTGGGGGATCGCCAATGTAACGCTAATTTTTAAAAGGGTTCCAGGGGTGATTCGGGAAACTACAGACTGGTGAGCCTGACGTCAGTACCGGGAAAAATGGTAGAAACCATCATAAAGAACAAAATTACTCAGCATGTAGATAGTCATGGCCTCATGGGAGACAGCCAACATGGCTTTAGAAAAGGAAGATCTTGGGGGATGTTTACTAAACTGCGGTAACGTTACATAACGTGCATTAGCGTAACTTAACGATCGTAAAGTTCCGCGGCGCGATAAAACACCGCAGAAGGTGGAGAGAGGGCGGAGAGAAGGGGTCAATGGGCGGAGAGTGGGCGGGGAGAGGCTCCCTTCACACTAACGCGCTGATCTGAAGAGTGAATCCTAACGCGATTGAAAACCTGCCGTTAGATGCACTTTTGCAGGGGAGAGAAACCATTTCAGTGTCAGCAATGTACAGCATAGGCAGGGAAATCTACAAAAGTGATAAGTGTGATACATGTGCCCAGAACAAAAGGGCACATAAACATTGAAAATGACCGCAACAAACTGGAAAAAAAACATAACAAAGCTGGCCAATAGTGATATTAATGGGAAACATCAATCCCCCCCCCCCCCGAGAAAGCTCTACAAAAAAGATATTACTTGTGGAAGGGTCTATGCTCCGTCCCCATACAAGGTAAATGAGCCCACAGTGAAATAGCGCTGTTCAGGGTTTTTCCCTCCATCGGACAGGGTTCCTATGGCGTGCACATGTCCCGCAACATCAGGGTGGGCATGTCGGAATGGAAACTGGACAGATGCCGGAAAAGGGGATACAGAGGGCCGCAGGCGGCACATGCTGTGGTGCAGCTGGGCCACAGTGCGGACTAGGGTGATGCCAAAGTGGCCCATACGAATGCTGAAACAGCAGAGCAGCCAGACAGCAACTGCTGAAGGCCCAACATGGGCACGAGTGTGTTTCCCAAAGTGTCACAGGGGATAGTACCCAACAGCTACCCCCAAGGGCACGGAACATTGGCAGGCAGGGCTGGGGGGGAGCATGATCGTCTATGCAGGCACCCCTACCCCAGGACCCGCACCATAGGCAGCCGCCTACCTGCACACTGGATGGCCTGAGACTGCGCACCACCAGCACCACCAGCGGAAGGGCATGTCAGCATGGTGGCAGAGGGGTACTGGTGGTGGAGGGGGCAGTGGCAGCTGCCCAGAGCAGACCGTGGCCTAGCCCTGTGTAGGTGGGTGCCATGCACTGCAACAGACAGGCCCTGTCTGACCAACAGTCATGGTATCACCAGGGAATGTACTGACTCTGTGACAACATGGTGGTGCAGTGCACAAAACCAGTGTATTCAGAAACAGAAGGTCACAGGTTCAAGTCCCAGCTGTGGTTCCTGCCAACCCCGTCCCCATATTTTACCCACTACTACAATGTGCTAATACAGACAGCACCTTTATTGCAGATGATGTAAACCTGCTCAATACACCTACATTTTACCCTGCAGAGCACAGACACCATAAACATGTGCATTACCTAGAGCAGAGTCTCCCAAATGCAGTTTTGGAGGGCCAAACACCATTCAGGTTCCATGCTGCCACTAATAAAGATGCCTGTGCTGCATATCTATGCGCCACTTCCATGGTATGCAGATGTATCTCATGCATATTCATGAGGGACAGCATGAAATCCGAACAGTGTTTGGCACCGCAGGACTGGAGTTGGGAACCTCTGCCGTAAAGCAGCAGCCAACAGGGGCAGACACACCCACATCCACAGGCTCCATTATCCAATGCCTCCTGGAGAGGCAGGATGTTGGGCCCTGCGTGCATCTCCCAATACTAGCACTTGCATACCTTAGCAATGTCACCCTAAACCTGGGAATACGGTACACAGCTATCAAAAGGTTGCTATGATCACTGGCAGCTAGCAATTCCTAAGTTAAGCTCAATTCGCTGATTGAGCTGCATCATAGCAACCTTTCTGATATCTGTGGAGTGTGCCTCAGGTCTGGTGTCTGACAGAGTGACCCCAACAGTATTGTGTTCCATAGCCATGCCTGCACTATGCCCAGGACTGGTGTGGTGGCCTGGGCTGCCAAACACCTCTATAGTGAAAAAGTGGTCTATAGGCAGTTACAAGACCACATTGACTCTGCAGTTCATTGGATACATGCCAACATGGATTCAGAGAATCACATGGTGTCGAGACTCTCCTTACCATCCTCCTCAATAACCTAAACTCTGGCATTGACAACATCCGGCATGGATTCGTACTCATTTTTTTGGACATTGCGGCAGCCTTCGATTCAGTATGTCATGAGCTTCTTATTATCCGTCTAAAAGAGAAGGGCCTCTGTGGAACAGCACTCGAATGGTGTAACTCGTACCTGTCAGGTAGATGGCAGCATGTACGATCAGATGGGGCAATATCAGATCCGTTTCATCAAGGACAAGGGGTCCCACAAGGATCCTCTCTATCATCATTACTATTTAACATATACATGCAACCTATATGTAACATCATCAGATCTTTTAATGTCAATTGTATGATATATGCTGATGATGTGTTATTATACATGCCGATCTGCATAGATAAGATGGACCTCACTCCCTTAACCAACTGTTTCAACGCCATATCAAACTGGCTACTGACACAAAATCTCAGAATCCAACATAAAAAAACGGAGGTTCTCTTTATCTCAAGGAACTCGAACTTCATACCACCTACATGCCTGGAGGTTCAAGATGCCAAGCTGCAAGTAAAACCCCATATCCGATACCTAGGAGTGACTCTTGATCAAAACCTTGACATGAAGACTCAAATATCCAACACAGTAAGAGCAATTTACTTCAAGATCCGCTCCCTCAGACATCTTCGCCAACTGATTGATCCAGACGATTTCCATACTGTTTACCAGGCTCTAATCATTCCCCATTTTGATTACGCAAACTCCATATTACAAGGGCTTCCTCAATCTACCTTAAATCCTCTTCAACTCGACTTGAACAGTGCAGCGAGAGTGCTTTTTGGAGTATCCAAAAGAGACCATGTAACACCCCTTCTAAAACAACTACACTGGCTTCCTATTCAAGCGAGAATCACTTTCAAGACACTTCTCCTGGCCTTTAAAGCATACAAAGGTCTCGCCTCCACCTCATTATCGGAGATGATACAACCAATCATACCCAACAGACTAAGAAGAACCACGGAACTAAATATGCTAATCGTACCAAAGGAAGTCATAAGATACAACTCTACAACATCGAGCAGAGCCTTCAGCCTATGTGCCCCAAAACTTTGGAACACCCTTCCATCACACATTAGGGCCATCTCTGATCTCAGCCAGTTCAGGAAGGCCCTGAAACATCACCTTTTCCTCAAATACTTCCCAGGGAACAAAGAAACACAGTCACACCCAAATATCAATAACTACATTCCAACCACATAAAATTTCCTGTCTCAACAGCACATTACTCTACTTCACCAGATTAACAGTACTCTTTTCAGACACTATGACACTGTTATGTAAATAGTTGTTTTGTAAATAGTTGCTCTTGTTATCCAAGTTGATTTTCCTGTTAACTGTAATGACCAGATAAATGTAACTTGTCTGAGGTTTCTTGTTCCATGCAAACCGCGTTGATAACGAATAGTGCGGTATATAAAAAATGTTAATAAATAAATAAAATAAATAGTTGCACAATGCTGGCATAGGTGTGGGGAGTGTGTGTCTGTCTATCCAGTGTGAGGTGGCTGCCAACACCCTCCACAGCCCACACTGCTAGCACTGTTGCCAGTATTGGCCTGCCAATGTGCATAATGAAGAGCAAGGTATTGTGGGAATAGCCTGGATAGGGTGGCCTGGCCTGGATGCATCTGCACAGGGCATGGGGCAATGGCTCGGACATTGTACTGCCTGGCCACCACCTGCATGGACAGGGTAGCCACAGCATGTCCTGCTGGGAGGCCACTCTCACCCTGACTGAGCAGTGACCACAGTTGAGCTCTAGATTAACAATATTACTCCACTATCAACTACAGAACTTTATTTCGTCTTTGTTCCCAAAAGTTAACTATAAAGCCTTTTTGGAAGCGACAGGCCTCAGACTTTAAAGAGCTACAGTCTTCATTTGTTATCGACCTTTTGCTCTACTTTGCATCAACGGCCTAAATTTCGCTTCACATTAAATTATTGCTATTTTTTGACTTCTCCAGTGAGTTTTTAGCTTGTGTTCTTCACACCAAGACATATAAATATTTGTTTTAAAAAACAATGCAAATCATTGCTGGCGACGAGAAAGAATGAATGCTTATCTTTAAATATGCCCTTTTTGTTAACGCCACTTTCAGCGCTGTTGCGTTTCACATCCTTGCTGTTTCCTCAGGGGCCGGACTCATTCATGCTTCTTCTTTGCATCATCTTCAATGTTTTGTAATACCTTCCCTTTACAAATTTCAAACAGTTCTCAGAATCTAAACAAGGGAATCACAGTTCAGTTCTGTTTATCAATGACATACTTCTAATTCGACTATATATATACTGGAATAATATCAACATAGAGAAAGGTTTTACCGTGATCTTCACTGCCGGTTGCGTACAGCCTTGTAGCCGTTCAGTTAAGACAACGCCGCGCATGCGGTCTCATTGTTGGGCGGGTTATATAGCGTGTTACCTCCCCCCTGTCTTCACTATTGCTCTTACTCAAACACAGAGGTTCCAATCAATTTGTGAATTAAGCCCCCCAGGGTGTACAGAATGCAACATAAATATCCATCGCTGTTCTTTCACAATCAAAGCATGATCTCGGGATCTACCCTCCGCACCTGATAGACATCTATCTATGCAAAAACATTGCAATTCTTCAAATCGGTGGTGTTTCTGGAGGCAATGTTCAACAATCGGGGCTGTTACGGTTTTACATTTCAGCCTACTACGATGTTCCGCTAACCTAGTTCTAAATGGTCTAGATGTCTTCCCGATATATAACAGCCGACAAGGGCATTCTATGGCGTAAACTACATGTGACGTGTTACAGGTTGTCGAATAATGTAGTTGGTAGCATTTCCCATGATAGTCAAATGATGTAACTTCTTTATTGACTTCACAAAATTGGCAGGACCCACATCGAGTGTGCCCTGTCAATCGATTTAGGGAACTCTGTTCTAAAGAACCTAACCTTAAAGATTTAAAGATAAGCATTCATTCTTTCTCGTCGCCAGCAATGATTTGCATTGTTTTTTAAAAAATATATTTATATGTCTTGGTGTGAAGAACACAAGCTAAAAAATCACTGGAGAAGTAAAAAAATAGCAATAATTTAATGTGAAGCAAAATTTAGGCCGTTGATGCAAAGTAGAGCAAAAGGTCGATAACAAATGAAGACCGTAGCTCTTTAAAGTCTGAGGCCTGTCGCTTCCAATAAGGCTTTATAGTTAACTTTTGGGAACAAAGACGAAATAAAGTTCTGTAGTTGATAGTGGAGTAATATTGTTAATCTAGAGCTCAACTGTTATCTTACTCCAAGAAGAATAGACCAAAATACAGTGTTGTGAGCAGTGACCATGGCATGGCTAGGTTCCCCCATAGTGCTATATAGTATTTCTCTCATGTGATGTTTATGGGTTTTTTTTGGGGGCCCAATCACTGACTTGTCTGCTTGGTGTGTATGCTGACATCCCCATTCTGGGTACACACATTTCCTCCAGGACCATGCACTATGGACTAGCTAGCAGACTGTCTGCAGCTAGTATGTGTCTTGCTGGAACACCTTGCAGGGTGCAGCGGCTGGAGGCTTGCTGCTGGAGAATGTCAGATAGTGGTGGGGGGCAGCTGAGCATTTCCAGGCCTACTGTCTGTCTGCTATTGTGTTATGGATGTGTAGTGCTCTGCATTGCCTGCCCTGTAGGGTGTCTGTTCCCCAGCAGGACTACTACCATTGCAGAATGTGGATCTATTGGTGGGTGATCCTGCTTCTCACCCTGAGCCCGGGTTGTGTGGTGGTATATAATCTGCTTATGGGTCCAAACACCCCCTCCCTCCCACTCACTCACTCACCCACCCACCCACTCACTCACCCACCCACCCACCCACTCACTCACCCACCCACCCACTCACCCACCCACCCACCCACTCACTCACTCACTCACCCACCCACCCACTCACTCACCCACCCACCCACTCACTCACTCACCCACCCACCCACCCACTCACTCACTCACCCACCCACCCACCCACTCACTCACCCACCCACCCACTCACTCACTCACCCACCCACCCACCCACTCACTCACCCACCCACCCACTCACTCACTCCACTCCACTCCACTCCACTCACCGCAGGTAACCATGGCACCAACACAGGATATGCACTATTCTGGGTGAATCATCATCCATAAGGGCTAGACATGACTGAGGAATACAGGACACAGATGTATCCTAGATGTGTCTACAGGAACTACCTATCACATACTGATGAGGACCTGCAGCATGGCGTATTTCACCCATGAAAGGTGCTGTGGACCTAGTGCTGGGCGCCCCACCTCACCCTCAGGGTGAGCACAATACCCGCACAATGTGACGGTCTGTGGCTACTCTGTGCCAGTACCACACACTGTCAGTTCCCCCTACCAGGCTGAGGTGCTGTGGGGGTGCATACCCCATCTTGTGCCCATCTGTCGTGCTGATTTGCATGTGCAGTGCATCATGGGTATGGGTGGGTTAACCCTATCCTGGTAACCACAGCAGACAGTTTGTGTGGTGACGTGCAGTCCTTCTGCAGCCAGCCAGGGCTTTGTTCACAGCCTTATAAGGTGTCCTATAGGGCAGTGTTTCCCAACCCAGTCCTACGGGGCACACCGGCCAGTCAGGTTTTCGGGATATCCCTAATGACTATGCATGAGATATATATGCATTAGAGATATCCTGCCAACCTGACTGGTTTGTGGCCCTCCAGGGCTGGATTTGGAGACCCCTGCCTTACACCTCTGTCATTTAAGATTGTGAGTGGGCAAGGTGCAGATGTCCTAGACATTGAAAGGGTATATAGAATGTGACACATTCCTCCTCAATTCTCACCACCACCAAAATATTGTCTATTAGACAACTTTTTGGTGGTGGTGAGAATCGAGGAGGAATGTGTCACATTCTATATACCCTTTCGATGTCTAGGACATCTGCACCTTGCCCACTCACAATCTTAAATGACAGAGGTGTAAGGCAGGGGTCTCCAAATCCAGCCCTGGAGGGCCACAAACCAGTCAGGTTGGCAGGATATCTCTAATGCATATATATCTCATGCATAGTCATTAGGGATATCCCGAAAACCTGACTGGCCGGTGTGCCCCGTAGGACTGGGTTGGGAAACACTGCTATAGGGGACATTATAGGGTGCCTTGGTGAACAGTACACTTTATAATGTGCCCTATGGAGTGCGTTATGGGGTGCCTTATGCGGCACCTTAGGTTACGCCACCGTGAAGGTATGTTTGCTGGCAGCACTAATTAAAATACAAGTCAAATACCTCATCAATCACTACTTAAATGTAAAGGGTGATGCCTCAGCCAGCCTTATACATTAGGCCCATTGGGGAATCGAACCCATGACCCCGTACCATCAGTCAGTGTAGAAACCATTGTGCTACAGCTCTGTTGCTGTGCTTGCATGCCTGCACGCCTTGAGATTAACGCGCGGTAACGTGCCATGTAGCGCTCATTAATTTATGGCGCTTTGTAACGCGTGTTATCGGTAACAATGTACCGCTCATGTCCTTATTTGGAATTTCTGCTTCTACCGCGGATCCTAACACGAACCACATTACCACAGTTCAGTAAACATACCCCCTTGTCTTACTAATCTGTTATGTTTTTTTGAAGGTGTGAATAAACAGGTGGACAAAGGTGAGTCGGTTGATATAGTGTATCTGGACTTTCAGAAAGCCTTTGATAAGGTCCCTCATCAGAGACTTTTGGGAAAACTAAAGAGTCATGGGATAGGAGGCAGTGTACTATTGTGGATCAGGAACTGGTTAAAAGATAGAAAGCAGAGGGTAGGGTTAAATGGTCAAATTTCCCAATGGAGAAAAGTGAATAGTGGTGTTCCCCAGGGATCTGTGCTGGGTCTGCTGCTTTTTGACATATTCATAAATGACCTGGAAAGGGGAATAACGGGGTGAGGTTATCAAATTTGCAGATGACACAAAACTATTTAAAGTTGTTAAAACCCAAGAGGATTGTGGAAAATTGCAAGAGGATCTTGATAAATTGTAAGACCGGGTATCAAAATGGCAGATGAAATTTAATGTGAACAAGTGCAAAGTTATGCACCTAGGGAAGAACAACCCAAACTATGGTTACACGATGCAAGGTTCCCCATTAGGAACCACCACCCAGGAAAAAGATTTATGCGTCATTGTGGATAACTTGTTAAAACCCTCGGCCCAGTGTGCAGCAGCGGCCAAGAGAGCAAATAGAATACTAGGCATCATTAGAAAAGGAATGGAAAATAAAACAAAAGATATTATAATGCCTCTATATCATTCCATGGTGCGACCACACCTTGAATATTGTGTGCAATTCTGGTCGCCATATCTTAAAAAGGATATAGCGTTATTAGAAAAGGTTCAGAGAAGAGCCACCAAAATGGTAAAGGCGATGGAAGGATACTCCTATGAAGAAAGGCTAAAAAGGTTAGGGCTCTTTAGCCTGGAGAAGAGATGGCTGAGGGGAGATATGATAGAAGTCTATAAATTAATGAACGGAGTGGAACGGGTAAACGTAGATGGATTGTTTACGTTATCAGAATATAGAAAGACTAGGGGAAATGCAATGAAGCTACAGGGTAAACTATTTAAGACTAATAAAAGAAAATATTTTTCACTCAACGTGTAATCAAACTCTGGAATTTGTTACCGGAGGATGTAGTAAAAGCTGTTAGTGTAGCTGGGTCTAAAAAAGGTTTGGACAAGTTCCTGGAGGAAAGGTCCATAAACCATTATTAAAAAGGAACCCAGGATATCAATGCTTGACCCAGTACAAGCATTGTGGAACCTGTGTCTTTTGGGGAAACTGCTAGGTACGTATGACCTAGATTGGCCACTGTTGGAAACTGGATACTGGGCTTGATGGACCTTAGTCTGACCCAGTATGGCATATCTTATGTTCTTATGTTCTTATAATGTGAGGAATGTCATATAAGGTAGTGGGCATTTCTGCGGTAAGGTAGCAATTGTGGCTTATTGCGCGATAGAGGGCGTCTTGCCATTATCGCACTATAGAGGGTGCAGTGGCGTGTTAACCTTAATGTTGCACCGTGGCGCAAGATCAATGAAGTAGAGGTGTAGCACACTGGTTAATCCAATGACTGCTGATATAGTAGTCATGAGTTCAATCCCTCAGTGGGCAAAGTTTATTAGGCTGTCAGAGGCAATTAATTTTCTTGGCTGTAACAGTCAGACACATCTCAACAACCTGTACTGCCAGCCGAAACAACCCTCACCCCAGTTCCGTAACCTAATGCACCTTTTAGGGTGCACCATAAGGCACATCATAGAGCACCACGTCATCCAAGGTGGGTCATAATGTGCCCCAGAGGGCGGCACGAAAGGGTGGCACCCCCAAGTCAGCATATAAGGTGCCCCATAAGCTGGCCGAACCGAAGGTGACCCTAAAGATGGCCCAAGGATGTTAAGGTGACCCAAGAAATGTTGGCTAAGGGCAGTAAGGTGGACCAAGGTCACAAGCATGAAATGTATTGGCCAAACACAGATGCAACTCTAACACTGCACAGAGCAGCAAGGAAAGCCAATTAACAAGTGATGTAAGGAAGTAAATGTCAGAGGTGAAGGACCTGCCAAATCTGTGTGAGGGCCATGTGGCAGCTGGTAAAGTGGACAAACATAACAGGGGCAGTTGTACCGATGCACAGGGTGATGGTACTGTAAAGTGCAACAATGACAGTGTGTGGCAGAAGATGTGAATACGTGTCCACCAGAGGAGGTAGAGGTGGCAGGATAAGTGAAATGACAGGAGGACAGAGGAGTAGCAGTGCTATGCAGAGCAGACACAGGAGAGGCAAGCATGATGGCCGCAATGCAGAAAAGGGTCACAGTGCAGGTCATGGGGTAGCAGCCTGCACGTTAGGGCAGGACGCCACACAGCTGGCAGACACATATAGACAGAGAGAAGGATGGTTGGCAACTGTGATGAGGGTATAATGTGGCAACAGCACAGATCTGCAAAGATATGACTGTCACAGGAATGAAATGTAGTTGTGTACGACAGGCATAAAATTAAAACAGAATAGAGAGGAATCAAACCCATGACCAGTAGCAGAAATGTCAGTGCACAAACCTGTAGGCTACACCACCAACATGAGCACCACAGCAAAGGCTGCCTACAAGAACACTGCAGGGCACCACACAAGAAGCCTGCTGTCTGCCAGGATAGGGCAACCCCCAGCAGTACCAATGATGCAATGCACATGTTGATTATTTATTTATATCTCTTATATACCGCGCTATTATAATCAATGCGGTTTACAGTTGAACAAAACATACAACAATGCAGCAGGTCACATTGAGTTTACATTGAACAGGAGTAGTAAACTTGGAAGAACCGGGAGAACTATATACAGATTATGGACATTCTTACAGGACATATAAGGATCTATTCTAAACAGATGCCTAAGCTCCTGGGTCAGGGAGAGAAGGTAGGGGACAGTTGATTAACTGTTCTCTAAGGGAGGCTGATCAATGGGGAGGGCTAGGTAGGAGGGTAAGGTGATGGCTGTGTGCTTTCCAGAGTTATTATCAGGGTAATGTAGCAGGAACAAGTGGTGTTTGAGAGCTTTTCTGAATAACGGTAGATTGGAGATAGCTTGGATTTCTGCTGGGAGGGCGTTCCAGGTCATAGGTGTGAAAATGGAGAAGGCTCTACTGGCTGTTGTCTTTGTACATTTTATCACTAACTTAGGGACTTAGCTATATAATGGGATCTGCATCTCTCCGGTACCTCAGCCTGAAAAAAAGATCGGACACTGCGTGATGCTGCCACAGAGCAGCTACAGACCAGGGTATTGTGCATATTCATAGTTCACCCTGAGTGATAGGATGGCCGCACAGCACTAGGTCAGCAGCACATGTGCCACTGGTGAGCGATCCTGCTGTATGTTCCCATCGCTACCACTGTGTGCCAGGTGTTCCCTGCTGTCCATCTGCAATACACACTCACATGTTGTCCTCTGGGTCAAGTCACAGCCAGATTATTGTGTACCCAGTGTTTGGGTATGGCTGCCATTGACACCTGTTATTCGGGTTGAAGGGTGTTTAAACACACACCATGTTTGTGTGGCTGTGCCTCTACAGGTTGATGTATTATACAGTACATACCCCAGGGCACCTTAAACACCTGTTTGGCAGTAGAGGGAGCGGAGCAATGGCTGTATGACCAGAAAACCCCATCCTGCTGTCAATGGACAGCACCCCGGGGCTTTGTGACCCACAGCCATAACTGTGACTGGGCCAATGACACCCCAGCAGTACTGCTGTGTGCATGCCTGTAAAGCCTCCACTGCCTCACACCACAATCTGCCATTCACCAGCAGACTGCACAGTCAGACTACACCTGCAGCAGCCTCAGGGAATTCCAACCATGCACAGACTAACTGCAAACAACCCACTAGCCAATCCATAGTGCATGATCACAGAGGAACAATGCACACCAAGCAGATAACACTGTGCTTACCCTCAGCACTGGAAACACCCAGCTGTGACACAACACACATGATGTATAGCACTATGTGGGAACATAGACATCCCATGGTCACTGCTCGGTCAGGGTGAGAGTTACCTCATAGCATAACATGCTATGGCCTCACTGTCCATGCAGGTAGTGGTTGGCCTCTACAGTGTCCCAGCCATTGACCTACACCCTGTGCAGATGCATCCGGCCCAATCTACCCTGTCCATGCCTTACCCACAATGCCTTGCTCCTCATTATGCGCATTTGCAGCCTAGAACATAAGAACATAAGACATGCCATACTGGGTCAGACCGAGGTCCATCAAGCCCAGTATCCTGTTTCCAACAGTGGCCAATCTAGGTTATACGTACCTAGCAATATCCCCAAAAGACAGGTTCCACAATGCTTGTACTGGGTCAAGCATTGATATCCTGGGTCCCTTTTTAATAGTGGTTTATGGACCTTTTCTCCAGGAACTTGTCCAAACCTTTTTTAAACCCAGCTATACTAACAGCTCTTATTACATCCTCCGGTAACAGATTCCAGAGTTTGATTACACGTTGAGTGAAAAAATATTTTCTCTTATTTGTCTTAAATAGTTTACCCTGTAGCTTAATTACATGTCCCCTAGTCTTTCTATACTCTGATAGCGTAAACAATTGATCCACGTTTATCCGTTCCACTCCATTCATTAATTTATAGACCTCTATCATATCTCCCATCAGCCGTCTCTTCTCCAGGCTAAAGAGCCCTAACCTTCTTAGCCTCTCTTCATAGGAGTAGCCTTCCATCCCCTTCACCAATTTGGTGGCTCTTCTCTGTATTTTTTCTAATAACGCTATGTCCTTTTTAAGATACAGTGACCAGAATTGCACACAATATTCAAGGTGCGGTCGTACCATGGAGCGATACAGAGGCATTATAATATCCTTTGTTTTGTTCTCCATCCCTTTCCTTATGATACCTAGCATTCTATTTGCTTTCTTGGCCGCCACTGCACACTGGGCGGAGGGTTTTAACATGTTATCCACAATGACTCCTAAATCTTTTTCCTGGGTGGTGGTTTCTAATGTGGAGCCTTGCATCGTGTAACTATAGTGTGGGTTGTTCTTTCCTAGGTGCATAACTTTGCACTTGTCCACATTAAATTTCATCTGCCATTTGGATGCCCAGTCTTCCAATTTATCCAGATCCTCCTGCAGTTTTCCACAATCCTCTTGGGTTTTAACAACTTTAAACAGTTTTGTGTCATCTGCAAATTTGATAACCTCACTAGTTATTCCCTTTTCCAGGTCATTTATGAATATGTCAAAAAGCAGCGGACCCAGTACAGATCCCTGGGGTACTCCACTATTCACCTTTTTCCATTGGGAATATTGGCCATTTAGCCCTACCCTCTGCTTTCTATCTTTTAACCAGTTCCCGATCCACAATAGTATATTGCCTCCTATCCCATTACTTTTTAGCTTCGCCAAAAGTCTCTGATGGGGGACTTTGTCAAAAGCTATCTGAAAGTCCAGATACACTATATCAACCGACTCACCTTTGTCTACCTGTTTATGCACACCTTCAAAAAAACATATCAGATTAGTAAGACAAGATCTTCCTTGTCTAAAGCCATGTTGGCTGTCTCCCATTAGGCCATGACTATCTACGTGCTGCGTAATTTTGTTCTTTATGATGGTTTCTACCATTTTCCTTGGTACTGATGTCAGGCTCACCGGTCTGTAATTTCCTGGGTCACCCCTGGAACCTTTTTTATAAATTGGTGTTACATTGGCGACCCTCCAATCTTCAGGTATTACAGATGATTTTAATGAAAGTTCACAGATTACCAATAGCAGGTCTGCAATCTCATATTTCAGTTCTTTCAACACTCTGGGATGTATACCATCCGGTCCAGGTGATTTGCTACTATTCAGTTTATCAAATAGTTGTAATATATCTTCCAGGTGTAGCGATATTTCTCTCAATTCCTCTGCAGTATCACCTTTAAATACCACTTCAGTCTTGGGTAACATCCCTACATCTTCCTCAGTAAAGACCGAAGCAAAGAATTCATTCAGTCTCTCTGCTATAGCCTTGTTTCCTCTTACTGCCCCTTTTACCCCTCTATCATCTAATGGTCCAATTGACTCTCTCACAGGCCTTTTGCTACAAATGTACTTGAAAAAGTCTTTATTTCGTGTTTTTGCTTCCGTAGCAAGTTTCTTCTCAAATTCCCGTTTTGCCTGCCTTATCAATGCTTTGCATTTAACTTGCCAGTGCTTGTGCTGTTTCCAGTTTTCATCATTTGGCTCTTTTTTCCATTTCCTGAAGGTTGCTTTTTTGGCAGCAACAGACTCTCTGACCTCACCTTTAAACCATGCTGGCAGTTTTTTGGACTTTCTTCCACTTTTCTTAATGCGTGGAATACAGCTGGTCTGGGCTTCGAGGATAGTATTTTTAAATAACACCCAAGCTTGCTGTAAGTCTTTAACCTTTGGAACCGCTCCTTTTAGTTTTTTCCTAACTATATTCCTCATTCTATCATAGTCTCCCTTTTGAAAGTTAAAAGGTAGTACTGTGGATGCCTTTACTATCTGTCCTCCACTAATTAAATCAAACATGATCATACTATGATCACTATTGCCAAGTGGTCCCAACACCCTTATTTCTTGCACCAGATCTGGCGTTCCACTAAGGACTAGGTCCAGTATGGCTTCCCCTCTGGTCGGTTCATGAACCAGCTGCTCCAAGAAGCAGTCATTTATTCCATCTAGAAACTTTATCTCTTTAGCTTGTCCTGCTGTGACACTGACCCAGTCGATACCGGGGTAATTGAAATCACCCATTATTACTACTCTGTTGTGACTTTTGTTAGCTTCCTTGATTTCTTTGAGCATTTCATCATCCATTTGTTCATTCTGGCCAGGTGGTCGATAGTATACTCCCACTGCCATCACCTTCCCCTTCATAAATGGAATTTCAATCCATAGAGATTCTACAGTAAATTTTGTTCCCTGCAAAATTTTAATCCTTTCTGACTCAATGCCCTCTCTAACATAGAGCGCAACCCCTCCACCAATTTGATCAGCTCTATCATTACGATATAGTTTGTATCCAGGTATCACAGTGTCCCACTGGTTATCCTCCTTCCACCATGTCTCTGAGAGTGCAATCATATCTAACCTCTCATTTAGTGCTATATATTCTAACTCTCCCATCTTATTGTTTAGACTTCTAGCATTGGCATACAAGCATTTTAGAGACTGTATTTTATTCATATTAATCTGGCTATTGGTAGGCAGGGGTAATTTGGAATCTTTATGCTCTGTCTGCTCCTTACTCAAGGGCATTTGGGCTACTATACTCCCTTTTGGAACCTCACTGCTTTTGGTAGTATCCTTCAAGGATACCTTCGTCCGAACTATGCACTCCTGGTAACAGTGGGACATTGTGGGCCCTGTGAGGTGTGGCCAGCCACAAAACAATGCCTGGACATACACATACACACTCTCCTAATGCATCATTGTGCATAGATATGGGTGGTTGGCAAGGCTGTCAGGCACACTGGTCCTGATCACAGTGCCGACTTTGCTCAACTGTGCAGGAGGTAGTAGTTGTGCACTGGTGATAACTGCAGCTCTGTGCTGTAGCCAACAGCATGAGCCGCCATGACGCTTTGGAGAGTGGAGGCTGTGTGAGTGGGTGTTTGTCACCCTATTTTGGGGATTGCACATTCTGATGGTTTATCTGCATTGTAGCGTAAAACATGAGGGTGTGTTGTGTGAAAGCCACAGCTGGGATGCAAACCTGTGACCTTCTGTTCCAGGACACACTGTCTGTGTGTACTGCAATACCCTGCTGCCACAGAAGGGCTGTGGTCCCAGTGGCTACCTTTGCCTTTCATCTTCCAGACCTTGTCTGTTGCGCTGTCCATGATGCCCTGGAGGAGGGCATGGCCTTGGTCCCCTGAGGGCAGGTGTCATTGCCCCATCACCAACAACACCCTCTCTCATACCATGCTGACATGCCCATATGCTGTTTGTGATGGTGGTGCGCTGTCCCAGGCCATCCACTGTACAGGTAGGTGGGTGCCTAGCATCTGGCTTCTAGGGTGGTGGGGCCTACCTGTACATCCCTACATCCCCCCCCCCATCTCTGCCTGCCACTGTTATGTCCCTTCCACATAGGCTGATGCTGCCTTTGGGTGTCAGGTTGTTGATCCCACAGCTATTGACTAGGGTGGACCTGATAGATAGCTGGTGTTATGCCAGCAGACTATGGACTGGCTAGGGCATGCAGTGTGGGTACGGTATACCCGGTTTGGACTAATGGATGTACATCTGTTTCAGATGACGTGTGGTCATACTCTGCACTGCCTTCCAGGAGCTGTAGTAACAGGTGTTCATTTAGTTGGGTGTCTGGTCTATTTTGGACGTAGCCTGTGGAAGGTGCAGGGATCCTTGTAAGCATGATCCCCAGATGTGCATTGCTTGCCCCATTACAGGCATTGTGCTTTCTGTGTGCCGTTTGGGGTAGCTACTGGCCATGTCTCCCCTTGACGTGACACTGTAGAGCACAGACTGCTGTGAATGTTTGGCCATGGTCATATGCTGTCTTGCTGCTGGTTTGTTTCTGTGTTCCTATGTGCCACATAGGCGGCTGCCTAGTCCCCTCTGCACCCCAGCTGCACCCACTGCCTGTCCTGCATGCAGCCCCATATGCCCCATTTGTGGCACCACCATAGTGGCTTTTCATACCTGGCCACTATGCTGTTGCTGCACAGGTAGCACTACTATCACCTTTCTTGGGCTCCCTGCCTATGCTATACATTGGTGACTGAAATGGTTTCTCTCTCCTGCAAATGTACCTCTAACGCGAGGTTTTCACTCGCGGTAATGTTCTGGCCTTAAGATCAATGTGTTAGTGTAGCAGGGGCCTCTCCCCGCCCACTCCCCGCTCATTGACCCCTTCATTCTGTCTTCTCTCCACCCTTCACTGGTCCTTAACGCAGCCGGTAAGGTTTACGCACGCTATGTAATGTTAACGCACGTTAGGTAACGTTAACGTGCGTTAACGTTACTTAACGTGCGTTAACGTAGACCCTGTTACGTTACCGCAGTTTAGTAAACATACCCCTTAGTGTCAGAGTTATTGGTGCGTATATCGGCCTTGTATGTTTCTCATAAGCTGGGCTAATATGGTGTCGAGACAAATTGCTGTCACGCGTTTGGTTCTACGTGTTTCAATGGTGCGATATCGACACACTGCATCAGAGGTGTTTTCACGTGTATCATATTCTGCCGTCACAATAACATCTCCAGCAGTGTTAAGGCGCACAGAGGGTGGAGTAAGTCTCTCCAGAGGGCGGAGAGAAGGGGTCAATGGGCAGAGAGTGGGCAGGGAGAGGCTCCAGGCACACTAACGCTGTGGAATGAAGGTCTAAAAATTAACGCCAGTGAAAACCTTGCGTTAGAGGCACATTTGCAGGAGAGAGAAACCATTTCAGTCAGCAATGTACAGCAAAGACAGGGAAATCAAGAAAAGTGATAGTAGTGATACATGTGCAGCAACAGCATAGTGCCCAAGTACAAAAGGGCACGACGGTGAGGTTGCAAATGAGGTACAGGGAGCTGAAGGCAGGACATGCAGTGGTGCAGCTGGGGCACAGGGTGGACTAGGCAGATGCCTAGGTGACACATAGGAATGCAGAAACTGCAAATCAGCAAGCCAGCAACTGACCAAGGTCAAACATGCCCACGAGTGTGTGTCCCACAGTGTCCCAGGGGACAGTACCCAGCAGGTACCCCAAAGGGCAGATAACATGGACAGGCGATGCCGGGGGGAAGGGCAGATGTCTATGTAGGCACCCCTACCCCAGATCCCACACCATAGGCAGACACCTACTGGCACAATGTATGGCCTGGGACTGCGCACCACCAGCATAAGGGCATGTCAGCATGGTGGCAGAGGGGTGCTGGTGGTGGAGGGGGCAGTGGCACCTGCCCACATCACACCAAGGCCAACCCCTGTTCAGGTGAGTGGCATGCAGTGCAACAGACAAGGGCTGTCTGATGAACAGTAATGGTATCCCCAGGGAATGACCTGCCTCTGTGGCAACAGTTTGGTGCAATACACACAGCCAGTATGTTCAGGGGCAGAAATTCACAGATTCAAGTCCCAGCTGTGGCTCCTGCAAACCATGTCCCTATATTTTACCCTACAGCGCACATACACCATAAACATGTGCAGTCCCTAGAGCAGAGGTTCCCAACTGCAGTCCTGGATGGCCAAACGCCATTCAGGAGTTCCTGCTGTCCCTAATAAATATGCATGAGATGCATTGCTATGCAGTGCCCCCCATTGAATGCAAATGTATCTCATGCATATTCATTAGGGACAGCCTGAAAACCTGAATGGTGTTTGGTCCTCCAGGACTGGAGTTGGGAACCACTGCCCTAGAGTATTGGCTAACAAGGGCACAAACAACCACACCCACAGGCTTCACTATCCAAAGTCTTCTGGAGGGTCAGGCTGTTGGGCCCTGCGAAGAGCAGCAGCTAACCAATACTAGCACCTGCATACCTTAGCAATGCCTGCACTGTGCCCAGGACTGGTTTGCTGGCCAGGGCTGCCAACCACCGCTATCTTTTCACAATGATGAAATAGGAGTGGGAGTGTGTGTATGTCTATCCAGTGTTGTGTGGCTGCCTACACCTTACTGAGCCCCCAATGCTTGCACTGTTTCCAGTGTTATCCTGCCAATGTGCAAAATGAGGAGCAAGGTATTGTGGGTATGGCCCGGACACAGCAGTCTGGGCAGGATGCATCTGCACAGGGCAAAGGGCAATGGCTGGGACATTGTAGTGCCCAACCACCACCTGCACAGACAGGGTGGCCACAGCATGTCATGCTGGGAGGTCACTCTCACCCTGACGGAGCAGTGACCATTTTACACCTCAATAATAAGTCGTTCAATATTAACTCTATGAAAAATGAAGTAGATCCAAAATTCTTCCTTTTAATTAAATCAGAAGCACTTGTGACATTTATGAAGGTCTCAGACTTATATCGGCACTACCTTTCAGACTGTCGTCTTAAATCAGTACTGTGCCTTATTGCATCAATGACCTTCGATCTATTTCCACCAGTGGAGCTAATTTATGGAGAGCTGGTGTACAATCTGGCATTAAAGCATTAACGGCCTTAATGAAAACAAATTGTAAACTGTACACTTAGCTTTCAAATTTCAACTGCTGTTCTCTTAGCTCCTCTGTTATATAACTATAAATTTTTTTTGGAATTCCACAAAGCTAACCAACACTAGGTACAAAGGTCTCAGTAAATAGTACCAACACTAGGTACAAAGGTCTCAGTGGAATAGTGTACTTAATAAATGTTCCTTGGATCTAATGATCCTGATTATCGAGCATACTAAGATCGAGGTACAAAAGATGACCACAGAGTCTGAGAAGACCCGAAACACTTTAAAAGAGATTGAAATGGAAGAACAACATGCTCAGAAACTGTCAGAGACACAAAAGTAGGTGGAATTAGTAAAACAGGAGGTTATGGGGAAGAAGACAAAAAAATTGAACAGAGATAATTCAGATTATATGGTGGGGTATGTCTATCCGTGGCTTAATGCAAACAGAAAAATAACAAGAGGTTCGAGGAAAAAAGTTCATTTTGAGGATGGTTCAGAAGAATCTGATAGTATGAGTACTAGTACTTCCTCAAAAGAGAGGGGTTTTTCCGAGGACCGAGACGAAAAAAAGAAAAAGAAAAAACAGATCGATACCCAAGGAAGGTCTCCCGAAAGGCGATATCCCAGGAGGAAGTAAAAAAATCCTCCAGTTGGGTTGCCAGTAGCGGACTTAGTGATTAATATTTCCGGGAAGCCTCTTTCACAGGATTCAGTACAGTTATTGGAAAAAGGTTTTTCTTTTGTACCTAAAATTGTTCATGACCCGTTTCAGTTTAGAGCTGATTTTGCAAATTTGATTAGAAAGCTTAATTTAAAATATGTTTTTGCCAAAACGGAGCATTCCCTTCATAACATGGAGTTTATTTGTGATAATCAAAACATTTTACGGGTTCCTCTACCACTCATGGTCACCACC
This sequence comes from Ichthyophis bannanicus, assembly GCA_033557465.1. Lineage (NCBI taxonomy): Eukaryota > Metazoa > Chordata > Amphibia > Gymnophiona > Ichthyophiidae > Ichthyophis > Ichthyophis bannanicus. The sequence continues at coordinate 1,376,425,437 of CM066033.1, forward strand.
CGGTCCCCTTCCGCCAGCTTTGTTGGTTTTTCAGGAATTGGTCCTGGCAGATGTAGAAATGTTGGAAAGAACACATAAGGGACAATTAACAACATTGTCCCATTTCGAACAAGCAGTTCTTCGTCAGCTACAGGAGCGCACAGATATCGTCATTAGACGGGCTGACAAAGGGGGAGCAATTGTGGTGCTTGATAGACAGTATTATATCTCTGAAGCATTGAGTCAGCTTCAAGACCTGAGTACATATAAAGTTCTCAAGATAGATCCAACGCCAGAGTTACGATCAGAGATTAAAACTATCACGTTGGAGGCTTTAAAAGGTCATCTATTGGAGCGAAAAGAGTACCGCTATTTGAACAGCAATTCATGTACAATAGCACAGTTTTACATGGTACCAAAAATTCACAAAAATCTAGCAGCCCCTCCGGGGCGGCCAATTGTGTCAACGAAGGGGACTCCCTTGGAACTGGTATCAACATATTTAGATTCTTTTTTGTGCCCGCTTCTGCCCACTATTCCTTCATTTCTAAAAGATACCATGCATTTTTTGAATATTCTGGCGGATTTTTCTGCCTGGGCAGATAGTGGTGATACAATTCTGGTGACCCTTGATGTGGTCTCACTATATACCAATATCCCCCAAGATGCGGCATATAGTACAGTTGAACAGTTTTTACGTCAGTGGGGAGATCTGAATATAGACACCATCATGCTGTTGTTACAATTAGCACGATTAGTGATCTTTAAAAGTTTTTTTCAATTTCAGGATGTTCTATATCAACAAATTGCTGGAGTAGCGATGGGTGCAACTTGCGCCCCGTCCATTGTGAACCTTTATATGGCACTATTTGAAAAACGTTGGCTGGTGAATTCTTTATATGATAGTAACATAATAGTTTGGCGGTGGTTTATTGATGATGTTTTTTTTATTTGGAGGGGCAGTGAGGATGACCTATTTTCCTTCTTCAATTGGCTGAATCTGTGTGACCCACATATAAAATTTACCATCACATATAATCGAGAAACTATCACATTTTTGGATTTACAAATTATGAGGGGTCATGCAGCCTGGAATACTTCAATTTTTGCAAGCCCACAGACCGGAATACTTTTCTGCACTTTAGTAGTGCCCACCCGAGACAACTTAAAGAAGGGTTACCATTCTCCCAGTTTTTAAGATATAGGAAAAATTGTTCAGATACTTTGGACTATCGCAAAAAATCAAAACAGTTCAAAAATAATTTCCTATTGAGAGGGTATCCTATGCCGGTAGTACAACGAGCATATACTAGAGCCTTATGTAATGATCGTTGGCTTTTGTTAACATCCCATGGACAAGCCGGGCACCGTGGTCTGGAAACTGTCACTGACAAAGTAAATCTGATCACTCGTTTTTCTCCCCTAAGCAAGAGTATCCAGAAGATCATTAAGAACCACAGTAAAATCTTGGGGATGATTCCGGGACTGCGTGATAAATCTATACGCTGTGTATGGAGTAGGAGCCCTAATTTGAAGGAGCGGTTAAGTCCCTCCCGCATCCGTCCACTGGGTTCCGTGAATGAACAGAACACTGATTTGGGACACAAAAAATGTGGCAGTTGTAGCATTTGTGCCATAACCTTGGAGATAATGGAGTTTGAGCAGCAAAATGTTATATACTAGCTACGGAAAGCCACGACGTGCCAATCTAATTTTGTAGTCTATGGCGTTCGTTGCCCTTGTACTTTATTGTATATAGGAAAGACCATCAGACCTTTGAAATTACGGATGGCTGAGCATTGTAGTTGACTGAACAATAAAGTATTGGAGGCACTGTTAGTGCAGCACTGTCTCAGTGCAAATCATAGTTTTGATCAGCTAAGGTGCTTCGCTATAGATAAGGTCATTGCTCCTCGGGGGGGGGGGGGGGGTAAACCTAAGGAGCAAACTTTGCTCAGAGAGGAACAGAGGTGGATTTTTAAATTAAATACAGTTAAACCACAGGGCCTGAATGCTTCGATAGACTGGTCAGCATGTGTCTGAAGAGATCTAAAGGGATCACATTGTGGGAAGGAGGAGCTAAGTTGGAAGTCTATAAAATGTTCATACTGAGCTTCAACCGAATGCGCGTCGTTTTTTCGATTGCTGGAGAGGAGAGCGGCGAAAATAGCTACAGTTTTCCTCTTGTTGTTAGTGAGATAATGGAGACAATAATGGAGGTATCTTTAAGATTATATTTATACGCGACATAGTGAATAGCAGTTTTTAATGAAACAAAGAAATAATATTCTGTGGCTGTATTTTTTTAGATCAGTTTATAATGACTGTGAGCACTCCCCTGAAGAAAAACACACTGTGAAACGCTTGGGCGCCTTAGAAGAACGGCGTTGGGATTTCAATTGCAGCCGCTAGCATAAGTGCTGGACATCACCTCAGAGAAATGATGAATATTGCGTATGAACAAGAAGCTAAGGGGTATGTTTACTAAACTGCGTTAGTGAAATTCGCGTTAGGAGCCGCGGTAGTGAAAGAAACCCCAAATAAGGACATGGGCGGTACATCGTCACCACTACCGCGCGTTAGAAAAATTAACGAGCGTTACCGGGCGCCGTGCCACGTTACTGCGCGTTAATCGTAAGAAGACGTACAGACACAAAGCACTGAAACAGAGCTATAGCACAATGGTTACGGTACTGACTACTGTTACAGGCAGCATGGGTTCGAGTCCCCAGTGTGCCTAACGCAGAAGGCTGTCCCAGGCATCACCCTGCACATTACAGAGGGAAAGAGGAGGCATGTTTTTCGTTATGCCGAGTATTGGTGTCAGAAAAACACCCTCGGAGTGTGCCTAGCCACGTGCGAGGTTGCGAGCATTGGTACGTGCGTAGTTCCTGCGTAGCTGCGCGCGTACAATCGTGCGTGGGTACGTGTGTTTTTACCAGTGTGGGCATCTTATATTACAGACTTTGTAGGGTGTCCTGCACCTATGCATTATGCTAACAGATGTACGTGTGATGGCCTATGGTTTATCAGAGCCTGTGAGCAGCTGCTGGAGTTTCACAGGGTTGGATTGGGCCAGTCACACCCATGATGCACTGCACATGCAAATCAGCTGTCCACAGATACACACCATGGGGAATGCACCCCCACAGCACCTCTGCCTGGTAGGGAGAACTGACCATGTGCACCCCCACAGCACCTCGGCCTGATAGGGGGGACTGACCGTGTGTTGTACTGGCACAGAGTAGCTACACACCGTCACATTGTGCGGGTACTGTGCTCACCCTGAGGGTGCAGTGAGGCGCCCAGCACTAGGTCCACAACACCGTCTGTGTCTGAAAGAGGCCATGGCGCAGGTCCAAAGCAGTGTTACTGTGTGAGATAGGTAGTTTCTGCAGGAACACCTTGGACATCTCTGTCTGTTTCAATCAGGTGTAGCCCCCATGCACCCCTTCCCCCCGGGCTGTAGGCAGCAACCAGGGTCTCCCATACAAAAGATCCACAGTCTACCTCCCTGCAAAGGTGACAGTAGAGGGGAACAATAACCCTAGTCCTGCTGAGGAACAGACACCCCACAGGGCAGTCAATGCAGCTCTGTACACAGCCATAACACAATAGCAAACAGACATTAGGCCTGCATATGCTATAACCCACCACTATCTGATATTCCCCTGGTGCAAACCACCAGCCACTGCACCCTGCAAGCCACACCATCACAACACTAACCAGCTGCAAACAGTCTGCTAGTGCCCAGTGGAGATGCCAGCATACACAGCAAGCAGATACATTAGTGACTGGGCCCCAAAAGAAAACCCATTTTTATCACATAAGAGAAATACTAGATAGCACCATGGGAGTGCCTAGCCATGCTGTGGTCACTGCACATTCAGGGTGAGAGTGATCTCTCAGCAGGATATACTGAGGTCACCCTGTCTGTGTAGGTGGTGGCCGGGCACTACAATGTGCCTGTCACTGCCCTATGCCCTGTGCAGATGCACCCTGGCCAGGCCACCCTGTCCGGCCTATACCCATGGTACCTTGCTCCTCATTATGCACATTGGCAGCCCCATACTGGCAATATTGCTGGCAGTGTGGGCTGTGGAAGGTGTTTGCAGCCACCACACACTGGATAGACAGACAGCCACCCCCACACCTATGCCAGCATTGTGCTACTATAGAGGTGGTCAGCAGCCATACCCACCACACCAGTCATGGGCATAGTACAGGCATGGATATGGTACACAAGGCTGTTGGGGGGTCACTCCCCAGGGTGGTGAACACTGTCAGAGACCAGACCTGCAGCACACACCGCAGACATCAGAATGATTGTTATGGTGGAGCTCAATGAGCAAAATGTGCTTAACGTAGGAATTGATATCTGCCAGTTATCATAGGAAACGTTTGATAGCTGTGTACCATATACCCAGGTGTAGGGTGGCATTGCTAAGGTATGCAACTGCTAGTATTGGGAGATACAGGCAGGGCCCAATGTCTTGCCTCTCCAGGAGGCATTGGCCAATGGGGCCTGTGGGTGTGTGTGTGGCCCTGTTGGCTGCTGCTTTACGGCAGAGTTCCCCAACTCCAGTCCTGGTGTTCCAAACACTGTTCGGGTTTTCATGCTGTCCCTCATAAATATGCATGAGCTACATCTGCGTACCATGGGGGTGGTGCATAGCTATGCAGCACAGGCATCTTTATTAGAGGCAGCATGAAGCCGGAATGGTGTGGGGCCCTCCAGGGCTGCATTAGCGGGACTCTGCTTTAGGTAATGTGCCTGTTTCTGGTGTCTGTGTTTGGTGTGGTAAAATATAGGCCATGCGTATGTTCTCTGCAATAAAGGAGTGTCTTTACTATCACTGTTTAGTGGTGGGTAAAACTATGGTGACTGGGTTGGCAGGAGCCCCAGCTGGGATTTGAACCTGTGACCCTCTGGTCTTACAGGCACTGGCTGTGTCTGTTGCACCACACTGTGGCCACAGAGACAATGCAGTCCCTGGAGTTAGTTAAAGCGGCCTGACGAGTCAGAAACCCTGCTCTGCAACAGGTTTACTGTGGCCTCATTTACCTTGTATGCAGACAAAGGTGCACATAAACCTCAGAAAAGACCTCAAAAAAGGGGCACACACCCATAACCAAGCTGGGCAGCAATGATATCATTGGGCAACATTATACAACAATCCCAGGACAGCTCCATTACAATGAAATGATCTTTGAAAGGGTCTGCGGAGCGTTGACCCTTCCACACATCATTTCTTTTTTATTTGGTGCTTTCCAGGGAGTGTTGTTCCTTGTTGCCCATTGCTATCACTGTTGCCCAGCTGAATTATGCTTTTTAAAATGTTTCTTGTGGTCATTTTTAACGTTTTATGTGTAATTTTGTTCTGTGCACATGTATCACACTGCTCACGTTTTGTGGGTTTCCCCGGTTTTTCTGTACATTGCTGACGGAAATGGTTTCTCTTCCCTTTAAATGCCTTTAACGACAGGTTTTCATTCGCTTTGGAATTGAGCTCAGGAATTCAGTGCGTTAGTGTGAGGGGAGCCTCTCCCCGCCCACTCTCCGCCCATTGTCCCCTTCTCTCCGCCCACTCTCCACCTTCTGCGCTGTTTTAACGCGCCGCGGGACTTTACGATCGTTAACTATGCTTAACGCGCGTAGTAGTACGTTAACGGTCGTTAGCGCGTCGGTACGCGCGTTATACGGCACTTACAGTCGTTAACGTCATATAACGCGCGTTAGTCACGTTTACCGCACTTTAGTAAACATCCCCCTAAGTGTTAATAGTACAGCTATTCTCATACATAAAATCAGAGTTTATAATATCAATATTTTTGAGGAGGTGCTTCGGATAGTTTTAAGAAAACATGAAAAATGGACTAAAAAATTGTTTTATAAACATAAACGAATATAGACATAATAAAATAAAAGCAAAAAAAGTAAATAACAGCTACAATGGTACAAAAAAAAGGGTCGTTGATGTGAACAGCAGCAAGAGTAATGGTGATGATTCTAAGACCTTACGAATAGCTGCGTGTTTTTTACTGAGAACTTTGTACCTAGTGTTGGTTAGCTTTGTGGAATTACAAAAAATATATATATATATATTTTCTTTAGTTTCAAAGTGGTGAATCTATGAGCAGATAACAAGCCTATACTATATCAGCAGTGATTGCTCAGTTAATTGACCAAATATAGTAGTTGTACATACACTGAAGTTAACTAGGCAGTGCCTGAAAATCACCACTGCCCAGTTAGCTTTCTGGCAATCCAGGCAACCCAGATAATGAATGCCAAGGGCCTGGATATGGCCCCAACATTGAATATCTGGGTTTAAAGTTTAGAGGGGGTAGCTAGTCGCTTTAGCAGTAATAGCCGCCACTACTAAATATCGGGCCCATTAAATCAAACTTTTAAAAATCTCTCAGGTACTGAAGGTCCAGAGTCAGACAACCCGCATCTTCACTGGGTATGCAAACAGACTAAATGCATGAACACAAATGTGCAGCCAAGATCACTGATAGGGCTCTGAAAGAGACACATGCAGCACTGTTTCTATGGGTGTGTCACAGAAAAGTAACTTTTATAAATCTCACCTGTAGATCACAGACCCTCAGGGGGGTAGTTTAGAAGTTCTATCCGAGACCTGGATGTCTTAAATGTGCAAATCATGGCGACGTCCCTGGAGTCATTTTAGAAGCTGGATTTACAGACTTCCTCAGTTCAAGAACATCTATATAGCAGGGGTGTGTGGTGGAGACCTGACCTGGGCAGAGTAAGGGAGAAGCATGTCATGATGCCTTTTCAGAATGGCACAGGCTCTGGTTGGTGAGACGTCCACGCCTATACCTGCTTCTTATCATGAATAAGGTGAAAAAGAGTGCTCGTTTCATGGATGTAACTATTCCAGAGAAAAGCACATAATGTGCTTACACTGCTATAGTTATTATTTCCTGCTCAAAGAAACCTAAGCACAAATACAAACTCAAAACATATTACTGGCCTGTCGCTGCATGCTGAGTATCTGAAATGATAGGTTGGGATGTTCAAGTCTCATAGAGTGGTCTCCTCTTTTTTGAAATACCCCTGCCGGCATGTCCAAGTATCTAGTTCCGAGACTGTGCAATTCGGGGACTCCACATTTGTGAAATGACCTACACCTGTGCATGTAACTGGCCTTGCAAACAGCATTGCACACAGAGACAGTCAGACAGTCATCTACAATGAAATCACAAAGCTTGGAAAGGGGAGGCATGAAAGTTGTAAAAGAAGAATGGAAGCGCTAGTTGATCCACCCAACAGATCTAGAGCCAGAAGCAGCACTAGAGGAAAGAGGAAGAGGATGGCGGCTCATCTGTAATCCACCAGCCAAGTTGAAGAGTGATTTCTTTAGGAGAAGAGTACAAAATCTGCACTTCCACTGAAAATATGAAAGATCAATTGTTTGACACAACTCAAGACTAATAAGTGAAAATATTTTTTCACTCAACGCATAATGAAACTCTGGAATTCATTACAGGAGAATGTAGTAAAAGCTGCTAGTGTAGATGTTTTTAAAACAGGTTTACACAAGTTCTTGGAGGAAAGATCCATAAACCATTATTAAAGAGGACCTGGGAAATCTACTGCTTACCTCAGGACAAGCATTGTGGAATCTTTGTACCTTTTTGGGAACCTGTCAGGTCCTTGTGACCTGGATTGGCCATTGTTAGAAACAGGATACTGGGATTGATGGACCATGATCTGATCCAGTATGATAGTTCTTATGTTCTTATCACTGTAGAAGGGCTAAAGAAGTCAGAAATAGTGCAGAGTGGGAGGGGGTAGGAGAATAAAATAAGTAATAGTAGTATAAAGCTATTGAAGGAAATTTTAGAAAGGACATCCAAGTGCAATCTGGGACATCTACGCCAGGACATCTGAGAAAAAAAGCAGGCATGTCCTGCAGACATAATTTTATAAACATGGATGTGCCCTATATAGATGTCTGTGGGGGCATCTACATAGACATCCCCAGAATAGTATTTCAGAACTTAGACATCTAGGAATATCCTGTTAGAGTAGAGGGCTAGGAACAGGGAAGCCAGAAATACAATCCCACTGCTTCTATCACTGAAATTGTACTCCTTACTGGGGATGATGGCATGCTTTCTTCTCTACCCTTTCTGGCTATTTTTCAGCCAAACCAAAGACTTTTCAGATGCCTATTCCTGCCTGGAACAAGTCTAAACATAGACATGACTGGATGTCCAGGATGTTTCTGAAATCAGGCCGGGATGTCCAGGTTCAAGAACATCTAGGGGATGACCAGGTTCAAGAACATCCCCACAAGATCTCCCCTCCCCTTCTTCATTCCCTTCCTCCCCCCTCTTCACTCCCAATCCCCCCCCCCCTCTGCTACCCTTTCTTCCTTTTCTATGATCTCTGAGAAGGAAACCATACACCTTCTTTCCTCCTCCAAACTCATTACCTTCTCCTCAGATCATATTCCCACCCGTCTCCTAAACCCCATCTCCTCCACTGTTGTCCCTTCCATCTCTCACATTCTAAAACTATTGTTCTCCACTGCAACTTTCCCTGAAGCCTTCAAGCATGCTGTGGCTACACCTCTCCTCAAAAAACCATCACTAGATCCTCCCTGCCTTTCTAACTATTGCCCCATCTCCCTCCTCCCCTTCATCTCTAAACTACTTGAATGTGCAGTTCACGGCCATTGCCTCAACTTTCTCTGCTCTCAAGTCCTCCTGGATCCTTTACAATCTGGCTTTTGTCCTTTACATTCTACTGAAACTGTCTTTGCCAAAGTCTCCAGTGACTTGTTCCCGGCAAAGTCCAAGGGCCTTTACTTGATCCTCATCCTTTTTTACCTTTATGCTGCTTTTGACATTGTTGAGCATAACCTTCTCCTTGATACCATCTCCTCACTTGGTTTTAAGGGCTCTGTACTATCCTGGTTCTATTCTTATCTCTCCCATCGCTCTTTCAGTGTTTTTTTCTGGTGGATCATCCTCTGCTGCTATCCTACTCTCAGTTGGTGCACCCCAAGGATCTATCTTGTGTCCATACCTTTTCTCTCTCTATTCCTACTCCCTTAGTACACTCATCTCTTCCCATGGCTTTATGCTGATGACTCCCAGATCCACCTCTCTATACCTGAAATCTCTTCGGATCTCTGCCTGCCTTTCTGACATTGCTGCTTGGATGTCTCACCGCTACTTGAAATTGAACATGGCCAAAACTGTGCTTCTTATTTTTCCCGCTAAACCTTCCTCTCCCCTTCCTCCTTTCTTACTCTATGGATAACCCTCTACTCCTCCCTGTTGCCTCGGCTCGCAACCTTGGATTGTCTTTGACTCCTCTCTCACCTTCTCCACACACATCCATCTAATAGCTAAAACATGTCATTGCTTTCTCTATAATATCAACAAAATCTGTCAATTCCTTTCTGAATACACTACTAAGATACTTCTCCACTCTTTAGTCACCTCCTCTCTTGACTACTGTAACCTACTCCTTGCTGATCTTCCTCTGACAACACTCTGCTGCACAGTTAATCTTACGCCAGACTCGTCATGCTCATATTACCCCTCTTCTCAAGTCACTTCATTGGCTTCCTATCCATTTCCACATCCAGTTCAAACTTCTCCTGCTGACCTGTAAGTGCATTCACTCTGCAGCTCCTCACTACCTTTCCTCTCCTATCTCTCCCTACACCCCTCCTTGGGAACTCCGCTCTTCTGGAAAATCGCTTCTATCTGTGACCTTATCTTCTATTGTTAATTCCAGACTTCACTCCATTCACCTTGCTGCTCCTTATGCTTGGAACAAACTATCTGAGTCTGTACGTCAGGCGCCTTCTCTGGCCCTTTTAAAATCCAGGCTGAAAACTCACCTCTTCACTGCCACCTTCTGATCTTGACTCACCTGGTTTTCTTTGCGTTTCCTCACCATTCCCCCTATTTGTATCCCATGTCCAAAGCTACAGTATTATCTGTCTTGACTAGATTGTAAGCTCTGATGAGCAGGGACTGTCTTTTACATGTGTCTGTGCAGTGCTGAGTGTGTCTTCTAATGCTATACAAATGCTCACTAGTAGTAGTAGGTTCCTGGAAATGCCCCAGTCACACCTCCTTCACGACCCCATTCAGACTTGGATGTCCTCACACTGAGGATGACCACAGACCCAGCTTCTAAAATGCTCTGGAGACATCCCTATGCTTTAGACATCTCTATGCCCATTTTCAGATGTCCAAAGCATGAATAGGGCTTCCAAAATGACTCCCATTGCCAATAGATCACAATAGAAGGTATAACATATTCTCCACTGAGAAGTATATAGAGCAGGTTATGGCAAATAGAGAGTATGACGAATCATCTTACAAGAGATTTCCAGCAAAATGATCATATATTAAAGTCTTGTAGCAAAAGAATGTCTGGATAAGTTAATTTCTGTCATGGTAAGCAGTGATGGGGTAGGAAGGATAATACCAGGCTCAAAAGAGCAGATAACAGAGAGTCTGAGGGTTGTCCCTGGCCTTTCGTCTTCTCGTCTGCCAATTCCACATCCAGCAGCAGAAGCAGTGCCCAAGGAAACAGAGGAAGTCTCATAAAAAAATCATAGGTGTAGAGGCATTTTAAAGTGCTTGAGGATCAGCATTATGCAGAATGCGTGTACTATTACATTCTGCCTAATGCTGATCCTCAAGCACTTTAAAATGCCTCTACATCTGGCTTTAGGCACCCAGGTTCAGGTTCATACAAATTTACTCCAACAACATACGCTGGAAGTTACTGCTTTACAATCTTCGGTAGCAGAATTACAACAGAAGCTTTCTTCCTCTGAAGACGGTGTGTGTCAGTACCAGAAAGATACGCTGGCTTTGAAAGCAAGGATTGAAATGCTTGAAAACTCTTCTAGATATTGTAACCTTCGTTGTATAAATTTTCCCAGATTGTCTTCTGTTTCAGCTAAAGAAATGTTTAGGAAATACCTTCTGGAAGTGTTAGGGGTACCAGTAGAGTCTCACCCTCCTATGCTTAAGGTTTTTTACCTTCCTTTAGGGAAAAAAGTGCCTGTTGAGGGAACTAGCGATATAGGGGTTCAGTTAGATGTGTTAAATATTTCTGCTCTATTGGAATCATCAGGAACTGAGAGTGCTATACCATCAACACTGATAGCTACGTTTGTATTAGCTTCAGATAGAGATTGGTTTTTACAAATGTTTTTCAAGAAGCGTACTGTGCAATTCTGTGGGATGACTATTCGTGTTTTTCCTGATTTAGCGAAGGAAACTCAAAAACGGAGGAAAGAATTTATGTTATTACGTCCTGGAGACTTGTTGTTGGGGGGTTTATACTTCTTAAAGTTTCCCTGCAAATGTATGGTCAGGTTAAATAATCAATCTTATATTTTCTATGAGCCGTCCCAGTTAGTGGGCTTTTTGAGTGATCAGCGTCCTTCTGAGGTGTCCCCTGAACCACAGATTTACAGACTTTCCCAGCTGGCCCCTATTCACAACCTCTATACAAAAACACTGTAAGTCTTCAAAAGAATGCTTTTGTAACAGACAGTGTTGTACCATAGGCGCCTCTATTATCTGATTCTTGAGCTGGCTCTTATGTTCTACCATACGAGTTTTAAACGCCCTACTAGTTTTCCCCACATATAGTAGTTAAATAGGGGCCAGCTGGGAAAGTCTGTAGATCAATGGCTCACCGTTAGAGAACAACGATGGATTTTTGAACTTGATTCCTTAGCTCCGCTTTGGCCACGGCACCATTAAGTCTGAGACCTTGTGTGATTGCTTGTGGTTGTGCCTTAAAGAGTACGTTCAATTTCAGTTCTAAAGTAAATTAGAATGAGTTTTGTTTTTTTTCAACACTGTTAACGGGTCTCAGATTCAACTAGCACTCCTTTCTGGACTCTCGTCCTTTATTGCAGTGCTGTGCTTAACATCAACGACCCCAGTGTATTGTTTAATAGGGATTTAAAAACGTGGCTTGACTTCACTTAAAGAACTTCACCCCATATATTTGCTGCTCTGGTGAAACAGATCACCTTAGCGCATCAGATGGTGAAACGGATCAGCGCATCAGATGGTGAAACGGATCACCTTAGTGCATCAGATGGCTGCGCGGGAGGCATATGTGGTACGCTGATGTGCAAACAGAAGAGCAGAGCCACAGCACAATGGTGAAAGCACCTACCAATGGTGCAGGGAGCAGGGGTTCGATCTCCCACTGTGCTCAATGGCTGGCTGAGGTGATATTTTAGGAGGCATACAAAGAATGGGCGGCATAAGGCGGCGCGCAGATGGGCATTAGGCGGTGCGCTATTGATTTAGGAGGCTGTTCTATTATTGAGAGGCATAAGGCGGCACGCAGGTGTGCAAGCACAAGTTCAGAGCCACAGCACAATGGTTAAGACACTGACCAATGATGCAAGGATTAGGGGTTTGATCCCCCACAGTGCCCAATGAACAAGGCTGGCTGAGGCATTGCATATTATGGGGAAGAGTGCTTTAGGGGGCATGTTATTTTTAGTTTAATTATCATTACTAGCAAACGCACCCTCAAAGCGTGTTAACATAAGGCGCCCTATAAGGCACATTTTAAAGTTGCTTATAGGGCGCTTTAGAGGGTGCCGTATGAGGTACCGCAAGGTCAGAGTACTGTTTTTGATGGCAGCACTGTGCAGTTTAAGGAATGAAAAGCATACGTAGGTGCGCTGACATGCATGGAGGAGCAGCAGTGGAGCACAATGGTTAAGGCACTGACTGCTGATACAGGGGTCATGAGGTAGCTCCCCAGGGTGCCTAATACATAAGGCTGGCTGTGGCATCAGCTTTGCAATGTACATATCTGTTCCTGCAGCACTGTATGTGTATTTTATTAATTGCTGCCAGCAAACACGCCCTCACGTGCCATAATGGAAGGTGCCGTAAAAGGCACCCTATATGGCACTCCATAGGGCACATTATAAAGTGCACTGTCCGCCACGGCACCCTAATATATCCCCTATAGGGCACCCTATAAGTTGCATCACAGGATAATGTATAGTGCACCTTATATGGACGGGAACCATAAGGTGCCCTATAGGGTGCCATATAAAGCGCTCTCAGAGGCACCCTATGGGTACAGTACACTGAGGGTGTTTTTGCTGGCATCAAAATATGTACATTAAAGAAAAACAAAGCTTTGGACAACCTTTTCAAATAACCCCACTGTAGGTTTGAACCCATAACCTTTGCCTTCACAGGCAGTGAAGTAACCATTAGGCTACAGCTCTATAGCTATGAGCAAGCCCCTGGCTGGCTGCAGAGAGCCTGCACGTCACCACACAGACAGTCTGCTGTGGTCTCCAGGATAGGGTTAGTCCACCCGTACCCATGATGCACTGCACATGCAAATCAGCTGTCCACATATGAACACAAGATGGGGAATGCACCCCCACAGCACCTCGGCCTGGTAGGAGGAAGTGACCGGGTGCACCCACACAGCACCTCGGCCTGGTAGGGGGTATGGACCGGGTGTTTTACTGGCACAGAGTAGCTACACACCGTCACATTGTGCAGGTACTGTGCTCACCCTGAGTGTGCGATGAGGCGCCCAGGACCAGGTCCACAACACCTTCCATGGCTGATGGAGGCCATGCCGGAGGTCCAAAGCAGTGTTAATGTGTAAGATAGGTAGCTTCTGCACAAACATCATGGATATCTCAGTCAGGTGCAGCCCCCATGCACCACCACCACCCCCCCCTCCCCCCCCCGGGCAGCAAACATGGTCCACCCATCAATAGATCCACATTCTACCTCCCTGCAAAGGTGGCAGTAGAGGGGACCATCAACCCCAGTCCTGCTGAGGAACAGACACCACATAGGGCAGTTAATGCAGCTCTATACACATCCATAACACAATAGCAGACAGACATTAGACAAGGTTATGGTAAGCTACACCCCACCACCATCTGTTATTCTCCTGCAGCAAGCCATCAGCCACTGCACCCTGCAAGCCACTCCAGCAAGACACATACCAGCTGCAAACAGTCTGCTAGTTAGTCCACAGTGCATGTTCCCAGTGGAAATGCATGTACCCAGAACTGGGATGTCAGCATACACAGCAAGCAGATATATCAGTGACTGGGCCCCAAAAGGAAACCCATAACTATCACACAAAAAAAATACTATATAGCACTATGGGGGTGCCTAGCCATGCTGTGGTCACTGCACAGTCAGAGTGAGAGTGATCTCTCAGCAGGACATACTGAGGTCACCCTGTCTGTGTAGGTGGTGGCCGGGCACTAAAATGTGCCTGTCACTGCCGTATGCCCTGTGCAGATGCACCCTGGCCAGGCCACCCTGTCCGGCCTATACCCATGGTAACTTGCTCCTCATTATGCACATTAGTAGCCCAATACTGGCAACATTGCTGGCAGTGTGGGCTGTGGAAGGTGTTTGCAGCCACCACACACTGGATAGACAGACAGCCACCCCCACACCTATGCCAGCATTGTGCTATTATAGATGAGGTCAGCAGCCATAACCACCACACCAGTCCTGGGCACAGTACAGGCATGGATATGGTACTCAATACTGTTGGGGGTCACCTCCCAGGGTGGTAGACACTGTCAGGGACCAGACCTGCAGCATACACCGCAAACATCAGAATGATTGTTATGGTGGAGCTCAATGACCAAAATGTGCTTAACGTAGGAATTGATATATGGCAGTTATCATAGGAAGCGTTTGATAGCTGTGTACCATATACTCAGGTGTAGGGTGGCATTGCTAAGGTTTGCAACTGCTAGTATTGGGAGATACAGGCAGGGCCCAATGTCCTGCCTCTCCAGGAGGCATTGGCCAATGCGGCCTGTGGGGGGGGGGGGGTGTGGGTGTGTCTGGCCCTGTTGGCTGCTGTTTTACGGCAGGGTTTCCCGACTCCAGTCCTGGTGTTCCAAACAATGTTCAGGTTTTTATGCTGTCCCTCATAAATACAAAAAATATATTCGGTCTTCACGGAGTGAATTATGACTATCCAACAATAAAAAATCACACCAATATAACAAATTTTTTTAGTGGAAGACAAATTTTATATATAAGCATCTAAATCAGGGGTGGGCAAACCTGGTCCTGGAGGGCCGCAGACCAGTCAGGTTTTCGGGATATCTCTAATGAATATGCATGAGATATATATGCATTAGAGATATCCTGCCAACCTGACTGGTTTGTGGCCCTCCAGGGCTGGATCTGGAGACCCCTGCCTTACACCTCTGTCATTTAAGATTGTGAGTGGACAAGGTGCAGATGTCCAAGACATCAAAAAGGTTAGATAGAATTTGTCACAGTCCTCCTCACTTCTCACCACCACCAAAAAATTGTCTATTAGACAACTTTTTGGTGGTGGTGAGAATCGAGGAGGAATGTGACACATTCTATATACCCTTTCGATGTCTAGGACATTTGTACCTTGCCCACTCACGATCTTAAATGACAGAGGTGTAAGGCAGGGGTCTCCAAATCCAGCCCTGGAGGGCCACAAACCAGTCAGGTTGGCAGGATATCTCTAATGCATATATATCTCATGCATGTTCATTAGGGATATCCCGAAAACCTGACTGGTCTGCGGCCCTCCAGGACCGGAGGTGCCCACCCCTGATCTAAATGGTGTAAATACTAAGGTGAATATCGGCACCAGTGTTAAAAATGGTATTAGTAAGTGATGTTATTATTAAACCAGGGGGTTTCAGCTTTTCACTGCGCTCGGAATGCTTTTTCAAAGAGCTTGTTTGAGCATTAGCGCTTCAACCACATCAGTAACCACCCTGTAATGCAAGAAGAATTTTATATCACTTAACACCCATACTGCCGTCACCAATTAGTGTGAGAAACTCTTAGGGAGATATTTCTTTAACTGTAACTTATTTCTTAATAAAAAACTTTATCATTTGTAAAAAAACTCTTCTATGACCGCACTATTCGTGCTCAATTTATAGTCTCTGGTTTCTCCGTTGTTACTACATAAACACCAATCTTCGATGCCAACTTCAATCTTCTTTCGATAAATATTCAGCAAAACTATTGCACAAAAGATTCTTCTTAAAAGTTATGTTTCATCAAAAGAGCCTTGGCTAATTTTCTTCAAAGCTATATTTCATCAAAAAGCCTTAGTTTGGAAACATGTTTAAAGTCCAGAAAACTTATCTAAAGCCTTTTCTTCACACGAAATTAGCCAACTGCTTATGATGAATTTTCAATGCCTCAACGCTTTAACTGGCGCACTCATAGCGTTTCACTCCATATCAGGAGTTTCTTCAGGAGGGTAAGCAAATGATACTGCCCATATTTATTCAAGTTTCATGGTTTCATGGTTTCGCGGCATTTTTTGACAATTCTACCATGAAACTTGAATAAATGTGGGCAGTATCATTTGCTTACCCTCCTGAAGAAACTCCTGATATGGAGTGAAACGCTATGAGTGCGCCAGTTAAAGCGTTGAGGCATTGAAAATTCATCATAAGCAGTTGGCTAATTTCGTGTGAAGAAAAGGCTTTAGATAAGTTTTCTGGACTTTAAACATGTTTCCAAACTAAGGCTTTTTGATGAAATATAGCTTTGAAGAAAATTAGCCAAGGCTCTTTTGATGAAACATAACTTTTAAGAAGAATCTTTTGTGCAATAGTTTTGCTGAATATTTATCGAAAGAAGATTGAAGTTGGCATCGAAGATTGGTGTTTATGTAGTAACAACGGAGAAACCAGAGACTATAAATTGAGCACGAATAGTGCGGTCACAGAAGAGTTTTTTTACAAATGATAAAGTTTTTTATTAAGAAATAAGTTACAGTCAAAGAAATATCTCCCTAAGAGTTTCTCACACTAATTGGTGACGGCAGTATGGGTGTTAAGTGATATAAAATTCTTCTTGCATTACAGGGTGGTTACTGATGTGGTTGAAGCGCTAATGCTCAAACAAGCTCTTTGAAAAAGCATTCTGAGCGCAGTGAAAAGCTGAAACCCCCTGGTTTAATAATAACATCACTTACTAATACCATTTTTAACACTGGTGCCGATATTCACCTTAGTATTTACACCATTTAGATGCTTATATATAAAATTTGTCTTCCACTAAAAAAATTTGTTATATTGGTGTGATTTTTTATTGTTGGATGGTCCCTCATAAATATGCATGAGCTACATCTGCATACCATGGGGGTGGTGCATAGATATGCTGCACAGGCATCATTATTAGAGGCAGCATGGGACCTGAATGGTGTGGGGCCCTCCAGGACTGCATTTGGGAGACTCTGTTCTAGGTAATGCGCCTGTTTATGGTGTCTGTGATTGGTGTGGTAAAATATAGGCATATTAACAATGCATATGTTCTCAGCTATACAGTTTTGTCCTTACTATCACGGTTTAGTTGTGGGAAAAATATATGGACAGGTTTGGCAGTAGCCCCAGCTGGGCTTTGAACCTGTGCCCTTCTGTTCTTGCACACACTGTCTGTGTGCACTGCACCACTGTGTTGCCACACATGTGCTGTATTCTCTGGGGAGGCCATGACTGTACATGCGACAGAGCCTGTGTTGCGGTGGACCATGCCAGCCTGCACAGGCCTAGGCCACTGTGTGCTGCGGCTTGCAGCCACTGGTCCCTCTGCCACCTGTACCCTTCCGCCAACATGCTGACATGTTCTTATCTTGGAAAAAGCATGTGACCGGATTGAGTTGTGGCACTCCAGGATTGTATTTGTGGGAATTGGCTGTAGGTAATGGCCATTGGTATGGTTTGTGTGCGGTGTAGGGTAAAATATGGGTGTTTGCACCATGCTTATGTGCTCTGCAGTACAGGGGTGTCCTGACTATCACTGTTTTGTGGTGGGTAAAACTATGGGGACTGGGTTGTCATGAGCCCTAGCTGGGATTTGAACCTATGACCTGCTGGTCCTACAGGCACTAGCTGTGTCTGCTACACCACACTGTGGCCACAGAGATAGTGCAGTCCCTGGAGATAGATAACCTGACCAAACGGCTCAGAAAACCTTCTCTGCACAATTTTACTGTGGACTCATTCACCTTGTATGGTGACAAAAGGGCAAATAAACCTCAGAAATGACCTCGAAAAAAGGGGAAAACAAACATAACCAAGCTGGGCACCAGTACTATCAATGGGCAACATTAAAAACACTCCCAGGTAAGCTCCAAAAAAAGAAATGATTTTTGGAAGGGTCTACGCTCCGTAGACCCTTCCATAGATCATTCCTTTTTTTTGGAGCTTTCCTTGGAGTGTTTTTTATTGTTGGCCATTGATATAAATGTTGCCCAGCTGGATTATAATTTTTAAAGGTTTTTTTGTGGTCATTTCCATTGTTTATTTGACATTTTGTTCTGTGCACATGTATCACACTGCTCTCGTATTTTAGGTTTCCCCGGTTTTGCTGTACATTGCTGACGGAAATGGTTTCTCTTCCCTTTAAATGCAGTCTACCGCGAGTGTTTCACTCGCGGTAGTTTTTACTTGTAAATTCGGCCCCGCTCCTGTGCGGGGAGCCTCTCCCCTCCCACTTTCCACCCATTGACCCCGTCTCTCCGCCCCTCGGGGGCCTTCCTCCGCCCTCCTTTCGCCTTTCCCCGCCTCTATCGCACAGTACCGCACCGCACACGTGTGCGTGTTCGTCGCACGTGTGCGGGGCCCGTTAGTGTGATGCGCACTCGTGCGGGGCACTTAAGAGCACTTAAGTGCATCATTTTCGCACGCTCAAGTGCGCCCCGCACAATTGCGCGGTTTAGTAAACATATCCCATAGTATAGCTTGGTGATACATATAGTATAGTATAGCTTGGTGTTACCCAGATTGCATCATCAACGCTATGCCCAGCTGGCCAAGGCAGAGGATAGCAACATGAAATTTACAAACAACATCTAGACAAGCCATAATGATACACATTTTTACTTATCCCTGATGGTACACTGATGGAAGCTGCAATATTCTTCATGGACCCCCTAGCCAAGGATACTTGATACCTTCTTAAAATAAATAGTCCCCCAAGCCCCCATTTCAGTTCCTGTTTTTAAAAAATCATGAGATTCCCTGTGCACCTAAATCTCCTCTCTCCCTAGCAAACACCATTTATTTATTTAGCTGTTCTATTAAAACAACCATCGTAGTGGTTTACAAAATTCCAAACAACCAAAGCGAGCTTACAGTAGCCAACATAGACTCAAACCAAATTACATGAGGACAAGGGATGAGTAGCACAACAATAGAACACCCCAAAAGAAATTGCACATTAGACAGTGACCCACATACTGTAGAAAAGCATAGAAGATGTTGATCGGAAGAGACCTAGGATGGCTGCTCCAACAATAGTGGAAGGCATGGTGCAATCACTAGCAAGCAAAATAGGCAACAACAAAGAGTGAGGTGGCAAAATATGGAAAGTCCTGTGTTCAAATCTTCATAGTTATAAAACAAGCTCTTTGACCTGGAAGCCACAATGTCAAAGGAGGGCATTAATGTAGTTTGAATAATTGAATCATAGTTCAGAGAAAAATAGGACTTAAAAGTTAGGTTAAATAGAAGAGGGAGGAGAAACTTTGAGGCATGTTTACTAAAGTGTTGTAATTTTGCGTGGCCCTGTGATAAAAAATCCTGTGCTGAAAGGATAGCGCACAACTGAGAAGAGACAGGGTAGCTGGGGATAGAATGTGGCTTTTGGTGCATGCAGTTAATGTGAGCAATTTGGGCACGTGCCAACCGTGATTATTGTCATGAGTAGCGTACACTTAACAATATCTTAAGGGGTGGCATTAAGTGCACCCACATTCTGCTTTCTGCGGTGCCACGCATTAGCAATGTACCAATGGCAGGGTAACAGAGGCATATGCCTCCTGAAGTTGGCAACAGTCTCCATGCTGATTGAACAGCCTGACCTTTTAGTCAAAATGCAGGTACTGGCCTTTACACATAGCCCTGAGTGATGCTGATCTTTTTATTCTAAAACGGCTGTTCTCACCGTACATACCGTACTGCCATAATACATGTATTTTTGCTGCAGCCTTATCTATATTTTATGAAAGGTTCCCCCATTCAGCATCCACAATTCTCTTAGCAATCATAATTAACTCCTTGCTGTTAGAAACACGGAATAAGCATAATCCAAAGATTATCCGTGTCTTTAGATATAAAATTATGTTGAGAATTGCCATCCTGTGGCAAACTTGCCATTTCTTCCAAATATGATTGAGCACGCAATGCTGGGTAAGTTGGAGATATTTTTACTTGAGAATAATTGTTTAGATCATTATTAGCTGACTTCCAGCTGACAATCTTAGCCAGAATTTAGACCTGTGAATATCTTCCCTTCAAATTCTCCTTGATTAAACAGCTACTTTTGACACTGTTGATCGCAAGATCTTTTTATCAAAACTTTGTGACATCAATAGTTTTGAGTGTTTTTGGTTGTAAGCTCTAAGAGCAGGGACTATCTTACTTGTGCAGCACTGTGTACATCTTGCAGTGCTATACAAATGATAATCAGCAGATAAGTAGCAGAGAACTCATTTTTAGGAAGAGGAACATTTCTGTTCCTGCCTTATTGGAAAGCGAAGTTCCTTGGGGGCAATTCTTTACCAGTCTTATTTAACATTTTTCTTTGTCCTTTGTTAAGACTCATAAGGTCACATGATTTTGGCTTGCAGCATTATACTGATGACCTGCAAATTTCCTGTCCTAGACTGGGGACTCAGTAATTTATGGAGAAGGTTGTTACATGTTTAGCTGGTATCTCTAATTGGGTGAAGATAGATAAGATGTCTCTTAACTCTGCTAACATGAAGGCTCTGTAGATTAGCAAAACTACTTTCCTGTTCTGAGCTCTCAGTTTATTCTGGGTCGGTCATCTCTTATATTTAAACCAGTTGTGAGTTTGAGTGCTGCTTAATCCAGACCTCCATTTTGAAAAGCACATTCTCTTTATTTCATAAAAAGCTTGTTATGGTTTCCACTTCATTTGCCATCTCAAACGTTTTCTTATTAACTCATACCTTAGCTTGGTTCTTCAGGCACTTGTACTTTCTGAGATTGATTACTGCAATTGTCTTCTTTTAGGACTTCCAATAAAAAGGTTATCTAGTCTAAATTCACAGTGCTGATTTATGGTGGTAGAAAAACGTGGAAGCCACATCTCTGCTCAATTTTCTGAGAGGCATTTCGGGGGCATTTTGAGGTGTGGCTTGGGTGCTGCTGACACCTGCGTGCCCATGATATATTTCACATGTATCTACATAGATGTGCTTTGAGTTAACTTTTTTGCCCTGCATACTATCCTGTTCCTTTTTCAAACCTTTCCTCCATCCCCTTCCAATCCACCAGTATATTCCCACTCCCTGAACCCCCTCCTCAGCTATATCAATCCCATACTCTTAGGGACATCCGACTTGGACGTTCAATCCCTGCTATTCGCAGGGAACGAATTCCCAACACCAAGCTTCCTGCACATACAGCGGCATTGTGCGGGGAGCTCTGGATGGGGGTGGGAGGGGGAGGGGTGGAGGAGGACTGTGAGCAGGGTGGAGGCGGGCCTATCACCCTGGACATATAGGGCCAATTCTGGTCACGGCCCTGTACATCCAGTACAGCAAGGATGGCCAGGTAACTTATTCCACCTCGGAGGTGGAATAAGTCACACCGTGGGAGGTGATTGGCAGCGGAGGACTCCCCCCCCCCCAAAAAAAAAAATGGTGAGGAGCACCATGAGGTTCCCTGTAGCCTGACCCCAGCTTTAGCAGGCCCTATCGGCAGTCGGGTGGCAGGGAAGCGCATGTTTAAGTGACTACATGGAATCAGGGCTCCAGCATGGCGTCCCGGTGCTATGGCGATGGGACGCCATGGCACCAATGCTCCATGCAGGAGCATTGGGATGGTGTGTAGGATGGCAGAATCGGAGCATGTCCTGCTGTCTGTGCCCTTTGCCCCGATTCTGCTCCCGCAGGAATGTATAACTCCCGTGGGTGCAGAATCAGGTACAAATCTGGCCCATCCAGATTTGGACGCCCGGACGGGCCCAATCAGAATTGGCCTCCTAGTGTCCAACTCCTAGCCCTTGGTATGTTTCTTCCTGTTATCCAGATGCTTGGTGCCTACTGTCTGTGTGTCTCAGTGTTCCCTACAACCTCTGTGTCTCTGAGTGGTTCCATAATGCCTGTGTGTGTGTGTTGTCCCCCAAAGTTGTGTGTGTGTGTGTTGTCCCCCAACGTTGTGTGTGTTTAGATGCATATGCACTGCTATAGGTGCTGGTGGAGGTTGTCACTGGTATTGGTGGTGGGTTTGATGGGAGAATTCATCGTTGGTGAAAGGCCATGGATAATATGAACGTATCATTTGGGCTGGCCATGCAGTATAAGGTCCATGGGAAGCACAGGAGAGCTACCAGGAGGCATCCTTATTAGAAGGTCTACAGGCCAGGACCCAATTCCTGGACCTCAAAGATGAGCATTGCCTCACCAGCTTCTATTTTGACAGGGCTGCCATCACCATCTCTGCTAGGAGCTAGAACTGCTCTTCCACATCACAGCATGAAGGGGATAGCCCGTGCACATCCACCTCAAGGATGTCTTGTCTTCCTAGCCACTGGCAGTTTCTAGTCTTTGTTGGCTGTCACAGCAAGTCATAGTTAATCAGGTCTCAGAGTGCATTTCACAGATCCTGAGAGCCTTTCTAACAGACACTGCAGAAGATACAGGCTTCCATCAGATGGTGCAGCAGAGGCAGCTAACCATGACCCAGTTGGGGGTCATCAATTACACACATGTGGCCATCATCACCCCCCCCCCCCCCATGATGGAGGGAGGGAGGCCACCTACCACAACAACAGGAAGGAATTCTACTCACTGAACATGCAGGCAGTCTGCAATGTAATGATGTATTTCAAAGCTTCCTGTGATACATCCTGACCCACTGGCATCTTTGATAAATTTGAGAATGGAGAAATCACTTGTGGAGACTGCTAAGTAAGTCTTGTACCATCCTTCTTGATTATCTAGACCTGCACATGCTAAGAAGTCTCAGTGATCCATGATTGCAGTGCCTACCCTCTCTCTCTCTCTCTATACCCACCCAGGTGATAGAGGCTATCCTTCGAGGAGATAGCTCTTGATCCTCATTGTACACAGATGTAGAGGAGTGATAGAAAAGGGCCCACAGACATATCTGCTCCATAACTGAGAGGACCTTTGACCAGCTCAAGGGATGTCTCCATTGCCTTAATAGATCTGTGGAAGAATTCCTGTACAACCCATCCATTGTGTGTTAGATATTAATTGATTGCTACATGCCCCAGAATCTGGCAATGAGTCAGTGACAACTCCTGCCTGAAGAACAGGAAATGGAAGACCCATAAGAAAATGTCAAAGACCGTAAGCAAGAAAATCCTGGTCATCCACACCAGCTGAGCATGACTGCAAGTGATCACCTCATATGCAGACATTTCTTGTGAAGTTAAGTGTTTAATTACTCAAACTGAAAGTATATACATGATGGGAATGCCCTATCCACCACCATCCACTACCTCCTCTAGCCATCCCCCACCACTTCCCAAACCCATCTCTGCCCCAGTCCACTCCCCCACCTCCATCACTTGCCCTGTGCAACACCCCTCACCGCACCCTTCACCAGCCCAATTGTTCAACCCCCAACACCTTTCCCCCATCAGCACACTCTACTCCACATCTCAACCCATGCCCCAGAAGCATCCCTTCACTCTCTCCCATTCCCCCCAAAGAACAAGCCCTCTACATCTCCTCACTCAGAGTGCACATAGAATAAGAAGGTCATTTCTTCTCGCATTTCTTCTCCTATCCCCTGCCCCTCAGCCCCTTCTCTCCCACCCATGCTTCTGACCCTGAATATTTTGCCACAGTAGTGTGCTGGATGATGTCTTACTTCTCTCAGAAGAGACTTAGAGACATCAACAGCCCACCAGTGTGATAAGGGGCCCTCTGGAAATGGGAAAATCAAAGGGTTTCCCCCTTCCATGAGGCATAAGTCCCAAAATGTTGAAAAAGGTTGGCATTTCCTGGACAGGTAGCTGCTGTGATGAACTAGAGCTTGTGGTGGTAAGAGGTGCATAGTGAACGTGCCTTCCTCTTCTTTGTCACATGTGCAAGCTGGGAGGCCAGGAGTGGAGATGATGTTATGACATTTTTCAGAACAGCTGGGGTGCCTTTGTGTATTCCTTAATGAAGTGGTGCAAGTCGCTGGATCTCATTCAGGGTCATTTCTCCAAATGGGTTAGTATTACGTATACTATGGCAGTCGTGAACCTCACTTCTAAGCCAGGGTATGTGGAGTTTGATCTTAGTCTCTCAAATTTACTACTAATGCTTGGCGTAATACTTGCATTGTGCCAAAGAGAGCTTCCTTCTGGAGTTTGTAAGATGTAACAGGTATGGGTAGTTTGTCAAGGTGTGCTTGGAAATTCTTTTTTATCAAGACTGTCATTCCCAGTACAATGGGAAATATTTCTGTATCTTTCTGCCATATTTTCTTCATCTCTGACTGCATTTCTTGGTACTTCAGGATCTTCTAAAGGAGAACAGCGGAAGTGATGACCACGGTCTACCAGGTGATAAATGAAATTCTTTATTTGGGTCCTTAATAAAGAATTTCATTTATCACCTGGTAGGCCATGGTCATCACTTCCGCTGTTCTCCTTTGGTTGTCTTTCTGTGGAAGCATATCTTCTTTTCTTCCTACTTCAGGATCTTCTGCCTCTCCACACGATTCACAGAGTAATCACTCAGTGCTATCACTTCTATTATCAATGCTGTTCTTGTATTCTTCTCCTTTACCACTATGTCAGGTTTCCTGGCATCCAGTTTCTTATCCATCAGAATGGGAATGTCCCAGGGGATCATAACCTCTTCATTCTCTGTTATTCTTTTAGGGTCATGATCCCAGTGCTTTTCAGGGTCAGTGATGTAGTGTTTCCAGTGTTTCCAGTGGAGGAGGCGTGCTACTTTGTTGTGCCTTTTGGTATAGAAATTTTCTGCCATCAGAATTTCATAGCCTGCTATAAGGTAAATCACTACTTCCAGCTCTTTCATACAGAATCAACATATCTGTTTTGCCAGTTTTTTCAATACTCGCTGTAAACCATCTTGTCTGTAATCTGCTGTCTTGGGCTGCAATTATCAATCTTTCATCCTTCGATTTCAGTTCACCTCTCCTTAACCATTCATGTGTCCATTCTTGATCGACAAAAGGTTCTTGGAGTAACACTCTGTATTTTCCACTATTTTTGAACATTTGCCACTTCTTTTTCCTCGCCTGCTAATCTAATTCTTTGAAGAGTTTTTTCTCTTGTTTTGCAAATTCTGCTACTTCCTTTCCTGTGCATGCCTGTGAATTCTCACTCATTCCTTCTAATCATCAGAACTCTTGTGCAAGTTTGATGATGGAGACAGATTTACTTTCATATTTCAACATTTTTTATGTGTTTGCATCCAATCATGCTGTCAGGTAGACCTGGAGGCCTATGATAGTAGCTCTCTCTCTACAAGTCCTAGTCCTCCTTCAGCCCTAGGAATGTACGGTCTTGGCATACACTGATTCTTGTAAATTGCTTATGAGCATGGAGGAGTTTTCTTGTTCACACATTCAGTTTTTCAAGATCTTTATGAGGCCAGTCCACAATCCCAAAGCTGTATGAGAGTACAGGAATTGCCAGCTGATCGATGGCATGATTCTTATTTTGTATAATTCGAGTGATATGTCCTGTACTTTTCCACTAAATCATTATGTATGTTTTAATTCCTGGCCTGTACAGCCGCACTGTTATGTATAGCAAACCGCTGCTGATCGCTGGAAGTAGCGGGATACAAGTGTACACTAAATAAATAAATAAAATAAATAAATATTAAAGCACTTTTCAATAATAATTTTAATTTCAGGTAATATTCTTTACTGATCTTCTATCTCAATAGGTTCTGCTTGAGTGTCACCCCTTCCTCTATTCCAGTATACTTATACTTGCCTTCCTGTTCAAGGTCCTTGATGTCACAGCCCTCTGCAAGGGAGATGTTTTCAGTTTTGCTCAATTTTCCACCGGAAAAAATTGTCTTAGCACACTTGTCAAGGCCAAAAGTCATCCTGATGTCATCAGAAAAGCTCTTCACCACATGAAATTGCTCTGCTAATTGTTGGTCACCGGAACTGTAGAGCTTCAGATCATCTATAAATAATAGATGGGAAGTTTCTTCTGGATTGTTTCCTTCTTTAGGATTGAGGATAAATCCATATCCCAAAGAATTGATGAGAGCACTCATTGGATTAAGTACCAAATAGAAATGGTGACAGGGGGGGGGGCGGAGCCCGATGTCCAGTGGGATGGTCGCATAATGCTGAGGCTCCCGAGAGGCCTACTCAGAATCCTGAATTAACACCGGACAAACTTGAATTTCTGCTCTGATCTTGCCGGGGCACATTGGTGAGATGGCGGGGACCAAACCTACGCGCCTGGAATTTGGCTCTTCAGCGGCTTCTCACGGTAAACGCTCCAAAACTGAACCCCCGTCCCCGCAGAAGGGGCTGGCTTTGCGCGAGGGCCCCGAAATGCAGCAGGAAATCCTCGCAGAAATTAGAGGGGTTAAGGACCTCGTGCAGTCAAACGGTGAAGCACTTCGAGCGCTGAGGGAAGATCTTGGTGTACTGCAAGGCAGGCTAGAGGGGCTCTCTTCGCGTCAGGACAAAATGGAGAATATATTAGACTCCCATGCAGTCCGGCTGTCCAAACTCGACAAAGTTGAACGTCAGGTGCGGGCTTTGCAGAAAGAAGTGGAAGATGGCAATAATAGAGCACGCCGCAACAACCTGCGCCTCGTGGGCCTACCGGAGGGAGCGGAATTGGGTGACATGAAGGAGTTTTTAAGTAAAATCCTCCCTTCCTTGCTCCAAATCACCTTCACCAAAGAATTGGAGATCGATCGTGCTCATCGTGTACCCACAAACATAACGCTCAACAGGAAGACCCCGCGGCCTATCATCTTTCGACTTTTGAGATATCAACATGTGGAACAAATTCTCAGTGCCTCCCGGGCAAAGGGCCATATGGAGTTTGAGAGCCACAAGGTCTCCTTCTATCCTGACTTGGCTAAACCCATGGTCAACCGCCGAAAGCGCTTTCTGGAATTTCGGCCGAGGCTTCAACAATTACAAGCACGCTATGGTCTGCTGTACCCGGCCAAGCTCCGAGTCACGCTTCACAATCAGACAAGAACATTTGAGGACCCTGAGCTACTAGCGGAGTTTTTGGACTCTAAAGAAGCCGACTTGATGCGCTGATTTCCAGAATATTCCTGCCAGTACTCTCCTATCCGCTGTGCCTGCCATATTGGATTTACCGCGGCTCAGCGAAGAGTTTATCGAAGGAGGTCTGTCGCCTTATTTTGAAGATATCTGGGACCCGACTCCATCTACCCATTGTAGCCTCGACGAATATCAGAGACAGTGTTTCTTATGGACTCTGGTGTGTTTTTTTTTTTTCTTTTATTATGTCTTATCTCCTCTCTAGGGCCTCCTCCCGCAGACATCTGGTCGCCATATTCATTGGGGGTTTGCTTCTTCTCTAAGTTACTTTGGTACATACTTTTCAATATGGTGTATTGGCCAGCATATTTGGTGCTTATGTCATTAGTGTACAGATTCTGATTATGTTGTAAGTTTTCAAGCGCTTTTACCTAAAATGTCTAGTATCGACTGATGGCACCATGTAAGATTTTTCATTGAACGTACAAGGAATCCATAATCCGATAAAACGGAGGAAACTCCTATGCTATCTAAATCATGAGGCTGCGGACCTGATTTTCCTCCAAGAAATACATTTCAATTCGAAGGAAACTTTCCACTTCAATACTAAACCTTACATGGTGGCCGCCTACTCCCCAGCTGCTTCTAAGAAATGTGGGGTTGCTATATTGGATAGGAAATCTCTGCATGCTACTATAGTAGCGATTTGCTTAGACACAGCGGGTAGATAGCCCAGCGTTCACCTCAAGATGGGTAACTTTAAAATTACATGTATATGCCTTCATGTTCCTAATTTGGATGACCCTGTCCTGTTGCGATTACTGCTCAGGCTGCGCAGGCCTCTGCTAATTCTTCATTGATAGTGGGGGGGTTTCCATTTAGGTCTTGATCCTCTGATTGACAAATAGTAGTCCAGGATAAGTGGTCCCCCCAAGAGTCATATCGCGCTTACCTCTATGATCAAAGATATTATTCTAGTCGACCTATGGAGGCTAATACACCCCAATGAGCTAGACTTTACCTTCTTCTCTTCCCTTCACAAATTCCAGTTTCGCATAGATTTCTTTCTAATATCAACATTGTTAGCTCCCCAGGTGGACGCTGTAAAGATTCACTCCTCGTATATTTCAGATCATGCTGCTATTCCTTTTCACTACCATACTACTGCACTTCCAGGGAATCCGGGGGCCTGGCTCTTTGATAGAGCCCTATTAACTCAGCCAGAGTTTCGGTTTGAAATTTGAGTAGCCATGTATGACTATTTCCAGACCCTGGTCCTCCAGGGGGATCAGGACACCCCAACAGCTCTTTCTGCAGGTCGTTGGAAAACCTTTTTTGACCTATACAGGGGATTTGCGTTCCTAGCGAAACATTATTTTCAATTGATGCAGTTTACGTGCTGCCTCAAAAGTGCT
The DNA here is from genome assembly GCA_033557465.1 of Ichthyophis bannanicus. Classification (NCBI taxonomy): domain Eukaryota; kingdom Metazoa; phylum Chordata; class Amphibia; order Gymnophiona; family Ichthyophiidae; genus Ichthyophis; species Ichthyophis bannanicus. The sequence continues at coordinate 1,376,454,130 of CM066033.1, forward strand.
CCAATCATGCCGCCCTCTGTCCCTACTAAGGATGGGCTCTTAGAACTAATTCACTCTATTAGTAGGACACATGGAGCAGCCTTTACCTTTTATAACCTATTATGTCAGGGTACAGATACTGTCACTTGTAGAATCCAACCAGCCTGGGCTTGCTAACCGCAAACCACTTTAACCCCTGTGCATTGGAGCGTTTCTGGAGCAACATAATGCGGGTTTCCCGATCTGCTTCAGCTATCCAAACTCAACTCTTGCCCCTTTTGCACAAAGATGTTCTCATATTCCAGAAAATAGTCATATGGAGTACAATTGCCAGGGGCCCGTGCAGGTCTCGCTATATTGATGTGGGAACCTTCGTTCATGTTCTTGTAAATGTCCTTAACTACAGATTTACTAGGGGCAGGTCTGGGGTCGTTTTTCCTTTATCTTGCACCTTCACGAGCCTCTTTCTCAGACGACTGTTGGACTCCGCTCAGTGGCGGGGGTCCCCTCTCTTCCTAAGAAGGGTCGTTTTCTCCTGATTTTATGCTGGGTATAGCCATGTGTTTGATCACGGGGACTTGGAGGGATAGCTCTCGACTTGCTGTCAATGAGTAGTGGAACCTTGTCTGCTTATATAGTAACTATGAGCAGATATCTTGGAGGGCTATTTTCCATACCCAATTTCATTCTTGCTTGTCTAAATGGCAGATGCTCAATGATCATGTACCATCTGCTTATTGCTTCGACATGTCTGTTTAATGTACACTCATCATGTCTCAGATCGCTGTAAAGTTTTGTAACATAATAATGTTTCAGACCGCTGGAAGGTTTTGTAACACAATAATGTCAGTACACGTCTGCTTCGAGAATGTTTTAGTTTCTAGAGAAGAAGCAGGGGGGAGGGGGTGGTGGGGGTTTGCTTTGGTGTATGTATCACATTACATGTATGTATTTGTCTCTTAGTTGTATGTCTTCCTTTCCTTTGTTGTTGCAAAACGAAAATAAAGAATTTAAAAAAAAAAAAGAAATGGTGACAGGGAATCTCCCTGAAATATTCCTCGCTGGATCTTAATGTCAGGAATGATGTACTGACCATCTTCAAATCTCAAAAAGAGTGTGGTTTTGTAGAACTATTACCTGTTCAGGAACTAATGTCTGAACCAATAGCATGGCTTCCTGTTACAAGATGAGGGCTGCTCTTAACTAAAGACTGAATTAAACAAGATGGATTCCTGTTTAGTTATAACTCAGCATTAAAACTTGCAGATCAAGCAATTCTGCCAGTTTAGAAGTACTTTTACAGCTGATTACACGCAGAAGAACTTTGCTGAGACCCTCACTGTGTTGCTTCTGCTAGCATTGGCAACAATGTATGAACCTGCACACCAGCAACTTTCGAGCATGATGGACCTTTGTTTTGCAGAAGGACCACCTATTAGCTGTTACCAGATTTGCTGAAGATGACATACAGGGTTCAAGTCCAGTCAATCACCGGGTCTTCAGGACAACTTATATGGCTATACACCGGAACCCAGAACTCAGAAAGAGAGAAAGAACTAAGAGAGAAAGAAAGAACATGGAGAAGAGAACACGATGAAGAGAACAGAACACAGACAGATGCAGCTCAGCAAACACATCTGCAGTACTCTGAAGTATGGAGAGAGACTGGCAGAATACCAGGGAATTTTAAACGTCTGACACAGACTGTTTGCTTGCCTTCTGTCTCTGGCTGAAAATTCAGATAGTATTCAAGGGCAAAATCTTGGGATGGAGTGAATCTCTCCCACAGATCTGCAGCTCAGTGTGGGATCACGCAGTTCATCTCAGCTGATGTTGGACCTCTGCCATACTTTGACTTTGTGTCATGCCGGACCCAGCCACGAGTATTCTGGTGAGAGTTAAGGTACTGGTCTTTAATTTTTCCCTGAGGTTAGACAGACAATTTACTGTACATATGAGGGCAGAATGAATCAGTGACGTTGGTTTCTAAAACAAAGATTAGGTCTTTCAGTAATTGTAACATAGAGCTGAATAACATACTACCTCAGAAAGCTAATTTATTCTAATATTTCCATTATTTTTGCTATCAGAAATGAAGTCTAATTTTCATACAAACAGGGCTGGTTCTTCTTTTATCACATGGTTCTTTTGCCAGGTGCTCATATGGAATCCTGGGAAAAGGAGTGTAGCAGTATCCCCTAGACAGACCGAGTATTTATATATGTGTTATTATCTGCTACTGATAATATCTCCTATAGTTTGCTCCATTGTTATAGTGAACTTAATGTACTCTATCAAGCCAGGGTTTATTTTATACTGTTCAAGGCAATGTATTATCCAAGAGTGTGGGATGCTGTCCAAAGCTTTCTTATAATCAATCCATGCTATACTGAGATTTCTGCCTTTCTTAGCACTGGCCATGATGGCCTTATTCAGCATTAACTGATCTTTGGTTCCATGTGTTCCCCTCTTATTGCTATTTTGCTCTATCGCCATCATGTTATCACTCAATGTGATCGTAAATTCTGTCTGCATCTATCGCAGTGAACAGCTTATAGATTGTAAGTAAACAGGTTATTGGTCTATAATTTTTAGGAATGTTACTTGGGTCTCCCTTCGGAAGATAAAACTCCTTTCTGGAGAAGTCATTGCGTGTTAAGACCGGCTGCTTGAACAATTGATTTTTGCAGTTCACCAGATCTTGGTGGAGTGATGTTAACTGTTTGAGCCAAAAGTTGCTTACTCCATCTGAGCCAGGGTTCTTCCAGTTTGGGGCTCTTTTTAACCTGCTTCCCAGCTCTTTCATTGTTACCACAGGCCATTCCATAGATTTGATGTTTGATTTTTTTAAAATTCTCCTGTATACAGGGTAACCATTCTGCTTCTTGACTGCGCTGTATAGTGCCCTCATATAGCTTTCTCCAGAAGATTTTGGTTTCAGCTGTGGTTGGTGGTGCTTTTTCCAGACTAATGTTCTTTCCTAATTCCCTGTAGAATTGTTTTGGGTTCTCTCTAGTTTATATAATATCTTTCTCTCCTGTTTTCTTCGTACCTTCAAAGATTTTGCGCTTCTGCTGCTATTTTCAATTTATTGTTGGAACATTTAAATACCAGGTCTTCTTCTGTTAATGCAGCATGCTTCAGCTAGATGTCTTGGATCTTCCGAAATATCTTTGATGATCTTAATTCTTTTAGGTACCCGTCTGTCAGGGATACCTCTGTATGCAATGATTGTATTTTTCCTTTGATGCATTTTTTCTTCTGGCCCTGCACTTTAGTTGGTAGTATTCTTGCAGTAATTATAGCTGCACAATATTGTATTCAATTAATTTCAGTGATATCAATAAATAGTCCTTTATACTGGATATGGCATTGTTTATCTTAATTATCATACTTCTAGCCTTAGGTGTTAAATTAACTTGGGTAATCTTTCCCTTGCTGAGAACCTGGCATATTCATCTCTTTCCTCTCTTTCCACATGGACTAGGAGTTCTATCTTGAATATCTCCACCTCTGAGTCTTTCTCCTCTGTTGCTTCTACCTCCTTTTCTTCTTCCTCTTCAGTTAATTTCTTGACCCTTCCTTTATTCAGCTCACACTCCTGCAATTCCAAATCTCTCATCTCCATCTTCCCCTCACTGCTCTTTCATTTTCAGTGTCTTTTTTTCTTCTGGTATTCTCATCTAGGTCCCCTCTTCCATGTATTACTTTGTCCACAGAATCCCTCACTTGCTTCAAGATGTTATCATTCATATAGGGGGTCATTCATTGGATGTCCATCCCCGCTATTCACTCCCCTGCCACCCCGGCTAATGCCTCCCTGTACGAACAGCTCCTTTGTATGGGGAGGGCTTAGAAGGGGGCAGGAAGGGGCAGTACTGAGGTGGATCGAAGGTGGGGCATGGGTGGGCCACGACCCTGGACATATAGGGCAAATTCTGAGATTGGCCCTGTACGTTCGGGGCCATGAACATAGACGGGTGACTTATTCCACAACAGAGGTGGAATAAGTCCCCCTGGATGTTGGGGATCATGCCGCCGGGCCAGGAAAAAAGGTAGGGGGGGTGGAGGAAGATCCACACAGCCGGACCCTGGCCATGGGAGGCTGAATTGAGGGTCCAGCTGTGGGGAAGGAAGAGGGTCAGCGGTGGCTGGCATTTGTGGCTCCTGAATGGAACCACGGTGCAGTAACGACGGGATGCCATGGCACCATAGCTCCACAAGGAGCCTGACTGAGGTAGCCAGGAATCTGCTTTGTGTACAGGCTGACCAGAATCGGGGCCCGGCCTGCACTTTCAGGCCTTAGACCCGATTCTGATCCTGCAGACATGTCTATCCCCATGGGATCAGAATCAGGTCTAACTCCGGACATCCCGCTTCTGGTCGGCCGCATAGGGGGCAGACGGCCAGTACAGAATGTGCCTCATACTATTTTTCTTTGATCTTTAAAATTAAAGATCTTAAATTTGCATCTGTTGCTTTTTGCAGTTTTTCTTATGGCAATTTTCCTTTTTCTTCCAGCTTTTGGTGGACTCTCTTTGTATACCCTCTTGATTTACATATAGGGTTTGTAGCATAAAAATAGCAGTACATTATCTCCTCTTTATCTGCAGAATTCCACTTAACCATAGTTAAGCCTCTTAACTTTTTCATTAATTTCTGTAGTTTATCTCCTGCCACAGTGGGTCCATGAACAGGCTCACCACGGCCTTTTTCCATGACAGGGATGCTATATGCATCTACAGCACTTGTACTATCGTTAGCCCTAGTGTGTAAGCTATGGGCTACATGTGGCTAGTGTGTATTTTTCTTCTTTGTTCCTGCCATACTTTAATTGTAGTGTCACCTTGCTGAGATTTGGTATAGATGTTATACAACGGAGTCACCACGTGAAGGTACTCAGCAAGACTTGAGGGAATTTATTCTCTCCCCCGAAGAGATACACATCAATTCAACAGCTGCTGCAGACCCCTTTGATCTTATCTATGAGAATCTCTGATGTCTCTAGCTGCTTCACTTTCAAGTGAATACAGTGCTAAAAAAGATTTAGGAGTCATCGTGGATAACATGTTAAAACCCTCCGCCCAGTGTGCAGCGGCGGCCAAGAAAGCAAATAGAATGCTAGGTATCATAAGGAAAGGGATGGAGAATAAAACAAAGGATATTATAATGCCTCTGTATCGCTCCATGGTACGACCGCACCTTGAATATTGTGTGCAATTCTGGTCACCGTATCTTAAAAAGGACATAGAGTTATTAGAAAAAGTACAGAGAAGAGCCACCAAATTGGTGAAGGGGATGGAAGGCTACTCCTATGAAGAGAGGCTAAAAAGGTTAGGGCTCTTTAACCTAGAAAAGAGGCGGCTGAGGGGAGATATGATAGAGGTGTATAAATTAATGAATGGAGTGGAACGGATAAACGTGGATAAATTGTTTACGCTATCAGAATATAGAAGGACTAGGGGGCATGTAATGAAGCTACAGGGTAAACTATTTAAGACAAATAGGAGAAAATATTTCTTCTCTCAACGTGTAATCAAACTCTGGAATCTGTTACCGGAGGATGTAGTAAGGGCTGTTAGTATAGCTGGGTTTAAAAAAGGTTTGGACAAGTTCCTGGAGGAAAGGTCCATAAACCACTATTAAAAAGGGACCCAGGATATCAATGCTTGGCCTAGTACAAGCACTGCAGAACCTGTGTCTTTTGGTGAAACTGCTAGGTACGTATGACCTAGATTGGCCACTGTTGGAAACAGGATGCTGGGCTTGATGGACCTCGGTCTGACCCAGTATGGCATTTCTTATGCTCCTCAATGGTCAATAATCTTCTCAGCCATAGTAATAGTAGATTTTCGATTCTCACTGTACCTTTAGCTGTTGTTTTTTATTGCAGCAGAAATTCACTACAGTGCAGCAGGTTATGATGCTGACTGGTGCTAGATATATCTGGGTCAACAGCTACTAGTACTCCCAAGACTCTTGACTCCCAGCTACTAGTATGCCAAGACTCTTAACCATCATCAAAGGGAGGTGGAGATGGAAGCTGGATGTTACCACCCATCTCCCTGCTCAACATCTTTTTCATCTTTCACCTGGACATCAGCATGGTCCTCAGCTTCCCCATCCTAATGTCCCTCCTATCTGGACACCCGGCCCCCAGCTCAGCTTGTGTGCCACACTCTTCTCTGGCTACAATGGAATATGATGTGGACCCCTCTCCAGGAGTCTTTCCCCCGACAATGATGCTGTTACCCTCTTATGGATCTCCAGTCTTGTCCTCTCCTGTACGTAGGACATAAAATACATTTAGTCACTATGTGCAAGCTGTATATCCACCCGCTGTGATATTATTCATGTATTCCCATTGGCACAAAGATATCTCTTCTGATCCAGATGTTCACAGTGTATTCTCAATAGTACCCAGCACCTCTTTAGCATCAGTGATGCCCATGCCTACTGGTGCCATACAAGTGATAAGGCTAGAGTTGTATGAAGATTCACATGGGAAGGAGCTGAAAGCTGTACCTTCCAATACCAATCACTCTGCATGTCCATAAAGAGCCATATGTTCTTCATAATAACATACTGTAGTAACATAGTAAGTGATGGCAGGTAAAGACCAGCATGGTCCATCTGGTTTGCCCAGTATAGTGCCAGAATTGTAGAGTTGTATGAGCCGGTCTAAGCAGGTTGCCCCTTCTCCATTTAGAAGTTATTTACATTTGTTTTGATTCCGTCCTCTTGCTATGTAGTGTTCCTCTGTATCAGAGGACATGGGGAGTGAATGCTGTCTGAGCAGAGACTGGAAAGGTGCCCCATGCACACAACCCATTACTTCACACATGTATTTATTTATTTATTCGTATTTAGCTCACACCTTTCTAAGAGCAGTAATCAGATACAGTAGACATTTCCCTGTCCACAGAGAATTTACAATCTAAGTTGGTAACAGAGGCAATGGAGGGTTAAATGACTTGCAAAGGCCACAATGAGTGCCAGTGGGAATTTAACCTGGTCTCTCACATGGCAAGGCACATTCAGCCAAAGCTGATCAGGCAAGATATGAAGGTGACCCCAACCCAGGACAGATGATACATTCTGTAGAGGGACAAGCAAGAGGAGAAACCTCTGTTGGTTCAGAGAGTGAAGATGAGCCTGGTGCAGGGCACCGGAACATGGACCATATAGTCCATATAGTTATGACATATGTGAAACTACTCTCCAACACCAATAGCATCAAGCCTGGAGATTGCCTTATCTGTCCCACTGAATCCTATTCCAAATCATTTGCTGCACCATTTAAATTGTAGGGTGCTGTGTAGAAAATTGTCTGACCACTGGAGCACATCAGTGTGAGAGTCTACCTTTGTGCCCACAGTGCCAAATAGAGGGGATATTGCCAGGGCAGCAGCCACACCATTGCATTATTACAGCTTCTGGGATGTGAGGTCACACCTCACTATGGCAATAAAACACCACTGGGGGCTGGAGCCCACCTCTCTCCCCTTGCATAGATCACTGGAAAGGCATGAAGAATACACTCCCATCATGGGTGAAGGCAGTGAGGTTAGGGATGATTGATGACTGCTTACCCCAAAATCAGGGCTTGGTGCAAGGAGGATCTCAACAATAAATAGGATAGCATTTAGGGAAAGATAGGAAGGAAATACAAGCTGTTCTAGATATACTTGTACCTACAGGGCCTGATTCCATCCCACATGTAGATCCCTACTTAATTCCATCCCGCATGTAGATCCCCTCTGTGCGTCCGGTCTGAACCAGATGCACAGAGGGGATCGCGATTCTGATCCCGCAAGGCACATCTAGCTCCGCAGGATCAGAATCACAATCAGGCATGTATTTGCAGGCTGGGACTGTGATTCTGTTTGGCCTGCATGTACATGCACAGCCTGACTAACTCAGTCAGGGCTTTTAAATGGAGCTGTGGCACCATGGTGTCATGTTGCCATGGCACTGCAGCTCCATTTAAAAGCCGTGCTGCCGGCCTTCAAATAAAAGTGTTTATTCCACGCAGCCCAACCCACGATCTGGCCTCCTAAGGCCAAAGTCGGGCTTCGGGGAATAAACTCTGGGCCCCTTGCCCCAACCGTGCCCCAGGCTGTTCAAAAAATCACTTCCAGGGACGTTATTCCACCTGGGAGGTGGAATAACTTCCACGGACGTTTTGCCAACCCTGGACATACAGGGCCAACATTAGAATCGGCCCTGTATGTTCAGGGCCGGCGACTGCCAACTGCCTGCCCAGACTCTGCCCCCGGGCCTCTTCCCCGTCTCCGTCTAACTTCCAGCCGGCACGAATAGCGGGGATGGATGTCCTGTCGGGCTGTCCATTTCCGTTATTTGTAGCACAGAATAATCCCCACTGTGTTCTTGTGAGACTTTTGAGGAGTCTAGTTCTCCCACACCCCTCATTGACTCCTCAAGAATGGTTTCCAGCACCTGTCATTCCAGGTTGCTGTGGTGCTTCAGCTGCCTATTCATACTGGTCTCTATGGCCTTTTTCTTGGTCTTTGTCTTCACTTCCTTCCACTTCCTTTTCTGGTCTTCTTCATTCTATTTATGTAGTATATGGTTTTTATGCATTGGCATATGCTCAGCCAGATGTTTTGCTTCTGGTAGGCACCTATGTGGACACCAGCATGGCTCAGGAGTACATGCTAGTGCTTAAGCACCTCTCTTAGCATGACTTTCACCTCCCCTTGGAAGAAATTGTCTCTCTTGGTGAGCTCCTTAGGCTTGGGTGCCATGACCTTCTCAGAATCAGCACAATTCACAGCATTTCTAAAATGGGCTGCTACACATGTGTATAGGGTTGGGACCTATACATCGCCTTTTTTCACATAATTCATTCTACAATGATATCTGGAGGGAATGTGTATGAGGGATAAATATGTGTAATGGCCATTTTACAAGTGGATGAAGCCTGTGAATCTAACTTACACATTGCTGACTGCAAAATTGCTAGCTCATTAATGATAATTGTGCTGAGTCCTCCACTGCCTTAGATGGTCACCATTTATCTATAATAGTTTCCTGAAGAGCATTGGCACAGTCACAGCTCACACATGTATGAGGGCTGCACTCTGTCATGGCCTGTTGTTCACTAAATATTCACACCTGTATATATTCACAGGAAGCTGCCTCCTCCACATGGTCTGGCTGTGGTTTGAGGCAGAGAGGAAAAATGCTTGGTGAGATAGAAACATAGAAACATGATGGCAGAAAAAGACCACATGGCCTATCTAGTCTACCCTTCCATATCAGCCACTACAACAGTCCCCTTTTTTTCCTTTAGAGATCCTCTGTATTTGTCCCAAGCTTTTTTGAATTCAGATACTGTCAACATCTCTACCACCTCTAATGGGAAACTATTCCATGCATCTACCACTCTTTCTCTAAAGAAATATTTCCGCATATTACTCCTGAGTCTATCCCTTTTCACCCTCATCCTATTTCACCTTGTAGGAGAGCTTGCTTTCCATCGAAAGAGGATCTCCTCCTGTGCATTTATGCCATGAAGGAATTTAAACGTCTCAATCATATCATCTATATCCTGCCTTTCCTCTAAAAGCTCCTTAAGTCTGACCTCATATGCTTTATAAATGAAGACCACTAACCATTTTAGTAGCAACCCTCTGCACCGACTCCAACCTGTTTATATCCTTTTGAAGGTGTGGTTTCCAGAATTGCACACAATACTCCAAATGAGGTCGCACCGAAGACTTATACAGAGGCACTATCACCTCCTTTCTTCTGCTGACCATTCCTCTCCCTATGCATCCAAGCATCCTTCTAGCTTTCAATGTCACCTTTTCTACCTGTTCAGCTATGTCTGTTCTGCAATTGGTGTTTCTTTTCCTCCTGCAAATGCCATGGATTGAATGGAGAAAGAGGGCCTCAAGGGAGAAGTGGGGAAGAGATTTTATATTATTTTGCCATTGTTTAAATATGATTACTAGAGCACCCATCGGGACAGGATCCAGAGTCTCTGCATAGTTAAGTAAACAGTATCATGTAAATTATGCATTAATATTACTCATAATGATGTACCCATGGATATCTCTTCTCTGCAGTGTTGGTCTAATCTAACCATACCCTTAAACATGTCTTCTTCATTGACTTCTGGGAGCCAGCCTCACTTCTTTGTGTGTATGTGAGGTGAATTGCAGGGTGGGATTCCACCAACATGATATGATGGTGAAGCCCTTTCCACATGATGTGGCGGCCATAGCCCCAGGCCACAGAAGAGAAGGGTGTGAGGCCAAAGGCAGTATGGTTGAGAGATAAAACCTGTGTAGAAGTCGAGGAACCCAATTAAGGCTCTATGCAGCCATAGGATACCTTGGAGTTACATTGGACCAACGTCTGGATATGAAACACCACATAAGCAACATAGTCAAAGCTGTATACTTCAAAATCCGCACGCTCAGGCATCTGCACTCCCTGTTGGACCCAGACGACTTCCGGACCATATACCAAGCGCTAATCCTGCCTCACTTCGATTTTGCAAATGCCATCTTACAAGGTCTCCCTCAATCCACACTGGCCCCATTACAGCTCGCTATGAATGCCGCAGCAAGGGTCCTATACGGAGCCTCCAGAAGTGACCACGTGACTCCCATTCTTAAACAGCTTCACTGGTTACCCATCCATGGGAGGATCATCTTTAAAACCCTACTTCTATCATTCAAGGCAATCAAGGGTATTTCATCCTCCTCCCTCACAGAACTTATTCACATGGTGCCCCCCAACAGATCCAGAAGAGCAATAGCCGTAAACCTACTAATAACACCAAAGGCATTGATGAAGTGCAACATAGCAACCACAAACAGGGCGTTCAGTTGCTATGTACCTAAATGCTGGAATGCTCTACCCTCTTACATTAGGGCTATTGCCGACCTATCGCAGTTCAGGAAGGCACTCAAATACCACCTTTTCCTCCAATACTACCAAACCAGCAATGGCACCTAGGCATTCCCTCTGAAGAAATGACCCACTTGGAAATGACCCTTACTTTCAGTATGATATTGTTATTCAATTCTAGCCATGTAAATATCTCATGTATATAGTTTACCCCTGTTATCCAAGTTTGTACCCCTGTTCGATGTAAAACCAAACAGCTTGTTGTTATGGTCGTTGTGTTATAATGTGAACCGCGCTGATGCCGAATAGTGCGGTATATAAGAAATTGTAATAAATAAATAAATAAAATATTCAGGCATGGACAACACCTGGCACTGGAACCATATCCAATTCCAATAACAACAGAACACGCCGCATCTTCACCAAAAACCTCCTATCCATCCCAACTTCAAAGGGAAAATGTAGCCAAACTACCTGTAATCGGGCATTCTCCCTTTTCGCCCCCTCTATTTAGAATGCCTTACCCCATGAACTAAGGAACAGTCCCAACCACTCTGAATTCCGGAAGAAATTGAAAACTCATCTCTTCCAGGAACACTTTTCCCTACTTATATAGCTCTCGCTAACCTTCTCTATAAATTCCCCATGTAAATAGCCCTTAAACCTCCATGTAAATAGTTCTTAAGCCTCCGCCAGGAGTAGTCTCTTGTTAACCATTTATACTGTGTTTATCTCTTGTTAACCATTTATACTGTGTTTATCATTGTTACATTGTATTCTGTTGACATACACTGACTGTTATGTTCCCTTTAAACCGTCTTGAATTGCAGAAAGTCGGTATATAAAACCTGTTAAATAAATAAATAAATGAATAAATGAATAAATCTTTATGTGGCTTCTTAAGGCACCTACTACTCTATGCACTGGACACATGGTATATAACACAAGACATATTGTGCATGCTGGTATAGGTTTAGATAGGTCTCCATCTAATCTATGTCAGTGCCCATGGAACAATGCATCCCCTGGGCCATCCAGCAGATGATAGCAGTAATCCTGTTCCCCAGAGAAATTGTGCTTTTGACAGTGGTGGTATGCATGGCTGAATCACCTGAACTGTGTTTAACACCCAGGTAGCTGACTGTGATGGAAGACTGCTACAGCAGGAGGTCTCTACCTCTTATAGTGGTTTGGAGGAATAGCCTAGTGCATAGAGCAGCAGCTTCAGAGCCTGAGAGGACAGGGATTGAATCTCCCTGGCACTCCTTGTGGCCTTGGGCAAGTCACTTAACTCTCTATTGCCTCAGGGACAAACAGATTGTAAGCCCACTGGGGACAGGGGCATCCCTTTGCACCTGAATAAAACTTGCCTTGAACTACCACTGGAAAGACATAAGCTAAATACAAATAAATAAAATAAAAAATAAATGGCCTCACACCCTGGCCAGGGCCCTATGGCATATGTGGTGAACAATGGGTTTGGATGACTGCATAGTTAAAGCAGTGAAATTTTGGACATCATTAAACACCACAGGGCATATATTGGGAAAAAAACAAAGGCATTTATTTTTTTTGGACCACTCGCATTTACATAGTAACATAGGGCCCAATACTGAGTGTGACGGCTATGTGCCTCTAAGGTGCATAGCTATCACCGCTGAAGTTTAACCCCGCATATTCTTTCTGGAGCCATATCCGGCCACCAGAATTGAATATTTGGGTCTGCTGCAATGTGCTGCATGGCACAGAATCTAACCAGGAAGTGGCGACATTGAGCCGCAGCCCATTAGTTCCCATAGGCAAAGATAGTTGAGGTTTTCCCATGCCTATCGTTACTCAGCAGTCGCTAGCCAGGCAGCAGTCCAATATCGTCACTTCCTGGTTAGCAAAGGGTGCCACCGCTGCCCCACCCCAGAACACCCTCAACTCAGCCTGATTCTACACAGATAGCATCAGAGCATGTAGCAGCAGAATCCGTGCATATTCATCAGCACTAACCATGTTTTGTTTTTTGTGCCATCAAGTCAGTGCTGACTCCTAGTGACCCAGCTGCCTCTGGGTTTTCTTGGCAATGTATCACCAGAAATAGATTGCCAGGCCTTTTCTTCCAAGGTAATGGAGAGTAAAGTGACTTGCCCAAGGTCACAAGGAGTGCCAGTAGGATTTGAACTCACATTGGACGACAGCTCTGTGGCTTCCTCCGGGCCTAGAAATTCCACAATTGCTACTTTTCAAGCATTAATATTAAAAGATCCCCAGTGGTTGGAGTCCACCTTTCAACTTAACTTTTCCAATATTAATAGATTGGAGAGGTCAGCCTTGAAACAACTTGCTCATAATAGCCATATTGTCATCAGAGCAGATAAAGGGGGTACAGTGGTACCTCAATTAGGAGATGACTTTTCAGGAACTTCAAATTCAGTTATCTGACACACGCACTTACAAGCCTCTGGACAGGGATCCTACTTCTGAATTACGATCTGAGATTTCATCTTTAGTTTCTGATGCGGTACAGGCGGGTTGGATTACACACAAAGAACAACAACTTCATCCTAAGATTTCTACTATATATACAGTTCCTAAAATTCATAAATCATTTAAATCACGTCCAGCCAGACCTATAGTTTCATGTCGAGGTTCCATTATGGAACCTTTATCAAAATTCTGTGATGCTTTTTTGAATAAAGAGGCATTTTTGGTTAAATCTTCCATCAAAGATTCAACACATTTTCTGAGTCAATTATCGTCTTTACATCTTCCTGCATTAGACTTTTATTTAGCGACTCTGGATGTGACTGCATTATATACTAATATTGACCAGGCTGAGGCGCTGTCTTTATTAAAACGCCTTATTTTGCCATGCTCCTCAACGCATTCCCAAATCTTTTATATTGGATTTAATTCAAATTGCATTAACACGTAATTATTTTCTGTTTGAAGGGACATATTTTTTACAAATGTATGACATTACCATGGGTGCCACTGTCGCACCTTCAATTGTCACTTTACAAATGTCTGATCTGGAAGAACGCTTTATCTATCTCTCTCCCTTGTTTGTTCATTTACAATTTTGAAAGCGTCTTTTGGATGATATCTTTTTTGTATTGACATCCACCTATGATGAATTGCAATCTTTTATCTTGTGGATAAATTCATTAAACCTAATATAAAGTTTACAGCACATGTACACAAACATACCATTGATTTTTTGGACATTACTATATTGAAGGATTCCGACAGCTTAAAAACAACATTATTCAGAAAACCTGTCCAGAGAGATAGTTTGCTGTGCTACCATAGTTTTCATCCTGGTCCACTTCACAGAGGCCTTCCATTTGGCTAGTTTTTGAGACTCCACCGGCTCTGTTCTACCATGACTGACTTCCGACATCAAGCCACTGATCTTAAGTCTCGCCTTTTAGCTCATGGATACCCTAAACCAATTATAGATAAGGTGTATTGCAGGCCACATCATGTCCATCATGAATGGTTGTTTGGTGACAACCCTTCTACGGTTACCAATACAGGCGATTCTGTGGTTAGTGTGGTACCTTACATGCGGAATTCAACTTCGGTAGCAAAACTTATAAGACGGCATTGGTTGGTGTTAAGTTTACATCCCTGTTTTGCAAAACCTTTATTGGTTGCCTTTTCTCAGGGTTTCAATTTAAGGAATATTTTGGTAAAATCAGCATCCCCGATTAATCGCCCTGTTGGCCCCCCTCTGGAGGTTTACGGCCATCTTCAGTGTGGCAGCTGTCAGTTTTGCTCTTTGTCTCTATCAGGCCCTGTTTGGACTGACCCAGTTTCTGGACACTCTTATCACTGTCTGTGGTCTACTTCTTGCATATCCACTTTTGTGGTCTATTTTTTTACAGTGCCCGTGTGCTTTACTATATGTTGGTCGCACCATTCATTCTATTAAGTCCAGATTGGGAGAACATTGCATTTGTAAGTTTCTTCAGCACCTATAGTGGATCATTGCTTGACTCACAAGCACCAGTTCAGTGATTTAAAATGGTTAATCATTGATCATGTCCCTTGGGATCCCCACGGGGGTGATAGAACATCTCGTCTACAATTTTTAGAACAATGCTGGATTTACATATTGAATTCCACACACACCCATGGCTTAAATTGGGAGATCAATTGGTTCAGTTTGATCTGACTTTATCCAATGAGTGAAGGGCTTCCCCGATGATGATAAGGTTCCCCCTTTTTTTTCATTGGCGGTTCTGTTTTGAGTGACCTTGTGAATCAGCCAATCATTTCCACAGTTGCTCCTTGAAAATCCAACTTGTTACGTTGTGGCGTTTTTCGGCAGTTTACTTTTATTGAATGGAAGGAATTATAGCACAAGAGACAGGGTGATGATTTGACCCGAAATGTGCATATCGTGTGATTATCCTGACTACATTCTTCACTTTTCAGTACTGCTGCTACAAAGATAAGTACACTTGTACACATTAATAGTTTTGAGAACCGATATTAATTAAAATGGACACCACCGCATTGTGAGGGTGAGTCTGTTTTCTCCCTTCCATCGGTTTGGTCGGACAAATGTAAAATAGTTTTTGCAGGGACAACTTAGCTTTTTGGTGACTATTTGTTTTTGGCCATAGTATATAATGGCAGATAAAGACCAGTATGGTCTATCTAGTCTGCCCTGTAAGATAGCTAGAGTAGTAATAACCACTGCTCCATGCAGGTCACCCTCCTAAATGCCTTTGTTTAGGGTCATACCCATCATTCCGTGGAGGTCATGCCCCTCTATTTGTTGAAGTATAAAAGATATTTAAGTTTATTTTGATTTCATCCTCTTGCTATAAAAGGGATCCACTGTGTCTGTCCCATGTCATTTTAAATTCCGTCACTTTATTGGTCCCCACTACCTCCATCGAGAGCAGGACTTTGGGGTTCTCAAATTTCTTGGGAACCTGATGGGGACCTACTGGTCCAGTATTATTTGTATATTTATTTAATCAGTATTTGATAGCCTGCCATTCATGTACAGATTGCGATATCATGGCAATTCACAACCCAAAAAACTATCATACTGTCATCATATTTACAAAAATTACAAAATGTAGAAAACACAATGAGAAGGGTAATAAAGTAGAACAACAATATTAAAAAAACAGGCTACATAATCATCAGAATATAAAAGGATAAAGGGTTAAATAAAAACAATAAATATTTTTTAACATAATCTCCATAGCTGAAACAACCACGTTTTTAAACCTTCTTTAAACTTGCTGGTCACTGATTCAAGTCACAGATCTAGTGGAAGCGACTTCCAAAGAGTCAGAGCAGTGCAACAGAAGGCACTATTCCAAATCTGTCTGACTACATATTTCTTAGCAGTGGGAATTACTAACTAAAGGGATTCAAATGATCTTAAATGCCACTGAGGAGTGTACAGATTAAGATGGAGTGAAGAGAAAGAGGTTACCAGTACAGAAGGCTCTATGGGCAATCATAAGAATCTAGAATTGAATTCTACAGTTTACAGAAAACAGTGCTTTACTATGAACAATGGAATTACATGATCAAATCAAGAAGCTTTATATATCAGTATAACTGCTGTATCTTGAAGTACCTGTCTGCATTTCCAGATATACTCCCAGAGACTAACTGACAATGCATTACAATAATCTAGCCTATTGTGAAGCAATGCATGCATCAAAGTTTTAAGAGCTCTTAGTCAATGGCAATTAAGATTTGTATATCATCAGCATACATAAGTACTAGATATGAAATCCTGGATCAACATTGTTAGTGAGGCAATAAATGAATTAAGTAACGTGGGAGCTAGAATTGAGCTTTTTGCATTCTCCACAGGAAAGAGGTAAGTGAGAAGAGAAAGTACTGCCAGGATGAACTATAAAAATTCTTGAAGTAAGGTAGGACTTAAACCATGCCAAGTTCCAGTAATTCCGATCTCCTCCAACCTGGCCAATAACAGATGATGAACCACTAAATCGAAGGTCGAACTCATATCTACTTGCAAGAGAAGAACATCTTTACCACCATTTAGATTTATTAAACTTTCATTTTGCATTGCTAGTAGAAAGCCAGTGCTAGAAACTGGGATCTCTAGATGTCTCCACATCCATACAACCGTACCCTGCAACTTTGGCAAGTATTCTCTGCACAACAAAATAAAAAGAGGTCAAACAACAACTGCACACCAAAGAGTAGACAAATCAAGCAGATGGAAAGTGAATGCGCAGGGATAGTCAATTCAAAGTTGAAAGAAGTCTATCCAGAGGCAGAGAAACTGAATCCTGAATCTGTTGTATTCACCCCTTCAGGAATAGCCCAACATATTTCAGCGAATATGCCTGTGTCACACACCAAAAACTAAATACATCACTTCCAGACTCTAAACAGCATCACTCAAACTAAAAGGATGGCATGGGAGCAATAAAAAAAAAAAACAAGAAACTAAACAAGAAACATCTAAACAATCCTACAAAAGACACAATCAAATCAAAGTAGAAAAATGAAAGAAGAAAAAGAAAAAAAATCAAAGAAGACCAGATACAAATAATGTGAAGAAAAATGTGAAATAACAAAAAAGAAAGAGGAAAAGGAAGACCACCAAACTACTACTAAAAAAACCCACTGGAGGTTATTCTGCTATTCATGCCAGCGGCAGTCCCCGACTAACTTCCCCGCCGGTTGTGTGGGGAAGTTAGTCGGGGGCAGGGAAGAGGCAGAGAGTAGGCAGGCAGTGGGCGGTTGCCGGCCCTGGATGTACAAGGCTGATTCTAATGTCAACCCTGTATGCCCAAGGTCAGTGAATTGGCCAGGGAAGTTATTCCACCTCCGAGGTGGAATTACTTCCTTGGCCAAGTTTTTTATTCGTGGCCCAAGGCGCAGAAGGGGCTGGGGGGGGGGGCAGGATTTATTCCCCGCAGCTCCCCCCTGCCTTAGGAGGCGAGATCGGGGGTCAGGCAATGGGGAATAAACTTTAGTTTCTGGGAGCCGGCATCGTGGCTTTTAAATGGAGCCACGGTGCCATGGCGACGCAGCTCCATTTAAAAGTCTGACTGAGCTATCCCGGCAGTGCCTGTACGTGCAAGCCGGGACTGAATCGCAGTCCCGGCCTGCACACACAGACCTGATCATGATTCTGACCTTGCAGGGCTAGACGTGCCCCATGGGATCAGAATCCCGCTCCCTTTTGTACGTCCGGCTCAGACCGGACATACAAAGGGGCTGTACATACGAGACAGAATCAGGCCCATTGTGTTGAAAAACACTATTCTGTGCACAGCACCCTTATTTCTACTAAAAGTGATAGCCAAGGCGAGAAAAATATACTCACCAGAAATATATGTAGATATTTTTGCCTTCCAGGTGATAGATATGCAATTCACCCAGCATCCAAACAACCTTGCTGCTGAATAAGGAGTAGTCAGGAGAAAGCATGGTCATTGCAAAAGATAAAATACATGTTTATGTGGTACCAGCCTCAACACGATGAAAGCTACAGACCACCTCTATCAAATCCTGGGCTATGTAGCTTTCAAATATCTCAGAACTGAATGCACAAGCCATTAAAGAAGATGAAATAAAAAATGCCATAAAACATGATATTAACCTACTGTAATACAAGTGTTAACCAGAAATAACAATAAAGCTACACCAAAATTCTAATAATGTGCAAAAAAACCAAAAAGCATATCAAACGTTTAAATGTTAAATCCCTCCACCCAGTGTGCAGCGGCGGCCACTAGGTATCACAAGGAAAGGAATGGAGAATAAAGCAAAGGATGATATCATAATGCCTCTGTATCGTTCCATGGTGCGACCGCACCTTGAATATTATGTGTAATTATGGTCGCTGTATCTTAAAAAGTATATAGCGGAATTATAAAATATTAAAAGGGGTAGCAGGATACCCCTATGAGGAAAGGCTTAAAAGAATAGGTCTCTTCAACTTGGAAAAGAGACAGCTGTGGGGAGATACGATACAGATCTATAAAATAATGAATGGAGTGGAACAGGTTAACGTAGATCGATTGTTTACACCATCAAAAAGTAGAAAGACTAGAGGACACGCAATGAAGCTACAATGTAGCCCATTTAAGACTAATAAAAGAAAATATTTTTTCACTCAACACGTAATCAAACTCTGCAATTTGTTATTGGAGGCTGTAGTAAAAGTTGTTAGTGTAGCTGGATTTAAGAAAGGTTTGAACAAGTTCCTGGAGGAAAAGTCCATAAACCATTATTAAAGAGGACCCAGGAAATTCACTGCTTACCACAGGATGAGCATTGTGGAACCTGTGGCATCTGGAAACCTGACAGATACTTGTGACCTGGATTGGCCACTGTTGGAAACAGGATGCTCTTACAGTAAAATCCGCAGCCCACTTATAAAATTGTCCCTAAAAAGCCAAAAATCTTATCTAAAGCCATCAGAACCAGCCCAAAATGACTTGTCCAGCACTGGCACTGCAAAATGACATCATGTCAGCCTCCAAAGTCTTAAAAACACTGATCCTTCCATTGCTACATGTGACGGACAACATGATGTCAAATGTTTCAAGGGTCAAAGGGAGTGGGGGGGTCTTGACTGTGGGGAAGGAGTGGTCTATGTGCCTTTTAGCAAGTGCTGGCCCCTTTAGGATGGTGCCCATGAATAACGGAGCTTGCAAAGTTCATTGCAAGATGCATTTTTCAATTTGTATAACAAGGTGTTCGCATGCACTGGTTGCCTTTGCATCACAAATTAAAATGTGATATGGCACAAGAATGCACGATAAATAAAATAAATATTGCCATTTGACATGCATTGAGGCGCAAATATCAGGTGTTATTCCAATAACAAGATGTTTGTAACTACCCCCTTTATCTATCTCTATAATATAAAAATTATAAAATTTGACATATTGCTTCCCATATCGCTACCCTTTTTCAATCTCTTCTTCACTCTAACCCTCCTCCTAGATTAACCAGAACAAGTCACAATAAAAAACAATCCTTTCGCGTTTGATGGCATTATGTGCATACCGAACTGCAAGTACATGCACCGTTACAAAATAAGCAGGCGGGTGCATTCTCAGCCACTCATTACCAGAAGTGGTTAATTATTAGGCACGGTATTTTCCTGTGTCATAATTTATAATATTGATGCAATTTTTATGTACTCTATCTATTTGTGCCTAGTTCAGGATAATCCCATGCTCCTATCTGCCAGTTTTAAGAACTTATGCTCCTAATTGCTTGACTCCTGCCAGGCTTTTGTGACCACCCTGATTGCAGCTGTGAGGTTGCACATATTAATACAGCTGGTCTGCTGTTTTAGTGATACTTATACTGTAACCACTAACTACAGAATGTTCAAGTGAATGTTCATTAGCTTTCCATACATCTCTTATAGCCTTAGGGGTTTGTTTACTAAACGGCGGTAGCGGACTCCGTGCGATATCGAAGCAGCGGCCCAATTGAAATTAATGGGGACACGGCTCCGATATCGCATGGAGTCCACTACCGCCGTTTAGTAAACATACCCCTTAGACTTGTGCCTACCCTATGCACCAGAATTTCTCAAGCTGGATTTGGAAAAACCCCTAGCACAGTGCTAATTTATTTATATACATAATTTATTTAACTCATCCATCAAAATTTCTATGCAATTTACAAAATCACATACATATAAATTTATGAAGCATGAAAGTACATATTAACCCCATACCATTAACTTAAAAACAACTCAATCATCAGCCAAAAACCATACAACTTAGCCACGCATGTAATGACAGCACCTACGCACCTAACCCCTACCCTCTCCCAACACACTGTATCCCACTCTCATAAGCCCAGTTAACAGGTATTTATAGTTATATGTATATAGTTTCTCTGGTTTAGTTAAGTCTATGACTAATATTGTTATAATGTAAAAAGTTCAAACCCTGTTATATGCAACATGTTGGTTCCTTGTAAACCGCCCCTGATCTCTGGAACGGGTGGTATAGAAATGTGTAATAAATAAATAAATACAATCACCCTTGCTGATATTATGATATACAATTCCAAGTTACCCATTTCCATGAGTAAGAGTTTAATCTAGTCCTGGATTTCTGGCAATTTCATCCATGTATAGGAAGAGCTTCTTTATAGTCTTATAAATCAAGAAATACAGATATTTTAACTCACTTACATTATGGGACCTGTGGCACTGATTCTAATGGGTAAAATCAGGGTCTTCAAATACCATGCTACATTGTAATGCAAATTTAATACCAGAACTTGCGAAAAATATCACTCCTAGAATTGGGTAACTTTGAATATACCCAACTTCCTTTCAATATGCACCTCTTATTAAAACCATACCTCAAATGTCTTGTCTTGAAAAGCAATGTTTTAAATTTTTTCTCCCGACATCCTGGTATCTTAATAAGTCTCAATTCCTGACATCTACACTGCATGAACATCCTTAGCTCCAGCAGCTGAGGGACCAAATTGGGCGTACCAGTTGTTTGTACTACCTGGCACAGCTGCTGAGCTCACTGGTTACCCAACCACCAGTGGGCGACTGCTAGCCTTTCTGACATTTCTGTGAGGATCTAAGGTTCTTGCAGCAGTAATACTAATTTTTACAATCACGTACCACAAGTGTCACACTGCCTTAGATACAGAAATATTTCCCATTGCATTGGGATCTACAGAGCTGCTTAAAGAGAGTTTCCAATCGTACCTTGACAAGTTGCCTATAGATGTTACATGAACTCCAGAAGGAAGATCTCTTTGGCGCGATGCAAATACTATGGCAAGCGTTAGCAGTAAATCTGAGAGACTGAGATAATACTCCACAAACCCTGGCTTAGGAGTGAGGTTCATCACTGTCCTGGTATGTGCAAAACGAACCCATTTGGAGAAATTGCTCCCAGAGAGAAAATGAGACATGTGACTTTTGAGAAATCTGCCATTGACAATTTCAAATCCATGTATAGGAAGAGCTTCTTTATATTCTTATAAATCAAGAAATACAGATATTTTAACTCACTTGAAAAACTGTATATGTTGTTGTTAAGTGCCGTCGAGTCGGAGTCGACTCATGGCGACCCTCTGGATAGCTATCCTAAATTGTGTTCGATCTTCAGTCAGGCGGCTCATTGTTGACAGACTGGTACCCGTAGCTGCTGTTATTGTATCGATCCATCTCATTGCTGGCCTTCCTCTTTTGCGTTGACCTTCTATCTTGCCAAGCATGATGTCTCTCTCTAATGATCTCTCTCTCCGCATGATGTGTCCAAAGTATGAAAGTCGAAGTCTTGTCATCTGAGCTTCTAAAGAAAGCTTAGGTTTGATCTCCTCTATATATACATAAGCAAAGTTTTCTAGAAAATAATAGAAGTCTTTCATTGGGAATTTTAGCAGTGTTTCTTTGGATTATGTTGGTTCCCTTCTTTTTCTCTCTCTCTCTCTTTTCATAGCAGTGGCTCATCAGAACTCATTAATGCATTTGGGACATGATAGATGAGCGTATTTGCCTTTCACTGTAGGTCCTAGTTGTCAACCTTCCTTCCTTCCCTTTATTTTCCAAATTAGATTGTCTTTTTTTTTTAATTTAGCTTTATTTGCATTTAACAACATCTACACAAGAATCCTCTCGCTACAGGAATGGCATAAACAATTAGGAAATCATAAAGAAGGGAAAAATATCAAGCAGACGTTCAAAAGAAATTATTAATCATGCAGTCCCAAATTTTAAAAAAATGGATCGTCTTGATAAACAATCAGATGTTTCTTTGGCAAATATTTCAACTTTTATCTGCTGCACCCGAGGATGTCAGGAGAGATATTGAGATAACATTCTACCCTTAACTTTTTCAACATTCAGAACATGACAGCATTTGTCTTTTGGGAAGGACTTAGCTAAGAAATGCAACTGACCCTTGGCAACTTGGTGTGCATTGTTGATTTTCAACATCTGGCACCTCTGCAAAGCTTCCCTTTCATCGTGTCCTTTGTCTAGCTCTGAAATTGATAACTCAAGGACCCGAGGTAACTTGTCGATGTCTTTCTAACCCATAGGGGTTACTGTCTGATGAGTCAAGAGAAGTACTGCAGCTGGTTACAGGTATCTAGTCAAACTGGGTGATGGTAAAGGCTCTTGATTGAATTGTTTCATTCTTGTATCTGTCAGGGAAAAATACACAACACATAATAAAAATGATGTAAGCATCTATCAGTCAACTTCTGCCTGCCACCTCTGGGCTGCTAGTGGGGTCTTCGGAATGACAACACTAATCCATGTTGGCAGGACAATCACAGTTAACAAAAAAACCTGCAATAAACTTCCTCATCCAGCTTCTCACCTCACTAGGAACAGTGACAGCAGTGCAGAAATTTCATCATTGTCTGACATTGTTTGCACATTGTTTTATCCCATTATTCTTATTTTTTGACACTTTGGGACTTAAGTGTCAATGCTATTGTTGGCTAGGAAGCCTAGAATAACTAGCTGGTTTGTTGAGGAATGGACATAGTTCTCAAAACAGCTGAAGCTGTGTTGGCAGTTTCTGACAGAGCTGCTGTCTCTCAGAGAACTATGCTAACCATTCCTTTTAAGCCCAACTAATCACTCAACAATTATTCTGGACCACTTTGGCAATTATCCCACCAAATAGCCAGGTGCATTTACACCTGCTGTTTAATACGCTTTAATTGTTTGTGAAAAATTACGTGCATGTGTTTGAAACTCCAAAAATATACACATAAGTCCAAACTTTGCCCACTATCTCTGTTTGTTGCAGGTAAAAGCATCACTAAATGGCATTACATTAATACTTTTACCCATATATAGTCCAGCCAGTATTTAAACAAGCCATATTTGTACATAAATTACAGTTTTATATACATAAAGGGCTTCTGAAATTCCACTGTTCTGTGGAGGAGTAGCGTAATGGTTAGAGTAACGGGTCAAGAACCAGGGAAATAGGATTCAGCTCCCACTGCCACTCCTTAGAGGAGAGACTGAACCTTCTATTGCCTCAGGTACTAGCTTAGATTCTAAGGGGTATGTTTACTAAACCATCTTAATGTTACCGGCGCTAGTTGCAGCGATAATGTGAAGAATGCCATATAAGGAGTGGGCATTCCGGCGGCAAGGTAGCAAGAATCTGTATCGCGTGATAGTGGGCGCCATGGCACGTTAAGGCGTGTTAACCCTAAGTTCATGCCAGCGCAGTGCTAGAAGCTGTACAGATGCAGCCCACTGGTTACTGCAATGACTGTGGAGGGAGAGGTCATGGGTTTGATCCTGCAGAGGTGTTACATAAGAAGGCTGTCTGAGGTATTTCCTTTTAATTTAAATCAGTGCTGCCTGAGGCATTTCCCTTTTTAAGTGAAATCAGTGCTGCCAGCAAAAACACCCTCACAGTGCCGTAACATAAGGTGCCACATAAGGTGCCCTATAAGGCACTACATAGGGCACATTATAAAGTGCCCTGTCCGCCAAGGCGCCTTCTAATGTGCCCTTATAGGGTGCTTTATAGGGCGCCTTATGAGGCATCTTAAGGTTACAGCACTGTGAGGGTGCATTTTGCTGGCAGCACTGATTTAAATTAAAAGGAAAAGTCTCAGACAGCTGTATTAAATAACACCACTTTGGGATCAAACCCATAACCTTTGCCTCCACAGTCATTGAAGTAACCAATGGACTACATCTCTATAGCTACTAACACACCCCTGGCTGGCTACAGAAAGACTGCAGGTCACCACACAAACTGTCTGCTGTGGTTACCAGGATAGGGTAAACCTACCCGTACCCATGATGTACTGCACATGCAGATCAGCAGTCTACAGCTGATCACAAGATGGGATATGCACCCCCACAGCACCTTGGCCTGGTAGGGGGAACTGACCGTGTCTGTTACTGGCACAGAGTAGCTACAGACCGTGACACTGCATAGGTCCTGTGCTCACCCTGAGGGTGAGGTGGGGCACCCAGCACCAGGGCGCAGCAACTGTCTTGGCTGAGATAGGGCTATACTGCAGTGCCAGTGTGTGATAGGTAGTCCTTGCAGATACACATAGGATACACCTGTGTCTATCTGTATTTCCCAGTCACCTCTAGCCCTTGTGGACTATGATGCACCCAGAATAGTGCATATCCTATGTGGGTGCCATGGTCACATGTTGTAAGTGAAGGGGGGTGTTTGGACCCATAAGCGGATTATATAGCACTCCCCAACCCGCCCTTTGTGGCTCAGGGTGGGGGACAGGATCTCCCACCAACAGATCCACATTCTATATCTCTGCAATGGTGGCAGTAGAGGGGATCATCAACCCCAGTCCTGCTGGGGAATGGGCACCCTACATGGCACTCAATGCAGATCTGTACGCATCACATAAGGCAATGGCAGACAGGCAGAATGCTGGAAAAGCTCAGCTGCCCCCCAACCACTATCTGACATTCACCAGCAGAGGGCACATTCAGTCTCCACTCTGCAAGGTGTTTCAGCCATACATATGCTAAACGGAAGACAGTTTGCTAGCTAGTACATAGTGCATGTTCCTGGAGGAACTGTGTGCACCCAAAAATGGGATGTGAGCACACACGCCAAGCAGGTATATCAGTGATTAAGCCCCAGAAAAGGGAACCCATAAATATCACATGAAAAAAAATACTGTATAACACTATGGGGGAACCTAGCCATGCCATGGTCACTGCTCAGTCCGGGTGAGAGTGACCTCCCAGCCTAACATGCTGTGGCCAATCTGTCCATGCAGGTGGTGGTCGGCCACTACAATGTCCCAGCCATTGCCCTATGCCCTGTGCAGATGCATCCTGTCCAGGCCACCCTGTCCGGGCCATACCCATAGTACCTTGCTCCTCATTATGCACATTGGCAGGCTAACACTGGAAACAGTGCAAGCAGTGTGGGCTCAGTAAGGTGTAGGCAGCCACAACACACTGGATAGACATACACACACTCCCACTCCTATGCCAGCATTGTGCAAATATAGAGGTTTTTGGCAGCCCTGTCCACCACACTAGTCCTGGGCACAGTGCAGGCATGGCTATGGTACGCAATACTGTTGGGGGTCACTCCCCAGGGTGGTAAACACTGTCAGAAACCAAAACTGAAACACACTCCACAGATATCAGAAAGGTTGCTATGATGCAGCTCTGTCAACAAATTTAGTTTAATTTAGGATTTGTTATCTGCCATTAATCATAGCAACCTTTTGATATATGTGCAACATGTTCCCATGTTTAGGGTGGCATTGCTAAGGTATGCTGGTGCCAGTATTGGGAGATGCTGCTCCACGTAGGGCCCAACAGCCTGACTCTCCATGAGGCTTTGGATAGTGATGCCTGTGGGTGGGCGTGTTTGTGCCCCTGTTGGCCGCTGCTCTAAGGCAGAGGTTCCCAACTCCGGTCCTCGTGGGCCAAACACGGTTCAGGTTTTCATTCTGTCCCTAATGAATATGTATGAGATACATTTGCATACAATGGGGGCGATGCATACAAATGCAGCACAGGCATATTTATTAGGGACAGCATGACACCTGAATGGTGTTTGGCCCTCCAGGACTGCAGTTAAGAAACTCTGCTCTAGGGATTGCACATGTTTGTGGAATCTGTGCTCTGTAGGGTAAAATATAGGCGTTTCAGGCATGTTTATTTTATCTGCAATACAGGTTCTGTCTTTATTACCACGGTTTAATACTGGGTAAAATATGGGGACAAAGTTGGCAGGAGCCACAGCTGGGACTTGAACATGTGACCTTCTGTCCCTGAACACACTGGCTGTGTGTATTGCACCAAACTGTTGCAGCAGGGGGCAGATCATTCCTTGGGGATACCATGACTGTTCATCAGACAGACCTTGTCTGTTGCAGTGGACGGCACCCATCTAAACGTGGCTTGGTCGTGGTCTGCTGTGGGCAGATGCCACTGCCCCCTCCGCCACCAGCACCCCTCTGTCACCATGCTGACATGCCTTTATGCCGGTGGTGTTGGTGGTGCGCAGTCCCAGGCCATCCAGTGTGACGGTAGGCAGCTGCCTATGGTGCGTGATATGGGGTAGGGATGCCTGCATAGACATCAACGCTTCCCCCTGGCACCGCCTGCCCATGTTATGTGCCCTTTGGGGTACTTTCTGTGTACTATCCCCTGGGACACTGTGGGACACACACTCGTGGCCATGTTTGCCCTTGGTCTGTTGCTGTCCTGCTGGTTGTCCGCTTCCACATTCCTACGTGTCACCTAGGCATATGCCTATCCCACCCTGTGCCCCAGCTGCCATACTACATGTTCCGCCTGCAGCCCCCTGTACCCCATTTGCAGCCTCACCGTAGTGTCCTCTCGTACTTGGGCACTATGATGTTGCTGCACATGTATCACTACTATCACTTTTCTTGGTTTCCCTGCCTTTGCTGCACATTGCTGACTGAAATGGTCTCTCCCCTGCAAATGTGCCTCTAGTGCGAGGTTTTCACTGGCACTAATTTTCAGACCTTCATTTCACGGCGTTAGTGTGCATGGGGCCTCTTGCCACCCACTCTCCGCCCATTGACCCCTTATCTCCGCCCCTAGGGAGCCTTACTCCGCCCTCTGGGGAGCCGTACTCCAACCTATGCGCACCTTAATGCCGCAGGAGACGTTATCGCATGATACGTGACGTTCTCGCACGGTAATGTGGCATTATCGCGCGATATCATCACGTATCGAGCGATAACGTCGCAGCCGCGACGTTAGCGACGTTTAGTAAACATACCCTTAAGTATGCCGAGAGCTTAGAAAATAGTCTCTACTGTACCTGACTCCTATAGAAAGGCATGAGCTAAATCTAATTCCCTATCCACTATCCAGCTCATCTCTTGAAACCACTGCTCTGAAAATAGATGCATAATTTAATCCCATTAACTGCAGTCAGCAATTGTCAAAGCTGCAGCCTTAACCACAGGATTGTTTATTTGCTATCTTTAACTGGATATTCTGCAAAGGAATATCAATCCGGACATTTTTCTAAATTTAGCTGGTAAAACTCTCGAGCTAGAGGTTGGGCCTATGATTTGTGTAGCTGTGTTTGCTCACCTACACCAAACTGGTTGTTGTTGAAAATCAGCTGTAAGTGACCGAGGCCTAGAGTTACTAATATGTGCTACTGATCTTGTGTGTTTTAATACAATTAAAGTAGGTTATTAGCAAGTAGATCCCACTGCATAAAATGGGGCTTGCAATAAAATAATATGGGGGGATGATATTCAAAGGGTTTAATACAGTTAGCAGACGGCTAAATGTGTTAATGCTCTTCTCCGGGATATTCAGCTGTACTAACATGGTTAGTGCTGCTGAATATCTGCGGATGCCACCACTGGTTGCCCCAATGATAACCGGTTATTTTATTTATTTATTTAGCCACGGGTTTTTTTATACCGCTTTATCTACCAGGCAAAGCGGTATACAGGGAACAATTAGAACAAGCAACGTTACATAGAACAAAGGTAAAGAATGTGAATTAAAATTAACAAGAACTAGTGGATATAACAAGTATACAAAGATAATTTTATGTTAGCTGGTAATGGGGCATGCAACGAGTAAGCACACTTACCTGTAACAGGTAATCTCTGGGAACAGCAGCAATAAGTCTTCACATATGGGTACTGTCGTGGGGAGCCCCGTCTACACCATTAGAAATATGGGGCTGCTCCACAGCAAAGATTATTTTAGGTAGCCAAAGGGAATGTAAGGTTCATCTGACGTAGTAAAGATGTTCTTACTTATTCCAGCTTCCTAAGAGCACTCATTAACGAAACCAAGGGGTATGTTTACTAAAGTGCGGTAAACGTGGCTAACGCACGTTGTACGATGTTAACGACCGTAAGTGCAGTATAACGCGCGTACCGACGCGCCAACGACCGTTAACGTAATACTACGCGCGGTAAGCATAGTTAACGATCGTAAAGTCCCGCGGCGCGTTGAAACAGTGCAGAAGGTGGAGAGTGGGTGGAGAGAAGGGATCAATGGGCGGAGAGTGGGCGGGGAGAGGCTCCCCTCACACTAACGCACTGAATTCCTGAGCTCAATTCCAACGCGAATGAAAACCTGTCGTTAAAGGCATATTAAAGGGAAGAGAAACCATTTCCGTCAGCAATGTACAGCAAAACCGGGGAAACCCACAAAACGTGAGCAGTGTGATACATGTGCACAGAACAAAATTTCACATAAAACGTTAAAAATGACCACAAGAAACATTGTAAAAAGCATAATTCAGCTGGGCAACAGTGATAGCAATGGGCAACAAGGAACAACACTCCCTGGAAAGCACCAAAAAAAAAGAAATGATGTGTGGAAGGGTCTACGCTCCGCAGACCCTTTCAAAGATCATTTCATTGTAATCGAGCTGTCCTGGGAGTGTTGTGCAATGTTGCCCAATGATATCATTGTTGCCCAGCTTGGTTATGGGTGTGTGCCCCTTTTTTGAGGTCTTTTCTGAGGTTTATGTGCACCTTTGTCTGCATACAAGGTAAATGAGGCCACAGTAAACCTGTTGCAGAGCAGGGTTTCTGACGCGTCAGGCCGGTTTGACTAACTCCAGGGACTGCACTGTCTCTGTGGCTACAGTGTGGTGCAACAGACACAGCCAGTGCCTGTAAGACCAGAGGGTCACAGGTTCAAATCCCAGCTGGGGCTCCTGCCAACCCAGTCCCCATAGTTTTACCCACCAATAAACAGTGATAGTAAAGACACTCCTTTATTGCAGAGAATATACGCATGGCCTATATTTTACCACACCAAACACAGACACCAGAAACAGGCACATTACCTAAAGCAGAGTCCCGCAAATGCAGTCCTGGAGGGCCCCACACAATTCCGGTTTCATGCTGCCTCCAATAAAGATGCCTGAGCTGCATAGCTATGCACCACCCCCATGGTATGCAGATGTAGCTCATGCATATTTATGAGGGACAGCATGAAAACCCGAACAGTGCTTGGAACACTAGGACTGGAGTTGGGGAACTCTGCCGTAAAGCAGCAGCCAACAGGGCCACACACCCACCCACAGGCCCCATTGGCCAATGCCTCCTGGAGAGGCAAGACATTGGGCCCTGCCTGTATCTCCCAACACTAGCAGTTGCATACCTTAGCAATGCCACCCTACACCTGGGTATATGGTACACAGCTATCAAATGTTTCCTATGATAACTGGCAGATATCAATTCCTACGTTAAGCACATTTTGCTCATTGAGCTCCACCATAACAATCATTCTGATGTCTGCGGTGTGTGCTGCAGGTCTTGTCTCTGACAGTGTTCACCACCATGGGGAGTGACCCCCCAACAGTCTTGTGTACCATATCCATGCCTGTACTATGCCCATGACTGGTGTGGTGGGTATGGCTGCTGTCCACCTCTATAGTAGCACAATGCTGGCATAGGTGTGGTGGTGGCTGTCTGTCTATCCAGTGTGTGGTGGCTGTCCGCAGCCCACACTGCCAGCAATGTTGCCAGTATTGGGCTGCCAATGTGCATAATGAGGAGCAAGGTACCATGGGTATAGGCCGGACAGGGTGGCCTGGCCAGGGTGCATCTGCACAGGGCATAGGGCAGTGACAGGCACATTGTAGTGCCCGGCCACCACCTACACAGACAGGGTGACCTCAGTATATCCTGCTGAGAGATCACTCTCACCCTGACTGTGCAGTGACCACAGCATGGCTAGGCATTCCCATAGTGCTATCTAGTATTTCTCTCATGTGATAAATATGGGTTTCCTATTGGGGCCCAGTCACTGATGTATCTGCTTGCTGTGTATGTTGACATCCCAGTTCTGGGTGCAGGCATCTCCACTGGGCACTAGCAGACTGTTTGCAGCTGGTAGGTGTTGTGATGGAGTGGCTTGCAGGGTGCAGTGGCTGATGGCTTGCACCAGGGGAATATCAGATAGTGGTGGGGTGCAGCATACCATATCCAGGCCTAATGTCTGTCTGCTATTGTGTTATGGCTGTGTACAGAGCTGCATTGACTGCCCTGTGGGGTGTCTGTTCCACAGCAGGACTGGGGTTGCCACTTTTGCAGGGAGGTAGACTGTGGATCTTTTGATGGGAGACCCTGTTTGCCACCCTCAGCCCTGGGGGTGGTGGTGCATGGGGGCTACACCTGACTGAAACAGACAGAGATGTCCAAGGTGCTCCTGCAGAAACTACCTATCTCACACATTAACACTGCTTTGGACCTGTGCCATGGCCTCTTTCAGCCATGGACGGTGCTGTGGACCTAGTGCTGGGCGCCTCACTGCACCCTCAGGGTGAGCACAGTACCCGCACAATGTGACGGTGTGTAGCTACTCTGTGCCAGTACAACACACGGTCAGTACCCCCTATCAGGCCGAGGTGCTGTGGGGGTGCATTCCCCATGGTGTGTATCTGTGGACAGCTGATTTGCATGTGCAGTGCATCATGGGTGTGACTGGCACAATCCAACCCTGTGAAAATCCAGCACCTGCTCACAGGCTCTGATAAACCATAGGCCATCACACGTACATCTGTTAGCATAATGCATAGGTGCAAGACACCCTAAAGAGTCTGTAATATAAGATGCCCACACTGGTAAAAACACACGTATCCACGCACGATTGTACGCGCGCAGCTACGCACATACCAACGCATGCAGCCACGCACGCAGCCTCGCACGCACCAACGTACGTGGCTAGGCACACTCCGAGGGTGTGTTTCTGACACCACTACTCAACGTAAAGAAAAACATGCCTCCTCATTCCCTCTGTAATGTACAGGGTGATGCCTTGGCCAGCCTTCTGCGTTAGGCACACTGGGGACGCGAACCCATGCTGCCTGGAACAGCGGTCAGTACCGTAACCATTGTGCTATAGCTCTGTTTCAGTGCTTTGTGTCTGTACGCCTTCTTACGATTAACGCGCAGTAACGCGCCACGGCACCCGGTAACGCTCGTTAATTTTTTGAACGCGCGTTAGTGGTAACGATGTACCGCCCATGTCCTTATTTGGGGTTTCTGTCACTACCGCAGCTCCTAACGCGAATTGCACTAACGCTGTTTAGTAAACATACCCCTAAGGCTTTTATTCACCGTCAGTGCAAGGGTTCAAAATAAGACATTTAGAATCAACAGAAAGTCCTTTGTTTTAAAAGGTACCAGCATTCAAATCATATGCTTAATTGTTAAACTTCACAATTAATGCAAGGCTTGATTAAATGAATTCAGCTCATTCCAATAGCATAGGAATTCTACAGACTTCTTCTAGGTTACACGGTGGCTACAGACTCCTGGCACGAGGCTATGCACAACTCACATTCCATCTGTTCAGGTTGAGACATGGGAAAAGTATTTATGCATTCTATCTCCATGGATTCTTCATCAGGGGAACAATCACTGTCCCTGTCTGACACAGATCTGTGTGCAATGTCTCTAGGGTCTTGTCTCCAGTTCCACTGTGTTCTAAGTGCTTTAGGGATTTTATGAAACCAATCTGGCTTCTCCTTCTTTACAGAGTGAGCACGTGTTTCAACAGGGCCTTTAGGACTCAAGCATTTTATATCATTAATAAATCTTTCATACCTGGAGTCTGGCTCATTTGAATCCACGGAGTTTTCCCTTTCAGAAACTTTCTTCCTGTAACAGGTTCTCTGCCTGTAAGCTTTAGGCAACGCTCTGCTTTCTGGCAGCCCGGTAAAACCTGACATGGATTCCCTTTTCTCCTTTGGTAAGAACTCAGCCTTTTCACAAAGTGCTTTTCCTTTCTTGCCTGTTAACACTTGGTTAGCATTTCTCAGAGATTGCAAGCTTTTCTCTAAACCATTCTCTCTGGTTCTTTGCTTCTGTCTCTCTGCTCTTGAGTCAGGAACACTGTGAGAACAGGGCATGGCACACACTCTAACTTCAGAGCTGGCTCTAACAAACTTCCCTTGAACAGCAGCACGCTTAGCCTGGCCCTTCTGAACTTCACCCTTGTGAACTCTGTTCCTTTGGGCTTGCTCACATAGGATTCTTTCACTTACTCCTTCTCTTAGAGCTGATCCTCTTAATAGAGCTGTTCCTCCTTGTGAAGACGTTCCTCTGTCTCTGTTCCTTCTCAGGTCCTTCTCTGCTTGCTCCCTCTCCTTCTCTGCTTGCTCCTCTGCCTTGCTGGCATTCAGCTCTGGCTTATAAAGGAATCTTTCCTTCAAGACTTCCGGGGTCATTCCCAGGTGCAAATCATTAGCCCTCTTAGGCTCATTAGCTCCTGTATGGTCATTCCTGCTCCCTCTAGCTGTGCCTGGAGGTAACTGCACATCTAGATTCCTAAAAGAAACAGGGTTTCTTTTCAAGTTCTCATCTTTATTGATACCCACATCATGACAGTACGTCGGCACTGACGGAGCCTGCGCGGGAACGCTCCCCACCGTCCAAAAAGAAAGCTTTTGGGAGCATCCCACACGCATGCACGCTGCCTCCCCGCCCATTTACTTCCCTCTCATCAATTGGGTTTGTAGCTGAGACCAAAGGAGGGAAGTAGACAAATTAGAGAGAAAAAAGAGAGAGAGAGAAAACAACTCCTAGGGGAGGTGGGTGGGTTGTGAATACTTATTCCTGCTGTTCCCAGAGATCACCTGTTATAGGTAAGTAACTGTGCTATCTCCAGGAACAAGCAGGAATGAGTCTTCACATATGGGGACTCCCAAGCTAAGATGCCTGGAGGAGGCCTCAGCATGTTGCAAATCTAAAGATGGGCCATGCTTATCCCTCAAAACCTCAGGCATCCAAGGGATGGAGGGTAGGAATTGAACTAGAAAAGAAAAAAGAGATGCTGTGGAAGGGGGAGTCCTTGTGTAAATCATAAATATTAGAAAAATATTGAGTCCCAATCTTCTAATGTGGATCTCACTCAAACATATTGCAAAAATACTTGTTGAGGGTAATATGGGTCTGTGGTTGATAGCCAGTACATTATCCTCAAAGAAATTCCCTCAATGTGAAGTAGAGGGAAAAAAATAAATTTTGCAATACTGGAAGAGATGAGAAGCCCTCATGGCCAAAACCCCAGAAGGAGTACTGGGGAAGTTCAATGAGGTTGGACTTTTGAGAAATAGCTAAAGCTTCTGTAAAGTCCAAAAAATTGAACTTTTTGTCCTTGGAGCAGAATAAGGTCCTAGGAAAGAGTGGAGATAATCTGACTGGTTTGGATGAAAAGGAAGAAATACCCTTTGCAGAAAAAAGGGGATAGGTCTTTAAGACCCCCTTTATTCCAATGAAAGACAAAGACCTTTGTACTAGGCGTTGAGCCTCCAACTTCTTGAAGATCAGTAAAAGTCTTTCGTAAGTGATGTCACTTATGATGATGACCTTACATGTAGAGCTTCAGATGTGATGTAACCTAAAAGGTAATGGTAAAAGAAGGTATTTCCTAATTTACCATAGAAATTGGTTGTCCATTGAGTTTTATGGTATGCTGGGGCAGCATTAATATGGACAGTAAACAAATCTTTCAAAGTCAGATGTTGTATAGAGATTGACGCAATAACAAGAAGGATTAAGACCTACTTGAGAATATTGATGGAGAATCTCTGTCTAGTTAAATATGGAAGAACTATAGAGAAAGTTTCATGGAAACTGGTATCATGTTCTTCACTTACAGGGATAGGACTAGACTTCTTGAAAAGATCTAGCCCCTGAAATAACCAGGTCTCGAGATGTACATGAATGAGTGCAGAGGAGATCCTTAGTCTTAAGACAACAAGTCTGGGTCCTTCTATAATTTCAAATAGTAGCTGGAGAAAAAGTCGCAATATAAGGGGATACCATGTTTGCCTCTTTATGAGGGCAATATGAGTATCATGCGTTCTCTTGTTCAACATAAGCTACCAAGAAGTATAGGAAATTAGAAGGAAAGTAGTGAATAATGACCAACTGCAATGAAAAAAATGCATCCCTGTTGTGGAAGTTCCAGTGAGATGTGGAACAAACCAGGGAATTGTGCAATTTTTACGCTTTCACGTGGTCTAAACCCTGGTTACTTTTTCTTAAAAGGACATTTTAAGGAATATGGTAAGAGTAGGAAAAAACCAGTCATGTAGGAGCATGACTGGCAGAGTCTACCAGCTGAAGCCCTTCTTAACTATCTGGCCGCTACCTATTAGGAGTAGCTCTGAGGCTCTCTGGCAAAGGCCCACAGTTGCAGAG
The DNA here is from genome assembly GCA_033557465.1 of Ichthyophis bannanicus. Classification (NCBI taxonomy): domain Eukaryota; kingdom Metazoa; phylum Chordata; class Amphibia; order Gymnophiona; family Ichthyophiidae; genus Ichthyophis; species Ichthyophis bannanicus. The sequence continues at coordinate 1,376,489,158 of CM066033.1, forward strand.
CTTTGTTGTAGAATTGCAGAGAGAATGTTGTAGGTTGCTTAGATCTGGCTGTTGAATTGCCAGTGTGCAACCTAATCTATTCTGTTGGAGCCAAAGAGAATGGAAGGTGGCTAAGAATAGTAGACAGGCCTGATGCCAGCAACAATAAATAGTCCAAATGAGTTCTGGACCTCTTTTGGAATTATCTGTTATTAAGGCAGCATAAAAAGTTAGGTCCTATAGATTGGAGAGGACCGACAGACATAATTTGGAGTAGTGATACCCAACTTCTGTCCGAAAAGCTGCCTTAAAAAAATATCTGAGAAGAAGATGATCCGCAAAGGGGGAGAAAACTATGTATGGAAACTACTTACTGGAGTAGGTATTGAAGAAAATCCTATGGCTTAGAGAATAAGCCCTCCAATTGATTAGTAGTACTCTTAGAGACTGAATATCTGGGCTAAGAGGGATAGAAAGTAATACAGAGTTGAGAAGACTTACAATTTGGTAAGTCTTTGAAGAGATAGGGTCCCCTTGCAGTTAAAAGTATGAGATATCCTCGTACAGGAAACTGACAAGGTGAAGGGTATAGCTCACCCTGTTGTTAGTTGTTAGTCCTCCTTTTGTTTTAAAAGGAGAAACCTGTTATCTCTGGGGTATGATAGTCCTTAATAGCTCTTAGAGCTAGAAGGATAGATTTCTCTTGTAGCAAGAGATTCATGCCCAGAGTCAAGGATTGAGTCAATGTATGACTGATATCTCAGCATGGATGAGATGAATTTTAGATGCTTCTGTTGAAAAGAAGTAGGCTGAAAAGTTCTAAACCTCACACAGAAAAAGTGAATAAAATATCAGAAACCCTGCGATTGCTGGGTTTGCTGAGCCTGTTAAGGTTTTGATTCTCTTAGCCTGGTGTGATGTTGCCCATCTTTGGAAACATCTGCATAATGGGTAGAAGATGGATAAAACGTTTTTCCCCTAGGGGAATAAAGCTTTTTAGGAGATTTTTTATTAGCTGGGATAGAGGAAAGTTTTGACAATCCTCTGAAAGCAACAGCATCAGTGCTTAACTGATTAGCTTGAAATAAAGCCTCCTTGTTGAAGAGATTTTCACCAGTACAAGGAGTATTTCCCAGCCTTTCCTGAACCCATCTGTCCAAGTCTGAAGCTTGGAGCCAGGCTATGCATCGTGCTCCTATGGCTATAGCAGAGGTTCTGCTAATAGACTCAAAACAGTCCAGGGAAGCACGATTAAGGAACCTAGAGATATTTTGAGCATGATTGACTAATAAGAAATAGTCTGCTCTTTTATGCTCTGGAAGAAAAGGGTTCAAAAACTTTAAGTTCTTTGTGACCTCTTCAAGAGATAATCCCATATAGAAAATATATGAGATAATTCTTGCTGAAAGCATGGATGCCTGGAAGCATCGACGTCCAAAGGCATCTAAAGTCCTAGACTCACGACCTGGTGAATAAAAAGAGTGCTTCTTTGCACTGTTAATACGCCTCATTGCTGATTCTACAACAATAGAATGATGAGGAAGTTAAGTCTTTTGAAAACCTGGAGAAGGTGGCACCTTGTACATAGTGTCAAGTGTCTTAGAATGTGGGGATACCGTTAAAGGAGTTTCCCACATTCGTAATAGTAGATCTTGTAAGATCTGATGCAAAGGAAGCATTATCACCTCCTTTGGAATCCAGGGGAATTGCAGTGTCTCTGAATCCCCCGGTAGGGATTCTTTACCAGGTATAGAAATGGCAAGTAACTTTGCCATATCAAGCAGAAAAGCTTGAAAAGAAATCCCCCCCGAGGAGGACCCTCTAGACTTGTTGAAAAATCAGCCTTGGTACCGATGGATTCATCCCAGTCATCGGGATCGGAAGACTTGAAAGGATGAAGCATCGGATTTTCTTTAAAGCGATGTCTTCGGTACCGAGACAAGTCGGTACCGAATCCTCCATGCTAGAGATCAATTCCAGGCTCGGCATCGAAGGAAGCGAGTCTGTCGAAGCAAGCATGGACGGTACCGACACCGATGCCAATGTCGATACCGGTACCGGTACCGAAGCCGATACCGATACTCGAGGAGCGGTCTGCAGCAACTCTAGCAGTACGAAAGTAGCCGAGAGCGCTAGACTACGTTCATCCATCACCATAGCCGATGCCGGGGTGTCGGTACCGCTCGAAGCAGCCACAACCACCGAGCATGGCCCAGGTATGTTCATCGAGGTAAGAACCCCGGGAACAACCTGGAGCCCCGTTAATGTTTGGAGCCCGAAGACTCCCGCTGGATCTTTATTGCCAAGATGTCCTCGAGGGCAAGGCCGGAGCCATCTCGATGCTGAGAAGGAGATCTACCACTCGAGGACTGGCTAGTCTTTACAGACTTTTGTTTGGTTACCTGATCTTGTGAAGAAGATATTCTAGCTGGTGACATCGAGTGCGATGTGAACCGGGTATCGAGTTGTACTCGATTCTGAAGACTTCTTCTGTTTGAGCTCCAGCAGGAGAGAAACTCCAGAGGGCAATGGTCAGGACCTAAACATTTTAGACACCAAGTATGAGTGTCTGAAAATATATCTGTACCGCCACACTTTGAGCATTTCTTAAGGATAGTGGCTGGCTTTTCCATAATGGAAGGATAGAGGCCTAGTGGCCTAGAAACCATCAGGCACTAAACAGGAAAAAATTTCTAAGAAAAGAAGAAATTCTTCAGAAAAAAGAAAGAAAAGCACCGGCGGTACCGGTGGCATCGAGGGAAGGCAGACACGACCACAAAAAAACTAAGAGTAAAAAGAAGAATTTTCTGTGGTGACAGGAATACGTCCTGCCGGCTCTGCGAAAACGGAAAACTGATGAGAGGGAAGTAAATGGGCGGGAAGGCAGCGCGCATGCACGTGGGATGCTCCCAAAAGCTTTCTTTTTGGATGCTGGGGAGCGTTCCCGTGTAGGCTCCGTCGGTGCCGACGTACCCATATGTGAAGACTCATTCCTGCTTGTTCCTGGAGATTAATCTTACCACAATGAACTTCCATGGAACCTGGGGGATTGAATTAGGTTAAGATGGATTTAAATTTAGATAATGGGGGAAACCTATGATACATGGCTCTGTTTAATGGGTGAACTGGGTGAACTGCGGTTAGCATCGGGACATACCAGGGGCGCCCATTAATAACCAGACAGCATCAATATTGAGCTGCTGCCCCATTATCAACACATGACGAAAGTCAGGCGCAGTAAAGGCTAGCCTATGTTTCGCCGCACAAGCTAACTATGCAATGGCTGAAGATCGCCGCTGCCCGATTAGCTTCCCAGATAAGACCCCAGCATTGAATATCTGGGTTGAAGGTTCAGAAGTGGTAGCTAGCCACTTCAGCAGCACTAGCCGCCCCCAGGGACTATTGGTCCATATGTGTTACACATTAGTAGCTTTAGGCATAAGTCATACTGTAACACTTGCCCAAAAAAACACCCTGCCCGCCCCTTTTTTTTAGCTGCTAAATATATCTAACTTGTTCATTTTTTGTGGATAAATTTAGATTTTTTTGTAGATGAACATTTTTTAAAACTGAGATTTATCCTGCTAACTCTTGACATCAACTGGAGTGGAGGAGTAGCCTAATGGTTAGGAACACTGGCTTGGGAACCCTGAAACAAGGGTTCAGTTTCCCCTAACACTTCTAGTGGCCTTGGGCAAGTCACTTAACCCTCCATTGCCTCAGAAAAATCCAAGTTATCAATGTCCCTGTTTAATGTTCATTACCAAGTTTCAATGTAAACCACTTTGATTGAAATGATAAAGTGGTATATAAAACCTGTTAAATAAATAAAATAAACTGGGTGAACTTTGGAAACTCCATCCCAATGGTTCAAATTTTTGATTGCCAAGGTATTTTGCTCAGTCTAACTCCTCCATAACTAGACTTATACAAAAGATTTGTTCATCACTGTCACTAGTGCTATATGCGCACGAGATGTTACTGAGTTTGGGATGGAAACAGCAACAGCACAAACGTGTTCCCTGTTTTCTATCCTGGCTTTTAATTCTAGCATCAAGAAGGTGAAAGGATCTTTATCAAATCATTCTGGAATGGATCTCAAAAATGATCAGATGACATCTCTGCATGGATTATTGTATTTTCATAATTATATACTCTCCAAAACTTCTATCTTATTTTACAAATTCATTCGATGCCTGATGCCTGACAATGTTCTCTGTTTCGCTATTGCTGCAGCAGGGGCAGAGAATGGATTTGGAAAGAAGTCCCTGACGCAGCAATAACAAAACAGAGATCTTTGTCAGGCATCGGGAACTGAATGAATTTTTGCAAGGGAGTGTTCAGGTAAGTGAACGACTAGATTTTTTAAATGGCGGTGGGAATTTTAGAATAAAGGATCTTTTGAAAAAACATGTAAAAAATGGAGTAAAGAATGAAAACAAAAATGGAACAAATGTGCACAGAAAAAGTTGGTGAAGAAGGCTGCTGAGTTGATGATTTCACTCGAATATAAATTGTTTGAGAAAATATAGATAAAAAAAAGAAAAGAAAAATATATAAAAATATCAAGGAGTTTTTCAGATCCTTGATGTTGTGTTGAAAACAGTAGCCTCCCCTGAATGTGAGGGAGTAATTCCTTGCAAAATAGAGGGACAATGCACCTGCTGAGGCCATTTCACCTTGTTTTTAACTCTTTGCAAAACAAATTTGATTATTGTTTGAATATACAGGGATTTCTTCTTTTTTTAGATTGATAGCTGAAGTCCCTGGGATACCGTAAGTGAGTTGTCTCCTCTCACTGGCCCATACTTTCTACCATTAACTAGGTGGGCCTGACTCTATAGTGGTAGGGCTATGACTTACCCAAGCCTACTCTTGGCTACGCCCCAGAAATGAATGCTCAAATAAACCTGAATGGTACAACCTACATTCCTATAATTAAACCAACACCAGGTTTTTCCATTTCCTTCATCCAGTCTTTCAACATCGTCCTTACCCCTGCCAATTTTCAGTACCACAAGCAGTCCATGGTTTAAATGGCTATGCTATATCATGTTAAGTTTAAGCTAATTTTCAGGCACAATCTAGATTAACCCTCCCCTTTCTGTCAGTCAGTCTCCAAAGTGACAACAGCACCTCCCTCCCAAACATCAGTTGCTGTCCCTGCCTATAATCTGAAGTGAGATCTAGAGCTTGGTGATGCCCTCTCTATCCCTCTCTGCCTCTAGTTAGTGCTGGTGCAAGAGTAATGGACCCCATAAGCAAAATTTCAACTTTACGTCCCCCCCATCTTATGAATTTGATAATTATACTGAATAATCATGATCATTCCAACAGCACTTCTCCAATAATAATCCTGTAGAAATATAGAATTGGGCAGCATATTTTCAAATATTACAATTTGCTTTCTATGCATGTGCGTGCCCATTCTCCCGGCAGGTAAAAGAAGTAAACAGGGCGCGGGCAGGGTCCTGGCGCCCACGCGTAACCGGGTGCCCGGCCCGGCGCGGGACCCTGCACGCGCTGCTAGCAAGGCGTGAGGCGTGCCGGCGATGGACGCAGTGCGCGTCATTTGAATTGATTGGCTCCGCTCGGGCGCGGGGCGAGCGGAGCCAATCAGACTGTCGGGATGTGAATGTGCTCCGGCGTCGTCAGCGTGGATGCGGCACATGCGGTTGGGCCATCGGTTTGGCAGGGTTGGAGCAGCGGTCCCGAGGATGGCGGAGAGTGACCGGGCCAGGTGGTTAGTTCTGGGCCGTGGTGCACAGCAGCGGTGGCGGCGGCGGATCAGCAGTAAAAGCCTTGCTGGTTAGGGGTTGCCTGGTTGTTGAGGCAATCCTGAGGTTGTGGGTTTGAATCCTCATTGGGCTCCTGCTTAACAGAAGTGCGTGGTTTGCGGTAAGGTGGTGTAGTGGGGGGGGTGAGCGCTTTGTGGGGCAAAGGAGCTGCAGGTGGCAAAGGGGTAAAGCGAAAACCAGAAAATAATTAATAATACAAGGCGGCAACCCGATCCGCGGCAGATAGGGCTACAAAAAAAAAAAAAGAAAGAAAGAACTAATAAGATTACATAAATAAAAACGGGAAGGGAGAAAAGGGGGAGAACACAAATTGCCTAAAACCTCTAGTGAAGTAAAGAGCAAGTTAGCGTTAGTATATACACAAAAAAAAAAAAGAGAAAGAAGTGTTATGGCTTGGGGGGGCAAGGGGCTAAAAAGGGGTTGGTGGTTAGGCAGAAAGGGGCACAAAGTGGGAGGGGTTTAAGCACGAGGGGGAGGTCCAGGCTCCGGAGCAGGATGGGGGGGAGAGTGATAGGGGGCCCGGGCAGAGGGCTGAGTTTGGCCAGGGGTAGCAGGGGGTCTACTCCTTTGGTGAGAAGAGCGGGGAGGGGCGCACGGCACAGGGCAGTAGGCTTGGGACCCGGGGGGTGGCTGGGGGGATTAAAGCGGGGACGCCGGGCCCTTCCAGCAGACAGGCTGAGATAAGGGGTGGGGATGCTCCCGGGGTGTTAGCGGCAGGCGAAGGGGGCGCGAGGGAATGCAGGCCAGGGTGGGGGGCAACCACGGGGGGTTTCTGGGATATGAGCAGGCCTGCTGTGGGGGGAGCTAGCAGAGGGGTTGGCGGCTCGCCCCACCCTAGTGGGTGCGTGATGGTGTCGGGAGGCTGCGTGCCGCTTGGTACGCAGGCTAGCTGGGAGCAGTGGTTGGCTGGTGGGCAAGGGTCGTCGAGGGCTGAGTGGGTGGGGGCCTGGCAGCCTTGGTCTCCGGGTTTCTCTCCTCTCTGTTCCCCTTTTTTCTCTCCACAGGTGCCATTCCTGGCCACGTCGCGAGGTGGGCCTTCTGCAGCTGATTCATGGGGAGTGCCAAGTATGGATCCGGTAACCAGTGTGCCAGGGGCGGCGGAGAGTGCAGGTGGCCAAGCGCAGGGTGCGACTGCGCAGCAGCTGATGGACGATCCTCGGACTGGGCTGACAGCTACGTCCAACGGAGCAGCGGCAGGTGGCAGAGCAGGTGAGTCGCTGGAAATGGGGGTAGTGGAGCGGGAGGGGCATAGTTCGCACGCTGAGCGGTCCGTAAAGGCGCGGAGGAAAAGGAAGCATGCTTCTCGGCATAGATGTAGCACGGATTCTTCATCTTCGTCTTCGTCTGAGGGTTAGGAGTCTTCTGCTAGTGAAGTCGATAGGCAGTTAGTGGCGTTGGAGGGTGTTTCTTCAGGTCAGACAGGTACGGGTTTGGCCTCAGTGGTGGCGTTATCGGAATTATGGGAAGGGGTCCCAAAGAAGTTGCGACGGAATATCAAGAAGAGAAAGTATTTTTCGCTTGCTCAAGGGTAGGAAGCGCTCCGGGGATAGTAAAAGGAAGCGTAAAGAGGATGAGAAGACGGGCCGTATTCGCAGGGTCTCGCGCAATGTCGTAAATTGGGTCAGATCGTTCTTGCGGTTGGCGAGCGTTTGGGGGCATTATTGGCCTGAGCAGTACGGCAGTTTACTGGCTTATGGGACTCAATTTTGGAAGCGTCGCAAGTGCATGAAGGCTGGTTGTGGCTTAATTACGACGAAAAATGTAGGGATAAAATGGAAGAGAACAGGTTGTTATCTTGGGGGACGCAAGACATTAACCTGTGGTTAACACAGATGTCTGTCAAAGTCGGCGGGGGGGGGGGTGGGGGGGGGCAAGGCGGGACAGGGAGTTTCTATGGGAGCGGGTCGTTCCTTTCATGGTGGGGCCTCCACAGGGCAGGCGAGGCCTGCCCTGGCAGGATCAGGCGATGTGTGTTGGAGGTACAACAAGTCCACGTGCCCCTTTCCGGACTGTAAGTTCCGGCACTTGTGTTCAGTCTGTGGAGGGCCCTATTCAGCGGCAAAATGTGTTAATAGAGGAGTTGGGTCGCCCTCTGTGCCGGGACCTAAGTAATGGGGCCGGTTGTGAAGTTGCCCCCTCTCCGATTGGGGTTCATGTGTTGCGCAGTTGGCTTCAACGGTACCCGAAGAAAAAAGATAAGTTAATGTTGGAATTAGGATTTCAGTTTGGTTTTGTTATTCCAGTTCAAGGTGTGATTGCGGGCATGGCGGCTCGGAGTTCTCCGAGCGTGCGGCGCTGGGCAGCTGTTGCGCGTGAGAAGTTAGCGACCGAGTTGCAATTGGGTTGAATTGCAGGGCCGTTCAGAAATCCTCCGTTTCCAAATTTCGTAGTCTCCCCCTTAGGTGTAATACCTAAGAAGGAACCGGGGAAGTTTCGATTGATCCACAATTTGTCTTCGCCAGCTGGGACATCGGTTAAAGAGCTTATCCCGCGGGAGTTTTGTACGGTACGGTATGCCTCCTTCGACAGGGTGGTAGAGCTTGTCTCACGGGCCGGTCACGGGGCATTGATGGCTAAGGTGGATATAGAATCGGCATTTCGCCTGTTGCCGGTGCATCCTGCTGCATTCCGGTTGTTGGGTTTCCAATTCGAGGGCGCTTACTATTATGACAAATGTATGCCGATGGGTTGTTCAGTATCTTGTGCTTACTTTGAAAAGTTTAGCACCTTCTTACATTGGATGGTGGTGCAGAGAGTAGGGAGCGCTGAGGTAGTGCATTATTTGGATGATTTCCTGTTTGTCGGTGGGGCTGAGACGGAGAGCTGTCGTACGCTGTTGGACGGTTTTATAGGATTGGCGGGTGAGTTGGGGGTGCCTCTGGTGGGGGGTAAGACGGTTGGCTCGACTACGTTGATTGTTTTCTTAGGAATTGAGTTGGATTCGCTGAACATGGTTGCATGGCTGCCGTCGGAAAAGGTGGTGAAACTGAGGGTATTAGTGGCCAATGTCTTGGCTTCGACAAAGCTGTCCTTGAAGGAACTGCAGGCTCTTCTTGGCTCCCTCAATTTTGCTTGTAAAGTCATTCCTATGGGGCGGGTGTTCCGTCGGCGGTTAGCAGCAGTGACGTCGGGGGTGAGCAAGCCTCATCACCGTATCCGTGTGTCTAAGGGAATGCGTGATGACTTGCGGGTTTGGGATGTCTTTTTTAAAGAATTCAACGGGACGTCAGTGTTGCGAGTGGCGGAAATCTCCAGTGTGGATCTACAGCTGCACACTGACGCTGCTGGGGGGGTGGGCCTCAGAATCTACTTCGGTGGGGCGTGGTGTGCTGACAGGTGGCCGCAGGCTTGGGTGGAGAAGGGGTTGGTCAGTAATGTTACCTTCTTGGAGCTTTTTCTGATATTGGTGGTGTTGGAGTTGTGGCCGGACAGATTGGCCAACCGCAGGGTGCTGTGGTGGTGTGATAACGAGGCAGCGGTCAATGTTATCAATTGTTATTCGCCACGCTGCGGTATGGTGGCGTCACTAATGTGACAGGTGATACTGGCGTGTTTGCGTTTGAATGTAGATCTGAGAGCCCGTCATATACCGGGGCATAATAATGAACTTGCTGATGCTCTTTCCCGTTTGCAGTTGGAGCACTAGGATGCGCGTGTTGTTGGCGAAGTCCAAAACGGACCAGAAGGGGAAAGGGTTATGGGTGGTCTTGAGGGTGACGGGTGGGCTTACATGCCCAGTCGCCACCATGCGCGACTATCTGGGGGTATGCCCGGTGGGTGGAGGGGGTCTGTTTGTACACAAGGACGCCAGGTCGTTTACGCGGTTTCAGGTCACTGCTGTGTTGCGGATGGCGTTGCGGCGGATTGGCGAAGATCTGCGGTTCTTTTCAGCTCACTCTTTTCGTATTGGGGCGGCGACAAGCACGGCATCTGCGGGTTTGTCGGGGGTGCAGATACAGAGTATCGGCAGATGGTGGTCGAGAGTATTTGAAGGATATGTGCGAATCTGAGTCGCCTCTTGGGGGGGCCCGGGGTTGCTAATGCTGTCTTTTCTTTTGCAGATGGGGGTCTGTGTGAGTGGGGCTGTTGGATTTTTGGGCACTCCTTCATTTACTGGGCTGGCCAGCGAGCGGCGGAGCGGCCTTTCGGGCTGAATTTGGGTCTGTATCCAGTGGAGGTGGCGATATCATGGCTGGTAGAGCGGGGTCTGCGGTGGTCGCAGCTGCTGCCTTTGCTTCGTCACCATGGACGCATCAGGAACCAGCCGGCGTTTTTAGTAGTGCATTTGGGGGGCAATGATCTGGCTGCTTGGTCGTGCAAGCAATTGATCAGGGCCACCAAGAGAGACTTAGCTATAGTGCTCCGCATGTTTGTGGGTGTGGTGTTGATATGGTCAGACATTATCCCTAGGCCAGTCTGCTGGGGTCAGAGGCGATGGTCCCGGGGGCTGACCAAGATTAACAGACAGATCGGGAGGTGGGTATGTGAGCAGGGGGGGTTGCAAGTTCGGCATCCATGGGCGGAAGTGGCGTGTTACGGGTTGTTTAGGGAGGATGGAGTACACTTATCGCCAGTGGGGACGGATCTGCTCCTGAACAATTGGCAAGAGATGCTGGAGAGTGTAGTACATGTTAGGACACGCTGGTCGCAGCTTCTGGTACGGGGGGGGGGGGCGGCACAGGTAGTTTGTGGTCCTGTGCCGGTGGCGGGATCCCGGAGGTTTCCGGGGTCCGGAGCCTTAGGCGACTTGGGTGGGGGCGGGGTGCCCTCGACCCGGACAACCCCTGGAAGACTTTTGCTAGTAATATGGTGAAGTTGGATAGGGGTGGTAGGATCTTGGCTTTGGTGGGACCATGGCCGGAGTGGAGGTGTGGTCGCTTTGCTAATTGCATGGCTGGCGGCACATCGCTCCGCTGGGGTTTGTTTGGATCAGTATTACGGTTTAATATTAATGAGTTTGCTTGGAAATAAAGCTGCGACCAGTTGTTACCAAGAGCATTGTCTGTGGTTTTTGTTGGGGGATTGATGGGTGGTGAAAGGGGGAGTGGGGTGATCGAGGATCTGTAGGAGGGTGCGCCGGGTCCGGCTACCCGGTTACGTACCAATGGCTTTTTGAGTTTATCTATCAGGATCTATTGATTTGCTTTGACTATTGCTGTTCTTTGCTGCACATTAAATGCTGCCCTCTTAGACAATCAGCTCATCCTGCCTCCCTCCTACCCCACCCTAGTGCCAAGTTCCCAGTGCTGCCAATAGGTAAGGGATGCACAAACACTCTGGAGATCTGGCATATGAGGGCTTCCTAAACTACAAGCAGAGATCTGCATCATCTCCAAAGATGCTGCAAATATATGAATGTAAATTATGTGCTCACATTTTGAAAACATACATAATTGTCTCCCTGCCTCTCTGACAATATATTTTGAACTAGATCCCTTAGAAAACGATCCTCTACATCTAATCCTAGCATGTACAAATCGTTTTACCATGATTCACTGTAGTAGGATGAAGGACATCTGAGGAAATATTTCATTATGGAAAGTCTCCCAGTGGAGGAGGTGGTGATAAGAACTGTGCCTGAATTCAAGAAAGCACGAGACAAGCACAGAGTATCTCTAAGGAAGAGGAAGGGACCATAGAACCTACTAGTTCTCATGAGTGGGCAGACTGAAAAGGCCCTACGGTCTTTAGCTGCCATCATTTTCTGTTTCCATGTAAGAGGTCAAGGCAGCAAAAAAGTACCTATTTCTAAATAGAAGTAGGTGCCTAGTTGTCTATGTAAAATACCAGCGTATGCAGCAGAGATCACACCTTAAAATGGACCACTGTGTATACTTGCAAATTGCCTGTGCCCCATCCGGATAGTGCTCCCAGCTATGTCCACGGGCAGAGGGCATACCTTCATGCCAACACGCAAGCTTTTATGGTGGTCAGTATTTTATAAGAGGCCATTAACATACATAAACTGCCACATGCATATGTTAATGACTATAAAATTACCTTCTAAATGTGTGACTCAGATTAACATACTGTATATAAAAGTGCCTTAATGTGCTTGGGGGGAGGAATGGGGGAGGCCTAGCAGCAACCAAGGTAGCCGGGCCTGGGTCAAGGGTATGGTCCCTCTGCCCATCAACCCACAACCCACCCCAAAAAGCACCCTCTCTCCCCTGGTAGTCCAACAGAAACACCCAAAGCAATGACTGGAATGAAAACCACTGGCCGCAGCTTTATTAACAGAAATTATCAATCAGCCAACTGACCATAATTAACAGAACAGTTAATGGCTCGGCAGTAATCAAATTCCCCCCTCCCCAACTGGATGAGGTTGCCAACAGCCATATGAGTAGCAACGTGGTACCTCCTCCACCCCCACCACTGGCTGAGCCTGCAGCAAATATGCACCACAAATTGCCAGACTTGCCATGTTACTAGCAAAGGCTGGCCTCTCCAGGTAAACCCTCCTTCCGGGGGTATCACCCAAAGCCACTAGTCAATGTCTAAGCTAAGATCACCTGATCCAACAACATTGAGCCACCTGTTCAAGCTACCCGACTGTCCCCGGCTAACTCCCACTGGCACTGGGCAGGCCTAGTCTGTCCTAGAGAGGCTCCCTCCCCTCTCCAAGATCCATAAATCTGTGACCAGTGAACATCCAAACCACATATTCCAAGGCCTTTTGTCAGTCATTGAGAAGCAAGTCCTGGCTTACCAAGGAGAGATGAACCCCATCAGTGCTGGATCTCCATTCTTCCTTGCTCAAAAACCCACCACTAGATTTGACAGTTGGTCTTCATCACCCATGGGAGCACCACTTCTCCAACATACTTGCAGGCTGAGGAATCATAGTTATGTAAGTTATAGTTTATTTACTTTATATATCGCCTATAGCAGCTAGCAGCTAGGCAGTTAAGGAAGTTACATTTAGGCACTGTATGTATTTCCCTGTCCCCAAAGGGCTCACAATCTAAGGTCATACCTGAGGCAATGAAGTGTTAAGTGGCTTGCCAAGGCCACAAGGTGCCCCAGTGGGACTGTAACCGCAAGGTTGCTGTTGGACCAGCACAAAACAACCCCCGGAAACCCAGCGAGTATTGTTGCAATGTCTCTCTTTGCAGCATGTATTACAAGTCCATGCAGACAACTTATTACCCTCCAGATGAATGATGATCCCAATCGGATGCCTTTGTATCTGGGCATAGTGCTGCAACAGCAGGACAAGCTAGTTCCAGTTCATCCTGCAGTCCCCCAACCATATCAGTGAGACCCCTTCAGATGCTATGCCCAAGTGAGGTCCAAGAGAACACGAATTAGTATGTCACCCTGCCCAAAAAGCAAAGGAATGTTCAAACAGCCACCAGTACTGAGCTCTCCAATGGGGATCCGGAAGAGAGAATATAATTTTACCAATTTTACCTTCACTGTATACTTTAGTCAGTGTATGCCTCCCTGCCTCTGTTCTCCCTTCTTGTGTCTTGGTAACCGCTTTGATTTAAGGAAAAGGCGGTATAGAAAACCTGTTAAATAAATAAATAAATAATTGCTTATCACTAATGTAAATAATTGTAACTAATGTAAATAATCCCTTTAATGTTGACATATTATGTTTTGAAACATTAACTAATGCATACCCAGTTTCAAACGTTCCTACTTCTCCTGTTATCTTTTTGTATTAGAGTTACATTTATTAGTTGAATGTTCTTTGTTCTAAATCTGTTCTATGTAAAATAATAGTATTCTACTATTAAAGTTTATGTTACCTGTAAACCGCCACTGATCTCTGGAAGTGGCGGTATAGAAAAGATGCATAAATAAATAAATAAATAAATAATTAGACCAACATTCCATAAATGAATCTACAGGCGGAGATATCCAGTGAATGCCTGGATCGCCATCTTCCTATCCGTTGGATAACAGCACTTTCTAAACCAGCGGCAGCTGCACTAGTTGCTGATCCAATGAGGAAGGAATATGCTGCAAATTGACCTGCATCACGACCTACATATGTCAACACTTTCTGCAGCACCACAGAAAATTGAGAACATGACAGCAGACTAGAGTCAGCATGTAAAAATAGCCAACTGCCTCCCGCCGACCTCATATTTTATTTATTTATTTAGCATCTCTTCTATACCGCGCTATTACAATCAGTGCGGTGTACATTGAACAAAATACTGCTATGCATACAGGCAACATTGAGTTTACAGAGAACAGGGGAATATATAACATGGAATAACAGGGATAACTATATGCAAGTAATCCAACAAACTTGTAACTGGACAGGTCACAGAACCTTCCAACCACTGCAACACCACCCACAGCCCCTGTCTGAGTTGATCTGTTTTGGACTGCGGGATCAGAATCTACAACCGGCCATCCGCCATTTGGACATGAGTCAGCAAGAGGCTGGGGCCGTATACAGCCTGAGTGGACCCAAGGACCAGTTTACTGATCAAAAATGTACCAGAAAAGGCCAAACAAAAGGCTGCATGAAATAATGCTACCTCAAGAGGAGATGGCCACAGCCAACAAACCCTCACACAACTGCAACAAAAAATCAGAAGTTGTCGAGCTTCTGGCGGTGTTGGAGAAGCTCGCTCCCAATCTAACAACAACCTCCATACCAAAAAGAGGGAAAGAGAGCTACCCCAACCCACAACCTTTACAAAGAAGGCAAATCCAGCCAAGTGAGTTCTCACTATTGCTCTTAAAAACCCATGCGTCTTTGCTCATACTATGTACTGGCCAAATTGGAATTCCGGTGCTCTACCACCATGCCATCCCCAACCTCGCAAAAAGGACTCCACAGTGAAATCCCCTGCATACGCAACCCATGTAGATGAAGCAAAGGACCCATGAAACAAAATCATCATCTCTGGCAACCCAGCTGTCATAAGTGATCCGGGATTGCTGCACCTTCAATTTCTGGTCCTGGCACCAGCATTCGGAAGAACGACTTTAATCTTGAGATGTAATTTTTCCTTACTTGCCTACCCTGAATCTTCACTTTTTAAGGTAGAATGTCAGTCCATTACCGTTCATATTTGGTTTGTATATTGCCTGCCACAAATGCCTTCTTCCTCTTAGGGATTTTTCTATGGTTCATTATCTAATATTTATGCTCGCTATCTGAATCTTTTGATCCTGGGTGATTTCAGTATTCATGTGGATGGTCCTGTGCAATCTAAAGATTATTTATTTTATATTATTTGTCTGATCTGGGTCTTACACAGCATGTGCATGTGCTAACTCATATCACTGATCATACCTTGGACCTTATTTTTTCATCTTATTCTCTATCTAACCTGCTCGGCTCTATGCATACTAGCTCCTTCTCTTGGACTGACCATCGTCTTATTCACTTTACCCTTAATGTTCTTTCTCAGTGTAGTGCTTCCATAGCAGTCATGAAGGTGACTAGGGCATTGTGTCAAATTTCCCGTGATACTCTGCCTTCTGAAGCCTCAGGTTTCCCTCAGCCTTTCTTAGAACTATCATTAAAGGACCAGGTCTCCAGCCTAATCGCAAAACCCTTGTTCTGTCCTAGTTTGGTGCTCTTAAAGTGACAAACCTGGAATGCAGAGCATTCTTGGCGGAAGTTGAAATCTCCTCACACTCACGAATACTGCAGAGAGTTGCAAAGGAATTATCAACATCAGATTAAATTAGCCAAAATATATTTTTTTTACATCCCTGATTGACTAGAGCTCTAAGGCCAGAACTCTGTTCAAGATGTTTGCCAAATCCACTTTGAAGAAGATTTCTGAAACATCTCAGAATGTTCCTTCAGCAGACCTGCTAACTGACTTTTTTACGTCTAAAATTCTTTCTATTCATAACAGCTTTTTCCCTGTAGCAAATAGCTCGCAGGGATCCCCTGATACTCATTCATCGCCAGCGCTTCCCAGCTCTTGGTCCTCATTAACTATGCTGTCAATTTTGACAGTTGAGAAACTGCTTAATACTATTAAATGTACTTACAATTTTTTGGATCCTTCACCATAGACTTGGCTTAAGTTAACCAACTTGGAGGTAGTTCTTTTTCTTCACATTTTTGTTAATCATAGTCTTTCATCTTGAAGAAGCCTTCTCTGGATCCATTTTTGCCTGCCAATTATCGCCCAGTATTCAACCTTTTCTGTCTAAACTGATTGAAAGGCAGTCTTTCTAGAGCTATCTGACTTTATCTCCAAAACTAGCATTTTACATCCCAGACATTCTGGTTTTCAAACCAATCATAGTACAGAAACTGTTATAACAGCTTTGGTTAGTGATATTTTATTTATTTATTTAGCTAGGCTTATATACCGCTTTTCACCTGGTCAAAGCAGTTTACAGTGAACAGAACAATAGTTACATAGAACAAATACCACCTTAGATAACAATTAATAGTTAACATAGTTACATGAAACCAATAACATCTCAGTTATATAGTACGATAACAGCAAACTATTTGCCATAACAAAACTATTTACAATAAGAGGGCAATGTACAATTGGTGTATTCTTTAATTATTTACACATGCAGAAACTGTCTTGATGGTGTCATATCGGAGGGAGGTGATTCTGTTGTAGCCTGATTGTCAACTCACCACCTTAAATTGAATTCTGATAAAGATGATGCCAGGGTATGTTAGGGTGCTTATCAATGGTACTGAAATGCCTAATATTTGAGGGCTAGTGTTGGTGTGGAAGACTCTTAGGGGAATGTTTACTAAACTGCGGTAATGTAATTCGCGGTAGGTTCCGCGGTAAAGATAGAGATGCTCATATAAAGGCATGGGTGTTGCATCGTTACAGCAAGCTGACAGCTAACGCGAGTTACAAGGCGCCTTAGACTAACGAGCGTTACATGGCGCCTTATAAGGCACCTTACAAGGCGCCTTGTAAGACGCCTTATAAGGCGCCTTATAAGGTGCCTAGTAAGGTGCCCTGTAAGGTGCCTCATAAGGCGCCCTATAGGGCCTCCTAGGCTAAGCGCCATATTAGGCACCCTTGGACAAGGCACCGCAGAAGGCACCCTGGGCTATGGAACCATAGGTTAAGGTGGCCTAACAAGGTTATGGTGTCCTAGGTTAGTGTGCCCTAGGGACTTCAAGGTGCCTCAGGATGACATGCATGACCTGTGCGGAACAGAGACAGATGTAGCCTTAACACTAGATAGAGCACTCAGGAAAGGCAATGAACAGGTGAGTGAAGGAGGGAGAAGTGGGAGCCACTGGACCTGCCTCCCAGAAGATGGCAAAACAACCCCCTCACCCACAACAATCCCTCACGTACACATGTAACCACCATCAATGTATCATATATACATACAAATACCTTCTGTTAGCCATTCAGATGTAAATAGTTAACACTGTTATCCAAGTTATTATACCTGTTAGCCAATCAGATGTAAATAGTTAACACTGTTATCCAAGTTATACCTGTTCTATTAAATTACGGTGTAACCCCCACTGTAAACTCTCCTTGTTTCATGTAAACCGCACTGATATCAAAGAGCGCGGTATATAAGAAAAATAAATAAATAAAAATATCTGCGGGCATCCCATGTGCCTGCCAGTACTGATGACAAACATGGTGGGGCAGCTGTCCCACAGCACAGGGTGTTGGCAATGTAAAGTACCAGAAAAACAGTTGGTGGCAGACAATGGGAATACATGTCCCCCAGTGGAGGCAGAGGTGGCAGGATAGTTACAATGATGGGTGGACAGAGGAGTGGTGGTGCCATGCATATCAGGCACAGGCAAGGCAAGCATGAAGAGGCGCAATGCAGGAAAGGGTATGACATGGGGTGGCAGCCTGCACTGGCAGACAGGACTCTACACAGCTGACAGATGCAGATAGACGGACCAAGGGAATGTTGGCAATTGTGGCGAGGGTATTATGGGCTGGAAGCACAGATCTGAAAAAATATGACCTCTACAGGCATGCACACTATATGAGTAGGACAGGCATGAGAGGAGGGAACAATGAGGAACTGAACCCATGAACACTGCCAAGAATGGCATTGTATTAACCAGTAGGCTATACCTCCATGGTGTATGTCACAGCAATGTCTGGGTACAGAAGGACTGCAGGTCACCGCACAAATTGTCTGCTCTGAGTGCCAGGATAGGGTAACCCCACCATACCCATGATGCAATGTACATGCTGAATAGCTGTCTACAGCTGATCACCAAATGGGGTCTGCACCTCTCCGGTACCTCAGCTTGGAAAGACGAACTGACAGTGTGTGATACTGGCACAGAGTAGCTACAGACCATGCCATTGTGCAGGTTCTGTGGTCACCCTGAGTGATAGGATTGGTGCCCAGCACTAGGTCCGCAGTACATGTGGTGCTGGAGATAGGTTCTGCTGTACAGCCCCATCACTACCAGTGTGTGACAGGTGTTCCATGCTGTGCAGCTGAAGGTAATTTGGTGTCCATCTGTATCCTGCAGTCACATGTGGCCCTGTGGGACCAGACACCAGCCAGATTGGTGTGTGCCCTGTGTTAGGGTCTGGCTGACATGGGCAGCTGTTATCAGGGTAGAGAAGTTCCAAGAATTGCATGAGGTATGTGTAGTAGTGCCTTTATAGGTCACAGTGGTATATACTACATACCCCAAAAGACCCACATCACCCTTTTTGTAAGTAAAGAACAGGTGCCATTGCCCCAGGGAAGCAACCTCCATCCTCTTTCTATGAGACAGCCCTCCAGGGTTGGTGGGCCAGAGCCATACCTATGACTGGAACAGTGGCAGACCAGCAGCAATACTAGGGTTAGGTCTGGAAAACCCCAACTGCCTCCCACCACTGTCTGTCAGTCACCAGTAGACAGCACAGTCAGATTGTACCTTACAGGTGTTCTGTCAATGCACAGTCTAACTACAGACAATCCACCAGCCTGCTCACAGAAAAACTATGTGCAGCAAGCAGGCAACTCAGTGATTGGGACCCCAGAACTGGGGAACACAAATGTATCACTGGGGGCAGATAGTGTAGAGTGCTATGTGGGAACCTAGACCTGCCATGGTCACTGCTCGGTCAGGGTGAGTGCCCTCCCAGCATGCCATGCTGTGGCCACTCTGTCCATGCAGGTGGTGGTCAGGCACTACAGTGTCCCAGCCTTTGCCCCACACCCTGTGAAGATGCATGCCGGCCAATCTGCCCTGTCCGGGCCATACCCAAAATACCTTGCTCCTCATTATGCACCTATTCAAGCTAACGCTGGTAACAGTGGGACATTTTGGGCCCAGTGAAGGGTGGGCAGCCACAGAACAATGGATAGACATACACACACGCTCACTCCTATTGCAGCATTGTACAAAGATAAGGGTGGTTGGCAACCCTGCCTGCCACACTGGTCCTGCTCACAGTGCTGACATTGCTAAACTGTGCAGGGGGTAGAAGTAGTGCTCTGCTGATAACTTCAGCTCAATGCTGGGGCCAACAGCCTGACTCTCCATGCATCTTTGGATTGTGGAGCCTGTGTAGGTGGGTGTTTGTACCCCTGTTCGCCGCTGCTTTGGGCTTTACACATGTTGCTGTTGCATCTGCATTGTAGGGTAAAACATAGGGACATGCTCTGCAGGAAACACAGGTGGGGCTTGAACCTGTGACCCTCTGCTTCTGGACACACTGGCTGGGTGTACTGCACCACACTGTTGCCACAGATGCACAATAGTCCCTGGGGCTACCTGTACTTTTCCTCAGCCAGACTTTGTATGTTGCACTGCACACCATGTACTGATGCAGGGCATGGCCTAGGTCCACTGCAGGGAGGTGGCACCCCCCCCCCTGTCAAACTGACATGGCCATTTGCTGTCAGTGCTGGTAGTGTGCAGTCCCAGGACATCCGCTGTGTAGGTAGGCACCCGCCTAGGGAGCAGATCCCGAGGTGGGGGGTCATACATGGACATCCTCACATCCCCCCATCACTGCCTACCAATATTATGTCCCTTCCACATGGGGACGGGATGGCTGGGGGGATGTCAGGTCAGTGCCCTAGCAACTATTGGCTAGGGTGAACCCAATAGATATAGGTGGATTGTGTTTGGCCTTGGTCAGATGCTGTCTTGCTGATTTCCGGTTTCTATGTTCCTATGTGCCACCTAGGCGCCCGCCTGGTCCACCCTGTGCCCCAGCTGCCCATGCTACATGTCCCACCTGCGGCTCCCTATACCCCATTTGCACCATCAGCATAGTGGCCATTCATACTTTGGCACTATGGTATTGCTGAAAATGGAACACTACTATCACATTTCTTGGGCTCCCTGCCTAGGCTGCACATTGCTGACACTGAAATGGTTTCTCTCTCCTGCAAATGTGCATCTAACGGCAGATTTTCATTCGCGGTAGGATTCAGCCCTTCAGTTCAGCACATTAGTGTGAAAGGGGCCTCTCCCCGCCCACTCTCCGCCCATTGACCCCTTCTCTCCGCCCTCTCTCCACCTTCTGCGGTGTTTACCGCGGCCGGGGACGTTAACGATCGTTAAGTAACGTTAACGCGCGTTAACGTTACATAACGCGTGGTATGTAACGTTACCGCAGTTTAGTAAACATACCCCTTAGTGATCCATAACTCCTGAGATTTGACACTCAACTCTCTTTTGACTACCAAGTGGCAGCTACAGTTTATTCTTCATTTTTCTTCTTACACCAGATATGTTCAGTCAAACCTTTTCTTTCCCCTAATGCATTACGCTGTCTTCTTCATGATTTGGTCATTGAATGCCTTGACTACTTTAATGCAATCTATTGTGATCTTTGTTCCACTAATCTCTAAAAATTAGTGTTCGTTCAGAATGCTGCAATCCATCTGCTATCCAAAGCCACTAAGTACAAGCCTGTTTCTCCTTTTTTGTTCAAGCACCACTGGCTCCCTCTCACATTACACACCCTAACTTAGGAGTGAGGTTTGTGACTGTCATGGTATGCGCAAAACTAACACATTTGGAGAAACTGCCCCTGAGAAATTCACTTTCTGTTTTATTTATTTATTTGCACATATTTATATACCGCCCCTTCCAGAGATCAGGGGCGGTTTACATCATAACAGTTTAAACTTTTACAAGGAGCAGTATTTGTGAACCTTATACAAAGAACTGAGTAGATACATAGCGTGGTACTTAGTGTGGGGGACCCTAGCCCAGGCCGCGGCCTATAGGCGTAGGGCTGCCCTTGTTAGTCTTTAAATAAAGATTATGTTATCCTCGTCCAGAGCCTGGGCTTCTGGGACTTGTAGTTGTGTTACTTGTTCAAAAACAGAAGTATGAAAACCAAAGGTTTTTTTCAAAGGCAAACAGGAATTTATTTCTTCTTTTTTTTTCCAAAAACACTAAGGCTTAACAGAAGGCAACAGGATTCTTCTCCAAACAATATTCCTCAGGAAGTTCCATGAAACCAAAGACTGAAACTGCTTTAGAAGGCTCTCTTAACACATGCAGCTGTCTCTCAATATATATAACAAACAAATATGTTCCTTTTTTTTCAAACAAAAGTAAATGTCTTCTCTGCATTAAACAGGGTTCTTAGCTTTTCTGGCTAGAGTAACTCTCCCTGTTTCCTTAATGCTTTGGGGTTTTCAAGTTACAGGGTTTTCTTTCTCCAGAAGTTTTTATTCAGCTCTCTGACACCATGAACAGTCCATTAATGAATCTTCAGACATAGAATCAGGTTCAGAACAATCTACCTGCATTTCCTCTGGATCTTCTGCTGGTACGTCTGACTCTAAAGCTCCATGCAATGCTTCTGTCTCAATGCACTCCAAAAGCTTCTGAACTTTTCTCCACTGAGGCTTTTCACTATGAGAAAGGTTTTCACCTGGAAGGTGAAGATTCTTTTTCTGAATTAAATGCCACAGTACCTCTAACTGTTTCAGGTCACTGTTAGCTGTACATTTGTTCACCCACCTTCTGGGAGCTTGAACCCTTAGAGCTGGTCCCCGAACTGTAGAAACTGCACTCTGCTGCTGGCCAGTAATTCTTCCAGCCACACCTCTGCTGGCTTCAGAACTACTGGTACATTTCCTGCAAGCCTGACTTTCTCTTGGGGTGTTGCCTTCACCTCTGAAGTCCCCACGGAAGTCTCCACCGGTCTCCTCCCCGGTGAACTCTCTGGGTCTTTCTTGGGTGCTTCTCTCCCCAGCAGTCTCTGTGGTCAACTCCAACCCCGGTGAACTCTCTGGTGAATTCTCCGGTGAACTCCCTGGTGAACCCTCTTTCCTTCCTGTTCCTCTGGGTTTATAAAGCTGTTTTTTTCCTATCGTGCACTGCCACCTGCTCAGGTGTTTTTCATTAGTTTCCAAGCCTGCCCTTAGGTTAGCAGAGCTTGGGTGTGGCCTGCCTTTAGAAACTGCGTGTTTTTTTCTTTGCCTGCACTCTGCAAGCTATGGATTCGCTGCCTGTCTCTTTCCTTAAAGGTAGATTTTTGATTTTCCTCTATTTCCATGGTCTCATCCACACTCTCCTCATCACATTAGAGATACAACTTCTAACTATTTACAGAGCTATGTACAAGTGTCAGTCATAATAGTATGAACATCAAATGATTTCAGGGAATTAAATCAACAGGTTCAGATCAGAGGCTAATGGCAGGGAGGGAGAGGGGGAGGGGGGATGGGGATGGGGATGGGGGAGAGCAGCTGAGAGGGTGGAACTCCTTATGTGTTGCTGGTCTTGGCGTTGGTAAAATGTTCTATAAATAGGTGTGTTTTTAATTGTTTGTGGAATGAGTTCAGGTCTCTGATCCCTCTTAGCGCTTCGGGGAGGGCATTCCACTGCAATGGTGCTATGTATTGTGGCAAGGAGGCCTATCCGGAGTCTGGGGGAGGACAAAGAGACAGGGAATTCACCCTAGTAAAGGGCCCCCTTTTACCGAGACAGGGTAGGAAAGCCATAAACACCTCCAGAAATCAGAAAACTTCCATGTGGAACACATTTAATGCTCCCCCTAGTGGAATGAAGGGGAGAGGATACAAGGCTCAGAACCCCTTAGGCAGTGAATGCTTCAAGCACTCAGGTGCCCGAAGTCAGGCTAATTGCCAACACCTGAGTAGGGAGGGGTTGGAGCTAGAGCCCTGGAAGTATAAACCCAGGCCAGAGTATGATTTAGTAGACTGGAGAAAGAGAGAAAGAGAGAGGAGAGGAGAAGCAGGAAGCCAGGCTGAGCAGAGCAGAGGAACGGAGCTTCCAGCTGGAGAGAGTGCTATTTGGCATGTAGCACGGCTGCAGGAGAGTTTGGAGCCAGGAACAAGAGAGACTCCAAGATTCCCCGGGAGGTTGTTAGCTGAGCATGGTGAGCAGGACCGAGAGTCAGAGCCTATGCAGCTGGGAGAGCCCAAGGTGAAGCTGATTGAGGAGGACACTCCCATGGACTGTTCCTTGTGCCAAGCTATTAAACCTGGGAACGTAGAAAAAGCAAGCCAGTCCTGAAAGAAAGGTACCCTTATTCCAAGCAGGGTGGCTGAGATCCCCATGTGTTTATAGAGGGGAAGTTTACCACAGACTTTAAATGTGATTGTTTTTGTTTTGTGCTTTAACCCCAGCAAAACTGTAAGAAGGGAATATAATTGCTTGCTGGTAAAGACTGTGTATCTGACAGTTTCCGACGAAAACTCTTCACCTCTTCCATCTATCCCCCTTAGGGCCTGTATCATAGACTTAGATGTGATGCAATCCCTTTGTATATAATGTATAAAGTTCACCTGTTACCCTTGTTTAAATCTCCCTTTGTATACTATGTATAAAGTTCACCTGTTATCCATGTTTAAATTCCCTGTTCTATGTAAGTTCAATGTATGGCTGTTCCTCATTGTACAAACTTGTTCATTGTAAACCGTGCTGATACCAAATAGTGCGGTATAGAAAAACCTTAAATAAATAAAATAAATAAATAAATGCTCTGCTTTCAAGAGTCCTGAACCAACAATCCTATGCATGGTATGATTTAACCATTGTGTATATAAAAATAATAAATTTCTGTCATATGCCTTACCTACTTGAGCCTGACTACAGCTTTCTGCATGATGCTCCCATAAATCTGAATAAGGACTACATTTCCCAGAGGGCACTGCAGGGAAATAGTTCAACAAAAGCTGAAAAAGCATAAAGTAGAAGGTTCCTCTATAATCCACGCCCCTCTAAGCTAGGTGGTGGCATGACAGTATGTATATGCTGTTTTGCTGGTAGATTGTTTAGTGTTGCGGATTGTTTAGTGTTGCGGTTTTAAAATCCATATGCTAACTCATAAGAATCATAAGCTTTTCCTCTATCTCTC
The DNA here is from genome assembly GCA_033557465.1 of Ichthyophis bannanicus. NCBI lineage: Eukaryota > Metazoa > Chordata > Amphibia > Gymnophiona > Ichthyophiidae > Ichthyophis > Ichthyophis bannanicus. The sequence goes on from CM066033.1 coordinate 1,376,513,195, forward strand.
ATTGCTGCTCACACTATATGGTCCTGTAAGGTCCCTTCATTTACAAAAATACAATTTGTTTGTCATACCACCTGTTTCTCATGCACGCCTTGAGACATTGGGGTATGTTTACTAAACTGCGGTAATGTTACATACCATGCATTATGTAACGTTAACGATTGTTAGGTAACGTTAACGCGTGGTATGTAACGTTAACATGCGTTAACCTTACATAACGATCGTTAGCGTACCTGACCGCGATAAACACCGCGGAGGGTGGAGAGAAGGGGTCAATGGGTGGGGAGTGAGCAGGGAGAGACTCCCTCCACACTAACGCGCTGAACTGAAGGGCTGAATCCTAACGCAAAAGAAAACCTGCCGTTAGATGCACATTTGCAGGAGAGAGAAACCAATTAAGTGTCAGCAATGTACAGCATAGCCAGTGAGCCCAAGAAACGTGATAGTAGTGCTCCATTCCCAGCAACAGTTTAGTGTCCTATTATGAAAGGCCACTATGGTGATGGTGCAAATGGGGCATAGGGGGATGCAGGCGCGACATGTAGCGGGGGCAGCAGGGGCACAGGGTGGAAAAGGCAGGCGCCGAGGTGGCACATAGGAACATAGAAACTGGAAGTGTGAAAGACAGAATCTGACAAAGGCCAAACACAAGATACAAATAACTTGTCCACGTTAGGCAATAGTTGCCAGGGCAGAGACAGGATGCCCCCGCATACATTCCACCACCATGTTGAAGGTACAGAATGTTGTTAGGCGCTGATGGGGGTGGGGGTGGGAATGTCCATGTATGCCTCCCCATCCTAAACGCTGCACCATAGGCACCTGCCTACCTGAACAGTGGATGGCCTAAGAGAGCGCACAAGAAGCACCACCATCATATGGTTGTGTTAGCACAGCATGGGGGGGGTCCATACCGGAGGGGGCAGTGGCACCTGTCTGCATTGGACCCAGGCCATGCCCTGTACCAGTACCTGGTGTGCAGTGCAACAGAAAAAGCCTTTCAAAGGAGACATCAAGGTATAGCCCAGGGAGGGCTGTGCAGCTGTGGCCCCACTGTGATGCAGTACACACAGCCAGTGTGATTCAGAGCAGAGGGTCACAGGTTCAGGCCCCAGCTGCTGGAACCTGCAGAACACATCCCATTTTACCCTACGAAGCATATACAACATCAAACCGTGCAATCCCTATAGCAGCGGCCAACATGGGTAGAAACACCTACTCACACAGGCTCCACCATGCAAATCATGCTGTACAGGCAGGCTGCTGGCTCCAGAATGGATTTGCAGGTAACATCACAGCACCTCAGCTATCTCCTGCTCAGTCCAGAAATGTTGGCAGTGTGGCAGCTAGGGGTGCCAAACACCCCTACCATTGCACAGTGCTGCATTAGGAATGTGTGTGTGCATGTCTATCCATAGTTTTGTGGCTGCAAACCCCCCCCCCCCCCCCGGCCCACATTGTCCAACTGTTACCAGAATCAGCCTGTGAATGTGCATAATGAGGAGCAAGGTAGTGTAGGTATGGGCCAGATAGGACAAATTCGGCAGGCTGCATCTGCACAGTGAGTATTCCAATGTCTGGTACACATTAGTTTTCAAACCCCACCTGCCTGGACAGGTGGCTAAATCATGTCGTGCTGGGAGGGCAGTCTCGCCCTGACGTAACAGTGACCAGGTTCCCACATAGTCATCTATGCAATCTGTCTCCAGTGTTATCTGTGTGTTTCCCCCCCCCCCCCCCCCGTTCTGGGGACCAATCATTGACATACCTGCTTGGTGTGTGTTGGCCAGCCTATGTCTGGATGCACATGTTTTCTCACTGACCATGTACCACTGCCAGGCCTGTAGCATGTCCTCATTTAGTTTGTGCATGGTGAGAACACTGTGTATGTTGGTGCAGTCAGACAGTGTTGTCTGATGATGCATGGCAGACTGTGGTCTGTGGCAAGTGAGGATTCAGACAGCATCAATGCTGTTCTGCTGATGCTTTAAACCAGTGGTCCCCAACCCAGTCCTATGGGGCCCACCGGCCAGTCAGGTTTTCGGGATATCCCTAATGACTATGCATGAGATATATATGTATTAGAGATATCCTGCCAACCTGACTGGTTTGTGGCCCTCCAGGGCTGGATTTGGAGACCCCTGCCTTACACCTCTGTCATTTAAGATTGTGAGTGGGCAAGGTACAGATGTCCTAGACATCGAAAGGGTATATAGAATGTGTCACATTCCTCCTCGATTCTCACCACCACCAAAATGTTGTCTAATAGACAATTTTTTGGTGGTGGTGAGAAGTGAGGAGGACTGTGACAAATTCTATCTAAGCTTTTTGATGTCTTGGACATCTGCACCTTGCCCACTCACAATCTTAAATGACGGAGGTGTAAGGCAGGGGTCTCCAAATCCAGCCCTGGAGGGCCACAAACCAGTCAGGTTGGCAGGATATCTCTAATGCATATATATCTCATGCATAGTCATTAGGGATATCCCGAAAGCTTGACTGGCTGGTGGGCCCCATAGGACTGGGTTGGGGACCACTGCTTTAGTCAAAGGATATGTTTTATGCGCACTAGCCCTAGAGGACTATTCCTAGCCATCAGGAATGGGCTTGCTGGTCCCACAGCCAGTCCTGTGGTCTCAGGCACCTGTTCTTCCACACCCCCACCAACAAGATGGGTGTTATGGGGCCTCTGGGGGCACATAGTGTATAGTATTCCAAGCAGTAGGGGGACACGGTACACAACCCTCATAAGACACTGGACACCCCTCTGATCTGCTAACAGGCAGCTATGGAAGCCAGACCTTAACACTGGGCACACACAGATCTGGGTGGTCTCTAGTCCCAGGGGGACACCTGTGACTGTGCAACACAGATTGGTACAGAGGTGCCTTTGGCACACTGCCTAGGACACCTGCCGTACACTGCCAGTGATGGGGATGTGCAGCAGGACCTATATGTAGCACCACATGTACTGTGGACCTAGTGCTGGGCAGCCATCCTTACCCTCAGGGTGAATACAGAACATGCAAAATGGCATAGTCCGTAGCTACTCTGTGCCAGTATCTCGCACGACAGTCCATCTTACCAAGATGTGGTAACAGAGAGGTGCAGACCCCATTTGGTTACCTGATGTAGAACACTGTTCCTCATGTGCAATGCATCATGGGTGCTGGTGCGGTTACCCTAACCTGGCACACAGAGTATATGGTCCATGCGGTGACCTGCAGTCCCTCTGTACCCAGGCACTGCTGTACAGCAGGCCATAGAGGCATAGCCCACTGGTTCGTAAAATGACCCTTGAAAATGTGTCCATGGGTTCAATCCCCTATTGATCCCCCCCCCATGCATGCCCAACTCAGATACCCTGCATGCCTCTAACACTCATCTTTTTGCAGATATGTGCTGCCAGCCCAGGATATCAATGCTTGACCCAATACAAGCATTGTGGAACCTGTGTCTTTTGGGGAAACTGCTAGGTATGTATGACCTAGATTGGCCACTGTTGGAAACAGGATGCTGGGCTTGATGGACCTTGGTCTGACCCAGTATGGCATATCTTATGTTCTTATGGTCATAAGAGACTCGCCACAGTAGGCATCAGTCCACTGGTCTGGCTATTTGCGTCTGTCAGCTGAGTAGAGTCCAGACTGTCTGTGCAGACTGCCACCACAGGTCATGCACTGTGCACCTGTCCTGCCTTATGCCTCCATGTTGCCTGCCTCGCCTGTACCCCAGCTGTATGGTACAACCACCCCTCTGTCCACCCCTCATCGTAACCATCATGGCACCCCATACACCCCTGGGGGACATGTATGCCCGCCATCTGCCACCCACTGTCATCCCAGTACATCATATTGCCCACACCCAGTGCTGTGGTACAGTTGCTCACAACATGTATGTCACCAGTGCTGGCAGGCAGATATGGCATGTTCAGGAGCCTCAAGCCCTCACCCGCAAGCACCTGTGCAGTGGAACTAAACCATAGCCAATCCAGTGTTAGGTTGAAATCAGTATCTCTGGACATACGTAATAAATGCCAACCTGAGGACCTTGCAGGCTGCAGGGCAAAGTAACCTAGGGCAACGTCACATTGTTATGCCACTATAAACTATGGCGAAATATCCCAAGGAGCCCACAAGGATGACATGTCCAGGTGTGTCCAGTACAGTGCGCTGCCAAGGGACCCCAAGATGGTGCCGCAGAGGGTGCCGCACAGGGCACATGATGAGCAATCTATACAGCACCGTACAATATGGCGCCCAGTAACGTGCCCACCAAGGCGCGCTCGTTCAATATACCATAGTTCAAACCCACTAATGCGCCATGTTCTGAGGCATGGCACTGGGCGACGTACAATGTGCTATTACGGCTGGGAAGCCCCAGAGCTCGTTCAATATACCATAGTACAAACCCACTAATGTGCCATGTTCTGAGGCACAGCACTGGGTGACGTACGATGTGCTATTATGGCTGGGAAGCCCTAGGACGCGTTCCTAGTGTAGCATTGCATAAGGCGCGCACCAAGGCGCCGTAAGCAACCTTAGCCCAACACGTACCTGAGGCAGAGACAGCTGAAAGCCTGACACACTGTAATGTCAGGCCCCAATGCCCACAAGAGGGTGGCCCATCAGAACAATATAACGTGGTATGTGTAGTGTGGTGGTTAGGCAATATATCAGAGTACAATGTTTTGCAGGTTCAAAACCCAGAAGGGGATACCAGAATGGGAAAGAGATGGGGATAGGGCATGTCTGAAATAGAAAGACTAGTGGTATTCAGATATAGAAAAGGATACTTTTAACATAAACAAATAGACTGACAAAACAGACCCACGCACGCTGCAAAGGGAGGGTACGTGCGTGCATACATGTGGTGAGAAGCGCGCACTGCACAGGAGCAAGTTTACTGCGTCATATGAGGTCTGACCACATACAGCAGAAAAGATGGCTGCCAGGTCGAGAAAGCCTGCATTCACCAATGCAGACCTGTATCTTCTGTCAGAATTAATATGCCTCCACCAGGAGCGCCTCTTTCCTGGATCCTCTCGTAGGCAGGACCTAAGCAGAGTTAGGAGGGCCTGGGTGCGCCTCACCAGGCGATACAATAGAGGCTCAGACTACCCACGTGAGGTAAGTGCATGGGGACAGGCACCCAAACCTAGGATGTAAAAAAGAAAACCGGGTAACCAAAACACATATCAGACATGCACAGCAAGGGAAAGGCAGGTGGCAGTGTGTCCAAATGAGATTAATGTTCCCCCCCACCTCTATGCTAACAGATCCACCCTGTCCCCAGGGGGTCGCAAAATCCATTACAGAGATGTCTTATCCATCACAATGCTATGGTATTTGGCCCTGTTGCAGTGTCACTGATGTGCCCTATCCCCAGGATGCCCCAGGCCCACTACTGAGGCCCCCTATTCATCCTGGTGTTATTGTACCTGCTCCTAGTTACATTGGACAGGTCTGCTATATCCCCAGGATGCTGCAGGCCTCACTACAGAGGTCTATTATCCATCCTGGTGTTATGGTACCAGCTCCTGTGTAGGTTATACAGGTCCGCTATATCCCCAGGATGCTGCAGAGATCACTACAGAGGTCTATTATCCATCCTGGTGTTATGGTACATGCCCCTGTGTAGGTAACAAAGGTCTGCTAAATTCGCCCCCCCCCCCCACCAAGTACAGCTTCATCTTCCCTCCCCAGTGCAGCTTCACCCCCCTAGTACAGCTTCACCTCCCCCCCCCCCCGGTGCAGCTTCACCCCCCAGTACATCTTTACCTTCCCCCCCCCCCCAGTGCAGCTTAACCCCCCTGTTCAGCTTAACCTCCCCAGTGCAGTTTAAACCCCTGCCATGCAGCTTAACCCCCCCCCCGGGGAGCTTAACCTCCCCGTGCAGCTCAACCCCCCCCCCCATGCAGCTTAACACCCCCCTCCATGCAACTTAACCCACCTGTGGAGCTTAACCTCCCCGTGCTGCTTAAACCCCCCACCCCTGTGCAGCTTACCCCCCTGTGCTGCTTAACTCCCCCCCCTGTGCAGCTTACCAAACTCTCCCCCCCCCCGTGCAGCTGCTGCTCTTGCTGAGCAGCGGCTGCAATAAAGTTAATTTAAAAGTAAGAAAACCTGTGAGGAGCCCTCCGCTCCTATGAAACTCCTTCTGCAGGGTCCCTGGTTGAAAAGGAAGTGACATCAGAGGGGTAGGCACTGCAGAAGGAGTTTCTTAAGGCTGGAAGGCCCCTCACAGGTTTCCTTACTTTTAAATTAACTTTATTGCAGCCGCTGATCTGTAAGAAGCAGAAGCAGTGGCTGCAAGGGGTGGACTGTAATCGCGATCGCAATCGCAATCGCAAAGCCGGTTTTTTGCTCTGGCCGCTCCCGATCTCGCGGCCAGAGCAAAAAACCAACTTTTCAATGGCCGGTTTCAGTTCTCTGCCGGCAGCCGGCCCGGCCACAGGAAAACCAGCCAAGCCAGCTGAAAACCGGCCAGTTGGCAGCCCTATCAGGATGCTGCAGGCCTCACTGCAGAGGTCTATTATCCATCCTGGTGTTATGCAACCTGCTCCTGGTTGCATTGCACAGGTCTGCTACATCCCCAGGATGCTGCAGGCTTCACTACAGAGGTCTATTATCCATCCTGGTGTTATGGTACCTGCCCCTCTGTAGGTTATAAAGGTCTGCTATATCCGAAGGATGCTGCAGGCCTCACTACAGTGGCCCACTATTCATCCTGGTGTTATGGTATCTGCCATTGTGTAGGTTATAAAGGTCTGCTATATCCCCAGGATGCTGCAGGCCTCACTACAGTGGCCCACTATTCATCCTGGTGTTATGTTACCTGTTCCTGGTTGCGTTACACAGGTCTGCTATATCCCCAGGATGTTGCAGGCCTCACTACAGAGGTCTATCATCCATCCTGGTGTTATGGTACCTGCTCCTGTGTAGGTTATACAGGTCTGCTATGTCCCCAGAATGCTGCAGGCCTCACTACAGAGGTCTATCATCCATTCTGGTGTTATGGTACCAGCCCCTGTGTAGGTTATAAAGGTCTACTATATCCCCAGGATGCTGCAGGCCTCACTACAGTGGCCACTATTTATCCTGGTGTTATGGTACCTGCTCCTGGTTACATTACACAGGTCTGCTATATCCCCAGGATGCTGCAGACTCACTGCAGAGGTCTATTATCCATCATGGTGTTATGGTACCTGCCCCTGTGTAGGTTATAAAGGTCTGCTATATCCCCAGGATGCTGCAGGCCTCACTACAGTGGCCCACTATTCATCCTGGTGTTATGGTACCTGTTCCTGGTTACGTTGCACAGGTCTTCTATATCCCCAGGATGCTGCACGCCTCACTACAGAGGTCTATCATCCATCCTGGTGTTATGGTACCTGTTCCTGTGTAGGTTATACAGGTCTGCTATATCCCCAGGATTCTGCAGGCCTCACTACAGTGGCCCACTGTTCATCCTGGTATTATGGTACCTGCCCCTGTGTAGGTTATAAAGGTGAAGGCCACTCATACCACCATGTTGAGTCTGGAGTCTGCAGGGCATATAGCGATACATCCCCAGGGCACATCCTGGTGCAGCAGTTGATGTGTGCAAGGGCCACAGGTGAGACACATGACCACGCCCATGTCAGTGCGCAAAGTGGCACATGGCTATGCAGTCTGTGCATATGTTGGACAAGGGCTGGAGGCAGGCCGATGGGTCCCGCAGACATGCTGACATAGTGGTGCATATGTACGGGATGTGGCATATGGCCAACTGCCCCCCTCCTGGCACACTGTGCATGTATGCCGACACCATGCAGCCCCCCATGCATGGCTCCCGTGACCAACAGTACAGCAAGGGCACATATGGTCGGTGTCGTAGGCCCACACACGGATAGGCCACTCGTGCAGCAATGGGTGCCAGGGGGCCCACACACAGGGCACGTAGGGGCCAACCTGGACATGCGCAGCCGCAATGCACACATGGGGCCATCATGTAGCACCCAATAGGGGCAGCCACCTGCTGCACGCAGGTATCTATTTGGTGCAGCCCCGGCTGGCAATGGATGTCTGTCTGCTAATATCCCCACACGTTGCCTCCCCTACAGGTCAAGGACCTGCGCAAGAAGGCTCATGAGATGCGAGCCAGGTACCCCCGCTTCGTGGCGCGGGTGGAGCAGGAACGGCTGGCCCACCGTGACAGTGAGGGATGTGGCATTGCCCTGTGGGGCAATGGCCTGTGAGGCCACAGGACACGTGTGAATTCTGTGACTGATGTGTGACCATGGCGGTAATCTACATACCTCTCTCCCACAGCGGACGCACATGCAGACAAGGGCCCAGCAGGGCTGGAAGCAGTAGCCGAGCCGGCAGTGCCGGCCGAAGATGCCCCAGAGGCCATGGCAGCAGCTGATGGTGGGGGTTCCAAGGAGGAGGGGGCGCTGGGTGCAGAGAGGGGGAGGTGGAGGGGGAGGGGGAGGAGGGGACGGGGTGGGAGAGGTGCAGGGGCAGAGGCGGAGGAGGGGGTGAGGTGGGGGAGGGGTGGGGTGGGGGGAGGAGGGGCGAGGGGGGGAGGTGCGGGGGTGGAGGGGGAGGAGGGGGGTGGGGTGGGGGAAGAGGGGAGGAAGGGCAAGGGGGGGGAGGTGCAGGGGCAGAGGGGGAGGAGGGGGCGAGGGTGGGACCAGTCCTGAGCGGCACGGGTCGCCACAGGGCACCGGGGGCCCTATCTACCTGCACCATGGTGCCGGCGATGTCCCCCGTCTGGCCGCGGGCCTGTCCCACATAACCACAGACAGGCACGCCGTACATGCAGGCATACAGATAAGGGGGGATGTGTGTCTGTGCGGCTGCATGTGCGGTCTATGCCTGGCTGCGGCTGTGCATGCCCAGGCACATGCCCAGTGGCAGCAAGCCCGCATACTGGGGAGGGTGCTGGAGACCATGGTCATGGTGGCTGACCGGCTGAGCAGGCTGGAGGACATACACCCAGCAGGCTCCCCTGGCCAGCCACCCGGCGATGGGGGACCCCAGGGGGTGTAAGTGTGGGCACTCCGCATGTCACACCTGCCCTGTGCTGGCCCCTGCCATGGGTCTGCCACCACTGCCAGGGCCTGAGGTGACAGGGCCCCTCCCACACAAGGTACCACAGCTGTGTCCCCACCCCAAATAAACAATGTAAATATGTGTGACATACCTACGATGATCAGCTGCCCCTTATTGCTACATGTCAGTGGTATGCGAATGACAGGTGTGAGCATCTACAAGTGTGTCTATGCGCATGACAATGGACCCATACATGGTACCGTACCCATGGCAAGGGCAGGGGGTGACCATGGGCAGCGCATGAGGTAGCACCACAGACGGACACAAGCACACACAGGAATAGGGATGGCACAGAGCAGTTGTGGTGGGACGTGCACGGGTACAGCCAGCAGTGGCGGCGGGTATGAAACAGGGCAGATGCCACAATGCAAAATAGACATAGGGATGGCAGACACAGGGGCAAGTGGGGCGCCTGGCCGGGGGTGACCCCAGAGACAGGGACCATGGATGCAGCGTGACGAGGGATGGGCAGCACACAGGGGGCCAGGGGGGGTGGGGCCTAACCCGCAACAGTGTGGCTGGACACGTGCATATGGGAAGTGGGTGGGGATGTACCTGGGCCCTGGGGTGGGTCGCGTTTCAGGGGGGGCATGCTGTGTGATTAACCATGGGGGATCCACAGTGCACCCATCGAACACCTGTGAACCATTACAGGCCCTATGGGACGGGGCAATGTGGCCAGGCCGCGCAGCATGCATCTGCCTATGTACAGTAGTATTGTCTATGTGTCCCAGGGGATGCTCCCGCAAGGGGGGGCAACTCCACGGCATGCATCACACTGAACAGGACAGGGCAGGCTATGGGACACCATCAATGTGCTACTAGTGTGCTACCAGAGATGGATATGTGAGCGGAACAGACAGCGTGGACATGTCAACAGACATACAGGGTACGATGTCCAACTAGTGAGATGTGGATAGCACTGCACTGAGACGTATCCGGCGCCACACCAACATGCTCTAAGCAGGTACCAGTGGGGACAGGTGGTGGGGAGGGGCAGAGGGACAGGGGGGCAGGAGAGTTACAGACCCTGGTGGGGCAGGGGGCAGCAGGGCTGCTGTGGGCCGGTGTGTGGGTGGGGGTGGCATGTCATCTGGTGCGACCCATGGTAGCTCCAGCTAGGGGGGTGACACAGGCTGGCCGCAGTGGTGGCATGGGGTTGGTCCCCACGGGTGGGGCAGGGTGTACATTGGACTCCCACAATAGACACACGACACATGACTTCTGGCAATGCTGTAATTGCAGCCATTTATTTTCCATGCGCACGTCCGCACCTTGTGCGGCTCCTCCCACCCCGCGGTGCAGGTGCCATGGCTGGTGCTGCTGCTGGTGGCGGGCATTGTTGTCCTGAGGGGGTCCCCCGGCCAGCCACCAATAGCTCAGTTCTGGCAGCTATGGCCCATGCTATTCCCCTTCACAGCGTGGTGCATGTGGCGCACTTTGTGCCACTGCCGTCACTGCTCATGGAGGACCGCATGAAGCACATGCCGTACACCTCTGGGGGAGACAGGTTGTGCACCATGAGACATGGTTACACCTGCCACCTGCACATCATAATACCACTGTTGGACACTCAGCCTCTGCATCACCGTGTGCCGCCTCAGATTGTGCCCGCATCTCCCCTATGACCTCTGCCAGGGTGGACCGCACATCCCTTGTGGCCTGCTGAGGGGCAGCAGGCACAGCTTCCCCAGTCGCTGTGGTGCCAGATGGCACGCTGTCTTCGGCCTGCCCCTGGCTCCGCCCACCGTCGCCCTCCAGGGGTGTTGCTGGACCCCCCACCCCCACATGTCCCACATTTGTCTCTCCAGGCGGCACCACCTCTGGTCCAGCATCATCATGGGGCCACAGCCCAGGGTCCGTGTGCTCCACCCCCTCCTCCACCCCCTCAATGGCACGTATGCCACCTGTGGGGGAACAGGTTGCACAGCTCAGGTGGGGTGTGGCTGCCTGCCTGCCCATGTCACACCCTTTATCTACGTGCCATGTAAGGTACAGGGCACCCTTGTCAGTATGCAGGTACCCTGGCTGCATACATGTGGCCATGGACGTCACCTGTGCAGGAATGCATGTGGTACCATCCCATGTCCATGTCCCATGTGACTGTGGCGGGCCAACAGTGACCACATGTGCGTGTGACTGGGGGCACCCCACATGGCCAGGCTTGGCTGGTGGGGTGGGGCCAGGGTGCTGTGTCGTGCAGCCGGGGACAGGTGTGCCCTGTGGTGGTGGGGATATGCGTGCATGGGTGCATGGGTTGGGGTGGGGTGGCCCTGTAGCGGTGTGAAAGGCAGCAGTCTGTGGGTGGCTGCGCATAGCTGGTGCATGTGTGGGCCGTACGGGTCTGTGTTGGGGCCATATGACCCCCACTGACACCGCCCCTTGTACAGTGGTGCCCCCTGTGTTCTGCATCTGATGTTGGGGGCCATTTCCCTCCCTGTGCATGCAGCCACCCACCCCATGCCACCCCATCGCCACCTGTGTCCCTGCACTCAGCACCAATGGCATTCACAGGTGCGTTGCACCTCCGTCTCCCCCGCATAGCCACCTGTGTGGCCCTGCTGTCCTCGCCAGCCCTGCAGTGTGTCCCCACACCACATTGTCACCCAACGCTGCTACCATGGGCCTGACCCCCCCATCCCTGCACCCATACACTGTGCTGTGCTGACCCCCTGCTCCACACCACCACGTCCACCCCAATATTGGCCCCTGCACCTACAGCTGCACCTGTGCTGCCCTACCCACTTCCCCTGTGTCTGTGCCCTGCCCTCGATCTATGGCAGCTGCTTCCACAGCATGGGCCCCTCTCTGGCTGCCACCCCACCACCCTGCCCTCTGACCCTCTCTCAGTGGGGGCTGTCACCCCCGGAACTTGCCCCCCACGGGCCGCTGTCACTACCTGGGGGGGGATCAGCACGCAATGTGCCTGTTGCGATTCCATTGTCCCCACCAACCCCGTGACCCATGCGCTTTCCGGTACCATGTGTTGTGCATGCCCTGCTCCTCCTGCCCCAGCTCCCAGACATGATCCCCACATCTCTGCTGGCCAGACCCAGCATGCACTGCCAGACACCCGCTGGCCCCTTGACGGGTCCGCACATGGTTCCACACTATGTCCTCGGGTCCCTGCATTCACCCGCACCCCCTGTTCCCCTGGCCGGGGTGCTGGTGTCTGGCCTGGCACCCCCTACCCCCCGCATGCCAGGCTGGCCCCTCCTTTCGGCTCTGTACCAGCACCTCCACCATTGGCTGCTCCATCCAACAGTGAACCCCCTCCGCCCACCCCCCACTGACTGGGTACATCCTTGTGGCCATGTTCTCGGCTAGGTGTATGGCTCTGTACTGTCCTCGGTGGCCCCACACCCTATGCAGGTGGTGGCGCATTGTCCACGCCCCTTTCGGCGATTCCAAGGGCTGCCAGCCCATGGATGGGTGTGTGGGGTTCCTGGACTTGGCCGTGTGCCATTGCAGGGCCCTTCTGGGATTGGCAGGTGCCCGGGGGTGGCAGTGCATGTTGGTCGGTGGTGTGCCGGGCCACATGGGGTGGTGCGGGGGATATGGCTGGGGGGGTAGAATGGTGACCCCCATTGTGCCAAGTTCAGACCCCTGCATGTGTGAGGTCTGCATGTGGTGGCCTACTCAGTGCATGGCTGACAGGGGACTGTGTTTCAGGGGCAGTGTGGGGATGGTGAACCTGGTGTGGGTCACTCCATATTTTGCATGGGACTGGCTGGTGTCATGCGTTTTTGTATAATAAGTACAAAATACTCTGCACTACAACTAGAAAGTGTTCTGCAGTCTTCAATTGGCTTGTTACTAAGTATCAAAAGAAATGAAACTATTGTTACAAGTGGCTAGAGAGGTCTCAGAAACTCAGGCTGTCATTGACTGATCGTATAGGTCATATGAATGAACTGCCCCTCACACATCAACGATCCTCTATGAAAAGTCACTCATTAATACAGATTTTGTATATAGTAAGATTTAGAAAAAATTGAGTGCTTAACTTATAGACATCCAGCTTCTGACATTCGTTTCCTCGAATGCCAGAAGCTGGATGTCTATAAGTTAAGTACTCAATTTTTTCTAAATCTTACTATATATGCAGGGCGTTGTCTCGTGCTATTGATGGTGTAGGGTTTGCTCTGATTACTTGCCGCACCCCACACCCTATTTAACATCTACCTGTGCTCCATCCCATGTCTATCATGGCTCAGATAGTGAATGCAGGTTGTGCGGTGGTGGCGCTGGTGGAGCTGGCAGAGCTGCGGTTGCCTGAGGAGGGAGATGGTGTCCCTGGGGCTGTGGCACTGGGCATGGGTGCAGTCCCACTGTAACTCAGACCTGCAGCTCTGGAGGATCCACAGGTGGAGGTGAGACCAGCATGGCGCCATAGGCGTGCTGAGGCACGGCCCTGCCTGCCACGCCTCTACAGGCCCAGGCCCAGGCCCATGCTCCAGGACATACGTGAGGACCAGGTTATCTCCCTCTACTGTCTGGACACAAGGGCTATTAGGGAGCTCTATGAGGATATATGACCTGACCTCGAGCCCCGGACTGCCGAGTCACATGCCATAATGGGATTGGCCAAGCTCCTGGCTGCCCTACATTTCTTCACCTCTGGCTGTTTCCAATCCTCAGTGGTCGCAGTGAGCGGGATGAGCAGGCCAACATTCTCACGCTGTCTCCACCAGGTACTACGGGCCATGGTCAGCCGGGTTGGGGATTACATTACGATTCCTAACAATAGGCAACATTGGGGGGCCAGGCATTCCAGTGGATTGCAGGGATACCACACGTGATGGGAACTATTGATTGCACACATGTTGCCCTGGTCCCGCCACACGACATGGAGGTTGTGTTCCGCAACCTCAAGCACTTCCATTCCCTGAATGTGCAGGTTGTTTGTTATGCAAATATGTGTATTCTGAATGTGGTTCCACGGTTCCCAGGGTCAGCCCATGACTCCTATATCCTGCAGCACTCGGCACTGTTCGACCAATTTGAGGCCGGACAATATGGGGACTGTGTCCTGCCAGGTGGGTATTCACCATATCTAACATGCGCGTACAGGGTATGATATCTGGGCCTTTCCTTGAGTTGTGGTTGTGGGCCTTTCCTTGCATTGTGGTTGTGGGGTGCTGCCTTGTTATGGGCCTTTGTATAATGTCACACCCTGTCACCGGGGATGTGATCACATATCTCTGTGTGCTGCTAAATGTCTCTATGTATACCATGTGTTTTTATTGCTCATCTGGGTGTCTCAGCACACATGCAGTTGTGACTGGTATCTTCTACTACTGTTTGGTTGCACAGGTCTTATGTACAGGGACACTCTGAGCACATATGGGGTATCCCTTCTGTGGCTGGGTGAGACACCTCTGTTTGGACCATGGCTCCTGCACATGGCCTCAGACAGACAGCACACACAGATGTACATGTATATGCCTTTGTGGTGTGTCCCTCGTGGACCCCATATCCAACATGTGTGAGTGTGTGCCGTCCATGAGGGGGGGTTGGTTATGCGCACAGACCCATCCTTATGTTGTACGGTGTGTATTGGGCCTTTTCTCCATTGTCCATTTGTGCGACAACACGTGGGTGGAGCTGTGGTTGCACTTGGTATCACACATGTATGCTGTATGTCTGCCCACATAATCTTGTCTCTACTGCCATTCCGACCTGGACCCTGGGGTATGTGTTCTGGTGACTTCTGCTTTGTGTGCATTGTGTCATGGGCATCACATAATTGCACACATGTGCATCTCTGCCCTCTCCAGTATGCTTTGCCACTGTCATCCAGATGCCTTCATACCTGCCACTGCTGCCATTTTGGCACCGGTTTTTGGCAGTGTTTTTTGCCTAGAAACAGTTGATGTGTGTTGCCATAATTAGCCTTCCCTGGGGTTCTGGGTCTCCAAGCTTCAAATGCTGGTGCAGTGCCATCGTGTGTCATTCTATGACATCGTATGTTTGTGTCCCTGTTTATCTGCTGTCCGGTTTAACGTTGCTACTTCTGTGCTTTTGTGTGTCCATCATTTCCCAATTGACTGTACTACATTTCTTTCTGCAGGTGATGTGGGATATGGATGTCTTGCCTGGTTGCTAACCCCTGTGCCTCTCCCTCGGCCAGGTGCAGAGATGAGGTACATTGAGGCCCATGCCTCCAGCCGCTCTGTCATTGAGCGCACCTTTGGCGTTTTGAAGAGTCGCTTCAGGTGTCTGGATAGGACCGGCGGTGCCTTACAGTACAGACCCATGACTGTGGCACATATCATTCTGGCCTGTTGCATCCTGCACAACATTGCTCTCAGGCACAATGTCCCAGTCGAAATTAATGAGGATCTTGAGGAGGATCCTGTGTGCCCTCCTGTATGTGGCCATGGTGACACACGTGTGGGGATGGCAGCCAGGCAACATCTGATCGATGAGCTGTTCTCCTGTAAGTTCTGTGTATGTGGGGATGTGCATATGTGTCTCCATGTTTGTGGTGACCTGTGTGTTTCACGGCTCTACCATGACATATATATATGTCATTTGTGCTTTTGACTCCCCAGGATTGGCTGCCGATCCTGCCCGGTGCTGTGGTGCATGTGGGAACTGTGTGTACATCATTACGACCTGCAGGTGACTGGGGTGGGTAGACATACAGGTAAGTGTTCTATGGTGGCAGTACAGCATTACACATATCTGTGTTTCTCTCTCCACTGCACGTCTGTTGTTGTACACATGTTTGGTCTGCGGCTCCATCCCCCATATGTTCTGATTGACACACATGTAGCCATTGGCCTGTGCACATTTTGGGTGTTTACACACTGTACCTAGGGCATGTGTTACCGGGCTGTGTGTGTCTCCAGGCACAGGGTGTGGGGTAGGTGGATAGCACATACAGTCTTCCCTGCCATTGTGGCATTACACAGCATCAGTGTATCCTTGCATGCACTGTGATGCTTGTCTCCACTGGTCCCTGATTGTGCATGGACCTGCTGTATGCAACTTGCGGTATGCTCACCTTGTCTCACGGTGTATGTCTCTGTGTCTTTTGGGCATGTCTAGGTGACGGTACCTTCTGCTTCTCCCTGCCATTGTCTGGTGCAGGGATGTGTCTAGCCACCTGTCCGGTGGTGTTCACCCATCTCTCTGTGACCTTCTGCTTTTGCCCTTCTGTACATTGTGCGCATGTGTCATGTATTGTTCCCTGACATGTCTCATGTTTGCTGACAGGACACTACACATCAAAGTTTGGGTTACACGCAACTCACCATTCCTTGGACCTGCGCCACTGATGGCTGACCATGATGACGTGGTGATGGATGCAGTTCAGTGACATCTGCAGCCTCTACTGTGGCCCCTTGTGCCCTTTGCCTGGCTCCGACAGTCCCCATCAGACACCTTCTGTACAATTAAGGTAGGTTGCACCTAAGATCTTATGTGACTAACATCCACATGCAGATGTTTCATTTGGGCTGTTTGTATCATCATGCCTTTCTGTGGGATCTCTGTGCACCACCACTGCTGGACATGCTGTGGACCTCTGGGATGCCTGTGTGACATGGGCATTGCCATGACCATGTTGAGATGGTAACCTGGTCTGTAGTGCCATCTCCTGCTGTGGTCAACATGCACTGTGCTGTGTATTGTGGCCATGTCATGGTTTAATATCTGGGCATTCATTATGCACATAATGTGCTGTCACTGTCTGCATTGTGACATGATGGTGGATGTGGCATACCTTTACCTTTTCCCTACTCCTTTAAACACAGGGTGCAGCCAAACACACGGCACATATACTATGCTGCATCTGGAGTCCCCATCGCCCAGATTTGGTTGGTCAGGACACCTCCATGCAACGGTCCCTGGGTGATGGTGCCAGTGGGAGATGGACCTATGTGAGTCAGACACATGCCTATGTTGGACATCATTGTTGGCCTACTACTTTGGACATCACCGGGGGGGAATGACACACCATTGCTGCCATGCTCTGTCTGGGTGTTGCGTGGATTGCAGCAGAGAAACATCACCTTTGCATTGTTGTGGAACATTGAGACGTCACTTGTGACCTTGCATGGCCATGTAATCTGGCATGGTCATAGGCAGACTTGTAGGGTCACAGGTGGCATTTGCACTGTGGACACTTGTCCGTACATCTACAGAAGGAACTCACATGCACACTCTATGTTGTACATCCATCTGACATTGTGTAGCTGTGTGTGGGCAATGTGTGGGACTTGCATCACAAGCATTGCACCAATATTTGGCTACACAGGTACATGCAGCCACGTATGTGGCACAGGGGGTACATTCTGTAGGTCCTGCTTATTTGTGTGGCTAACATCCACTTGTACTTGACACACTATTTTCCTGCAGAACACTGTGGTGCATGCCACCATCTCTGATTGCTGTTTGACCGCCGCGGGGGGTGTTACAGTGGATATGGGGCAGCATTCTGTGGTGTTTAAACGTACATGGTGCATGCGCATGTGCCGGACTCATCTCTTACACTGGTTCACGTTGACGGGGTGGGGTTTGTGCCGGTACATGCACCATTGTGGGCATCTCTTTGTAGCTCTACGTACATGTTATTGTGTGTGTTTACTGGACAGATGTGGCAATGTACATTGATTTGCTGGCTAATGTTTGCATGTGTGCACAGTCCTCTTTCTGACATGACATTGCTCCACTCACATTGCGCCAGTACCTTTGCACTGTGGCGGCAGGTGTGTCCATTTCCAGACTCCATTTGTGCCGTCCCTGTACATTGCCATATTGTGACTGCTCCTGTTTCCACGGCACCCATTGCGGTGTAACTTCCACATAGTGCTACCTCTGTATGCTAGTGGGAACCCATCTTCTTTGCTGTTTGCCCACATGTGACTCTCGTCCTGATACTGTGTCCTCATGTTGCATTGTGTCACTGTTGTTGATGCCATGTGTGCATTAAAGGTATTTTTTTTACAAACTACCTGATGTCTGGCCTTTCTCAGCACATCACATGCTGTTCTAGGGACATCTACACTGCTGTATGACCCACTGACACCCACACATCAGGTCTACACATCTGATGGGTGCTGCTGGGCCTTTGGGACATGACATCATTGGCATGTTTGTGCATTTGCCTGTGCATTGCGTATGCACTTCACTGTGTGGCTACATCACATTACCTCTCTGTATCTTCCCTTCAGACCTTCTTGCCTTGTGTGTGTGTTGTCAGCCTGGTGTGCCTGCATGATACATGCCACCTGTCAGCTGTGTGTTCTGGTACTGTGGCCGTGATGGTGCAGACATGTACTTCT
Organism: Ichthyophis bannanicus; assembly: GCA_033557465.1. Taxonomy (NCBI): domain Eukaryota; kingdom Metazoa; phylum Chordata; class Amphibia; order Gymnophiona; family Ichthyophiidae; genus Ichthyophis; species Ichthyophis bannanicus. The sequence continues at coordinate 1,376,531,583 of CM066033.1, forward strand.
ACCACTATGGAGCATTTGCATAGTGCTACATGGTGAATGTGGCACAGTGCCGACAGGTGGGTGACATGTTCTGCGCATCAGTGATTACTATCTAGTCAGCATGAACACAGATGGGGTGGGAGGGATACCGCTAGGGACAGTGGGGGTGTGTCTGGGGGATCATGCTTCTATGGCTGCAGCGAGGACATGTGGTTTCATCCTGTGGGGGGTTGGAGACGGTGCCTGCTGTACAGACAGCGGAGGTTTGCTCACAGCGTACGTGGCATCACAGAGAAAGGGGCAGAGTGCGGGGCTGCCAGTAGGGGTGTACTGCACAGGTGGTGGGTGTCTGTTTGGGCCAAATGTTTTCAGGGGGTTTTGTATGGGAAGATGGGAGACGGGGGGTGGTGGGTAGCCACAGAGTCTCTGCATCTTGGCCTCAGCGGGGGGGGGGGGTTGACATGGGTATGGTAAAGGTTAGGGAGGGTGGTGTGGCCATGACTGGCCTGGCGCATGGTTGGATGCAGGAGGTAGACTACTGAGATACTGATGGGATGCGATTGGGCAGTGCATGGCCATATTGGTGGTGTGTTCAGGGTGGATGGGGCGGGTATCACTGCTTGTAGGGGAAGGGGGCAGGTGTTAGCTATCAGATGGCTGTGTGTCGTGGACGGGGATGAAGGGTCAGGGTTGGGCCCAGATTGTGGCCTGGGGACACTAGGTGAGGTACAGAGTTATCCACAGACACCAACAACAATGGGGGGGGGGCATGGAGGTGTTACGATGATGGATGGGAGGTACGGTCGTGGCCATGTTCACTTTAAAGCCATGGTGAGACATCCAGGCAGTGATGTCATCACGACAGGCGTGGATCATGGTTTGGTTAGCTGGGGAGGGTTCAGGTGTGCATAGGTGGCTCTGTGAGCCATCAGTATGTAGCTGGTACAGCCAGCCATGGGTGCTGATGGCCACACTTGGGGACTGTGTATGGAGGGGGTAGGGGGTATCCACGCCAGATCCTTGGGGTACACCTTCCGGGTGTGGGATTGTGGGGGAGGGGGTCGGTGTACAGGTATTTTTACTGCGTACTGTGTATGGGTGTAGTTACAGCACAAGGTTTTATTTCACTACTTTCATTACTACCACACCTACTGCACCTGCACAGTGAGAAACATGGCCTGTTGGTTAGGACATGGTACCTCAGACCAGGGGGCCGTGGGTTCACATTCCACCTCAGGACAGTAATGTTGGGACTGGGGTTTCTAGTCTTTTTGCCATTCCTTGTGGTCTTGGGCACGCCATGTGGCCCTCCATTGGCCATTGCTTCATTTGATGGGTAGGCGGGATAGACAACTGGTTACTTACAGAGATAACTCAGTACTTATGTCTGTCACTGCCCCTTGTACACAGTGCTGCACAGACATGTCGAGCAGACACCCTACTCACCACAGATTGCATTCTAGTTGTGATAAGTGAAGGAATGTGGGAGCAGGGGTAGGGGAGGCAACGGTGGAGGGGGGTCAGGGTAGTTAGAGTCCACAGGCAGCAGCGGGAAGGTGGGCCCTCAGCATGGATTGGATGTGTGTTTGCGGGGGGGGGGGAGGGGGGGCCTGGCACACAGACCCAGTGGGTTTATCCGAGGCAGAGGGTGCATCAGGGTGAGGGACACGACGCCTGCTGTGCTCCAGTGTGTGCCTTTTGTGGTAACTTGTTTGCATTGTGCTTGTGGGGGTTCTTTGGGATAGTTGTCACAGACACCCATTGGCAGTCCAAAGGTTGCTGGCTTGATTCCCACATGTTCTTTTCCTTTTCCTTTCCTGTGTTCTGCTAACCTGCCCATGCGATGGCTGCAGCCTTGTCACCTCTCCACACACCCCTCCATCTCTGCGATGTGCGCTACATTGTGCCCTCTCTGCAGCCTATCTGTCGCATATTGTGTGTTACATATGGCTATTTCTTTGTAGTGTCCATGTGGCCAGTCTGCTTGGTGGATTGGCACTGCTGTTGTTGGCTGGTCTGTGCCACATCACGGTGCAGGTTGGATTCACACATGCTCTTTTTTTATTACACTGTGCTGGTCCACGGGCTGTCCACTTAGCTGTCCCTTCAGCCGGCCCCTGACACCCTTCGTCTATCGCTCCCATGCTCTTTTACATGCTGTGTACACTGCATTAAATCTCATGGTGTGTGTGCATGTGTTTCTATGTGGCTCACGTTCCACTTACAGACTGTGATATGAGCTGTGGACGCCTGTTGTACATGTGTGTTGCATCATGGTGACTGTCTGGGTTGGCCTCTCCTGGCACACAGCAGGCATTTTGTGTGGTGCCCTGCAGTGTTCTTTTATTTATTTATTTATTTACATTCTCTTATATACCGCGCTATTCTGCATCAGTGCGGTTTACATTGAACAACTGAAATTACATTGAACAGGACATTATAACTTGGAGATAACTATTTTACAGGGAATATGGGCTATGGAGGGTTAAGTGCCTTGCCGAAGACCACAAGGAGCACCTGTGGGACTAGAAACCCCAGTCCTTCCGGCCCAAGGTTGCTGTCCTCTAGTGGGATTTGAACCCCCGACCTTCTGGCCTGAAGTACCTTGCCCCAACCACTAGGCCACTCCTTGTATGCAGCCATTGCTATGGACCTCACAGTGGTGGTGTGGCCTATTGGTTTGTGCAGTGCTTTTTCAGCCCAGTGGTCATGGGTTCACTCCCTCTTTTTTCTCCTTCTTTTATGCTTTCCTACACCGGTACCTGTCATCCCTGTAACAGTCATATCTCTGCTGATATGTGCTGCCAGCACATATTACCCTCATCACAGTTGCCAACCATCCTTCTGTCCGTCTATCTGCATCTGTCAGCTGTGTAGAGTCCTGTCTGCCTGTGCAGGCTGCCACCCCATGTCCTGTACTGCTACCCTTTCCTGCATTGCCCCTCTTCATGTTTGCCTCACCTGTGCCTGATCTGCATGGCAACACCACTCCTCTGTCCACCCATCATTGTAACTATCCTACCACCTCCGCCCCCACTGGGGGACACGTATTCCCATCGTCTGCCACTAACTGTCTTTCCAGTACTATACATTGCCAATAGCCTGTGCTGTGGTACAGCTTCCCCCACCATGTTTGTCATCAGTACTGGAAGCCACATGGGATGCCCGCAGATATGGCAGGTCCAGCGGCTCCCAGCTCTCCCTCCTTCATTCACCTGTTCATTGCCTTTCCTGAGTGCTCTATCTAGTTTTAGGGCTACATCTGTCTCTGTTCCACACAGATCATGCATGTCATCCTGAGGCACCTTGCAGCCCCTAGGGCACACTAACCTAGGGCACCATAACCTTGTTAGGCCACCTTGACCTATGGTTCCATAGCCCAGGGTGTCTTCTGCGGTGCCTTGTCCAGGGGTGCCTAATAAGGCGCTTAGCCTAAGAGGCCCTATAGGGCCCCCTACAAGGCACTTTACAAGGCACCTTATAGGGCACCTTATAAGACACTTTACTAGGCACCTTACTGGGCACCTTATAAGACATTTTACTGGGCACTTTACTAAGCCCCTTATAAGGCATCTTAGAAGGCATTTTACTGGGCACCTTATAAGGCACCTTATAAGGCACCTTACAAGGCACCTTACTAGGCACCTTACTGGGCCCCTTATAAGGCACCTTACTAGGCACCATACAAGGCACCTTACTAGGCACCTTATAAGGCGCTTTGTAATGTTCCTTGTAAGGTGCCTTGCAAGGCGCCTTATAACGCTCGTTAGTCTAAGGCACCTTGTAACGCTCGTTAGTTGCTACAGATTACTGTAACGATGCAACACCCATGCCTTTATATGGGCATCTCTACCTCTAGCACGGAACCTAACGCGAATGACATTACCGCAGTTTAGTAAACATACCCATTGCGTCATGTGGCTTTGTGCTTCATAGTCCCCATTCTGTGGAACAAGTGAGTAGAATCACCACTGCAGAAATTCAAAATACTTTTCAAGACCCACCTGCTTATCGTGGCCTTTTAGGGGATGTCGTGATGGGGTGGGGTGGGGTGGGGTGGTAAGTAGATTGACAATGAAAGCAAAAACAATCTACTTTTATTTGATTCTTTTCTTTCTTGTTTTAACTGTAGTTCCATTTCTTTTACTTCTTCTTTTTTTTAGAATTGTGGACAGCTCTGGTACCATATAGAGTGATATTGAACGCTTTCAATAAACAGGGTCCCATATTGGAAAGGCATTTACAAGGGTTGCAGACCTGTAAACTGCATAAATGCCACTGAAAGGGATATTTAATAGCACTAATGCCACTGAATATCCCCCAACAAACGGGTGTTCTGGGGCATGTCGTTGACAGCGACAGTCACTGACCAGGTAGTAGCGATATTGCACCACTACCTGCTTAGCAACCTGTGGGTAAAACTAGGCATAACAAAAGCTGGCCTAGTTTTACCTGTGGGAGCTAACCAGATAGCGGTGCAATATTGCTGCTGCCCGGTCAGCTTCTGTGGTGTTGGAGGCTGTGTGGTGACTCTGGATATTCAATACCAGGTCCACACATGACCCCAGCATTGAGTATCCAGGGTTAAAGGTCGGTGGTGATGACTAAGCTCCCTAGTGGCCCATAGCCATCCCAATGGAATATTAGGCCCTATAAGCATAAACATAATGCATGTTAGCAAATCTAGCTCTACATTTTTCCATACCAGTATAACTAAGGTAGTAGCACACAAAATAGCCAAAACAATCATGCTGTGTGGAGTGGAGGAGTGGCCTAGTGGTTGGGGCAAGGTACTTCAGGCCGGAAGGTTGGGGGTTCAAATCCCACTAGAGGGCAGCAACCTTGGGCTGGAAGGACTGGGGTTTCTAGTCCCACAGGTGCTCCTTGTGGTCTTGGGCAAGCCACTTAACCCTCCATAGCCCATGTTCCCTGTAAAATAGTTATCTCCAAGTTATAATGCCCTGTTCAATGTAATTTCAGTTTGTTCAATGTAAACTGCACTGATGCAGAATAGCACAGTATGTAAGAGAATGTAAATAAAAATAAGAAATAATTTCAAAGCAGATTCAAGGACATTTTGGGGGGATACACAGCAGATTTGCACTGACCCAATGGCAATTTTTCTAGTTTGATCTATCAATAAGATAGCTTCGTGAACCTTTTTTAAAGAGACTTTCAACATCTTGTTCCAAATCCTTAATTTTAAAACATGTTAAATCTGCACTGGTCATTTTAAAAGGGCATTATTTATCATCCCTGATTGTCTTGTTCAACTTTCTCCTCTGCCTCAGATCCTTCCTCCTTCCCTTTCTGCTCAGACTTTGGGTGACTACTTCCATGAAAAGGTTCTCCACCCGCTCACCTCCACCTCCCCTTCCCCTGCTTAATTCTCACATCCTTCCTTTAACTCCCTGCCGCCCTTTCTTCCTTTTCAAAAATTATTGAGGAGGAAACTGCACAATTTCTCTCTTCCTCCAAATTTACTACCTGCTCCTCTGATTCCCACCCAGCTATTAAGCTTTGTCTCTCCCGCTGTCACCTCTTCCATCTGTCATTTCCTCAATGCATTGCTTTCCACTTCAACTGTTCCTGCTGCCTTCAGACATACTGAGACTACACTGCTCCTCAAAAAAGCTTCACTGCACCCTACCTGCCTTTACAATTATTGGCCTATCTACCTCCTCCCTTTCACATCTAAACTAACTGAAGGTGAGGTTAATTGCCACTGTCTTGACTTTCTGCCCTCTCAAGCCATTGTGGATCCACTCCAATCTGACCTATCTCCTCTATGTTCTACAGAAACATTCCTTGCTAATACCTCTGTGGAATAAATGCACAGGAGGAGAGCCTCTTTTGATAGAAAGCAAGCTCTGCTATGAGGGGATAGGGGATGAGGGTGAAAGGGGATAGATTCAGGAGTGATATGTGGAAATATTTCTTTATGGAAAGAGTGGTGGATCCATCGAATAGTCTCCCAGTGGAGGTGGTAGAGATGAGGACAGTATCTGAATTCAAAGAAGCATGGGACAAACACAGAGGATCTCTAAAGGAAAAAAGGGGAAATGTTGTAGTGGTTGATATGGAAGGACAGATTAGATAAGAACATAAGATATGCCATACTGGGTCAGACCAAGGTTCATCAAGCCCAGTATCCTGTTTCCAACAGTGGCCAATCTAGGTCATACGTACCTAGCAGTTTCCCCAAAAGACACAGGTTCTGCAATGCTTGTACTAGGTCAAGCATTGATATCCTGGGTCCCTTCTTAATAATTGTTTATGAACCTTTCCTCCAGGAACTTGTCCAAACCTTTTTTAAACCCAGCTACACTAACAGCCTTTACTACATCCTCCGGTAACAAATTCCAGAGTTTGATTACACGTTGAGTGAAAAAATATTTTCTTTTATTAGTCTTAAATAGTTTACCCTGTAGCTTCATTGCATGTCCCCTAGTCTTTCTATATTCTGATAACATAAACAATCAATCTAGGTTTACCCGTTCCACTCTGTTCATTAATTTATAGACTTCTATCATATCTCCCCTTAGCCGTCTCTTTTCCAGTTTAAAGAGCCCTAACCTTTTTAGCCTTTCTTCATAGGAGTATCAATAGGCCATTTGGTCGTTTTCTGTCATCATGTTTCTGTGTTTCTAATGTCTTCAGTGACCAGATCTAAGGGCTTTTACTCAATCTTCATTCTTTTTGACCTATCTACTACTTTTGACATTGTTAAACACCGCCTTCCCCTTGATAACCAATTCTTGCTGAGATTTCAAAGTTCTGTTCTGTCTTGGTTTTCTTCTCATCTCTCCCATTACATCTTCAGTGTATGATCTGATGGTTTCTCCTCTACTGCTATCCCATTTTCAGTTGGTGTACCTCTGCTCTCTCTCTTGGGACCTCTTCTTAATTTTATAGTTGGACCCTTGGTGCCCTGATCTCCCATATTTTTCAGTACCATCTTTACGTTGATGACTCTCAGATTTACCTCTCTCCACCAGAAATCTCTCCAAGAATCCAGTCCCAAATCTTTGCTTGTCTGATGTTGCTGTTCCACTGCCATCTGAAACTGAACACAGCCAAGAAATACCTTCTTATCTTGACCCCTAAAACTTACCACCTCGCCCCTTCCTCATTTCTCTATTTCTCTGGATAACACTGTCATCTTCCCTGGTTCTTCAGCTGACATCCTTAGGTCACCTTTGTCTCCTCTATTTTTTTTTCTGCACAGATAGCTAAAACCTGCTGTTCTTCTATAACATCAGCAAAATCTGTCTCTACCTTTCTGATGGTATTACCTATCTACTCTCTTGTTATCTCCTGCTTAGACTATTGCAACTTTTGTCTCACTGGTCTTCCATTGAACTCCCTCTCCCCCCTTTCAATCCATTCAAACCTCAGTTGCACGGCTAATCTTCCGCCAATGATGCTACACTCACATAACTTCTCTTCTCAAGTCACTTCATCGGCTCCCTATCTATTTCCACATACAGTACAGTTAAAATTTCTCTTACTGACCTACAAGTGCATTCACTCTACAGTTCCACATTTCCTCTCTCTCTCTAATCTCTCCCTACACCCCCTCCTCGGGAACTCCACTCATCAGGCAAATCGCTTTTGTCCATTCCCGTCTCTTCTACTGCCAGATCCAGACTCCATTCTTTCTACCTTGCTGTACCGTATGCCTGGACTGTCTCTTACGTGTATGTGCATACAGCTGCATACGCCTATTAGCACTATACAAATGATTAAGTAGTAGTACCATTTATTTATTTATTTATTTAACAGGTTTTTTTTTTAAAGCGCTTTCTCATTATTTATTTAGTAAGGTTTATATACCACTTTTCTACAAGTCAAAGCAATATCCCAAATAGGAGCAAAAGTTGAATTTTTCCAGATTAACATACAGTACAAAAATATTTAAAAAAGGAGAAAAAGGATCTCAGACTAAATCGAGTGTTAGCATGTATCAATAATTCTAAAAAAAACCCTCCTTTAGAATTTATTTAAATTATATTTTCAATTTTCAAATTTAGTTTTCAAATTTTTTAACTTTAGAGATATTATAAATAATTCTGTTTTAGCTTGGACGATACTATAAATAATTCAATATACAGGTGTGTCTTTGTGTCCTGCACAGCATCTGCTAAAACCTCAAGAAATGATCCTTCATACAAACGCTAGCATAAGAATTACACAAGCAGAATAAAATATTATACTACACTTATCTGCTTATTGTTAAAATATCCCCAACGCCACTCATGATGGCATTCCAGGCGTTTTGCCAGTGCTTCTTCAGGGGGCTAATAATGTTCATCACAGACAACTATGCTGTGAAGGATAGAAGGCATTCTGATTATTAAAAGCCCTTCCAAAAACCTTCCCTTAATCCTATAAATACCATAACAAGAGAGTACAATCATTCATTTTCACTACACCCACTGGAGTCATTGGGGATCTTTATATAAAAAACATCTTGAGTAAAGGGATGAGAACGGGTGCAGTGAAAAAAAAATGATTGGCCTCTCTTGTTATGGTATTTATAGGACTAAGGGAAAGTTTTTGGAAGAGTTTCTAATAAACATCATGTCTTTTATCCCTCTGTATGAACTCAGTCTCTCTAATTTACTGCTAATGCTCAGTGTAATCCTTGCATCATGCCAAAAAGAGCCTCCCTCTGGAGTTCATAAGATGTTACGTATATGGGTAATTTATCAAGGTGTGCTTGGAAATTCCTCTTAATTAATCCTATGGCACCAAACACGATAGGAAATAACTCAGTATCTTTCTGCTACATTTTCTGATCTCCAACTGGATTTCTTGGTACTTAAAGATTTTTTCCCTCTCAACGTGATTCACAGAGTAGTTGCTTGGAACAGAAAACCTCTGCTGTGATCAATGCCATTCCTAATATGCAATCTTGCATTGTATAGCTGTAATTTGGATTGGTCTTCCCAAAGCACATAAGTTTGCACTTGTCCACATTAAATTTCATCTGCCATTTGGATACCCAGTCTCCCAATTTTTCAAAGTCCTCTTGTAATTTTTCACAATCTTCTTGTGTTTTAATAACTTTGAATAATTTTGTGTTATCTGCAAATTTAATTGCCTCACTCATTATTTCCGTTTCCATGTCATTTATAAATATCTTAAAAAGCAATGAGTCCAGCACAGATTCTGGTGTACTCCACTATTCACCTTTCTCCATTGAAAGAAATTGTCCATTTATCCATATTCTTTGTTTTCTATCTTTTAACGAGTCATTTTTAATATTTTCATAAAATTGCAGCTTATAAGATACTCAGTGCCAAGCAGTCTCTGACTACCATTTGAAGGCCTTTCATTCATTCACTCTTACTTCACATTCTACCAACCTTCTTGATCTTCTCTGTCTCCTCTACTTCCAAAAAAATCAGTACTAAAGTATGGTGCCTCCAGACATCTCTTGTAGTATTAAACTGGCGATGTAAAATGCTTTGTGGCATGTTTAGTAATCAATATCTTCTTTCAAAATGTACTCAGCATTTTAGCAAGGCAAGATTTTTTTCGGATTTGAAAAGGAAATCATCACATTTTGAGACAATATGTAGACAGGTATTTAAATAAAGGAAAACAAGTTCAGGATGTCAACAAAAGCATTACAGTAATGCTGAAAATAGACTTCATCTTAACTTATACATCAATAACAAGGGGGAAGAAGAGTCAGGGATAAAAAAAAACATGCAAAATAGAAGAAAGTCAACCAAAAACTGCTGGAAGGCTATGAACACAAATGCTCACAGTCTCTGCAATAAAGTTCCTGACCTGGAAGCCCTGATGGCGGAAATGGACTTGGATATGTGGTCATTAAGGAAACATGGTTAAATGAGTCTCATGAATGGGATATCACCATATCTGGATATAATCTATTTAGGAGATATAGGGAGACAGATGAGGAGGAGGAGGAGGAGGAGGAGCTCCCTACGTATGTCAAAAAATGATATTAAAGCAGCTCAAATGCAGGGGACTTGAGGAAAAGAAGAATTGCTGTGGATCATTTTGGAAAGAGAAGATGGCACTACCTTCCACTCTGGTGTAATCTACAGATGGTAGAGGAGGGGGAAGTAATGATACTGAGTGACTTTAATATGCCAGATATGGATTGTAGTATCCTGTCGGCAAATCTGGAAAAAAGTAGAAAGATTGTGGATCCCCTACAAGAAGCTTTGCTCAGACAAATGGTGATGAAACCCACCAGGGAAAGGTCAATGCTGGATACCAATAAGAATGGCGTAGATGCCACATCATTCATGAAAGAAGATGTTTATGAACATCTTGCAAAAATAGAAAGTGGACAAAATGGGACTGGATCAAATACACCCCAGAATAGTGAGGGAGCTCAGAGAGGTTTAATAGATCCTTAGAAACAGAATGAGATTGGAGAAGGGGTGATGTGGTCCCTATTCACAGATATGGTAATAGAAAAGGGGTGGCAAACTACAGGCCTCTGTGGTTGGAAAAATAATGGAGACATTGCAGAAAGAAAGGATAGTGGTCTTTCTAGAATTCAATGGGTTGCAAGATCCAAGGCTAGATGGTTTTAACAATGGAAGATCATGCCAAATGAATCTGATTGATTTCTTTGACTATGGGGATCATTCTGAACAGCGTACAACCCCCTCTATGCTCTGTGAGCGTATTCTGCCACAATAGCTTCCTACATGCACAGGGCCTTTGTGTGGGGAGCTCCATATGGAAGGAGAAGGGGAAGGGGGCAGTGACAGGGCAGAGAGTGGGCGGAACAGGGGAGGACCACATAACCCGGATGTACAGGGCCTATTCAGGTAATGGCCCTGTACATCTGGCGCTTGCAAGATGGATGTGGGACATATTCCACTTTGAAGGTGAAATAATTCCCATGCAAGAGAGCAAATAGAATGCTAGGAATCATAAAGAAAGGAATGGAAAATAAAACAAAAGAAATTATAATGCCTCTATATCGTTCCATGGTGAGACCGCACCTTGAATATTGTGTGCAATTCTGGTCACCATATCTTAAAAAGGATATAGAGTTATTAGAAAAGGTTCAGAGAAGAGCCACCAAAATGGTAAAGGGGATGGAAGGATACTCCTATGAAGAAAGGCTAAAAAGGTTAGGGCTCTTTAACCTGGAAAAGAGACGGCTGAGGGGAGATATGATAGAAGTCTATAAATTAATGAACGGAGTGGAACGGGTAAACATAGATCGATTGTTTACGTTATCAGAATATAGAAAGACTAGGGAACATGCAATGAAGCTACAGGGTAAACTATTTAAGACTAATAAAAGAAAATATTTTTTCACTCAACGTGCAATCAAACTCTGGAATTTGTTACCGGAGGATGTAGTAAAGGCTGTTAGTGTAGCTGGGTTTAAAAAAGGTTTGGACAAGTTCCTGGAGGAAAGGTCCATAAACCATTATTAAGAAGGGACCCAGGATATCAATGCTTGACCCAGTACAAGCATTGCGGAACCTGTGTCTCTTGGGGAAACTGCTAAGTACGTATGACCTAGATTGGCCACTGTTGGAAACAGGATACTGGGCTTGATGGACCTTGGTCTGACCCAGTATAGTATATCTTATGTTCTTATGTTCTTATGGCAGAGATGAGGGCATGCAGACCCACAGAGTTATCAGGTCAGCCAAAGGTAAGACCCCACCACCCAATCCCAGTCCTGGCTGCCCCTGCCAAAGGCTGAGCAATGGGGAAAGAAGAGCGGGACCGGTATTGGGCTGACTGTGCTCCTGCTGGACATCCCGGTATCATGTCGATGGAACACCATGGCAACGGGACTCCACAGCACCGGTGCTCCAGCAGGAGCATAAGGAGGGCTAGATGGACAGATGATTGGACATCTCCTGTGGAAGAATCGGGGCACGTCTGGCCTATCTAAATGCCCGATTCTGCACCCGTGGGAACATCTAGCTCCCACGAGTGCAGAATAGACTACATGCTTGGGCCATATATTTGTTGGATGTCCGGATGGCCCAAACGTGTGCCAATCAGAATCGGCCTCCACATGAATAGAAAGTTAGATCATGGGCATGTAATTGATGTAATCTATTTAGATTTAAGCAAAGTCTTTGGGTCTTTTTTCTCATATAAGGGGTATGAATAAAGTGAGCAGCCTGGGGATGGGTCCCAAGGTCATAAACTGGATCAGGAATTAGTTGACAGAGAGTGATGGTAAATGGATTTCACTCAGAAGAAAGGAGGATGAGTAGTAGAGTGCCTCAGGGATCGGTCCTGTTGTGCTACTATTCAATGTCTTTGTGGGTGATATTGTCAAAAGGTTAAAAGGAAATGTTTGCCTTTTTGCAGATGGTATGAAAATTTGTACTAGAATAGACACCTCGGAGGAAGTAAACAATATGAGAAAAAAATCTATAAAAATTAGAAGAATGGTCTAATGCTTTGCAGTGAAGATTAAATGCAAATATGTGCAGAGTGAAGCACGTGGGATGCAGAATCTAAAGGAGCTGTATACCACAGGGAGCGAGAGGCTTGTGTGCACGAACCAGGATGATAGTGTCTCAGGATCTCACAATGGCAAAACAATGTGACAAGATGGTGGCCAAAGCCAGAAGAATTCTGGATTGCATACAGAGAGGCACAATCAGTAGAAGGAAGGACGTATTAATGTCCATGTACAAGTAGTTATGAGGCTTCATTTGGACTATTGTGTTCAGTTTTAGAGAGCATACCTCACAAAGGATATAAAAAGACTTGAAACGGTTCAGAGGAAGGTGACTAAAAAAATATGGGACCTGTGCCATAAGACATATGAGAAAGATTTGAAGATCTAAATATGTATATCCAAGAGGAAGGGGGGAGGGGGTATGCTACAAACATTTCCTATCTTTGAAAAAGGTTTGATTGTTCATTAATACCCTTTAAGTATTCAGAGGGCATGTAATGAGGTTGCAAGGAGGTAAACTTAAAATAAATGCCAAAAAATACTTTTTCACAGAAAGGGTGGTGGATATCTAGAATACCCTCGCTATGGAGGTGCTGGGGTGCAACATCAGTGACAGATTTCAAAAAAGGCATGACACAGGGAATCCTTATATGGCAACAAGATGGAATCAAAGCACTCACATAACTTCAAAAATAGAGGAAGGTAACCTCCACAGAATGGCAGGTACAACTCTGCAACTCTAGTCACCCTACTGGGAAGACGAGATAGACCATGCTGGTCTGTATCTGTCGCTAAATTGTTAAGGTATGTGAATGAAATATATTTATGTTTTGCAACATTCTTCTTATCCATAATATATGCTTAGTGCATAAAGCAGCTTTTACCTGGGTTCTTATGGCAGCATTTTTATCAGGTGGGTGGTTCTTTTGGGTTCTCCAGTACCTTGTTTCTGTTGTTTATCACATTATTAAAATTATCAATAGCGACATATTTTTTTTCTATTTTTTTCTATTTTTTCTTCTATTTTGATGGTTTTTGGCAGTTCCTGATAACTTTTTTATTACTTTCTATTCAATATTTTGCTGATGATTGTACAAAAATATAAATTTTATGTGATTTGTATGTATGGTTTTAATATGTATCACTGTATGTTTTATTTTTGTGGCAAAAAATATTGGGGGGGATATTCAGCAGTGGCAGCTGGCGCAATTACAGCGACTAGCCATTACTGCTGAAAATAACACTCAGATATTCAATGCCAAGGCCATATCTGACCACGGCGTTAAATATCCAGGTAAAGCGGAGAAGCGGGAAACTAACTGGGCAGCAGAGATATTCAACCACTGGCCGGTTAACTTCTGCAGCAAAAGTTAAGTTTATTTTATTTATTTACATTCTCTTATATACCGCGCTATTCTGCATCAGTGCGGTTTACATTGAACAAACTAAAATTACGTTGAACAGGGCATAATAACTTGGAGATAACTATTTTACAGGGAACATGGGCTATGGAGGGTTAAGTGGCTTGCCCAAGACCACAAGGAGCACCTGTGGGACTAGAAACCCCAGTCCTTCCGGCCCAAGGTTGCTGTCCTCTAGTGGGATTTGAACCCCCGACCTTCCGGCCTGAAGTACCTTGCCCCAACCACTAGGCCACTCCTCCACGCCAAGTTACTCACTTATTGCTGAGTGCCACCTTCACTCCACCCATGGAAGGCAATGAATATCCCTCCGTTCATTATGGGCTCGATTCTGATCCCGATGTCCATCTCCTTTGTGCGTCCTGGCTACAGTAACCTGTAGCAACTAACAAGCGTTACAAGGCGCCTTAGACTAACGAGTGTTATAAGGCGCCTTGTAAGGCACCTTACAAGGAACATTACAAAGCGAGATCAGAATTGTGAATAGGCCTGTAATTCAGGCCCGGCCTGCACGTACAGCCATAGCCTGGCTAACTCAGCCAGGGCTTTTAAATGGAGCCATGGCACCCTGTTGAAATGGCATCGCGGCTCCATTTAAAAGCCACAATGCCAGGAGCTGCTAAAAAGGTTATTTCCCTGCAGCCCGACCCCCGATCCAGCCTTCTAAAGCCAGGGTCAGGCTGTGGGATATTAACTTTGCCCCCCCCCCAGTCCATTCCACCCTCCCAAATCTGCCAAAAAGAAACATCCAGGGAAGTGGAATAACTTCCCCGGCCATTTCGCCACCACTGGACGCACAGGGCTGACATTAGAATTGGCTCTGTACGTCCAGGGCCGGTGACCGCCTACTGCCCAACCACTCTCCACCCCCGGGCTGCTTCTTCCCCGCCCCCGACAATCTTCCCCGCACACCTGGTGGGGAAGTTTGTCGGGGCATGCAGCTGGCACGAATAGCGGGGATGGACATCCATCCCCGCTATTTGTGTCTCAGAATAGCCCCCCTGTGAATATATATGCAGTGTATTTTCTTTTATATTTTTGGTATATATGTTTTCTGTTATTTATTTTTATGTGATATATGTAAGATACCTCTGACGCATGCAGATTGCACTGAAATACAACTGTGGTGGTTTTATAATTTACAAATAAACCGTTGAATCACATCCAAGAATAAATCCCTGTCTCTCCTCTTACTGTTGTTTTTTGCTGGTACAGTAGGAATGCTGTCAGCACTGGAGAAGGGAACAACCAGTACAATCCTCAACATAACTGCTTGCAGCCATTTAAAAGACTACAATTTCAGATGGGTCTGTCAGCCTATAGTAATTGCTCAAAACATAGACTTTTAAACGTGTCTTGTACACCATGCTAGAAAATAGGAGACCGCAATTTTTCTTAAAATCAGAATCCCTGTTGCATGCTGTGCTGACGTCTGGGGGAACTATTCCGACAACCTGCCTATGCACTGTAGCTCTCTCCTTCTTTATTCCTTAGGCGGCATGTCTATTCCGGTCATCCTCACAATCCCATGGGAATCTGTGGCCTGTGTAAGAAACACTGGGGAAAAAGATATAGAGATGGTGGGAAAAGGAACAGAAAAGGGGAGAAAACAAGAGGGGAAGGTGAAAGGAGAAGGGGAATTAGGAGAGAAGGCAGAGAAGCAAAAAGATACAGGGGAAGAAATGAGAAGGAAGGAAGGAGGAAATTGAGTAAAAGGATGGAGAAGCAGGTCAAAGAGTAAAGTGAAAAGGAGTCATAGGGGGTCTTTTACTAAAGGGTGCTTGCTGCCATTGTATGTTCAGATGCATGCGGAAGGCACGCTAAGACACACGTTGACAGCTAGCGTGGGGCCATGGCACTTGGTGCGGGCTGATTCCCATGTTGATTGTGAAAGGTGCATTAGGCTGGTAAGAGATGGGTTAGAGGCAGAGAGTGGGTGTGATGAGCACTCCACAGTTTGCGTGGGATAAACGCCTCATACCCTTGCAATTAGCGCATATTCACCTAATACCACCTGAATAGATGGAGTTAAGAGTACCTGTGCTATTTGTATGCCACGTTAGGGCACAGAGCTGCACGTTAACTGCTGGGAACATGCTTTCCACACCCTCAACAGTCAACACGGTGGTGTTGTACCCAATACACCATGGTTTCAGAGCTAGTAAAAGACCCCCATAGAGCTAAAAGGAAGGGGAAAAGGAGAACACATGGAAAGGAAGAAGCAGTGAGACCATCCACCGATTCCTCGTTGTTTTCTTAATTTTCTATTCAGTCAACCATTTCCACTTCTTTTCCAGTGTCCTGAGAGAGAAGGAGTAACTGAATTGAGAAAAAGAATAGAAAACCTAGGTTAAGGGATACCATTATGTCCCTTTTAGCTTAAAAACTGGAAAACTATCACAAAGTATGGCATAGTAATATCATCTTAAGTAATCCAAAGGAGCAAATAATGGACAAGACTCATTTTATTTCTTTCCTTACTACTTGAAAAGGTACTATAAAGGATAACGTTTGTGTTCTCTAAAAAGTCATTTCTAACATCCACCCTTCCTCTGTAGGGCATGAATACCGTCCATAAGCTAGACCAAGAAGAGAGGAATAATATTGTGTGAGAGAAGTGATAAGACAGAAGAACATAAGAAGAGAAACTGAGCGAGACAGAGCAGGCGCAAAAGAGCAACCAAGAGAGTCAAAAAGACGAAGACGAAAAAGAGGTCATTACAGAATAGAAAGCTAGATCAAGCATTTATTTTTTTAACATTTCTTATATACTGCCTTTCATGATACCATGATGCCTTTCATGATACTGTTTCAACACAATAACCGACTGGCTTCTCAATCAGAACATGAGAATAAACTTCAAGAAAACCGAAGTACTCATAGCCACAAGAAACAAACAATTTTCTCTGCCAACCACCCTCATAGTAAGAGATGCAGAACTCCCAATCAAGGCCTCCATAAAGTACCTCGGTGTGATACTCGACCAAAAACTCAATCTTAAAGAGCACATAAAGAACACAGTAAGGTCAATTTACTACAAACTAAAAACACTGCGACTCCTGAAACCAATGATGGAGACAAAGGACTTCCGTACAGTCTTCCAAGCGATAGTCACACCGCATTTTGACTATGCGAATATCATCCTTCATGGCCTCCCCAAGAATACACTAAATCCACTTCAACTGGCGATGAACGCGGCAGCCCGCATCTTATCTGGAGCTTCTATAAGAGATCATATAACACCAATACTGATCGATCTGCACTGGCTTCCGATAAACTGCAGAATAACATACAAAACCCTCCTCATCACATTCAAGGCTATTAATAAATTATCTCCTGCATCGATCTCAAATCTCATCACCCTGACACCAAACAACAGACCCAGGAGACTAGTAGCAGAAAACACACTAGTTACTCCTAGTATCTCCACAAAATGGACACAACAAACTACTAACAGAGCTTTTGTGTCCTATGCCCCCAAGTGCTGGAACAATCTACCTCCAAACATCAGATCAATCAGGGATATCACCCAATTTAGAAAGTCCATCAAGCACTATTTATTCACTTTGCACTTCAGGCTACCATACACACAATAGAACCGGCTCTCGCCCACTCAGATAACTCCTACACATAACAGCAATCCAGAACAAAGGATCAAAATGTGAAAACACTGTATTCCTGTCAAATATCGAATCTTGATGTAACCTACTCAATGTATATAATTATGTATAATTATGTAGATAGTTATCCCCAGTTCACACCCAGTTTATCTTCCCTGTTATATGTAAACCTAGATCAGTCATGTATTGGCAGGTATATTGTTGTTCAATGTAAACCGCACTGATGATGAATAGTGCGGTATATAAAAAATGTTAAATAAATAAATAAAATAAAAAATACCAAGATGGTTTACATTGAACAAACTGAAATTACATTAAACAGGGCATTATAACTTGGAGATAACTATTTTACAGGGGACAGGGGTAATGAAGGGTTAAGTAGCTTGCCTAAGACCACAAGGAGCACCTGTGAGACTAGAAACCCCAGTCCTTCTGGCCCAAGGTTGCTGTCCTCTAGTGGGATTTGAACCCTGACCTTCTGGCCTGAGGTAATGCCTCAGCCACTAGGCCACTCCTCCCTCCATAGTCAAAGAGTTAGGAGATAAAGAAACAGAAGCTAAATTGTTAACAATCTAGGGCTCAAGATAATGGGACAAATTACCAAAAGATAAAAAATAATTTTGGTTTAGCATTTAAATGCAAATTTCATCCACGAGTGAGGCAAAGCTAAGAACAGCTGGGCCAGGCTAGTACATGGATGGGAGAATCCCTTCCCCCTTTTCCTCAAAAAAGATTGTGGAGCATGGCCTGCAAATAGGATGATGAATCCCTGCAGTACGTTTTGTAATGTGCTGGAATAGCATGCCGTTATTTTATATCAGCGGGACACCAGAGGGGACCCCAGAGTATTAAGCAGAGTTCTGAAAGAAAACAAACCCATGGCTATATTGGGAGTTTTAGATCCTGGGAGTCCCAAAATGGCAGGAATGAGCTCACAAAGGCAAGCAATCTCTGCCCCTAAGTGAAGACATTAGGTATTATACCTATAGCTAAATATGGACTTTGATGATGAAAGCCTCGCTCTTGGTGAGAACGGGAGTGCTGCGAGTGAGCTGGGGAAGTTTGGAAGCTGACCCCTGATTGCTCTTACTCTTTGTGATGGATTTGACTGCTTTAAAATGCCATTAACATCGGATATCCAGCACTGACATCATCATCTTTTGACACCAAGGGGGCCTGAAAAGGAGGGCAATTGAAGCCTTGCCCGTGTCCTTGCTTCACTCCTGGTGAGTGAGCTGAGGGAGTTTGGAAGTTGATCCCTGCCTGTTCTTTACCCTGAGCTATATTTGACTGCTTTAAACGGCATTAACATCTGCGATCCAGCACTTGCGACGCCAAGGGGGCCTGAAAAGGAGGGTTCTCAGGCGGGTCCCTCTGCCACGGGTCCCGGCAAAGAGTCATGGCTAAGAGTGTGCCCCTTGAAGGCCCCGAGGAGACCCTGAGGATTTGTTAGGTTGTGGGGCTCTTGGATTGTATTTTTAAGATTATTTTTTTTCTTTTTATGGCTGGTAATGTTTTAATATTCTCCTTTTGAATTATGTGGGTTACTTGATTTTGTTTATGTTGCTGTTTTGTTATTGGGTTGAGGATGGGGGGTTGGGGGGTTGGGCAGTTCTAAGCCTTTGGGTATCCTGGTTATCTCTGGATATGGTAGATATGGGTTGTGTAATGCCATTTATAAGTTTAAGGAGAGGGGCCTCTGCCAATACCTCTGCTATATCTTTACATCAGGAACTAAGCTTTGTTGTTATTAATATGTGCTCTGTCTGTAACAAACTTGATGTTATTTATGACTATCTTTCCAACAAAAGCCCTGATGTGGTTGGTATTACCGAGACGTGGTTATCGAATAGCGATTCAGTTTTGCTTAATCTCCTCTGTCCAGCTACGTATGATATTTTTCACAAGCCACAGGGTCAGGGGGCATGGGAAGATAATGATAATTCTGAGAAAGTAGTGTGCTTTTTCTAAAATCGTGTCTGTTTCATGCTCTGATATTGAGTTGGTGATTGCAGATAATGAGCGGCTAATGGTCGGTGTGGTTTATAGTCCTCCTTCTGGATGTTTTGTTCGTCTCTCCAACCTTGTGGTAGAATTGGTTTCTTTAGAGGTGGATTTGGCTAGGTAATTGTTGGTTGGTGATTTTAACTTACCTCTGCTTTATGAGGTTGCCACTGTATCCTCCTTGGATCCCTTGGTGGCAAATTTTGTGCAGGCTTTGGACCCATTAGGGTTTGTTCAAGTAGTACGACAGGCTACTCATGTTTCATAGAGCAGTGTTGGATTTAGTTTTTGTTCCCTCTGGTTTTGCTTATTGGCAAGTCACTGCTAGTTTGCATTGTCTGCCTGTTCCTTGATGAGATCATTTTCTTTTGACTTTTTTTCTTACCGATTGTGATTGGGTATGTCAGCTTAGCAGGTGGTGCTGCTTGATTTTGGTGTCATTTTGCACTGTTTGATGAGGACCAGTTTCTCCTTGGATTGTCGTCTTTTGTCTGGGGAGGGATACCTGATGTGGAGTGCTTGGTTGATGACTGGAATTCGGTAATGTCCGAGATTGTTTGCAGGCAATATGTTTCTTCTGTTGGGACCCAATGCCATATTGCATCTTGGCTTAATGAATCTGTTCACAATAAGAAGTGACTTTTATGACAGGCAGAGCGCTGTTGGTGTAAGCTCCATACCAACCTCTTGAAGACCACATATCTCCAGTTGTTAGCTGGTCAACAAATTTTTACAAAAGTCGTGTTACTGAAATAAAAATAGTCATTTCTTATCAATTTTTATATGCTGAACAGGAATATGACAGTGAAATTGCAAAGTTGGCTCTAGTTATTTTGTAATCTACAAGAATTAAATGTTTATATCACGAAATGCATGTCAATAGTAAATATAATAGGCCTTCGGTTAATACCTGTAAAAAACCAAGTCATAGACTACTTCTTAGATTTTTTCACCTGTCTCTTGTACAGCTGTTCGGGAGCTTCTCTGGGGAGTGTCCAGCAGTAGTTAGCCAGCATTGTAGTGGACCATTTTTCTTGGTATCTTTGCTCCATTGTTGCGATATCCTGGTGAAAACGTTCGCCCTGTTCATCACTAACCATACCACAGTTGTCAAAAAAGAAATTGAGATGGGAACCAAGGAAATGGATCTTTAGAGACATATTGTAGCCAAGTTTCTGATACTGCATCAGCATGTCTTCTACTAGTTCCTTGTAATTTTCTGCCCTAACATTCCCGAGAAAGTTTGTTGACATTAGGCGAAGAGCATTCCATGCTTGTTTCATATCACCCTGCAGCAAGTTGTTGAACCGGTCATCTTTGAAGAGCTCTCGAATCTGAAGACCCACAAAAACTCCCTCTTTAATCTTTGCTTCGCTGAGTCGAGGGAATTTTTCATGCAGGTATCGGAAAGCTGGCGAAGTGTGGTCCATGGCTTTCACAAAGTTTTTTATCAAACCTAGTTTGATGTGAAGGGGTGGTAGCAGGATTTTGTGAGCCTCAACCAGAGCTGGGTGCTGGATATTCTTCTCTCCAACTGTTACATTTTGTCTGCGATTCCATTCCTTCCACAACTAGTGCCAATCCCTTGCTCGGCTATCCCACTCACATAAGAAACACATGTATTTTATATATCCCTGCTGCAGTCCCATTAAAAGGGCAAACCTTCAAGTCACCACAGAGGTGCCAGCTGTACTTGTTATAGTTAATGGAAGTCAGTAGATGCTTTAAGTTATCGTATGTCTCTTTCATGTGGACGGCATGCGCTACTGGAATAGATGGAAGACGGTTTCCATTGTTCAAAAGCACAGCCTTCAGACTCAGTTTCGAAGAGTCTATAAATAGTCTCCAGTCTTGTGGGTCATGAGTGATTTTTAAGGCATTCATGAGGCTTTCAATATTGGAACAGAATACCAGATTACTTTCCTTTCCGACTCCGTCAGCAGCCGTCTAGCAGTAGTATTGCATTGCATCAGAAAATGATGCAATCAACTCTGGATGATGTGTGCATGCTGATATTATGCAATGTGATGCAATATTACATCATTCAAGGCTTATTTGGGATGTTGTTGATGTCCTACTGGATAAATTTACACCATGAAACGTCAAAAATGAACTACATGCAATATCTTCAAAATGAGAGCCAATAATTTTTTTTTAATGTTATATTCATGTTCAGCTCACCAAGATACTACAGATTAGGGACTTTTAAAATCAGTAACGATTTCAATGTTGACCAGTGTTATTATAGGGTCTTTGTGCTAGATTAAAAGGAGTATTATACCAGTTGTCTTATCCAATCTTTCAATCATCCACGAGAATTGTTTTCTGTAGTGCAGTCTTTTGTGCGCCTTCCTGAGGATGAGTCTGTTGTATCTCAGTCCTCATGTCTTTCTTAATCACTTCGTAGATGGGAGGGATATTTTGGTTTTGGCTTTATTGAAATGGATGTTTATGGATGTTGTTCACCTTGCAGTGACAGATGTATGGTCAGAGTTCAGATTGATCTCACAGGATGAAGTGGTGGATATTGTATCTGTATTATATTCGTCAGCTTGTCCTCATGACCCTTGCCCAGTATCTTGGGTGAAGGTGTTGCTTTTTATTTGCAGCAGTTGGTGAATGCCTCCTTGTCTTCTGGGACAATGCCATTCTGGCCTAAAGAGGGATTTTGTTTGGCCGCTTCTTAAAAACGGTAGCCTGGATGTGTCATTACTGGCATCTTATCGGCCTATTTCGAGCTATCCATTTTTAGCAAAACTTATTGAATGTGCGGTATTGCATCAATTACAGGACTTTGTTTAACAGAGACAGTTGTTAGATGAGCAGCAGCATGGTTTCCACCTGTGTTATGGTGTTGACACTTTGTTTTTGTCCTTGTTCAACCATCTATGGTGTAGTTTGGATTGTGTGGGTATAACTGTTATGATGATCTTTCTTGACATTTTGTCCTCTTGATTCTGTCAATCATGTTCTGCTGCTTCAGTGGCTGCAATCTGAGGGTATTGAAGGTCAGATACTGCATTATTTTTTTTCTGGTACAGGTTGGGGCTGATATATTTGCTTGGACTCTGCCCTTGTTATTTAACATCTATGATTCTCCCGTTTGTGCTTTGTTTAGAACTTTTGGTGTGTCATATCATGTACATATGCCAATGACTTTTTGCTTTACATGCCATTTAATGTTTTGCCCAGCTTTGCATCCTTGCCTTTCCTGGATTCTGTGCATGTAACTGCGCTGTGTTTTTCACAACATGGGCTGCGGATAATTATTATCAATTATAGGAAGACGGAGGTGGTGTTTGTATATCGTGATAAGTCTTTAGTTGCACCTTTTCAGGTGCTTTTGAATAGTTATCTGGTGGCAGTTCATGTTGTTGTTGTTGTTGTTAAGTGCCGTCGAGTCGGAGTCGACTCATGGCGACCCTCTGGATAGCTATTCTAAATTGTGTTCGGTCTTCAGTCAGGCGGCTCATTGTTGACAGACTGGTACCCGTAGCTGCTGTTATTGTATCGATCCATCTCATTGCTGGCCTTCCTCTTTTGCGTTGACCTTCTACCTTGCCAAGCATGATGTCTTTCTCTAATGATCTCTCTCTTCGCATGATGTGTCCAAAGTATGAAAGTCGAAGTCTTGTCATCTGAGCTTCTAAAGAAAGCTTAGGTTTGATCTCCTCTAGTACCGACTGGTTTGTTCTTCTGGCAGTCCATGGTATACACAGTATTTGCCGCCAGCACCATAATTCAAAGGCATCAATTTTCTTCCTGTCTGTCTTTTTCACTGTCCAGCTTTCACATCCATATGATGTTATTGAAAATACCATGGCTTGAACAAGTCGAATCTTTGTATGGAGAGAGACATCTCTGCTCTTGAGAATCTTATCTAGGTCTTTCATAGCCATTCTGCCAAGAGCAATGCGTCGTTTGATTTCTTGACTGCTTGTTGCTTCTTTATTGATAGTTGATCCAAGTAGGTTAAAGTTGTTCACAATTTCAATTTCTTTTCCTTCAACGATGAACCTGTTGATTATGCCAGTTGTCATGATCTTTGTCTTCTTTAAATTAAGGTGCAGGCCCATTTTGAGACTATGTTCTTTGATTGTGAGAAGCAAATGTTTCAGATCATCTTCACTTGCAGCCAGTAATGTAGTATCATCAGCATAGCGAAGGTTGTTGATGAGTCTTCCACCAATCTTCACACCTCTGTTGTTTTCATATAATCCTGCTTCTCTGATGATTTGTTCTGCATATAAATTAAACAGGTAGGGGGAAAGTATGCAGCCTTGTCTTACACCTTTGCTTATTTTAAACCATTCTGTTTGTCCTTGTTCCGTTCGAACTGTTGCTTCTTGATCAATGTACAAATTGCGCAAGAGAACAATCAGGTGTTCTGGTATACCCATGCTTCTTAATGTGGCCCAGAGTTTCTCATGGTTTACACAGTCAAAAGCCTTGCTATAGTCGATAAAGCAGAAATAGATATCCTTTTGGTATTCTTTAGTCTTTATAAGGATCCATCTCACATCCGCAATGATGTCTCTCGTTCCTCGCCCTTTCCTGAACCCTGCTTGCACTTCAGGTAGTTCTTGTTCCAGGTATGGTTGTAGTCTCTTTTGAATAATCTTCAGTAGAATCTTGCTGGCATGTGGGATCAGAGCGATTGTTTGATAATTTCCACAGTCAGTTGGATCACCTTTCTTTAGTATTGGTATAAACACAGATCTTTTCCAGTCAGTTGGCCATGATGTTGTCTTCTATATTTCTTGGCAGAGCCTTGTAAGTATGGTAACAGCTTTTCAGGTGCTTTTGAATAGTTATCTGGTGGCAGTTCATAGTGAGGTGGTATATTTGGGTGTGACCTTGGATTGCCATCTGAATGTGTGGGGCCTATGTCTCCAAACTTGTACGCCGTTTGTTCTTCCAGTTTTATTTGTTACGATGCCTTAGGCCATTACTCTCTGCTTCAGATCTTCATTCTGTTTTTCAAGCAGTGTTGTCACCCTTGTTTGTTTATGCAAATGTTGTTCTGGTTGGTATTCCATCTACAATGTTGTCTGCTTTACAAATGGCACAGAATGCTGCAGCAAGAGTGATTTTGGGTAAGTCTCAGTCTGATCACATCACCCCATGCTTGCGTTCTTTACATTGGTTGCCAATTCAGCAAAGGGTTGTATTTAAGATTCTTTGTTTCATGTTGAAAATTTGCCTGGGCTTTTCAGTGTCCTGTCTTGAAGGGTTACTGTGGTGGCATTTTTCTGTCCATCCAATTTGCTTAGGGTTCCGGGACTCACCTTTCTTGCCACTGTCGTTTGCTTGTAACTTGCATATTGCACAATTGCGTGCTTTTTTCTTTTTTTGCATCCTGTCTATGAAACCATCTACCTGATTCCTTGTGGAGCTGCATTGATGTGTTGTTGTTCCTTAAGAAATTGAAGACTTTTTTGTATTTCAGGCTTTTCAGTCTGTTCTCTCTTGATATATTTCTGTGTGTTTTGCTGTGTATCTGTTTCTGTTATGTTATTATATATGCTTTATGTTCCACTTTGAACTGTGTGACTAAGTGGTCTATAAATGGTTTTAAATAAATAAATAAGGAGGTCACGTGGTACGCATGAGCGGATGAGAGGTGCCTCTGCTTACTCCGGGGCTGCCCCGCTATTATTCAGCAATTTTGACCGTTTACCCCGATAAAAAACCTACAGGTTTTGCAGGAGAGTCTGTGTGGAGGTGCAAGCTGCGGAACCTGGCCAAACAATGCCTCTTCATGTGCGGCGGGAGCGCGAAAAAGCTAAAAAAAATGGCGCCTCTGCTTCGGGCGGGCCGGCGACGGGTGGGCCTGCAGTGAGCATGCTACAGCCGCATTCGCCAGGAGCTGAGAGTGTGGAATCCGGGTCGGAGGAGCTGGCGCGGGAAGTCGCGAAGCTCCTGGAGCCCAAGTTTGATTTGATCTTGACTAAGTTGGAAACAGTCGGAGAAACACTGATGGAGTTTGGCGTGGATGAGTTGGAGCACAGAGTGGCTGCCATGGAGGATGACGGCGGCAAGCAGATCCAGGAGATGGATCGACTGCGGAAAACGGTGGATAGTTTACTGGACAAAGTCGATGACTTAGAGAACCGCAGCAGGTGCAATAATTTAAGGATCGTGGGTGTCCCGGAGAGTAAAACGGACACTATGCTGCTGTCCCTGGTGGAGTCTTGGTTGCCGTGAGAGCTGGGCTTGGAGGGCCTGGTGGGTGAGCTATAAGTGGAACGTGTCTTCCGCCTGGGGCCTAAGACAGAGAATCGACAGAGACCTCGAGTGGTCCTTGCACGCATCTTAAACTTTCAGCATAAGTGGCAGATGTTACAGGCTTTTCGAAAAAAGAGAGATTTGATGCTGGACAATCAAACAGAGTCCTTCTGTTTCAGGATTATTCGGCCTTGGTTGCCGCCAAGCGCAAAGAGTTCTCCCCAGTGTGTGCCGCATTATTTCGTAAGAAGCTGCGCTTCACCTTGGCTTTTACGGCAACGCTCCGTGTGCAGTGGGAGGGCAAGAACCATGTGCTGACATCGGCCGCGGCGGTGCAGAAGTTTATTGAGGAACTGGATAAGGCAGAGCCGGTACACCATGTGGTGCCTTGCTGACAACCGTCTGTAGCTGCAGAGGGAGACAGCGGCCAAGGGGACTTGTATGACGGCGCAGAGAGCGGAGTGAGGGGAGGACATTGGGTGCTTCTGTCTTATTATCATACATTTTGCTGTTATACGTTGCCATGTGTTGATGTTAGCACTGTTGCTCTACTGGTGTTAGCGATTGCTAGTGCGTAGCTGCTGCTTTGCCCAGCGCTGTTGCGGTTTTAGGGAGCCATGCAGCCCGTAAAGAGGCCACACTTGGGGGTGCACTAGGGCCATACAAGGGCGTCTGCGGCTACTTGCAGCTACTTGTTGCTCGACAGCTCAGTCAAGTTATACTCAGATAAGTTTTCCCTTTATCCGTGCTGGGCGGGGGCAGCTGCACTACTATCTTTGTATATGTCTATGTTGGGGTTTTTGGGCCTATCTTTTCCTGGATGCTATGGGGGTTTGTGACAGTTGGGGGGGGGTGTGGCGGGGCTGCCCTGCAGCGCGCTGCGCTGTGACTCGATCCAGGCAGGGCAGGCCAGGGGTGTTATGAATGCTTATTTTAAGGGGGGGGGAGGAGGGCAGTGGGGTAGGGTACAGGGGGGGGATTGGGGAGGGGACGGGAGGTGGCTCTATTGGGGGTGGAGCTTGTGGGGGGGGAGTGTCTGAGGGGGATGCTTTTCACGGTAGGAGGTCTTGGCAGCGGCATCTTTTTATCATTGCGGAGAGGATTATCGGGCTGGGAGCTGAGGCTGGGCAGCTCTTAGCCAGAGGTTTAACATTTTGGACTTTGCTAGGAGTAGGGTGGAGAGGCTATGGCTGATGGGGTCGGAGTTGAAATTTATTTCGTGGAATGTGGGTGGTTTGGGCACGCCAGTTAAGCGAACCAAGGTGCTGCAGGCGTTAAGGAGGCAAAGGGCCCAGGTGGCGTTTTTACAAGAGACGCACCTTAGTGAACGGGAGCATGCTAAACTTAAGAGATCTTGGGTAGGGCAGGTGCACTCGGCGGCAGAGGGGGGCAGGCGGAAAAAGGGAGTGGCAATTCTGTTTAATAAGCGTCTGAAAGTGGATGTTGTGAGTGAGGAGAGTGATCCCTTGGGGAGGTATCGGTGGGTCCATGCTCAGATAAATGGGGAGGAAATGGTGCTAGGAAATGTGTATGCTCCAAATATATATAATCATATGTTTTTTCAGGCTCTTGTGTGAAAATTGGGGGGCTTACCTAAACTTCCGGTTATTCATGCTGGGGACTTTAATTGTCCACATGCTCCAGCCTTAGATAAATTGGTTGCCGCTCCCGAAGCGAAGGGCTGGGCTAGGAGGGGAGTGGGTTATGTGTGTCAGATGGGAGGATTGTTAGATGTCTGGCGAACTCTGCATGGGGGAGAGCGAGACTACACACATCTGTCTAGGGCGCATCACACCCGGTCTCAGATAGATTATATCTTGGTAACCCAGGCAGATTTTGGACGAGTCAGTAAAGCAGAGATTGACCCCATTGTGATCTCTGACCACGCGATGGTCAGCCTGGAGTGGAGGGGTAGGCATAAAGTGGGGGGTAGATGGTCTTTTCCCGGCAGTTTTGGAATAAGAAGGAGTTTCAGGATTATGTGAGGGAGAAGTGGAGGGTGTTTTTGGAGGAAAATGAGGGTAGTGTGCCTTCGGTGGCCACGCTATGGGAGGCAGGGAAAGCCGTGGTGCGGGGGCATATTATGGCCTATGTGGCGAAGGAGCAGAAGAGGGTAAATGATACGGTGGTGCGATTAGCGCGAGAGCTCCTAGAGAAGAAAAAGGAGTTGCTGCGGCGGCCAAATGTGGGCACAATGCAGGATTACCTAGAGGCCCAGAGGCGATTAAATAGCTGTTTGCATGAGAGAACGGTCTTTTCTATCCAATATTATCGGCATCAGCTCTTCCGGTTCGGGAACCGTTCCGGGACATTGCTGGCCCGTTTGGTCATGGATTCGAACGGCACTAATCTGGTGACAGTGATTCAGGATAGTACAGGGGTACAACGAACAGAGCCTAAAGAGATAGCGAGGGTGTTTGAGCGCTTTTACCGGACCCTTTATTCCCCAGAGCCTGAAGATCGAGAGTGGGAACGTAGGTTTCTTGATAGTGTGGCCCTTCGGCGGGTGACTCTGCAAGAGCGGGAGCTGCTCAATAACCCGATCTCTGGTGCAGAGATTCAGGCGGTTATTAAAGCGGGTAAGGGGCATAAGGCCCCGGGCCCCGATGGGTATGGCCCGGAGTTCTATAAAATCTTAGAGAGGCAGGTGGTCCCTACTCTGGCAGTGGTATATGCGGAGACTCTAGAGTCTGGGAGTTTCCCGAGGGACATGAGGATGGCGTCCATATCGCTGATCCACAAGCCGGGGAAGGATCCACTGGATCCGGCCTCGTACAGGCCGATTTCGCTTATTAACTTTGACCTGAAAATCTTAGCATCGATCTTGGCAGAGCGGGCGCAAGCTATTTTGATGCGGATCATAGGGCAGTACCAGGCGGGTTTTGTGCGGGGGCGAGTGGCTGCGAGAAATATTGCTACCGTCTTACTGGGCATAGAGCGCTGTCTGCAGCGGGAGGAGCCTCTGGTGCTGGCTAGTCTCGACGCAGAGAAAGCGTTCGACCGTGTCTCTTGGGCATACATGTTCGAAGTTCTACGCCGCTCTGGCTTCGAGGGTCCCTTTGTCGACTGGATGAGAGCGTTGTATGCTGACCCGCGAGCGTATATTACTATAGGGGTGGAAGCCTCAGAGGCGTTTACTTTACAGCGAGGCACCAGACAGGGCTGCCCTTTATCTCCTCTTCTCTTTATACTGCATTTAGAACCCTTGTTAGTCAAGTTAGTGCAGGACGCAGGGGTGTCTGGGCTGGACTGGCCGTCGGGCGGTATGAAAGTAAGTGCGTTTGCGGATGACATGCTGCTTTGCTTGACTAATCCGCAGCGCTCTCTGGCTAGGGCGCTACATATTATCGATCGGTTTGGTTCCTTTTCGGGCTTGAAAATTAATAGGGCAAAATCATTTGGCCTAGATGTGGGGGGACGCTGTCGGACAGCCTGGGAAGGCCCCTTCCCACTGAAGTAGGCGGAAGGACAGATCCGCTATTTGGGTATACAGATCCCTTCTGACCTGGACCAGTTATATCGGGTGAATATTGACCCATTGCTGGAGGGGACGGTAGGCCGGCTGCGGAAGTGGCAGGAGCTGCTGCTTTCACTGAGTGGGCGGATAGCACTTTTTAACATGGTGGAATTTCCCCGGTGGGCATATGTACTACGGCATGTTCCACTGTGGCTTGCGTGGCGGGAGATAGGGCGTCTGCGGAGCTAGCTGGTGCAATTTATATGGCAGGGGAAACGGGCCCGGATAGCATTGGCGGTTTTAATGCAACCTCGGTTACAGGGAGGAGCGGGATTGCTGTCGGTCCGGTGCTACAATATGGTATGTTCGACGAGAATCTTACGAGATATGGTGGAGGGAACGTCGGAGGTGATTCCCATACGCAATTTGGATGACATTGTAGCTCCGCAGCACCGGATGGCGACAGTGCAGGAGCCGCAGGGAGCTCTGCCCGCAGCGTGTCAGCGGCCCGGCTTTTGGAAGGCCTTGCGAGGGGCGTGGAAAGCCCTGTGTCGCCATCGGGGAGTACCGTGGCAGGGGTCAGACTGTCCCCCCCTCGCGGGTAATGTGGCCTTTCTTCCGGGCTTGGGGTCCCTGGTTGCTAAGCGGTGGGCAGATAGAGGCCTTCGTTATGTGGGCCAGTTGAGGATGGAGGGGAGGGGTGAGTTAGATTTGTTTCCTTCCTTACGAGAGCGGTACCATCTAGAACACCGGGATCAGTATTTTTACTTTCAGGCACGACACTACTGCTCACTTTAAAGAAATGTTACGAGCGGGTGTTAGACCTCGGTGGAATGCTGGCATTGTTTGGCACTCTGGACAGGAAGATATCATCTGGCTGGCTTGAGGCCGCCATTTGTCCGGACGGTGATAGTACCAGTCTACTGGGGTTGGCAGAGAAGTGGCGGAAGGATGGGGTGCACCAAGCTACCGAGGAGCGCCTACGGGGCACGTTTGGGGCCATCAACTCGGTGTGTGAATCAGTGCAATTGCGGGAAGTTCAGTACAAGTTTCTTTGGAGCATAATGTCTGGGCGGCCAAAGTGGGTCTGATGGTGACTGATGTGTGTAGTCTCTGCAAAGTGGGCAAGGGTAGCTTGGCTCATCGGTTTTGGTTCTGTACTCCTATACAGGGCTTCTGGTCCGGGATCGGGAGGTGCTTGGGGAACTGGTTAGGTGAGCAGTTGGAGCTGCCTCCGGAGTGGTGTCTCTTTGGCTCTTATGAAGGATGGCACTCCCTCGATGAGGGTACACGCATGCTCTGTGCAAAGGGCTTTGTGCTTGTAAAGCACTGCATTTTGCACCATTGGATGGAGGATAAGGCTCCCGCAGTGGGGAAGTGGAAGCGCGCCATGGTGGAGCTGATGGAGATGGAACAGCGCACGGCGCAGTTGGTGGGGGGGAGTGCCTGGGAGCGTTGGAGAAGTGTGTGGAGTCTTATGAATCTCTCTGAGGATAACGTGTGTGTGTGAGCTAGGGCAGGTGCTTAGACTTTCTGGAGCGGCTAGGGCTGGGGGGGTTGGGAGGTGCAGGTGGCAGGGGGAGGGGGGAATGAGGGAGGGGGGTGGGGAGAGGCGGGGAGGGTGGCCGGGGGGGGATACTGATGTTCTGTTTGTGCTTTGGATGCTATGTTCTGTCATGCTATGCTGTTGTACCTTTGAGATTACGAGTTTCTGTACGTTGTGGCATTGAGGTTCTGTTAGTTTGTACTTGAAGTGTGGTTTTATGTTTGGAAATAAATAAACATGATTTTTCCTAAATAAATAAATAAAAACATGTACTGTTTACAGAAAGAGTAGATTGTAGAGGACAGGCAAAAGAGAATTCAGACAGTTTTAGAAGGAAACCCCTTAGGTGAAAAATGCTTGAAATTTAGTTGCCAGATGCTAAAATAAGGTGGGAACTTAAATGCTGTTCTAGATTTGTTTAAGGAATCCAGAAACTGACAGTGTACTGAAGTAGTTCAAAAGGCTGATATGTTTCCTGTGTAATATGTTCTGACTAGAAGCCACAGTGAAGCATTTACCTGGTTCTCTAACAGACATCTTGTGCTGAGTAAAAATACATTATAAGGGGCATTTTAGAAAGGGCATCCAAGTACAATCTGGGACATCCAAGGCAAAACATGCAGGAAAATGCTGGGGACATCTATGTTTTGGCCTTATTTTAGAAATATAGACGCCCCTGCCATGGATACTCACACTGGTGTCCACATAGATATCCCCACTACAAACACTTGGGGCAGGGACATCTATTTCATGCTAATTTGCATAAGGGAACATCCATCAGCATGGTAAAACAAAAACACGAGCCCTCGTTCCTCATTAGTGTTCATTGTCAACATGGAAAATATAGGGGATATGGGTGTACTTCCTTCTCTACACCATCTGGATATTTGGCTAGCAAAATGAGATCTTTTAAGATATCTGTTTGTGACTGGAGCATATATCTTAAAAGATCTCATTGGACATGGCTCAGAACATGCAGGGTGTTTCTAAAATCAGATGAGGAAGTCCAGGTTCTTCAGAATGCCCCAGACATGCCTAATCTGCACCCCTATTCAAACTTGGACGTCTTGGGCTAGGGACATCTTTAAAATTGCTTTCTAAAATGGCTCTGGGGACGTCTCCATGCTTTACATAGAAATATAGAAAAATGACAGCAGAAAAAGGCCATATGGCCTATCCATACTGTTCTTCCATATCAACTACTATAGTCCCTTTTTCCTTTAGAGATCTTCTTATTTATTTATTTTATTTATTTACATTCTCTTATATACCGCGCTATTCTGCATCAGTGCGGTTTACATTGAACAAACTGAAATTACATTGAACAGTCCCATGTTAGTCCCATGAATTCAGATACTGTCCTTGTCTCTGTTACCTCCACCGAGAGACTATTCCACACATCTACTACTCTTTCTGTAAAGAAATATTTCTGCATATTACTCCTGAGTCTATCCCCTTTCACTTTCATCCTATGCCCCCTAATTGCAGAGCTTTATTTCAATCAAAAGAGGTTCTCCTCCTGTGCATTTATGCCACAGAGATATTTAAATGTTTCTATCATATCTCTTCTTTCCCCCCTTTCCTCCAAAGTATACGTATTGAGATCTTTAAGTCCGTCCCCATATGCCTTATGACAAAGTCCACTGGCCATTTTGGAAGCCATGCTCTGCACAGACTCCATCTTCTTTATGTCTTTTTGAAGGTGTGGTCTGTATGCCTATTTTCAGATGTCCGATGCATGAATAGGGCTTCTAGTGTAAAATAATACCCTACAGTATTAAGGAAAATGTATTCTAGTTTAAAGTGATGACAAAGAGCTGTGTGTGTGGGCTAGGTATGTTACTGACCAGGGCCCCAGGTAGAATAATCTCTTAATTAGAATAAAAAAGTCACAGCTCAGGACTGTACAAGGAAAAGTCATTAGAAACTAAGAAAAGCTGAGGAAAGAATCCTATCTTCGAAATGTCATTGCCTGTCTTAGAAAATGAACTTGGGAAATTTAACTGTAAGTTTATAGTAAAAGATAACTATGAATTTTCTATTTAAAGGTACAAGCTATAAGTTGGCTGTTAAAACCACAGCAGGAGACTGTAGTTGGGACCAGAGAGGTTCTAATAAGTGTTATGGTTTAAGTAAGGCGCTTGGGAATAAGTTGTACAAGAGACTATATAATTGGCTATATGCTAAGCATGGAATTAATTAGTAAGAAGTCACTGGAGAAACTTCCCATTTCTCAGGAACTGAATTAGGTGCCATACTCCCAAAGTTATGCTCCTAAGCCCTTTGAAAAACAACCGAATAGCACCAGGAACTTTACTCTACAATTTTACCCATTTGCTATAAATGAACGTGAAAACATTTGTGCTATTATTGCATAACATGTCAAAGGCATAACACAGTAAGTATAGGTCCTGCTTCACAGAATCATATTCATTTGTGCCTACAGCACATTTTTTAATGTTGTTGTTTTGTGCTGTCAAGTCAATGCAGACTCCTGACGACCCAGCCCCTGGGTTTTTGTGGCAAGGTGCAACTGGAAATAGATTGCCAGGCCTTTCTTCTTTTCGGTAAGTCTACAGCACTTGGTATTCCAAGGTGCTACCTTATCCAAGTACTAGCCCAACTGTGCTTAGCTTCTGAGATTAGATGATCAGGCCCATTTGAAATAATGTGGTTGGCAGCAATTAACATACAAGTAACCTCTGTTAACAGAATCTTGGGTTACTATACCTTTATGAAACAGGGTCATAGTATAGTAATAAAAATTCAGATGACATAATTTCCTTACAAAAAAATGCAAATGTCGCCATCAAAATATTTCACTATTACAAAACCTCCTGGGTCTTTATTCATACAAAATCCATCTTTAACAATTTTTTTTAACATTCTTAACAAATAATAGCAAAACTCAAGAATATGTTCAGGTAACAGGAAGAAGTAACTTCGCTCTATTCAAAAAGTGGAAGAAGCAATAAAATATCCATATATGTATTTATCAATATATAGAAACAGAGAAACATGATGGCCGAAAAAGGCCATATGGCCTGTCTAGTCTACCCTTCCCTTAATGTTCTATGTAATTCCATGTTCCATTGTTCTATGTAAACCATCTTGGCTACAAGATTAGGTGGTATAAAAACCACTTAAATAAATAACAAAATAAAAAATATCAAAAACTATAGTCCTTTTTTTCCTTTAGAGATCAATGTTTGTCCCATGCTTCTTGAATTCAGATACTGTTCTCATCTCTACTACCTCCACTGGGAGACTAATCCACACATCTACCATTCTTTCCATTGAAATATTTCCACATATTACTCCTGAGTCTATCCCCTTTCACTCTCATCCTATGCCCCCTCATTGCAGAGCTTACTTTCAATTGAAAGAGTCTCTTTGCCTGTGCATTTAGGCCATGAAGATATTTAAAGAGAAGAGCCACCAAAATGGTAAAGGGGATGGAAGGATACTCCCATGAAGAAAGGCTAAAAAGGTTAGGGCTCTTTAACCTGGAAAAGAGACGGCTGAGGGGAGATATGATAGAAGTCTATAAATTAATGAACGGAGTGGAACGGGTAAACGTAGATCGATTGTTTACCTTATCAGAATATAGAAAGACTAGGGGACATGCAATAAAGCTACAGGGTAAACTATTTAAGACTAATAAAAGAAAATATTCTTTCACTCAACGTGTAATCAAACTCTGGAATTTGTTACCGGAGGATGTAGTAAAGGCTGTTAGTCTAGCTGGGTTTAAAAAAGGTTTGGACAAGTTCCTGGAGGAAAGGTCCATAAACCATTATTAAGAAGTGACCGAAGATATCAATGCTTGACCCAGTACAAGCATTGTGGAACTTGTGTCTCTTGGGGAAACTGCTAGGTACATATGACCTAGATTGGCCACTGTTGGAAACAGAATACTGGGCTTGATGGACCTTGGTCTGACCCAGTATGGCATATCTTATGTTCTTATGTTCTTAAACATCTCTATCATATCTTCTCTATCCTGCCTTTCCTCTTAAGTATACATATGGAGATCTTTAAGTCTGTCGCCGTCTGGCTTTTTTCATGGACAGAAGTACTTCACCCCTATATTGTACCTCTCCCTTGGATTTTTGCAGGCCAAATGCAAGACCCTGTATTTTTTAGTGTTAAATCTCAGCTGCCAAATTCTCAGCCATTCTTCAAGCTTAGCTAGATCCCTCCTCGTGGTGATTCCAATAAGTAGTGATGATGATGGTAAATTAGTGGCCGACACATTTTAAGATGCCAGTAACTCCACTAATTGAGCTCCAGTAATGCCATTAAGGTTTAGTTTTAATCTATTCTTTAAAGAATATTGTTAAAAGGTCTCCCCTATTAGAGGCTTTTTTTAAAGGGTTCAATTTATTTTGAGTAGTGTAAGGAGATTTATGGTTCCCTTACTGGGTGATTTTTTGGAGATTTGTGCAAATCTATCTCATGCATATTCATTAAAGACATCCTGGAAATCTGGCTTGTTTGTGGCCTTCGAGGACCAAACTTTGACAAACCTGTGCTAGGACCACTGGATGGTCGGATTGGGTCAAGAGAGAAAATAAGGTGTCTCTAAATCTCAGAAGTTTAATAACTGCCATTTATATTTTAATATTATACTTCAGTCTTCTAATTTTTTGAATATTTAGTCATTCTTCTTACATTGCACTGGTTCTCAAACCAGTCCTTAGGACACACCCAGTCAGTTGTTTTTTTAAGATATCCATGATGAATATTCATGAGATAGATTTGCATGCACTTCTTCCATTGCATGTATTTATTTTATTTATTGATTTGAACAGTTTTTCTATACCACCCCTTCCAATGATCGGGGCAGTTTACATCAAACAAAGATCAGTTACAGAGAACGTTGCTGTAGACCTATCTCATGCATATTCAGGGAAGTTTCGCCAATTGTGTGAGTTTTGCTCATACCATGATGGTCATGAACCTCACTTCTAAGCCAGGGTATCAAATTTGCTGCTAATGCACAGAGTAGTACTTGTATCATGTCAAAAGGAGCCTCCCTCTAGAGTTCATAAGACGTTATGTGTATGGGTAATTTATCAAGATGTGCTTGGAAATTCCTCTTAATTAAGCCTGTGCCACCCAACATGATGGGAAATAACTCAGTTTCTTGCCAACACATTTTCTTGCTCTCCGACTGCATTTCTTGGTACTTGATGACTTTCTCTCTCTCAACACGATTCGCAGAGTAGTTGCTTGGAACTGACACCTCTATAATCACTGCCGTTCTGTCATCATATTTCTATGTTTCTATCAGAGGATCTCTAAAGGTTTTTCTGTTATCATATTTCTATGTTTCTATCAGAGGATCTCTAAAGGTAAAAAGGGGACTGTTGTAGTTGTTGATATGGAAGGACAGACTAGATAGGCCATGCGGTCTTTTTCTGTCATCATATTTCTATGTTTCTATCAGAGGATCTCTAAAGGTAAAAAGGGGACTGTTGTAGTTGTTGATATGGAAGGACAGACTAAATAGGTCATGTGGTCTTTATCTGTTGTCATATTTCTATGTTTCTATGTTCTGGTATTTTTCTCCTTTACCACTACATCCCGCTTCCTCACATTCAGCTTTCTTTTGGTTGGAATGGGAATATCCCAGGTGATCATAATCTCTTCATTCTCTGTCATTCTTTTAGAGTCATGGTCCCAGTGCTTTTCAGGCACAGTGATGTTGTAATGTTTGCAGAGTTTCCAATGGATAAGGCGCGCTACTTTATTATGCCTTTCGGTATAGAAATTGTCTGCTATCAGAACTTCACAACCAGCCTAACTTATGCATATTCATTGTTGATAACCTGAAAATCATACAGGCTGAATGTATCTTGAGTTGAGAACCACTGTTATATAGTGATGTATTTGAAAGGCTAGTGAATTCCAGAAGACCTTATAATGATGTCCTCAGAGTAGAGACACACACATATGTATAGCAGTCTTAGGACAATGAGTGCAACAATTAGAACACTACAGAATTTAGTAAACAGGATGGAAGGTTCACTTAGAGGTCAGATTGTGATAAATTAATTACTTCCAAAGAAGATTCTTTTAGCATCTCCGTCTATGCATCTGTACTCTGATCATGCCGCTGGGTATATGCCTAGGTTTATTAATACTTTAATTACTAGAACACCATTATCAGCGGCTATGAGACGAACCTCTGGAAAGCAAATTAAGCATAGCATGCACATATAAATTAGAGACTAAAAAGAAGAAATGAGTGTAATGTAGTGCTATTCTGAAATATCAAAAATAATCAATTATAAATGCATATTAAGAGAATGGAACGCCACTGGTATTTAATGTCTACTTTCTGCCTTTGCCACCAGATTGTCTATTTTTACACTTGGAGCTTTCTGGTACATGACCTTGTCTTTGCGTCTTAATCTCAGAATCTCTTATGGTTCCATGGAGAGAAGCTGAGTCTTAGCATTAGTGCTTCTGCTCGCCTGGAAGGCTCACAGTTAATTCCAGCTCTTACAGAAATGCAGGGTTCCTCTGTGCTCCATAGGCAGAGAGGGGCTTTTCCTATCCTTACTACTGGAGGCATTGGAAGGTCTAGCTACTGAAACCAAGAAATATTTCTTTCCAAAATGATTGGCCTTTCTATTTCAAAGTAATCAAAGCATCAAGGAGAAAACAAGTGGTGATGAATTCTTAAGATATCCAGGTTTAATTTCCCTTTCAGAAAAGTGAGCATATTTGAACATTTTATGGGCTGAGGATTCATCTCTGTTTGCAAATGATCGAGAATCAAAATATGTTATTATTGTGTGAGAGACTGCTCGTGAGTAATAGTTATTAGCATGAAAAGGGACATGTTCAAAGGCTTATTCGTGTATATTCATCTCTTATATGGATAAATATGGTTGCTTAACTCACTAAGCAGACTTTCCTGAATAGATTATAGCTTGGTATAACTATATCCCAGCCAGTGTTTTCTGTGTACTGTGTCTCCGTGACTGTCACTATATCCAAGTCAGTCTACTGCTACTACTAGTCATTTGTATAGAGCTACAAAGCACACTTAGCGCTGTACATTTAGATGTAAAACACATCCCCTGCTCATCAGAGCTTACAATCTAATCAAGACAAAAAAACATAGCAAAACTGGGAACTAGAGTATGGTAAGCTGCATATAAGTAGTGGACAAGGAAGTGAGGAGTCGCTTCCATTACAGCTTTGAAGTCTGGAACTTTATTTCACATACGGACACATATACAGAGTGGAAGAGTAGCTTAGTGGCTAACGCCATAGCCTACTACCTAGGTGATCTGGGTTTGATTCTCACTGGCATTTCTTGTGGCCTTGGGCAAGTCACTTCACCCTTTATTACCTTGGAAGAAAAGGCCTGGCAATCTACTTCTGGTCATACCTTGCCAAGAAAACCCAGGAGACAGCATTGCTCAGAAAACTCCAAGTTATCAAGAATCCCTGTTTAATGCACATTTCCCAAGATCACAAGGCGTGCTAGCAGGAATTGAACTCTATTCTAATGGCTCCCAAACCAGTGCTTTAACCATTAGGCTATTCCTCCACTACATACCCTAGGGCAGTGATGGCTAACCTTTTTGAGCCCGAGTGCCCAAACTGCCGCACAAAACCAAAGAATTTCCTCAAAGTGCCAGCACGTCAATTAAACCTTAACAACAAGATTTTAGTATCTAAAAACTCTTTATAAAGTTGCCTGAACTATGTAACATCATTTGTAAAGTTTGGAATCTTTGTATTGTCAGAGAATCAATTTGATTCACAATCCTTTGGTTTTCATTTCAATTTATTGGCAATTTATAATGTTGTAATGATTTCATTCAATTTAGAAACAGGAAGGCAATAATTAAACTGGGAACCCCAAAAGCCAAACTTGGAATGTACAACAACACTGTAGAAATAAAACTATAAATTAATTTCCTCTTGTACTAAACAAAGCACAGACACTAATGATGCACATTTCCCAGAGCTGACATATTCCAGTTAATAAATTCAAAATAAAGAGATATCTTTGTACCTTTTGTGCATTTTTTTCAGTTGCAATTGTTCCAGCCACTTTCTTCAGGTTTATTTGTGTCTTCTGCTATCTCTCCATCGTCTGCTGTCCATTTCTCCTTTCTTCTCTTCTAGTTTTTTTCCATTCTCTCTCTTCATCTGCTTTAACATAATAATCTTTCTCCTTTTTTAGTCTCCCAATACCCGGCCAATTGTACATTTTTCTTCCCTCCCACACAAAATATTTTTCCCCTCTCCATTTCACTCTCCCAGCCCCATCCCCTTCTAATCTTCCCCAACATCAGCTCCCTTTTAATTCCAGCCCCACCCAGTATCCGCTCCCTTCTAGTCCCCACATCAGCCCATTTCCAGTCCTGGCCCCCCATCAGTCCATTTCCAATCCTATCCGAGTCCCTTCATCAGCTCATTTCCAATACCAGCCTCCCATCAGCCCATTTCTAGTCCTTTCCTAGCCCCACCATCACTCAGCCCATTTCTAATCCAAGCCCCCCATGAGCCTACTTCCAGTTCTAGCCCCTCCATGAGTCCATTTCAATCCAAGCCCCCACCACAGCCCATTTCCAAACTTAGCTCCCCCAACACCCAATTCCCAGTCCTATCCTAGCCCCTCCATCAGCCCATTTCCTGTCCTAGCTCCCTCCCCTAAGAGCCCATTCCAAGCCCCCTTCCCATCAGCTATTTGCAGTTCAAGCCC
This sequence comes from Ichthyophis bannanicus, assembly GCA_033557465.1. Classification (NCBI taxonomy): domain Eukaryota; kingdom Metazoa; phylum Chordata; class Amphibia; order Gymnophiona; family Ichthyophiidae; genus Ichthyophis; species Ichthyophis bannanicus. The sequence goes on from CM066033.1 coordinate 1,376,571,008, forward strand.
CCTTCCACTCAACCCATTTCCATTCCAAGTCCCCCTCCCCATCAGCTATTTGCAGTTCAAGCCCCCCACTTCCCCTCAGCCCATTTCCATTCCAAGCCCCGTCCCCATCAGCTATTTGCAGTTCAAGCCCCCACTTCCCCTCAGCCCATTTCCATTCCAAGCCCCGTCCCCATCAGCTATTTGGAGTTCAAGCCCCCCACTTCCCCTCAGCCCATTTCCATTCCAAGCCCCGTTTCCCATCAGATATTTGCATTTGAAGCCCGCTTCCACTCAGCCCATTTCCAGTCCTAGCAACCCCCCCAACCCATTACCAGTCCTAGCCCCACATAGCCCACTCCCAGTCCTAATCCCACCAGCCCATTTCCAGGCCGAATCCCCATCACCCCATTTTCAGTTTAAGCCCCCTCATAGCCCATTACCAGTCCTAACCTCCCCATCAGCCCACTCCCAGTCCTAATCCCACCAGCCCATTTCCAGTCCTAATCCCCCATCACCCAATTTTTAGTTTAAGCCCCCGATAGCCCATTATCAGTCCTAACTCCAATCATCCCACTTCCAGTCCTAATCCCACCAGCCCATTTCCAGTCCTAATCCATCACCCAATTTTTAGTTTAAGCCCCCCCCATAGCCCATCACCACTCCTAAACCCCCCCAGCACCCAGCACCACTCCTACCCCCCCAGTGCCCATCACCACTCCTAACCCCCCCAGTGCCCTTCACCACTCCTAAACCCCCCCAGTGCCCATCACCACTCCTAACCCCCCAGCGCCCATCACCACTCCTAATCCCCCCGCAGCGCCCATCACCACTCCTAACCCCCCCAGCCCAGCCCAGCCCAGCCAAAATTTAAAATAAAAAAAAGCTGTCTTCTGCCGCTTCCGGGGCCGCCGCGGCAGAATCGAGTGTGCCGCGGGGCCCCCCCTGTGCCTGGCAGAGCCTGCCCTCCAGATCCTGCCTTCCCCGGTATCCGCTCCCTGTTTCCAGCTTGTCACACGCGCCGGCTTTCAGAGCGCGAAGGGAACTAGTTTCCCTTTCGCGGCTCTGTTAAGCCCGCGGGGGCTGATGGGAACTTCCCATCAGCCCCCGCGGGCTTAACAGAGCAGTGAGGGAGAAACTCTCCCCTTGCGCTCTGAAAGCCGGCGCGTGTGACAAGCTGGAAACAGGGAGCTGATACCGGGGAAGGCAGGATCTGGAGGGCAGGCTCTGCCAGGCACAGGGGGGGCCCCGCGGCACACTCGATTCTGCCGTGGCGGCCCCGGAAGCGGCAGAAGACAGCTTTTTTTAATTTTTTTAAATGCGGACCTTCCCGCATGCCAGCTGCAAGGCCTTCGCGTGCCACAGCTGGCACGCGTGCCATAGGTTCGCCATCGCTGCCCTAGGGCTTTCTTCACCCATCCTCAATGACCCTAGTTTAAAACCCTCCTAAGTAGGTTAGCCAGTCTGTTACAAAAGACATTTCTCCCTTTCTTTGTTAGGTGGATGCCATCTCTGCTCTGCGGCTCTTGAAAGATCATGCCATGGTCCAGGAAGCCAAAACACTCTCGATGACACATAATCCATGTAGCCATACATTCATCTTTAGAATTCAAACCTCTTATCCTCTGCCCTTACTGAGCTTATAAGTAGTTCTGCTTATATTTTTTAAATGCTAATTTTTGTTATTTATGCATTCATAAAAACATATAAAACAGTGGCAGAAAAGGTATATAGCCTATCCAGTGTGCTGTTTCATATGGACCACTAAGCTCTTCCTCAGAGATCCTCTATACTTGTCTCATGACTTCTTTAATTCAGATGCAGTTCTCATCTTCACCACCTCCATTGGGGGGATGTTCCACACATTCAGCATCTTTTCCATAAGGATTATTTCCTTAGATTACTCTTGAATCCATCCTTTCACCTTCATCCTCTGACCCCTCATTCCAGAGTTTCCTTTCAATTGAAAGAAGTCCACCTCCTGTGCATATACTCCCCTCTCCTGCCTCTTTTCCAAAATATACATTTTGAGATTTGCAAGCCTGTCCCCATATGCTTTATAATGAAGACCACTAACTATTTCAGTAGCTGCCCTCTAGGCTGAATTCATTTTAAAGGTGCGATACCCAGAACTGTACACAGTACTCCAAATGAGGTTTCACTGGAGACATATACAAAGGCACTATCACCTCTTTTTTTCTGCTGGACATTCCTCTTGTTATGCACCCAAGAATCTTTCTGGCTTTCACCATTGCCTTTTCTACTTGTTTGGCCTCTTTAAGACCATTAGATATGCTCACCCTCATGTCCTGCTCTTCTTTCGTACAATGAACTACTTCACCCTCTATAATGTGTTTTTCACTTGAGTTTTTACAGTCCAAATGCACAATCTTGATTTTTTTTTTTAGCATTAAATCTTAGCGGCCAAATTCTCAACCATTCTTCAAGCTTCACTAGATCTCTCCTCATGTTTTGTACACCTTCCAGTGTGTCTAGCCTATTGCAGATTTTGGTATCATTCGCAAAGAGGTAAACATTTCCTGACAAACCTTCTGCAATATCACAAACAAAAATAGTAAACAGAGCTCTAAGACCCTCCAGTTTGTGTCGGTCTTAGAGCGAAGGAGTAGCCTATTAATTAGAGCAGCGGGCTGTGCCTCAAGGGAACCATGTTTCAAATCCTTCAGGTGCTCTTTGTGACCTTGGCACGTCTTTTCACCTCCATTGCCTCAGGTGCAAACTTATACTATATGCCCTCTAGAAAAAGGGAAATACCAAATGTAACGCAGCATGTACTGCTACTATAAAGGTGTGAGCTAAATCTATATACATAAAAAATATTGTGGCTGAAAGCATGTAAAGGCATTTACAATGTGCATTATTTTAGCTGGAAGTAAAGAGACGTGTGAGGGTGTGTTTAGGTCTCGAGAGGAAACAGCACACATGTCTGGATTTTCAAATCTACATGCAATATTTTGTTTTCTCTTTATTCTATGGCTTGCAGAAATAAGCAACATTGTGTACCGGGTGCCTTCTGCGCAGTTTTCAAAGGCAAAGTTCCTACATTGTCTCTCCTTTGAAAATTTGTTTCAAGGTCGGCAGGTACGAAAGTTTCTATCTTCTTTGTAGCAAATGCAGATTACAGAAAATTGACTCCTAAATGGTTTGTATGATTAGGACAATCAAAGCCTTGGTCATCATCCCCTGACTCATAAGCAGACCAAGTCAATAAAATATGGATTAAAACTCTCGGCATCCTTTACAACATGTTGTGATCTGCCAACCAACAAATAGCTTCTGATTTTTATTCATGGGATTCTGTCACCAATAACTTGCCAGTAGAGAATGTGTCAGAATCAATCCCGTTTTAAATACACCCGGTGCATTCAGTTAAGAAGGCTCACAAGATTTCCTTGTAAGATTGCTCCTTCCATCAAATGATAAAAGACATTTTCTCACCGGTATTTGAGATTTCTTTCTATTTGCCACAAATCTCCTAATTGTAAATGCAGGTAAAGAAAAGCATTTCCAGTTACTAGAAAATCGGAAGTTTCTAGGCTGTAGAGCATTCTCTAATGATGTAAAGACGAGGGATTTGTTGAAGAACTGTAATAGGAGTATTTTTTTTATTGAAAATGGTAAAAATTAAGGCTTGGTGATGTTTTCTAATCAGCCTGTTCACTGGACAAGGTAATGTTTTGAAACAGTTTCTTATCTGACAGGAATACAATGGCTTAACGTGCAATAGGTAACATAAATACTAACATGCATCAAATAAGATCTCACAAATAAAGCTACAACATTTATACCGAAAAGTTATGTCAAAACCTTGGTGTCTGAAAATGTAGAGTCATGGCTACCGTGGCATCCATGACTCAGCACCCTTTGGAAGTGGCATCACATCACAAATTATTCCATGTCACGTCATCCCATAATAACAGGGAATCCAAAAGTCAATATTTTTTTCCATTTAGAGATACTGTATTGCTGAAGGGCCAGCCCCACGACTCGGGCTCCAATGCTGCCTGGAGTGACATAGCCTAGGGTCAGTCAGGCATAAGAATGTCACTGAGCTAGTGCGCGTAGGCACAGGAAGAGAGGCAAGGCAGCTATCGTTACTTTGACAGTGCCGTCAGCGAACGAGCAGTGCTGAGGCTGCATCTCAGAGGAGAGACCCCCTTAGTCCTTGCAGTCAATCAGATTTCCTGGAATCACTAGACAATGTTGCCCAGGGGAGGGGAGGAGGAATAGGGAAGTATCAAAATCACCAAGAGGCAAACAATAGGAAAAATAAAACAAAATAAAGAATCCTCTTTAGGATTACAGAACTCTCATAAATATACCTTTTATTCCTATGCTCTGCAAGTAGAAAATTAAGCAGTCCTACTGTCATTGTCAGCCCCACTAGAAGCATGTTGGCACGTTACAATCCCCCTCCCTGTATCTCCTTTTGCTTAACATGAGGAGATGAAAGAAAAAGATTGCCTTGTGTAATTTGGTAGACTTTTCGTGTGGGCTCACTGACACTGCCCACCCACCAGCACTCTGCATTGATTTCTGAAGCTGTTGACTTGCTTAGTATTACATAGGACAGCTTTACAGTTTTATCCTCAGTAGACTCTAGGAGAGGCTTGCTTAATGCGGGTACATTGGCACCATCTGCCTGGGCAGCTTGGTATTATTTCTCTGACTTTTGTTATAGAATTTGGTTAGCAATTCCATATTTATATTACTTCTAATGGAATCCCAATAGAAACTATAAAAGATGATGTACAAACATTTCACGATATCTAGCTTCCTACTTCGGTGTAGAAATGTGCACATGGTTATCACTAACCAGTGGACGGCCATCTTTCGGAGTGTTCAGCAATATCATTCAGTGCTCTGATCTCCCTTACGTTTCAAATGAAGTGAACAGCTTTGTTTCCCTATTGGATTGGAAAAAAGAAATACGTCTAAAACATAGAAGTGTTAGCTGGGGGACGATTCTCTTCTACTTTTACCAGCGTTCTGATGGAAACTGGATGAATGCTTCAGGAGTTACTGGGATGGGAGCACACTTGGAAGAAGGGACAGAAAAGCATTATGAGAGTCATATCTAGATGCACTTATGCAGTCATTTAAAATAAATTATGATCATTGCACATTGTTACCTGGAATGGCCACTGTTGGAAACAGGATATTGGGCTTGATGACTTTGGTCTGACCCAGCATGGCTTATCTTATATAATTATGCACATATAACTTTGACTATTTTGGGACTGATTTTATAATCAGATGCCTATGTCAGAAGTAAAAAGAACGCCCCTATTTTAAACCTATTTTATAAATGTAACATAAGCAACTATGTGTGTTTATAAAGTAGCTCTCAGATCCTAGTCCCAACAGCATGCAAATACTAACATAAACATTTACACCTGCTACAAGGCATGTATTAATATATACATGGAGGAGTGGCTTAGTGTTTGGGACAAGTTACCTAGGGCCAGGGGTTTGAATCCTGCTAGAGGACACAACCTTGGGCTGGAAGGACTGGGGTTTCTAGTCCCACAGGTGCTTCTTGTGGTCTTGGGCAAGCCACTTAACCCTCCCTTGCCTCAGGTACAAAAACAGATTGTGAGCCCTTCAGGGACAAGGGCAAAATATATATACAGTACCTGAATGTATATTGCTTTGACTGATAGAAATGTGGTATATAAGCCTAGATAAGTAAAAGTGTACTTGGGAATGTTACAAAATATGCATACTTCTAATAATCATTTATATAGCGCTACAAGGCTTACGCAGCACTGTACATATACATGAAGAAAGACAGTCCCTGCTCTACAGAACTTACAATCTAAAGAAACCAAACAATACAACACCTGAGAATAGGGGGAACAATAGGGAAGGGTAAGGAGAACAAGGGATGAGGATCCAAAAGCAGCCTCAAAGAGGTGAGCTTTCAGCATGAATTTGAAAATGGGCAGAGATTGAGTCTCATGAACAAACTCTTGTAATTTTGTTCCAGACATAAGGAGCAGCAAGATTAAGGGGTATGTTTACTAAACCGCAGTAATCGTGAATACCGCGCGTAATGTACGACTAACGACCGTTCGCACGTCCCAACACGCGTTCCAACGTGCGAACGACCGTTAACCGTACACTACGCGCGTAACCCGCATTTAACGATTGTAAACCCCCGCGGCTCATTAAAACAGTGCGGAAGGTGGAGAGTGGGCGGATAGAAGGGGTCAATGGGCGGAGAGTGGGCGGGGAGAGGCTCCCCCAACACCAACGCGCTGATTATGTGAGCAGAATCCCAACGCGAATGAAAACCTGCCGTTAAAGGCATACTAAAGGGAAGAGAAACCATTTCCGTCAGCAATGTACAGCAAAACCGGGGAAACCTACAAAAACGTGAGCATTGTGATACATGTGCACAGAACAAAATAGCAAACAGAAATGTAAAAAGAACATAACAAAAGCCAAAAGAAAGTATAAACCAGCTGTGCAGCAGAGATATCAGTAGGCAACCGTAAAAACAAAGTCCTGGGAAGCTACAAAAAAACAAATATGATTTTTGCAAGGGTCTATGGAGCGTACAGCCGTCCACAAATCATTCCTCAGTCAGCCCTGCCCTGAGTCCCCCTGGGACTGTCTGCTATGGTTGCCCCCTACTATCACCATTGGCCAGTTTGGTGAGGGTCCATCCCCGTATCCCGAGGTCAAGTGTGGGATCTATGTGCACGTGTATCGCAATACAAGGTGAATGAGCTGACAGTAAACATGTGCAGAGCAGGGTGTCCGACTCACTCTGCCAGGTCTCCCATCTCCAGGGACCTCACTGTTCCTTTGGCTACAGTGTGGTGAAGCAGACACAGCTAGTACCTGCAAGACCAGAGGGTCACAGGTTCAAACCCCAGCTGGAGCACCCACCAACCCTGTTCCCACATTTTACCCACCACACAACAGAGATAGTAAAGACACCCCCTTATCCCTGAGAACCTGGGACAAACACCTATATTTTACCCGCCCACTCCCCCTAACCATGGGCAGTTCCCACAGCCGAGTCCCACAAATGCAGTCCCGGAGTGCGACACCTTAGCAGCTCATAGGCATTTGCCAAGAGAACGACATGTCAGCATGTTGGTGGAAGAGTACAGGTGGTGGAGGGGCCAGTGGCTGTTAGCCACAGCAGACAGTTGCCCAGCCATGTGCAGGCTGTCACGCCCACCGCAACACACAGGCCCTGTCGGATGTACAGTCATGGACTCCCTAGGGAATGCAGCCTATCTGTGGCAACACAGTGGTGCAGTGCACACACACACACACACACACACACACACACACACACACAATGTGTGTGCAAGAACAGAAAGTCACAGGTTCAAAGCCCAGCTGGGGCTACTGCCAATGCAGTACCCATATTTTGCCACAAATAAACCGTGATAGTAAGGACTAATCATTAATGCTGATAATATATGCATGGTTAATACGCCAATATTTAACCGCACTGAGCACAGACACCATAAACTGGTGCATAACCCAGAGCATAGTCCCCAAAATGCAGTCCTGGAGGGCCACACAACGGGCAGGTTCACAGATGCCCTAACTTATGCATAATGAGGAGCAAGGTACCATGGGTATAGCCCAGACAGTGTGGCCTGGCCAGGCTGCATCTGCACAGCGCATAGGGCAGTGACTGACATAGCAGTGCCTGGCCACCATCTACACAGACAGGGCGGCCGCTGTATGTCCTGCAGGGAGATCAATCTCACCCTGACTGTGCAGTGACCACGGCATGGCTAGGCATCCCCATAGTACCTCTGTTATGTGATATGTATGTGTCCCTGTGTGGGGGCCAGTCACTGACTGAACTGTGTTGTGTATCTGCTGCCATCCCAGGTCTGGGTGCATGCATGTCCAATTGGATGATGCAGTAATGGACCAACTAGCAGACTGTCTGCAGCTGGTATGTGTCTTGATGGAATGCATAGCAGGGTGCAGTGGCTGAAGGGCTACTGTATTAAAATATCAGGTAGTGTCTGGGTGCAGCCTAGCATAGACAGGCCTCCCAGTTATCTGCCCCTGTGCCATGGATATGTAGAGCGCTGCAGTGACTGCACTGTAGAGTGTGATATCCACAGCAAAACTGAGTTTGACGGTCACCCCTACTGCTCTCATTGCAGGGAGGTGGAATGTGGATCTGCTGATGGGAGACCCAGTCCACCAACATAATCCCCCTAGGGGGTCCATAGGGACTACACCTGACTGGATGGTTTGGTGGACCTGGTGCTGGGCGCCTCACTGCACCCTCAGGGTGAGCACAGTAACCGCACAATGTGACGTTGTGTAGCTACTGTGTGTCTGTAAAATACACGGTCAGTACCCCCTACCAGGCCGAGGTGCTGTGGGGGTGCACATGGTCAGTTCCCCCCACTAGGCAGAGGCGCTGTAGGTTTGCAATTCACATCTCGTGTCAATCATTGGACAGCTGATTTGCATGTGTAGTGCATCATGGTTGTGAGTGCTCCAATAGAAATCTGTGAACCACAGCAGATGGACTGTGCGTTGAACTGACGTCGCTCTGTAGCCAGCTAGGCATCTAGAAGGAGCTATGGAGGCATACCCCACTGGCAAATGCACGGACTGTGCAGCCAGAACCTATGGGTATGAGGCCACTGTGGTGAGATATGGCAGGACTGCCAGGTGCATCTGCATGTGGAGTAGTGGTGTCTGTAACCAAATAATAGCAGAGGTAAAATACAGACTGCAAGCCGTCGTTTGTCAGCAAAGAGCAGGAGAGGACAGACAGAACGGGTGCAAGAGCACGCATGAGAAGGCTACAACTAATGATAATCATATCAAAATAGACAGATAAACAGAAGCTCTACATTAGTGCGGATGCCACCTCCACAGTATGCCAATCAGGGACACTCACAGTGCCCTGGTCCCCAACCCCACCCCCCCCAAGCCATCTAAACAAAAGGGACACTACAAATGTCAGAGACATCTCTTCAGCAAGGTCAGCCCCTGACAAAGCAATGTGAAATATCCACAATGTGAGATTTCAGAGGCAGAAGGTACCAGAACACATGCTGCTGACCCTGCAATAAATAGGAGTAGGCCAAAGATGTTGGAGATGTAAAACCCAGCTCATGCCCACAGGCTAGGAGAAGCCGTAGGCCATCACATGTATAGATGGTAGTGTTAATGTGAGTTGCAGTACACCATGAGGATCTGCAATCAAACATGCCAATGCACATTCCAACGCACGATACAATGCCCCTCGGCTGACAGCAACGCACATAGGTACGCGCCGTGTCAAGGCCCCAAAACGATTTCCAACGCACGTGGACACGCCCCGATGAACGCACGTGGTTATGCCTACATGAACGCACGTGGTTACGCCCTTATAAACACACGTGGCTACGCAGCTGAAAAACACTCAGAGCAGATGGCAGCCATGTCACGGAGGCCTGCATTCTCTCAAGCAGACCTGAACCTGCTGACAGAGCTTTTCTGTCTCCGCCAGCCACGCCTCTTCCCTGGCTCCTCCAGGAGGCAGAACCTCACAAGGGTGAGGAGGGCCTTGGCCCGCCTCACCAACAGATACAACAGGAGCTCTGACTACCCACGTGAGGTAAGTGTCTGGGGACAGGCACCCCAAATGAGGATGTGATGAAGAACAGCCTGTAACCAAAGCACCATTAGAATCTGCACCGCTGGAGAATGTCTGGTATTACTGTGGGCTGCCTGTAGCTATTTAAGAACACACCCAATAGCAGAACCCACAAGCACACAGGGGGTACGTGCACCCATGGCAGAGATGAGCAAATGACCCCATCGGTATGCTATGGGGCACAGTTGCATCCTCAGTGATGTGGTCAATCAACAGAAAACCACTGTGCCAAAACGAGGGCAAAGATACACACAGGGGTCTGTCAGATGCCCCTGTCAGCTAGCACAAAGCACAAGAACATCCCAGGATGCTGCAGGCCCCTAAAGGGTGTCCATCCCCTGTCCCTGTGCTATGGATACAGGCCTTGTAAGTGCTCACAAGGACCAGGCCAGAGCCCAAGGATGCTGAGGATCCCATATGAGGAGCCCATCCCCTGTCCCTGTGCTATGGATACAGGCCTTGTTAGTGCTCAGAAGGACCAGGCCAGAGCCCAAGGATGCTGGGGATCCCATATGAGAAGCCCATCCCCTGTCCCTGTGCTATGGATACAGGCCTTGTTAGTGCTCACAAGGACCAGGCCAGAGCCCAAGGATGCTGAGGATCCCATATGAGGAGCCCATCCCCTGTCCCTGTGCTATGGATACAGGCCTTGTTAGTGCTCACAAGGACCAGGCCAGAGCCCAAGGATGCTGAGGATCCCATATGAGAAGCCCATCCCCTGTCCCTGTGCTATGGATACAGTCCTTGTCAGTGCTCACAAGGACCAGGCCAGAGCCCAAGGATGCTGAGGATCCCATATGAGGAGCCCATCCCCTGTCCCTGTGCTATGTTAGCTGGGCCTGGTTGTGACTACGGTAGCAACACACATCCCCAGGATGCAGTAGGCCTCACCTCAGAGCCCTAGCCCTCATCCTAGTGGTGTGGGGGATGCCTCAGACAGTCAATACAGGAGGCAAACCAGATCCCCAGGATGCAGTAGGCCTCACCTCAGAGCCCTACCCCTCATCCTGGTGGTGTTGGGGATGCCCCAGACAGTCAATACAGGAGGCAAACCAGATCCCCAGGATGCAGTAGGCCTCACCTCAGAGCCCCACCCCTCATCCTGGTGGTGTGGGGGATGCCCCAGACAGTCAATACAGGAGGCAAACCAGATCCCCAGGATGCAGTAGGCCTCACCTCAGAGCCCCACCCCTCATCCTGGTGGTGTGGGGGATGCCCCAGACAGTCAATACAGGAGGCAAACCAGATCCCCAGGATGCAGTAGGCCTCACCTCAGAGCCCTACCCCTCATCCTGGTGGTGTGGGGGATGCCCCAGACAGTCAATACAGGAGGCAAACCAGATCCCCAGGATGCAGTAGGCCTCACCTCAGAGCCCTACCCCTCATCCTGGTGGTGTAGGGGATGCCCCAGACAGTCAATACAGGAGACAAACCAGATCCCCAGGATGCAGTAGGCCTCACCTCAGAGCCCTACCCCTCATCCTGGTGGGCCTGGAAGAGCCCAGTGTTGTGACTCATTGGGTCATACCTTAGTGTACACAGATTAATGTATATGTGTATCGGCAGAGGCCACCAAAGGGTGACAGACCACTAATGTCAAAATGTATTCCCACCCTAATAGGTTGAGGATCTCTGCAAGAAGGCACGGGAGCTAAGGGCACGTTATCCACGTTTTGTGCGGCGAGTGCAAAGGGAGCGGCTGGCCCAACAGGATGGTGAGTGCTGCAACATGGCCCTGTTGGCCAGTGGCTGACATGAACACTGGTTGTAAGTCACTGCGTTAACACATGTGTGAACATGGGATTGACACGTGTCCCCCTCTCCCACAGTGGATGCACGCGGTGTGGATGAACAGGTGGCTCAGGACAATGGGGATGGTGATCTGCAAGAAGCAGAAGAGATGGATGCGATGCCTGGCCCTGAGGAGATGCTGTTGGAGCGCCACACACCACCTCAGGGGACTGACGACTCCCCGGAAGCAGAGGCGGGGAGGAGGGTGTGGGGCAGGGTGGGGGGCCGGCTGAGGTGGACCTGGAGCTGCCCCGTGTGGATACGGGGGAGGAGGAGGAGGGGGATGGGGGGCAGGCAGAGGTGCTGGGGGACAGGGGGAGGAGGGGCGGGTGCAGGTGGCTCGGGCGGGCAGGGGCCCTGCAGAGGGTGACCAGCACAACGTGGCGCAGGTGGGGGATGGCTTGGGGGGGGTGGGAGGGCATGTGTGCTGGGTGCATAGCCACATGGGCTGTCACAGGGCTACGGGGGCGCCAGTGACCTGCACCATGGTGATGGCGGCACACACACCATGGACGTGGGCATGGCACACATAGCTGAGGACATGTGTACCGTGGATGCAGCCACACAGACACGGGGAGACCTGTGTCTGTGTGGCTGCATGTGCGGGCTGCGCGTGGCCGTGGCTGTGCGTGCACATGCACACGCTCAGAGGCAGAACGCCCTTATCATGGGTCAGGTCCTGGTGACCCTGACCATGGTGGCTGACCGGCTACGCTTACTGGAGGAGCGTGTAGCTGGGGGCGCGCCGGAACAGCCACCATGTGACAGGGGTAGCCCATGCCATGGCCTTCCCCACAGACGGAGGGCAGTAGGTCCGCCTGATTGGGATTGTTGCATGTTGGCCAATGAAAAGCCACACCGCCAATTTGTAATGTAAATAAAGTTTGACATTATTACCTGTTAACTGTGCTGTCCAGATATCCCTCTGTGCTATGGGTGAGTGTTGTGTGAGAGACACATGAGGACACACACATGTGTGTCAGTGTAAGATACAAAGGGTGCATGCAGGGTACTCCACACGTGTCATGCGTCTAGCAATACTACGCCCATTACATGGGCTGGTGCCACACATGTAGCACTGCACTGACATGTAACTGTGCCCTGGGGTCAGCAGTGGTGGCACCTGCAAGGCTATGTGCAGCATCTGTGATGGGTGCAGACCATGGTGGTGGATGGCATGGACACAGCAGGTGGGCTAATGGACACTGCCCACGTAAAACCATTTGCTAACCTGCTGTATCGTAACAGAGATCTCAGGCCTCACTAAGCACCATACTCCACAATTCAAAAGTTAACCATGAGGATATTACACAAACACATTGCACAGGACCACAAAGCCTGAACCACTGGGGAGAGACAAGAAGTGGCAATGCCACAGTGGAATCATTCCAAAAGAACACCTCCGCTCAGCTCCACATGCAGAACATAGAGCATCAGCAAGCAGGTAAGCACTGGTTCAAAACAGGTAGACAAACATTAAAGTGGGGATCACCACAGCCTGACCTGGGATGTACAACACTGTACAAATGGAACTATACAGTAATGTGCACCTGTAAGAAACAAAGCGCTGACGTTAGTGATGCACATTTCCCAGAGCTTACCTATTCCTGATAGGACATGCAGTACAAAGGGATATGTGTCTAACTTTGTGCACTTTCCTCAGCTGCAAGTGATCCCGCCATTTCCACCTGGTCCCTCCGTGTCCCCAGATAACCCTCCATCGTCTGCTGTCCATCTGTCCTCCCTTCCCTATTGTAGTTTCTTTCCGCTCTGTCGCTACATCTGCTTTAATATCCTAATCCATCTCTTATTCTCTTTCCGCATCCCTAGTTCATCCATTCATCTCTTACCCCCCCCCCATCCCCAATCCCCAGGTACTCACCAAATACCCGGCCAATTGGGGATGTTTCCCCCCTCCCACACAACATGTTTACCACCTCTCCACCTTACCCTTCCATCCCCATCCCATTCTGATCCTCCCCCAACATCAGCTCCCTCCCAGTTCCAGCCTCACACAGCATTCATTCCCTTCTAGTCCCTGCAGCAGCACATATCCATTCCTGGCCACCCCTCAGTCCAGTTCCAGTCCAAACCCCATCAACCCATCCCCAGTCAGCCCCCCATAGCCCATTGCCAGTCCTACCCCCCCCCATCAGCCCGGAGCCCATTACCAGTCCAACCCCCCGCCCCCAGCACCTACAGCCCATCTAATGACATGCCGCCCCCCCCCCTAGCCTCTGCCCGGATGTTCCCCGCCCCCTGCACACAGGGATAGGATGCTGCAAACAGCTGTTGGCTGCAAATGCTGGGTAGTGTGTGCCTGCGGGTGTGCCCCCTAAGAGCAAGTGGGGCATCCCATGCTGGGAACGCCATCTGGCATAATAGCTCACATTGGGCACCCCCCTGGGTCATGCACGTGTTGGCTTTGTGTAACACTGTCCCCCCAAACAACACAGGAGACATGACATGTGCGTCATCCGCATCTTATGCGTTTATTTCCCACGGCCCCTGCCCCTGCCACGCCTTGCGCGGCCCCTCCCACCCTGTGCTGATGGTGGCTGTGCTGCCGCCATTGCTGCCGCTCCCTCCACTGCAGTTGGTGGAGTGGGTGGTGGTGGTGGCGGTGGTGTTGGCGTCACCCCCATGTGTGCTGCGATGCGCTGCAGGTTCTCGGCAATGCTCTCCGCAGCTACCACAAGCCTAGGGACCCCCATCATGGCCCTGGACACCATACCATTGTGTCTGCATTGCGCATGCCTCTGCCGCCGCTGTTCCCGCAGACACGCACGCAGTAGATGCCGTATACCTGTGGAGACAGCAGGCAGTGCATTGGTGTCGTGAAACCTATCTCCAACCTTTGCGGCCACATTGTCAACAGAACACAGTGTGGGACTCACCCTCTGCATCCCTGTGTGCCTCAGCAGTGTGTGCCTGCATCTGCAGGATCACATCTTCCACCACAGAGAGCGCCACTGCACTGGTTTGCTGCCCTGCCTCTGCATAGACGTTCCCGGTGGCGCCACCGGTGTGCATGTCCCCTCCACGGGCTGGCTGAGGGATGGTCGCACGGTCCCCATAGGGGCGGGTTGGGGGAGCTCCTGCCTCCACGTGGGTCTCCACTGGTACTGTGTCCATGTGGGTGGACACCAAAGGCTGGCTGTCCCCATGTGCCTCCTCAGCTGCATCAATGGCAGCTATATCACCTGTGGGAGACAAAACCATATAGGTTATGTGTGAGGGCTGCCTGTCTGCACCCATCCCACTCCCCTGAGATCACAAGTGTGTGGGTGAGCCACATGGGTCCTGTTGTGGGCTCCTCCCCGCCACCCCCCTCACCTATTCCCCATTGCAGGAGGGGGGCCTTCTCTCTGCGACGTCAGGTGTCCACCCCACCAGTGCATGCTATGAGGCCCCCCATGCAGCCCCGTCAAACCTATCAGCCCTGCCTACACAGATCATGTTCAACACAGGTGCATAGTGCTGTCCTGTCGTCGATGTCAACACCTGTGTGGCCATGCTGCCCCCGCCAGCACTATAATATCCCCACTGCTACACATTGACAGCCCCTGCTGGTACGGTGGAACCCTTCGCCTTGACACAGCACGCATCCACTGTGCCATCCACTTCCTGACCCCCATAGACATCCCTCCCCCAATGTGTCCTGGCCCATAGGCTGGTTGTATGCCTGTGCTGCCACCTGGGCATCATATTGCACTATGATGCCTCCTACACCCCTGTCCACCCTGTGTCACCCACACACATGTGCACTTGCAGGCTCACAATGGTACAGATCACTAAGACACTTACCTGCACCTTGGTGCGCTGTGTCCAACTCTGGGGGAAGGCCATGTATGTACATTGGACCTAGGCGCTCGGCCAAGCGCCACTCCAGTGGACTCAGGTTGGCCACCTGTGCTTGGCCTCCTCCGGTGCCTTGGGCCCCTCTCCGCTCTCTCCCCAGCTCATTCCTGATGTGTCGTTTAATGTCACAATACCGTTTGCGGAGGCTTTCCACGTCCCTGTGTGGGCCATTAGCGGTTGCAACATCCGCTTGTACCTCCGCCCGTGCTCTAGCACGTGTTGCACCAGTTGTTGTGGAGCTCAGTTGGCCAAACAAAAGTTCGTAGTGCTCCAGAATGGCGTTGAGGAGTAGGTCATTCTCCTCCATGCTGAATCATACTGCTCGCTTGCGGAGGTCCTCAGGGAGGGTGGGCCTGCGCCTCTTCTGCCCCATTCTGGCAGCGCCCTGTGAACATGGTGTGCCATGTAGACCTGATGGGCCTGGCCTCTCATCACCGTCATTGGGGGTGTCCATCGACGGCACCTGCTCTGCTCCTGCACTCTCTGACATCTGGCTTGTCATGTTCAGCCGGTTTGTGTGCTGAGGTGCGTGCCATTTGGTCCACATCAGCTTTATATAGGTCCCGTGTGGGTGTGGCTCTGAGAGCGTTGCATACGCGCGTTGCGTACGTGCGTTGTGTATGCTCGTATGACCGCGCTCTCCCCCTGCGCACTCATGGAGGAAATGCGAATATGTGCCCTACGTGATGCTCTGTGCATGGTTTCTGACTGGTCCCCTGAAAGTCATCCCTCGATGTACACAGTACACGTTGCCTCCTCCTCTACTGCATGTTGTGATGGTAGGTACGACATATCTTTTCCTTTGGGGTACCCGTGTATATATGTTTTGCGTGTAACCATGCGCGTTGGCTGCTGGCCACGTCTTTTGTCCCACACTACGTACTATGTGCGTTCGTGTATGCGCGTGTGTACGCGTTTGGCACCTCTGAGACATCTTGGCGTCTTCCATATTTGGTAGGCTGTATACCTCGCAGTACCTTTGCACTATGCTGTGTCACAGGGACTTTTTTATCGCCATAGCTTTTCTCTGGAGCAATGCCGGGTGTACCCACGCTCTCTCGCGCTACGTTGCAGACTACAGGGGTTTGCAGAATGCAGGGTGTGGGGTGCGCTGGATGTTTCTGATTGACCAGGTGTGTATTGTTTGTGTGATTTGTGTTCCCGCCCTGTACCCTATTTCACAGCCACCTGCCCCACATCCTGTGTCTATCATGGCTCAGACTGTGAATGCAGGTGGTGCAGTCATTGCACTGCTGGAGCTAGCTGGGCTGCGCGTTCAGGCTGAGGGAGATGATGGTCCTGGGGCTGGGGCCCTGGGCATGGGTCCTCACCTGCTGCAACACAGGCCTGCAGCTATGGAGGCTCCACAGGCGGGTATGGAGGGACAACGGCGCCGTAGGCGTCCTGAGGGGCGGCCACGCCTGCAACGCCTCTACAGGCCCAGGGCCATTCTACAGAATATCAGGGAGGACCAGGTAATCTCCCTCTACCAGCTGGACACAGGGGCTATTAGGGAGCTCTATGAGGATCTACGACCTGACCTCGAGCCCCTGACTGCCCGGTCACATGCTATACCGGGAATGGCCAAGCTCCTTGCTGCCCTACATTTCTTTGCCTCTGGCTGTTTCTAAACCTCGGTGGCCGCCGTGGGTGGGATGAGTCGGCCAACGTTCTCTCGCTGCCTCCACCAGGTACTGCGGGCCATGGTCAGCCGGGTTGGGAATTACATTGCCATTCCCAACAGTAGGCAACATTGGGATCTCCTGGGACATGTATTCCAGCAGATTGCAGGGATACCACATGTGATGGGTGCAATAGATTGCACACATGTTGCCCTCATCCCGCCACGCGACAGGGAGGTTGTGTACTGCAACCGCAAACACTTCCATTCCCTCAATGTGCAGGTTGTCTGTGATGCAGGTATGCGTATCATGAATGTGGTCCCGCGTTTCCCAGGGTCTGCCCATGACTCCTATATCCTGCAAAACTCAGCACTTTTTGCCATGTTTGAGGCCGGTCAATATGAGGACTGTGTCCTGCTGGGTAGGTATTTCCCACATCCTGTGTATAACGACCATATGTGTTTCACGGGGGCACCATTGTCATCTGTGTCCTCTGCATGCATGACATGGTGCTGTTGTGTCCTTGTGCTGACTATTCTGGTGCTGTCACCCCAGCACGCCCTGTCACCTGGACTGTGCTCACGTATCTCAGCACAGCAACACCCATCCCCTTGCCTAACATGTGCCTATTCTTGCCCATCTGTGTCACCCCGCACCCATGTGTTGTCGTCTCTGCACTGCCCTAGATGTTTACATCGCTATCAGCCTTTTTCATGGTCATTAGGGGCATGCATGGTGCAACTGTTTCACATATATCGGGTTGTGTATTGTGTCCATCTCATGCCCAATGTGCCACGGGATTGTGCATGTGACAGCATGGGGGGGGGGGCTTGGGGGTACACGGGGAACAGGACCATAGACCAGCTGTACAGTGTGTATGTGAGCTACTGATCTACCATGTCGGTGGTGGAACGTGTCAGGGATGTATGTGCGAACCTGCTATCACACATGTCTGCTGCATGACTGTTTGCTTTTGCCTGTGTGTGCTGACACCCCCACCTTGCCAACCTGGGTTGTGGTGCACTGACATATCACCTGTGTGCCATATCACATCATGACCCAGCGACTTGCACACCTGACGATCTTTCTACCGGCCAGTGTGATTATGTTCTGTCAGATGCAGACTCTGGTGCACCAGAATTGTGTGCAATGCTGTGCCGTCATATGTGTGATATCATGTTTCCGTACTGTCCATTTGTGCATTGCTACATCATGGTTTCATTAGGTTATTCTTCTCACATGTGCCTTACTCCCATTTCTGTTTGCAGGTGATGCAGGATATGGGTGTCGCGCCTGGCTGCTGACCCCCGTGCATCTCCCTCGGACAGGCGCAGAGATGCGGTACAATGAGGCCCATGCCTCCAGCTGCTCTGTCATTGAGCGCACCTTTGGCATTCTCAAAAGTCGCTTCAGGTGTCTGGATAGGACTGGCGGGGCCTTACAGTACGGGCCCTTGACTGTGGCCAAGATCATACTAGCCTATTGCATCCTACACAACATTGCTCTCAGGCACAATGTTCCAGTCGATATTAATGAGGACCTTGGGGTGGATCCTGTGTGCCCTCCTGCACCTGTCCATGTTGACACACGTGCTGGGATGGCAGCCAGGCAACATCTGATCGGGGAGCTCTTCTCCTGTAAGTTCAGCTTCTGCTGGTGACGTTTCTCTGGGTTAACCATGTGTGGGAAGGTGTATGGATTGTGCAGCAGTACCGTGTCATGTGTCAACATGTCTGATATGATTTTGCCTCCCCAGGATGAGCACCTGCTTTCCGGGCCCCCAGAACATTGAAGATCATACTGCCCGATGCTGTGCTATGTGTGGAGTTTCTGTGTAAACAACTGAAACAGGCAGGTGACTCGGGTGAGTTGCAATACAGTGCGGTTTGTATTGCTGTCGCCATGGTCATACCCATATATTTGGGTTACTCTCCGCTGCCCCTATGGTGCTGCACTGCTCTCGGGCCCTCTTCCCCATCACCCTTAGGTTCAGTTTGTCACACATGTGGCGGGGCATGTGACAGGCCTGCCTGTTTACTGGCACCGCTGCTGCGGTTTGGTCCGGCCGCCATCAGTCAGCTGTTTGGTCAGGCACATGCTCCTCTTACGTTCGCTTGTCCCTGACCACAGCCAACCACATGGCTCTCCATTGCCCTGTCCCCTTCAGGCCCTTACATGTCGCTCCCCTGCAATATTGCATTTGGTTTCCACTGCATGATATTTCGAGGGTCGTGTATGGACCGGTTCATATGTGCCTCCCATCACACGTGTGGAATGTGATATTGTCTGTGGACCCCTGCTCAGAATGTGTGTTTCATCCTGTTTAGTCCTTGGGGTGGCCTCACCTGGCACACAGCTGTGGTTATGTATGGTGACATGCTGTGGTCCTGTCTGCATCCATTTCTATGTGCCTACTGGTGTTACGTCAGTTATTATATTCCAGCTGCACTTCCCATCCTAGTGTTCATGGCTTTTCGCTCTCTCTGTTCCCCTGTCTTTATGTCCTTCCTTCACTGGTACATGTGGTCACGGTAACAGTCATCTATTTGCTTGTAGGTCCTTGCCGCTCTTATCATCCTCATCACCGTTGTGTATCATCCTTTGGTACATCAATCTGCATCAGTGTGATGTGACATGTCCGGTATGTTGCTGTGCACTGTCACCCCGTATCCTACACTGCTACCCTTGTCTGCATTTCATCTCTGTGTTCTTGTGGGGCCTGTGCCTGCTCTTCGTGGCGGGGCCACTCCTCTGGCCACCTCCGCCTACACAGGGTCACACATTTTCTCCTCAGCTGCCACACACCTTTGTTCTAGTACTCTAGGTGGCCAACACACTTTGTTCGGTGGCTTTTGGAAGCAACATGTTTGTCTGTGCTGCTTCCTGACACATGGGATGTCCACAGGGATGTGGGTCCAGTGACTCCCTACTGTCCCTCCATCAGTCACCTATCCATTTGTCTTTACCGTGGGTTCTGTGTGGTGTTAGTACTACATCTGTCTCTGTTGCACGCAGGTCCTACAGGTCCTGCAGACACCACTTGGGGTCCCTAGGGCACACTGACCGTGTCCCACATACCCTTTTTGGGGCACCGTGCCACATGGTTCTGTGAGCCAGCGTTCCATCTGACCTCTCCTATCCGTGTGTAACGCATATCTCACTTAGCATTGGGGCACCCTTCTCGGGACCATTCTGGTCATCTTTCTCATACTTCCTCTTGGGCACACTGTTGGGCTACTGTCTTTTCCTGTTATATTGCAGTGATGCACACATTCATTTCCCCATTCATGGGACGGCGCTGTTGGGGGTGCCTACCCCCTCATATGTTCCTCTCGTATCTGCTGATGTACATGTGCAGTGCACCATGAATGTTTTTGCTTACACCCATATCCTTACCCCCCAGCTGTCACTTTGGGTGGTGGCATGACACACTTTCTTTGCACAGTCTGGGGGTTGTGGGTTCTGGTGGTACAGTCATCTGCATATTCTTTCTGCACATATTCATAGTATTTTCGTGTTTCCTTTAGATTTCGCCAGTGGCTTTCGCTTAATGGAACTGGTCTGTGATGTTAATGGGCCTTTTATATTTGGTAATGATCTTGACCTCGGTCTGGATTGTGTTTGCCATATGCCCTTGTTTGCTGAGACCTTGTTTTGTTTTCATTGACAGACTTTCTTTGTATGTGCATGACGCAATTGCTGGGGGTCTGGTGTGGTGATTTGTAGCGTTTCACAGTTCGGCTCCATGAGCTCGCCACCTCATTTTTGGGACTGTGTACTTTTCACGGACAATATGGGCGTCTAACTATTTCATTACCTGTGGGGGCCCCTATGTCATGGATTCCAGTCCACATATGGAGTATTTGGTGCCCTTTGTGGGGCATATTGTAGTTTTACATTACATTGGTGATGAATACAGCAGCACCACCCTCACATTGCAGACTCCTCAGGGTGCCTCATTGGAACACCTATGGCATGACCTGTGGGGCTCTCTGTAACACGCCCTATAGGGTGCACGGGCAGACAGTGCACATTTAACTTTCACCAATGGTGTGACTTGTAGGGTGCCCTATACAGCACCCTCAGGGTATAGCCGTGTGAGTGTGTGCTTGCCACCTGAGCCTGTTCGATGTACAGAACAAGCTGCTTCTGCCATCACTATATTGGTGTGTGGGTGCTGTCGCTGCTGCCTCCACAGATCTACCCGCCTGTCAGGTACACATTCACATTATACAGGGCCCAGAGTTGGGCAGACATATGCATGGCGTGGTGGGGTTCCCTACAGGGGTACGGGGCATGACAATTCGGTTCTTACCTGCCTTGTTTCCAGCACTGTTTGAGGTTTGCTTTCCTCATTACATGATTTGTGGATATATTTGACTATGTACATATCTCACACATGGTTCTGGATACACATCACACTATTGTCTTCTTGTGAGGGCTGAGGTTCTCTGTATTATCCGGCCCTACATATGAGGGTGGTGGGCTCTTTCTCCCACCTCTCAGGTTGTTTATCACCGACAAAAATGGGGGATATGTATGGCATTGAATGCGTACTGACTGGTTACCAACATCACTGACTATGGATTGCAGTGGGTACTGTTGCAGGCAGTGTTTCTCCTTAGGACTACAGGGGGTTTGAACTCACAGATCTTGCACCATCTGCCAGTGTCTTACCCATTGTGCTACAGATCTGGCTACCTTAGGGGACACCTTTTCTAGGTTCTTATGGGGCGCCCTGTAGGGCTACAGTCTGTTGCTACTGTGTGACAGTGACACACACTCATTTCGCCCTACCGTCCCAGGAGGCTGTGTGGGTACCTAACCCTTGCTGTGTTCATCTCTGGGCCGCAGATCTTCCAGTGCGTTGCACCATGGGTATGTTTGTTTTGGGGCAGATCCTAGCCATCAGAGCGGGCCATTTGGGTGGTGCCCTGCTGCCCTTCCGGTGACAGCAAGGGGGTTGTTCGCAGCTATGGGGCTGCTGCCCGGTGGTTCCATCACAGCCTGTGGGGCCAGTGTCATGGGTCTCAAACACAGTGGGCTTTTTGTATCGGCCTGACTGCAGCATTGTATATTTTTGTGGCACAATGGTACTGCCAGCGATACCCCATCAGCATAATGTCACCTTACAGTGCCTCATGGGGCGCCCCATGCAGCACCTTCTCTGGCACCCTTTATGTGGCCTGCTGTGGTGTTCTATAGGTGACATTTTGGTGTGCCTCTGTGGACAGTGCACATCTACTGTGGCCTGGGTGGTGCATTATGGGATGCCATCTGCGGCACCTTTGTTTGCACCACTGTGATGGTGTGTTTGCTAGCAACACTACTGGTGTTAAAATGTGAGGCCTTGCCTCCTCATTCCCTACGTCAGGTACTGGGTAATGGCTGGGCCAGCCTTCTGAATTGTGCACACTGGGGAACCCAGGGGATTTGAACCCATGCTGCCTATGACAGCGGTCAGTGAGCTAACCATTGTGCTACAGCTCTATTCCTGTATTTTGTATCTGTACGCTTTTTGGGGTTGACGTGCGATAACGCGCGGGGCCACGCCACCGCGCCCCTGTCCACGCTCGTTAGTTTTTGGAACGCGCGTCTCGCTGTGCGTAACGATGTACGCCCATGTCCTTATTTGGGGGTTTCTGTCTCTACCGCGGCTCCTAACGCGAATCTGCACTAACGCGAACTTTAGTAAACATACCCCTTAGAGTCTGTTAAGCTTCTTTATGGAAAAGAACTTCCCCTCCTAAAGATGGCACTGGAAAGCCTCCTGGAAGCCTAGACAGGCTCGGAGTGAAGATGGCAGCAGAGAGCCTCCAACAGACCCAGTCGCGGGTAGGAGTGAAGATGGGGGTGATGGTCTCCTCCCAACCCACAGAGTTGAGATGGTAGTAGAGTGACTCCGGAGAGCCTAATCCAGGATTGGGAGTCCAGCGGCAGATCAGCGCACTGCGGGGGCTGCAGTGGCAGATAGTCCATTCCAGACTAGGAGCCACAAGACACGGGGGGGGTCTAGTGGCCGAGATCAGCTCACTGGTGAGCTGCAACAGTTGTTCCTGATTGAACAGAAGTGCAAAGGGAAAGGAAGGGATGTTAGGAGACAGGTTAATGAGATTAAATCCATAATCTTTAAAGGTTTACTTAAGCCACTCTGTATAAGATTATAGGTGTTTATTTGAAGTGCATTGAAATATCTTGGCAAACACTGTATTATTAGTTTTGCACTTTTAACCTTGGTTATTTTAATAGGAGGAAATGCTTCAATGAGTGGTACTGAATGCACTATTATCCTATGCTGTTATAACCCTACTAGCTTGAATCATTTATCCTACTAACAGCTGTTATATTGCTGCTCAACCCAATTCTTGGTATTTATACTTGTAAACACACTGTTATTACTATTTAAACCAGCTTATTCACAGCAGTGTTTTTGAGAGGTTTTCCTTGGGTGAAAAGAGGTAAATCCTTTACCCAATAACACCCTGCTTCCCCAGGTGAAGGCACCAGGCGCTAAACTGAAAAGGACCAACAGAGCCCGTCCTCGAGGGGGCTCCAGCCAGGCCGCTCCCAGACCCAGAAGCGCTATCAAGGGGGAGCTACACAGGGAATAATGCTAAACAAACTTGATTTCTCTTTGATGGCAGGAGCAGAGTAGTAGTAGATCAGCAGAGTGCAGGCGTAACCGAATTTCAATAAAGCCTGCGACACTGATGTAAGACAGAAGATTGGCAAGTAAATTAACAAATAGGGCAATTGGAGCAAAAATTATAAACTTGGTGAGAAACTGAGCAACAAAATTCATAGAATAGCAGACAATGGGCCTACTCTACTGAAGGGAAAGCGAGCGATGGAATGACGAAAATGAAAAGAGAAGGAACCGGTACAGTGCATTATAGATTCAAACCCCAATGCAATGGCAACTGCTAGGAATCCAATTGCAGATCAATGTCATCAGTAGGATGCCAGTCCTTATCACCGTCTTTCTTAAGTTTGGAGTACAAATCTAGGCCTCAAATGCTCAGTACATACCTTGAAAGAAAAGGCCACTGGGTTCTTTGGTTGCAGCAGCTGAGACTGCCAGCCACACGATGGTATTAGCTCCTTGAGCCTCAGTCCGCAGTCGATTTTTCATCTTCCGATAGAAGTCTGGCATAGATGACCTTACCGCTACCAAAAAAACAAATCATTAAAGACTATTTTTTAATTTTCTTTTTAATAATTTTGGCACAGAAAATGTCTGTCAAAATAAATAAATATCATAAACTTAGTACACTTGCAAAATAGGGCAACACTTGTGGAAAAAGAGACTGTATGATTACAGTACCAGAGAGAACAGTGATTTTTAACATAGTTTTCTATAGGAAAATCAGCCTTATAATCTCAATGTCTCTTTGTCTCTCCTAAGTATATTTCTAAGGCACCCAAAATATTTTGAACCGTTCATCAAATTTAATTAAGCAAAGAATTGTAGTTGCTGCATTAGTCCACTTGGATATGTGCAAATGAGGGTCAGCAAAGAAGTTGTAGGCAATACTTGTTTATTGGACTAATGTATCTTCTCTTCATCATGTCAATGAAGAAGCAGTATAATTACACTAGGTAGAAATAGTACAAACTCACTTAGGTCGTAGGTGGTCTGCATATATCATTACAGCTCAAGAGAGTGTTGGGGATAGACAGAGGCTCTATTTCTGTGACACAGGGGCAGCCCAAGGGGGGTGCAGGGCCATGTGCGGAGACTCGGTGCGGGACATAGTTTGCATAAGGGGCCTAATTTGCATAAATATTTGCATAATGTTACCATACACTAACCTTTTGTAAACATGCCTCGTAATGAGTGTATGGATAAAGAAAGACTAAAAGATTTCTACATTACTATAATCCAGTGCCAACCGCCAGGCACATTAGGAACTACTACAAACACTGCCCATTTAGAACCCATAGCAAACCCACCGTATCGTAACAGCACTACCAGGACTCACAAAGCACCATACTCTACCTATCAAAAGGCAACACTGCAAATATTAAACCAATATATTTCAGAGAATAACAATACATGACCTACTGGGGAAAGAAAACAAGTGGCAATGTCAAATAGCAACTACAAAACAGAATACCTCAGCTCAGTTACACATGCAGAACATAGACCATCACCAAACAAGGAATCACAATTTAGAAACAGGAAGACAATAATTAAACTGGGAACCCCAAAAGCCAAACTTGGAATGTGCAACAACACTGTAGAAATAAAACTATAAATTAATTTCCTCTTCTACTAAACAAAGCGCAGACGTTAATGATGCACATTTCCCAGAGATGACATATTCCAGTTAAATTCAAAATAAAGAGATATATTTCTACCTTTTGTGCATTTTTTTTCAGTTGCAATTGCTCCAGCCACTTTCTTCTGGTTTCTTCGTGTCTTCTGCTAACTCTCCATCATCTGCTGTCCATTTGTCCTTTCTTCTCTCTTCTAGTTTTTTTTCCATTCTCTCTCTACATCTGCTTTAACATACTAATCTTTCTCCTTTTGCTCTTTCCTCATTCCTATTTCATCCACTCAAATTTTACCCCTCCATCCTCAATCCCCACTTACTCTTCCAATACCCGGCCAATTGTAGATTTTTCTTCCCTCCCACACAAAATATTTTTCCCCTCTCCATTTCACTCTCCCAGCCCCATCCCATTCTAATCCTCCTCCACAATCAGCTCCCTTCTAGTTCCAGCCCTATCCAGCATCCGCTCCCTTCTAGTCCCCGCATCAGTCCATTTCCAGTCCTAGCCCCCCATCAGCCCCTGTCTAGTCCTTTTCTTTCCCCATCATCAGCCCATGTCATATCCTAGCTCCCTCCACTCAGCCCATTTCAATCCAAGCCCTCTATGAGCCTACTTCCAGTTTTAGCCCCTCCATGAGTCCATTTCAATCCAAGCCCCCACCACAGCCCATTTCCAATCTTAGCTCCCCCCAACAGCCCATTTTCAGTCCTATCCTAGCCCCTCCATCAGCCCATTTCCTGTCCTAGCTCCCTCCCCTCACAGCCCATTTCCATTCCACGCCCCCTCCCCATCAGCGATTTGCAGTTCAAGCCCCCCTTCCACTCAGCCTATTTCCATTCCAAGCCCCCTCCCCATCAGCTATTTGCAGTTCAAGCCCCCCTTCCACTCTGCCCATTTGCATTCCAAGCCCCCTCCCATCAGCTATTTGCAGTTCAAGCCCCCATTCCACTCAGCCCATTTCCATTCCAAGCCACATCCACATCAGATATTTGCAGTTCAAGCTGCTCCCTTACACTCAGCCCATTTCCAGTGCTAGCATCACCAAACCCATTACCAGTCCTAACCCCCCCATCAGCCCACAGCACATTACCAGTCCTAACCCCATCAGCCCACGTCGAGTCCTAACCCCCCCATCAGCCCATTTACAGTCCTAGCTCCCCCATAGCCCATTACCAGTCCTAAACCCACCCCCCATCAGCCCCCAGCACATTACCAGACCTAACCCCATCAGCCCACCTCAAGTCCTAACCCCCCCATCAGCCCATTTCCAGTCCTAACCCCCCATAGCCCATTACCAGTCCTAACCCCCCCATCAGCCCACAGCACATTACCAGTCCTCACCCCATCAGCCCATTTCCAGTCCTAGCCCCCCCATAGCCCATTACCAGTCCTAACCCTCCCCCCCATCAGCCCACAGCACATTACTAGTCCTAACCCCATCAGCCCACCTCAAGTCCTAAACCTCCCTCCAGCCCATTACCAGTACTAACCCCCCTCCCTCCCATCAGCCCAGGGAAAATTAAAACTTAAAAAAAAGCTGGCTGCTGCCGCCGCAGTAGCAGCAGAATCGAGTGTCCCGTGGGGCCCCCCCCCTGCCCGGCAGAACACTCCCTTCCTTCCTGCCTGCTTGCTTGCCTGCCTCAGTCCCTCTCCGCTTCAGCTTAGAGCCGTGAAGGGAGAGTTTCTCCCTCACGGCTCTGTTAAGCCCGCTGGGGCTTATGGGAATTTTCCCATCTGCCCCGGTGGGTTTAACAGAGTCGCGAGGGAGAAGCTCTCCCTTCGCGGCTCTAGGCCGAAGCAGAGAGGGACTGAGGGCAGCAAGCAAGCAGGCAGGGAGGGAGTGCTCTGCCAGGCAGGGGGGGCCCCGCAGGACACTCGATTCTGCCGCTGCCAGCTTTTTCTTTTTTTCAAATTTACTTTTAAAGCGGAATGTTCTTTGCGCGTGGCCCCCTGAAACGCGGGGCCCTGTGCAAAAAACATTCTCGCTCAATGGAAGGGCCGGCCCTGCCGTGACAGCCCATATCTCTATCGAGTCCTTTTGTGTTGCAAGAAAGGAAAATGTTTGAAATTGGAATGGATTCAGTTTGGAATTGGAATGGATTCAGTTTGGAATTGGAATGGATGCTAGAGTGTGAGTGTGAGGTATGGATCAGCAAGTGCATGGGAACTGTGAGAGAATTGCTGCAGTTTATTAATAAGCTTGCATAGCTTTTCGTTTCTAGAATTTAATTTAATATCATTGTTTATAAGTTCAGTATAGATTACAATAGATTAAGTAATATTTTATTTGTTATACTGTAACTATTTTAGCCCACCCTCTAAAAGCAATAATTAACTACATAATTGTACTAGTCTTCCTCAGTCTATAGCTTATATGTTTATTTCTGTTCAAAACAATTTTTAAAAGCCAAGTTTAAAATAACTTTCAAAAAGACAAATAATTTATTGCATTTTTCAGTTTTTCTGAGGTCATTTCGAAGACTTCTTACTGCCCCCCCAGAAAGCAGCAATTTGTGTTTTTATTAGTCTGAACTCTAATAAACAGAGCTGGCCCAAGGGTAGCTGCTGCCCTGGGTCATGCTCCTCTCCCCCAGGGCGACTCAAAGTCCTGCACCCTCTCCTGCGAGCAGCCAAGGTCTTATCTCTTCCTCCCCCTACATAGTCCAGTACCTCCCCTTCCCTATCATATCCCCGTATTCCATCACCTTCGCCTTCCCGTCCCTCCACCACAGGTGGGCAACAACCTCGCTTCCCTTCCCTACCCCCCTTCCCCCTTCCCTCATCCAGGTGTCCAGCATTGCCTCTTACCTTCCTCCTCACTTAGGTGTCCAATCTCCTTTTCCTGTCCTCCCCCCAACCCTCCGGTGTCTAGCATCTCCCCTTCCCTTTTATTTCCCCCTCATCCAAGTGGAAGACCTCGGTGGGGGGGGGGGGGGAGGGGGCCCCCCCACCACACCAAAGCCTGAAAGCCAATGGCCGAGCAAGTTGCTATTAGCATGGCGGCAGGCCTTGAAACAATGGTATACGCACGCACTCCTGGGTTGCTGCTCCCACTCCCTCCAATAGGCATGCCATGAGGTTTGCGCATATGCATGGGTGCTTAAAGGCCTGCTGCTGCTGTCTTGCAAGATGTGAAGGGGCTGTGGTGCTGCCACCCTGCTAACAGATGCCAAACTTAAATTCAATGAAGCGCTAGAGTGAAGATTTCTGCTAAAAGTATTGAGCCAATTTATCAATAAGACACTTTGGTCCCGTTTCCTGTAAGACGTTAAAAGATGGGCACAATTCTTTGAATCTTATTATAAATTCAACTGGCAGCCATCAAAGAAAAAAAAGGAAGCACTGTCATATGCTCACTCTTTTTACTAAACATAAAAATCTTTGCAGCCAAATTTTGTACCCACTGCAGTTTCTTAAGGGACTGGTAACCACAGATCAATAGAACTGCAGTAGTCCACATATCAGTCGGGTTAGAGTTTCGAAATCCTGAGACCATAAATAAGATTTCAGCTGCTGTACCAACTTTAATTTGTATCAGGTCTTTTTTACCACCAAATTTATCTGAATTTCCCGTGTCAGTGCAGTGCAATGTCATAAAACCCCTTAATATTTTCACTTCTTGACAAAGCAAAATGTTATATCCCTGAAGGGAAACTGAAACCAAATTTTAGGTCTGTGTTACCATACACACCTAATATACCATGTTTTCAATATTTAATTTTAACCAGTTTTGCCATAATCAATCCAAGACATTCATGCATTTACTCCAAAGTCCCTAAAACCTCTTTTTTTCAACTTACTAAAAGGTAAAAACCTAACTAACATAAGCATACAAGAATTGTACAAAACCAAGTGATTGAACCAAATATCCCAATGGGCTCAAATATAAATTTAAAAAGATGAGGGATGGCTCATAGGTTGAAGGTTGTATCAGTTAATGTCAGAGGACTCCATATACCAAGAAGGTAGTATAGATCATTTCTAAAAAGGTGGACCACCACCAGACTGGGATAATCTTTATGTAGGAGATGGACTTATGGTGTAGAGACTCATGTGGTAAGGTACTGCTGGCCTTTGATACCATCAATGTTAAAAAGCAGCAGGGGGGGGGGGGGGGGAGGAGGCTGTGCTATTCTGTAGCAACCTTCATCCAGAAATCCATTTTTCAAGGGATTCTAGCTTTTCACCTGATGCAGAGCCAGTGACTGTTGGAGGGCTCGAAACGTGGCACGTTGTGTCTTTTGAATTCCTCATTGGCTGAAGTCAAGCAAGATAAGTAAAGTTGTAAAGTTTTTTCAAGCATTTAATGATTAAAATGGAGTGACCGTGGCGGGGGACGGGTGACAGTTCCTGCATCCTCTGATCGGCTACTCCGACAAAAAAGAAAAAGAATTGCACCTTTAGGTTTTAATGGTATACACAAATGATCAGGTAGCAAGTCAGTCAAAATTAAGGGGTTTTTTTTTTTGGGGGGGGGGGGGGTCTTATATGACAGGTTGAAATGTTGCAACTGGGAATAAATGGATATCCTAGAAAGATGGTTGCATTAATGAGAGGGTTTATTATTCCTACTCCACAACTTTGCAAAATAATATCAGTGTAAAAATAGGAGGGGCTATGAATGATTCATATACGAGAATTGTTTGTTTAGTTTAGCTTAGTGACTACTGGGCTATGTGTGTTGGATTTGAAAGGAGGAAAAGGGGTCGATTCAGCAGGGATGGTTATGAGTGTAGTGTTGAATGGTTTGTATGATTGCTGAAGCATGGATCCTTCTCTGGATAAAGTTGATGGAGTCCTTGAAGGGTGATTTGGGCATGATGCAACTGCTAGAGGGAGGGATGGAATGGTAGGGGGAAGTAGGTAGGGATTAAAAGGAATGGGAGGGATGTGGGACTGGGATGAGTCTGCTAGAATGGGGAGAGAGGAGTGGTGTTGGAAAATACAGGTAAGTACGGTTTCAGTGGCAGTATCGTTAAGAGAGTATGAGGTGTTTGTAAGGGTGTTCAAGGGGGTAATAAAATGTGCTCTTTAAATATGATTTGATCACAGCTACTTTTGAGTTGCTACAATGAATTTAGGAAGCTTGAACTATTATTATAAATCAGTTATTGTATAGAGAATTTTTAAGTTTACAAATTAGTATTGCATTTATACAAGAAACACATCTGTTGATAAAGGATGATGAAGCTTCCTAAGTATGGCCAGATGGTTTTTTGTATCAAGCAGAAAGGAACAAGGCAGTGTAGGGATTCTGATAGCTTCTGAGCTGCATGCTCAAATTCAATCCATCAAGAGGGACAAAAAGGGTAGGTTTACTTTTAAAAACTATATAATTAGATGGGCAGTTATATACCCTGGTAGAATTTATGGATCCAGTATGAATTAGGGTTTACTCAGAGTTTGAAAGCTGAACTGTTAGCCTTTGTAGAAGAGCGTTTACTTGTGGAAGGGGGCTTCAATTTAGTAATCAATCCTGCTTTGGATACGTCTAAGGGGCTTGGAGGAGGATAACTACAAAACTATAGGGAGGCATTGCGGAGTTGGAATTCACTTTTAATGTGTGAGATGTGTGGCACTTTATGCATTATGAGGAAATGGATTACTCTTACTATTCAAGGGTCCATGACTCTTACTCCCATATTGACATGCTTTGCTTTGAGGAAGAGTTATTCTCAGCTGTCCTTTTTTGGACCAGTCTAGGTGGATATAATACGAGATCAGGATCCCAAGGACCAATCAAGATGGTGATGATAAAAAAAAAGATTGACAGCAAATTGAGAAGGACATAAAAGAATATTAAAATTTCAACATGGGGGGGGGGGGGGGACCCAATCTTTAAAGCCGTGATGTGAAGGAAATTTATCACTGGTCTAAAAAGAAGCAGGAAAATGTCTAAGATGGAAGAACTTAGGCAGACTTGAGAGCCAGCATAAGAGGGTTCTAAGGGCTAAGGCAGTGTTAGGTGAATAGGTAAAGCTAGGAATAAATTAAAAGAACTACAAATAGGAGACATTAGTTTTCAATTAACTAAATTGAATCAGGCGATGTTTGAGCAACAAAATAAAGCTAGCCACTCACTGGAATGTAAATTCCGGAAGCTTCACGCGTGGAATCTAATTCATAAATTCTAATTCAACCTGAACTAAACCCACAGATGGAGCAGCCCCTGACCACTGTGTCCAAGAAGATTATCCTGTATATATGTATTTATGTATATATGTAAATGAACTCCCCCATAGCTAAGAAGTGTTAACTCTGTATGATGTGCTTTTCTGACAATCTGTATGTAAACAAAATTTGTACCTGCCTTGATTCGGCAGTTTCACAATAGTAATCCTACCCGCTTCTGATCGCTGGAAGGAGCGGGCTACAAATGCTTGCTAAATAAAATAAAATAAATAAATAAAGTGAAAGACCAGATAAGAAAACTGCTGTGGGAGAATAAGCGATTTGGAAAGGATATGTGGAATTTTATTGTATGCTTTATACCCCAGAGAGAAGCGTCTCAGGAAACAGAGACAATTTTCTTCAATGAGCACATCTCCCACATTTGAGGCAAAGGATAGGGAATTGTTAAATAAACCTATTACAAACAGAGATCTTAAGGGCTATTAAAGGTATGCCTTCAAGGAATGCTCCAGGAACGGATGGATTCCCTAAACATTTTATAAGGTCTTCGGTCAGCAGTTAGTGGGACCATTGCGGCAGCTATATAAAGCAGTTTTGGAGGGGCATGATTTTCTCTGTATCCTCAGACTGGCAGGAGTTAAAAGTGATATACAGATGGGACAGATCCTGATAAGTGCAGTTCATACTAACCAATATTGCATCTTGGAGTGGATTTTAAGGGTTTTTAAATATTTTGACAGTGCACCTTTTGCAGTTCCTCCCACTGCTAGTACATCCTGATCAATGGGTTTTGTACCAGAGCAACAAGCACCTGATAATATTAAAAGGGCTTTAAATTTAATTTGGAAAATCCAACAATCAGTTTCCCCTGGGTTGCAACTTTCAGTCAATGCTGAAAAAGCTTTTGACAGTGTATATTGGCTATACATGTTTGCAGTCCTCGAGATGGGGTTTGGGGGCAAATTTCTTTATGGAATATGCTCAATATATCATGAGGCTGAAGCTTGTATAAATATTAATGGGAGCTATTCAGAGAAAAGATGCCAGTTATGTTTACTTTTTAGCTTAGCGATGGAAACCTTGGCTCATTGGATAATTTTAATATTAAAGGGATTGAAGTGGTGGAAAACAATATAAGGTCTGTATGTTTGCTGATGACATTCTCTTTACACTTTCTACCTCAAGGGAGTCTTTGGCTGGAGTAATGGAGGAAATTTCTTCCTTTGGCCACGTTGTTGGGTTTAAAGCAAATATGGGGAAGTCTGAGATAACCAACACCACAGTTCCAGAGGGGTAGAAAACTCTTAAGAACATAAGATAGGCCATACCAGGTCAGACCAAGGGCCATCAATCCCAGTATCCTGTTTCCAACAGTGGCCATTCAAAATCTCAAGTACCTGTTGGATTCCTAAGGTATATGGCTTCCATGTTGCTTATCCCAGGATAAGCAGTGGATTTCCTGGTCCTCTTTCAATAACTGTTTATGGACTTTTCTTCCAGAAACTTGTCCAAACCTATTTGAACCCAGTTAAACTAACAGCTTTTACTACATCCTCCAATAACAAAATTCTAGCATTTGATTATGTGTGGAGTGAAAAAATATTTTCTCCGATTAGTCTTAAATGTGTGCCACATTGTAACTTCATTGCGTGTCTCTTAGTCTTTCTACATTTTGAAGGAGCAAACCACCAATCTACATTTACACATTCCACCCCATTCATTATTTTATAGACCTCCAGCATATTTCCCCTCAGCCGTCTCTTTTCCAAGTTGAAGAGCCCTAACTTTTTAAGCCTTCCCTCATAGGGATAGCCTTCCATCCCCTTTACCATTTTGGTTGCTCTTCTTTTTTACCTTTTCCAATTCTGCTATATCCTTTAAGATATAGCGACTATAATTACACAGTACACTACCAAAAAAAACTGCCTCCAGTTTTGCAACTGATTCCTATAGATTTTGGGGTGCTGAATCCAGGAAAAATAGCCAAAATGTTCCATCACGGCACGTTTTCTTGCAAAATTAGATTTTTACCCATATAAGGAATGTTCACATAATTTCTTTTTAGCCGACTGCAGTTTATTTTCTTGGCCCAAAATAGAGGTTGTAATGGTTAACTAACTAGAAACACTCCCTCATGATATTTTAGAGTGTTTTGTATTCATTTTATACATTAACAGGACAATTGGGAGGCGGGGGGCTAAATCCAGTACTCGCGCTGGCGCATGTTCTTTCCTGTTCGCCTCGCCTCGTTCGCTCGCTCAAACACGGTGGTTGCGACATGAACGTTCCTGTCAAATTTCAGTTTCTTGCAAGTTCATTATTACCTTTTGTTTGCTCAGTCGTAATCCAGCTTTATTCCGAAGTGGTTCACTACAGTTGTAGTTTGCAGTGCTGTGTATTTGTGATGGCTCACAGAGCCAGAGGTTGCGTCAACTCTCCGGACAGTTTTTGTTTTATTTGTGGGGAATATACCGTGAAAAGCGGCAGAGGAACATTTCTGCATTTATTAAAAAAGTATATTTCGCTTATTTCGGTTTGAAGTTAGGCGATAAGACAAACCGTGGGCTCCTCACAA